>CM023859.1:15316855-16516855 GCA_013389735.1 Phaseolus lunatus | reverse complement strand
ACACCACTGTGAATCCACACAGGGTCGCTGTGAATCCACACAGCCATGCGCATAAATAAATCTCAATATCATCACTCTCCCAGTATGACAGGGTTAATCCATACAACAGGTCAAGTTAGTTATCTTTCAAACAACTTACCCATACATATGAACCTCCTTCGACTCTCAACGCCTGAATAACTTCATCTATATGATTCCATTATATCAGGAGAGTCAGGATATCTCCTTCTAGACAAGTCCCTAGTCAATGCACATTACACACGATCTTACACGGTATTTTCTTTCCTGAAAATACTATGCCTTGATCCCACATTCACAACATTCAATGCATCATACAACACGTAAATGGACGGTTCCAAATCACAGCAACAATCAAAACCAAGTTCAGAATTTCGAAAATCATATACAGTTCACATTTCAATATCAGACAATTTCAATTCGTCACTAAAACAGGGGATTTCGAAATTTGCATTAAAACCGGCGATCACGTCGCCCCACACATAAAAACAGAGCATCGTGCAAGAAAGTTTGAAACCGGCGACCACGTCGCCCCAACTTCAGAATCTTCTAGCCTACGGTTGTTATTGAAAATAAAGCTAGCTTCCCTTACCTGGACTAGCGTAAAACTTCACTAAGAGCTCCAAACCCACGGAGACTTAAGGATATCTTAACCTGCACCATGGAGCCTTAGTCATAAAACTAACGACCTTACCCATATTCTGCGTTAACAAAGACTGATTCTGAAGCTAAAAGAGTTGAATGCAAAGCCCATGCAGATGCAACTCTCTCAAGTTCAGAAACGACTCTAAAAATAGAGCACGGAGGACTTACTTTGTTTCACGGCTTTGATCAGAAAACTTGCAGGGCACAAACGTCAGGAATCCAGGGGCAGTCACCGATCGTCAACTGGTGTGTGAGAAGGTCTAAATCGCAGAATGAAGGAGAGGAAGGAAAATGATGAAGACTAACTCACTCTATCACTCTCGAACCACAACAACGTTCTCTGCCTCTCAGGAAGTGAGTTTTGAATCTAAACCAACTTGCCCAGCAATGCCGCTGCCACCGCCCACTCTACAGGAAAGTTTGCGTGCACATTTCCTCTAACAGAACTGCCACGTGATGTCTCTGTGCGTACCAAACTTTGGGTTACCTGCCTTACCAACTCTCTGATGCCAACTATTCTGAAACACCCCTTTCCGTCGACGTGTTGCGCATGCAGAACGCTCATGCTGGGAGCCTGGGTCCCACCTTATCTGCGTGAAACACGACATCGCGCGATAACCATCCACCGATGACTGCTCGCGCGATGACCATGTCTCTCATACCGGCGATGACTGATGCCTCTCATACCGACGATGACTGATGCCTCTCATACCGGCGATGACTGATTCCTCACCCTGGAAGACGACCGATGTCCGATTCTCTCCATCTGGCAGACAACTGATGTCTCATTCAGGAAGACGACCGATGTGTCTCCCATCCTGGTTGATGACCGATGTTCCTCTCATCCTGTTGGCGATCTCTTATCGCCCTTGTGTGTGACGAGGACACATCGCCTCACTCTGGTCACCGATGTCACATCGTCACACCCAGCTGAGGGCTCGTCCTCCCATTCCTCTAAGTCTGGGGTATCACTCCCACATGACTCGGTGACGTCGGTAGCTTCTCCTGCCCGAGGACAGGTCGGTACCAACTCCTCGCGCGCCAATGCATGCAACACTAAGGACAATCTCTTATGCCCCAGCATAGAGTTTCGCATGCATAGCGTATCTAAGGTGCAAATCACACCTTAATACGTGTGATTTTTGGAACCCCCTATGGTCCTCCGACCGACCTCTACCAGCTGACCTCAGACCTTGAGCGACGTCCGAGGTCTGACCACCATGAAACTTCTATTACAAGTTCTTTTCATTTTAAATAATAACATCTTCAGAAATTATTTAAATATAACATTTTTATTCCAATTAAATTTTTTTTCTAGGTCTTACAAGAAACTTAACTAAAAAATGTATATCATTCTTTAAATAATCAATATTAAATAGTATATCTAATATTTTTTATAAACTAATTTTTTTCCTTTCTTTCCTTATAGTCATATTCTCTCGTTTAAAACATATGTTTGGAAAGTATTTTATTCCTATTTAGTGATAAAGTTCAAGATCATATTGATTATTTTTTATTAATTATATTCTTTTTGTATTTTCTAATTTCTATTTTTCTACCTATGTATTTTAAGTGGAATTTGAAAAATGGGTAAAATAAAAATCTTCAAAACTATTTTATTAAAATATTTTTTAATTTAATAAAATAAAATAAAAGAAATATATTGTAAACTATAACATATCTTCAAAGGTATAGATTTAAAACATGAGTATACCTTGATTGAAAAAGTTTAAAATCAAATACATTTCATAAATAAATCCAACAAATGGTTGATATCTATAACATATTAAAAAAAATAAAAATCTAAAACATTAGTGACAGAAGCAATCATGTGATTGAGCGCAGAATTTCACATCCCATCCCATCCATCAATTCTAAATCATTCGAGATCCTTAATTGGAAAAGAAAAATCTACGTATTTTAAGATTCTAAAATTATTTTTCACATATTAACACCACTTTCCCTTTCCCAAAGGGTAGTAATAAACTTCGTGAAGGGGAAAGTTGAAAGAGGAAGGATCGGAAAGGTTGCTGATCCACGTGCTTAAATATCACTGGTCAAAGGGATTTCACAATATATATTCTCTCTCTCTCTTTCTTTCTCTCTCTTTCTCTCTTCTGATGCAGGTAAAGCCCAATATGTTTCATTGGTGACTCGTTTCAATTTTTCAACTTTTTCAACTAAACTGTGATATGGTGTGTGCATGAGGGAGTTACATGTTTTCCTCACGCGATCATATTGTCATCGCCGTCAAAATCTATCTTTTGATTTTTTATTTTCTCTCTGACTTTGGTTTCAAATATCGTGCCACATTGATTTCATTTCTCAATTCTGATTGCCGCATAGTTTATATGCTATCTATCGATTTTTCACCTACAAAGATTTGTGGTCAGGTTTGTTTCATTGAATTGAGTTTTTATGTTTTATGCATGAATTCTGAAAATCTGTTTTTTTTTTTTTATTCCTGTGCCATTCCTCATACACAGCCAAGTGCTTTGGATGTTAATCTTGATTTCGTTTCGGTCCCCTTCTCGTGAATGCAATTGGAACTCTGGTTTGTGGGAGCAATCGATGTTCTTGGGTTGACTCGGGTCAACTCCATTGGGTTTGATTTTAAATGTTGGCTGGAGAGTTTGTTTTATTCGGAGAGAACGTAGTCTGTGTTTCTTGTTTTCTTGACTTGTTATGAATTCTAATATATCTAAACAAACTACAACCTTGCTGATTCGTTATGGTCACTGAATTTTATATTGTGGTTTTATAGTAAAAAAATTTGTTGGGTTTATGGTGAGAATGTGTTTCTTTGATCCTCAGCTTCGTTTGCTCTGCCTATAAAATGAGCGTGCTTGTGAACTATTCTGTATATGTATAGGTTTAGGAGTTGGTGTTCTATTCGTGCAATACTTGTTGCTCAGACTCTATGAGAGATTGGAATGCTAGTGCTCAGATGAATGATAATCTATATTGAAATTTTGTAATTATTTCATTGCATTTCCAATTTTCATTTTGTAGTAACAATGAAGTTTGTTGTCCCAAATAAAGAACAGCCAAAAACTCCGCAAACTGAGGATAAGCCCAAGTTGTCCAGACGCTCAAAAGTTTACGAAACTTCGAAGAGAAAAGCTGAAAAAATCCCTGAGCATGGTCATAAGAAGAATTGTGCTGTAAGGGTGACTGAAAAGAAGCGAGAGGTTCGAGAAATCAATAAGTTTAATAATATAAAACCAAAGTTAGAAGCGAGAGAGGATTTGTGTTCACTGAGGACAACAAAACTACCATGCTGGAGAAGAGATGAGAAACAAAAGCTTACTGTCTCAAACAAGAAAAGGAAATATAAAGATGATCTCTTGAATGATGATTTAGAAGATGAAGAAATGCGCATTCTGTTAAGGGCAAAGACCAGGAGCAGATCTAGAAGAATGAATAATGTGAAGGTGAACATCTTTCTCACCACCTTAAATAGATGGTATAATACATCATATTTCAATAATGCTAACTGATTGTCTTGGACAGAATGTTGAACAAAAGCCCCGAAATTGTCATCAATGCATGAAAAAGGGTAGAACACTTTTTGTGCCTTGTACTAAATGCCCGAACATGTACTGTATGCAGTGTGTTGATAAATGGTATGGCACTTTACATTTAATTAATCAATTATGCTGAATGATTATGTGCTTGTTTGTGTAGTTTAGGATTTATCATTATAAAACCGTGCTGTTTGTGACTTTTACACACAGGTACCCTGATATGAAAATAGAAGAAATTGCTGTAAGTTGTCCGTTTTGCCGGAAAAACTGCAATTGCAATGTTTGCTTGTGCTCAAGAGGAATGATTAAGGTTTGATTTGTTCTGATATCTACCCTAAATTAATTTCTATATTGAAACAAACTTTCATATATTATAATTGTATCTCCACTTGTAACTTTTCAATTTCTTTTTATATCTACTTTCAGACATCTAACAGGGACATTACTGATTATGAAAAGGCTCAGTATCTGCATTATATGATTAACTTACTCCTACCATTTTTGAAACAAATTTGTCATGAACAAAATCAAGAGGAGCAGATTGAAGCTAAAATACTAGGTTTTTATCTTCACCTTTTAAGTTTTGCGTTATTGCATTGAAAAAATCACCAACATTAAACTCTTTTGTCAGGGAAGCATTCTTTTGAGAAGGAAATACCTCAAAGTCTTTGTGGCAACGATGAACGTGTCTATTGGTAAGTGCCCTTTTTCTAAAGATACTAGTGTGATTCTTTCTTTACATGTTTTATAATAGCTCTGTTTTATTTACTTTTTTTCATAGAACAGTGATCACTGTGCTACTTCAATTATTGACCTTCATAGAACCTGCCCCAGTTGTTCCTATGAACTCTGCCTTAGTTGTTGCCAAGAAATACGTGATGGAAGCATTACACCCCAGGTCGAGCAGAAGTTCTCATATGTGAATAGGGGCTATGATTATATGCATGGTGGAGACCCTCTACCTGTGTCTAATGATTTCGGAACATCAGAATGTAATACCAAGCTATCTAATGTGTGGAATGCTAAGAGTGATGGAAGCATCCGATGTGCACCAAAGGAGTTCGGCGGTTGTGGTAGTGCTGCATTGGAGCTGAGACGTGTCCTACCAAGTGGGTGGATATCTGAATTGGAAATCAGAACTCGCAGTATGCTGAAAATTTGGGAAAATGTAAACACTACTCTTCAGCATAAAAAAGCAGTATCAAGCTACACCTCTTTGAGAAAGGAAGCTATTAAAGTAGACATAAATGATGATAATATGTACTGTTCAGAGTCAAGTAACATTCAAAAGGGAGGATTGTTACTTTTCCAAAAGCATTGGGCTAATGGTGAACCAATTATAGTTCGTGATGCCCTTAAACAGGGCACCGGTCTGAGCTGGAAGCCGATGGTAATGTGGCGAGCATTATGCGAAAATAGGGTTTCAGAGGTCGGTTCAAAAATGTCAGAAGTGAAAGCCATTGATTGCCTGGCTAATTGTGAGGTTTGGCCTTGTCCATTTTGATGCCGAGTTTGATACTTTGGTCATATTATAGCATGCATGTCGAAAGTTGTAGTGTTTTTCTTTTACCAAATCTCTCATTTTGTGTGGATTGGCTGCGAATTTATAATTTTTTAAGAATGCTTTTATACCCCTAAGTATTATTATCATTATAAGATAACTAACTTTTAGTTCAATATGTATAAGGCATACCCTTTTAGCTTTAGATTCCTCATATTGTGGAGCTTCAACTGCCATCTCAGTATTTCATCTTCCAAATTCCAAGTGTAATATTTTTAGCTTGTTTCTCGTGCAACATTCTATATTATTAAGTATTTACCCTTCTAAATTTATGCAGGTAGAAATCGATACTCACACATTTTTTAAAGGTTATATAGAGGGAAGAACATACAGAAATCTCTGGCCAGAGATGCTCAAGCTAAAAGACTGGCCCCCCTCTGATAAATTTGAAGATCTTTTGCCCCGCCATTGTGATGAGTTTATTCGCTCCTTGCCATTCCAAGAGTACAGCGATCCTCGGAGCGGAATTCTCAATCTTGCTGCGAAGTTGCCAGCACATGTCCTAAAACCTGACATGGGTCCGAAAACATATATTGCCTATGGGATTAAAGAAGAGCTTGGTAGAGGAGACTCCGTAACAAAGCTTCACTGTGACATGTCAGATGCGGTATGCATCAAGTTTCGTTAGTCTGTGATTTGGTTGCTTAAGCAGTGGTTGGCCAATTTCATTTGAATTTTCTACGCACGCACACAGACACACACATGCTCTTCATTCTTTATGAGAACTCACATTTTTGTTTGCACATTGGATTGGAAACTCAGTTTGAATAATAATTCTCATTGTTTGTTTGTAGAGGATGAGTTGATATTATTTCCCCCCTACTAGTCTAAAGGGATATCTTCATATGGTTCGAAGTTTCTTAACGTGTAACTATATTGTAAGGTGGTACAATATAAAAATTTGGTACTCAGGAGTTAAAAGAATTGGCGATTGCCTTTCTTTTACTTTATTTGAATTAGATGGTCTGGATGTGAAAAATATATTACAAAGAGTAAATAAGTGAGCACGTGATGTGCATTTGAGTTGAGGTGTATATGTGCTTTTTGGTTTAGAAACTTTTTTTAAGTCTCGTGTTTGAAATGGAAGCATATTGGCTTCTTTCTAGGTCTAATTTCTTTTTTGGTAATTGTCATAGGTCAATATTTTGACCCATACAGCAGAGGTGATGTTAACTGATGAGCAGCACTTAATTATTTCAAAGTTGAAAGAAGCACACAAGGTACAAGATGAGAGAGAGCAGTGTGCTCAAGAAAGGGTTTCCGACAGCCTGAATGGCCGACCTTTCAAACACAACAAAGTACGGACAGAAAATGAGGTAGTTTTAGAATCCAAAGACATAGAGAAGCGCCCTATTGAAATTAATGGAAGGATCTTTCCAAATGATGTACATGAAGGGGTCACGTCTGCTACAGAGAATGAATCAATGGAAACAGGCAGTGCTCTATGGGATATCTTTCGTAGAGAAGATTCTGAGAAGTTAGAAACATATCTTAGGAAGCACTCAAGAGAATTTAGACATACTTATTGTTCTCCCGTTGAACAGGTATTACAATTGTAACACTTTACATTTCTGATGCTCAAACCTTATTCTTTTATCCCTGATACTCAAATCAAGTTATTTATTAACTAGGTTGCACATCCAATTCATGACCAATGTTTTTATTTGACATCGGAGCACAAGAAGAAGCTGAAGGAGGAGTTCGGTTAGTACAAAGAAATTGCATACAACTTTTCCTCAGTGCCTGTAATTAGTTACTTACAGGAATCTTGATTTTTAGACGTAGAACCGTGGACTTTTGAGCAAAAACTTGGGGAGGCGGTATTTATTCCTGCTGGATGCCCACATCAAGTCAGGAATCTCAAGGTAAAATATATAGACACATGTTCGACTAATTTTCTTAAATAACCTAGTTGTTTCTGTTGCTCTAATCACCATATGCCAAACCTTGCAGTCATGCACAAAAGTTGCGGTAGACTTTGTGTCTCCAGAAAATATCCATCAGTGTCTGCGTTTAACTAATGAGTTCCGCCAGCTTCCCAAGAACCACAAGGCTAGAGAAGATAAGCTTGAGGTAATTTGCTTCTAAATTATATTTCCTTCTCCTCTTTATGATGTCTGCATCAAAATTAATAGCAGGTTTATATGGTGATGTTGAACAGATAAAGAAGATGATAGTTTATGCCATTGATGAAGCTGTCACAGACCTAAAAGCTTTGCTGAACTTTTCTTGACTGGATGAACGCTGCTTTCAAAAAGCTACTTAATTTTGCCTTGGTCGCTGATACTCTAGATTGTGTATATTAAGTGTCTAGTTAGGAATTGTGAAGTCGGAATGTTTATTGGAGGGTTAAAGTCTAGATAGAAAATTGTGAAGTTAGAATTTTTTTATTGGAGAGCTAAAGCCACTCACAATTGAGTGTTTCCCATTTTGGTAATAATGTAGAAACTTCTTTGTCAGAGTTACATTTTAGATGACAATTCTCAAAGTTTTGTAAACTGATAATGATCAAAAGAATAAAAAGTAATTGATGAAAATTATTGTATTCATTGGCAAAGAAAATTCAGGTAGACTGTGATTTATCTTGCAACCTTCGTGGTTATAATTGGGCCTTGTGTGAGCTTGTCTAATCATTCTGATAATAAGGCTGGTTTTGACCAACATTTAAATAATAAGACTGTTAAAAATAGATGACTAACAGATGGTTCCTACAAAAATTTAATGGCACAGCAAAGTGGGCGGAAAGGTATGTATTCTTGCTATGGTTTGCAGGATAAGTGTATAGAATTATTACCAACTTGGGTTGGTCACAAAAATATCAAATGCAATTTACTCTTTTTAAGAGTCTAAAACCACTTCCTCAATTATGAAAATGTTAAGTTGCTTCATCCATTCATTCTCATAAAATTAATCAGTCTAACTATCATTTTGGAAAGGTAATTTGAAATAAGATGTTTCACATCATGTTTTAATGTGATTAGTATTCATGAGGTTTGAAGATCTTTTGTTATACTGTGTTTGATTTGTCCGGTTGTTGTATTTCAGTTGGATGGTGTATAATTATTTTATATACATTTACAGTGAAAACGTTCTCTCCAAAGATAAAAGCTTTGAGTACTTTAACATAAACTCTTTCTTTTCTCTTCCTATCTATTTCTTTTATTCTGTTATTGTTTATTATCAACATTGATTATTTTGATCTATACTATTCTATGACTTTTTCATTTTAGTTTAATATTTTTTTCCAAACAACTTTAGAGAGAATATTTTATTTTATTTTAATTTCAAAAGTAATATTTTATTTTATTAATATGTTTGTTGGTTAAGTCTTTTTCAATTTCTACTGGTAAAAATAATAAATGAAATTTTAATTCATTGAACTTCGTCTATTTTGTGTGATTTTTAAAATTGAAACTAAAGTTTGTGATGCGTCTATTGTAATAAGTGATGATTCAAATTCTTCTTCCACATGTTTTAAACAAATATACTGTGTCACAGTCATATTTTAAATGTTTTATCTTATAATGTTTATAAAAGATGTTTCACACTAGAACTACAATTGAAACATGGGTCTGCTGAAAAATATTTAAGTAAATATTCTTGTGAAATAATGATTGAGTTTCAAACGATTATAATAGATGTATTTCTTATTGGATTCATGAATTTAAAAAACATGGTTTATGACATGAAATTGAAAGATATTGTTTTACTTGACATCATGTTTTCTTTCATTGTTTTAGTGTGCTTGAAGTTTGAAAGATAAACCTGAAAGTTTTTCTCTTGATTATTTTCTTATGTGATTGAAGCAAAACATTGACTTTACCATTGTTTCTTTAAAAAGCATGGTTTTAAAAAATAATAAGTTTGGTAAAAAAATCTCTCTTTTCTAAATTTAAGAACAATGTGTCTTATAACAAGAATTAACCTAAGAATAACAATCAGGAGAATGGACATTTTAGCTTTATTTATGGACGAACTAATCATCTATCCAATAATTTTTTTCAATGTTGCCATCAACTAGCATTTACCCTAAACCTGGGTTAAATTATGTTTTTTAAGTTAAATGATTGGTTTATAGACTCTGGGGCTAATTTTCAAGTGTGCCCATAAAAAAATGTTTTCTTTATAGTAAGAGTGTGACACAAGTTGTAGGAGAGGCACAAATGAAGTTGGAGTTGTCATCTAGAAACTAACTTGTTTTAAATGATTTTTTCATGTTTATGAAATTAGGAAATAATTAATAAGTACTTATTTGTTAGTATAAAGATGTTACAAAATTGTTTTTTTAATCTAATATAGTTGTTATTACAAGACACATTATATTTTTGTTGGTAAATACTATATTTGTGATAGTTTACTTAAGTTAATTTTTATGGCTTTTTCTACTGATAAAATATCTCCAAATCCTTCTTTAATTATTGAAACATTGAATGTCATGATATGTGACATGCCAGATTTTTGTCACGTAAATTTAAATTTCATAAAAAATAAAGTCTCTTAATCTTATTCCTAAGATTTCTATTGATTTAAACAAAAAGTGTGAAATGTCTTGAAGCAAAAGTAAAAAAAATAAAATTATATAAATGTATGATAAAAAAACTAATTTGCTTTAATTGATTTATTAACTACAAGAAAATCGTTGATTAGAAACCAATTTTAGAGACGAAAAATAATTAGTTATTATTGTGACCAAATTAGAGACCATTTTGGAAACTAAAAAAATTTTTGGTTTCTAAATTAATTTTTATTATTATTAAATGGTTTCTAAATTATTATCTAATTATCTACCAAGATTTTTGCTACCAAATTTAGAATCTAAATAATTGGTTGTTAAAAATTTGGTAGCTAATTAGATATTAATTTAGAAACCATTTAATCATAATAGAAACTAATTTAGAAACCAAAAATTTTTTTATTCTTCAAAATGGTCTCTAATTTGGTCATTATAGCAACTAATTATTTTTTATCTCTAAAATTAGTTTCTAATCAAGGATTTTCTTGTAGTGATGGTTATGTATGTAATACTAATGACGTGTTAACACATCATAGTAAAATGATACTTTATTAATAATAAAATTAATGATATTTCTGTTTAATTTGATTAATCACAAAAGTGAGTTGTTTGAAAAATTCAAAATATGCAAATTAGTGGTGGAAAATACATGTATTTAAATTAAAAACGAGTCATTTTATTATTAATGGAGTGACACCTCCATATAATTCTCATTTTAATGATATATATATATATATATATATATATATATATATATATATATAAATTTTTGATTTCTAAATTAATTTTTATAATTATTAAATGGTTTCTAAATTATTATCTAATTAACTACCCAGATTTTTGCTACCAAATTTAGAATCTAAATAATTGGTTGTTAAAAACTTGGTAGCTAATTAGATATTAATTTAGAAACCAAAAAAATTTTTTAGTCTCCAAAATATTCTCTAATTTGGTCACTATAGCAACTAATTATTTTTTATCTCTAAAATTAGTTTCTATCAAGGATTTTCTTGTAGTGATTGTTATGTATGTAATACTAATGATGGGTTAACACATTATAGTAAAATGATACTTTATTAATAATAAAATTAATGATATTTCTGTTTAATTTGATTAATCACAAAAATGAGTTGTTTGAGAAATTCAAAATATACAAATTAGTGGTGGAAAATACATGTATTTAAAAACAAGTCATTTTATTATTAATGGAGTGACACCTCCATATAATTCTCATATTATATATATATATATATCTGTTTGGTATGTTGAATGTTATGCTTATAATTTTTTGTTTGACTTAAAATACGTGGGGGTGAAGCCTTTTAGTCGATTGTCATATACTTAATAAAATTCCTTATAAAGATTTTGGTGAAAGTATCTAAGCTAAGGAGAAAAAAATAATCATTTTAAAAATATCTTAAAATTTAGTGGTGTTTTGCAAAAGTTGCATTCCTCTTAGTAAAAAAATAAAAATAAGACCTAAAATAATTGAGTGTATTTTTATTGGTTATTTTTTCATGTTAGTATTTATAGATACTTGCTTATTAATTTATAAATGGTCCAAATTTCCATCTACACTAGATATATTATTTTGTTTGAAGTATTTGACCTTCTAGGTTAATAAAAATGTTGAACTTGAATCAAGGAGTAAATGATAAAAAAAGCTAAAAAATCTGGCCTTAACTTTGTTCCTTTTTATTTGAAAATGATTCTAAATCTTTTGAAGTCATAGAGAATATGTTGAACAAGATACTTTGATGTCTCCAAATCCAGATGGAAAGCTTGAAGACTCTGTTGATGTGAGTGTGTGTTGTTTAGTTGTTTGAAACTTGTTAATTCACTACTTAAGATGATCCAAGCTTAATTGAACCTTTATCTTTTTGAAAAGATAGGTTTTTTAAAAGGGTGTGAAATTTCAACCTGTTGAAATTTCAAATCAACGGTTGTTTAACACTTAGTGTTTTTTAAAATGGCTTAGAAAGACTTAGCTTTGTTTTGGCTTGCTGTCAAACAAAATCAACCGGTTGTTTCATGAAATCAACTGGTTGTTTTTTGAAAACCCTAACAAAATTTTGTTAGAAGTTTTAATTTGTTTTAAATGATTCCAACAGCTTATGATTTTTGATTTAATTGCTTTGACCACTTGATTGAGGTCTTATAAAGGTTGTTTAACACTCCTAAGCATTAACTAAGAAAGAGAGATTAATCAAAAAAAAAATTTCAATATTTCAAAGAGCTTTTTGATAATCTCAAGTGTGGAATAGGATTGGGTCTTGTATTTTGAACTTTAATCTTTTATTTTGTAATTCTGTGTATTTTGGTGTTGTGCACTTTCATAGGGTTGTTCTGAAAACTGTGTGGTTTGCCAAAAAGTGGTGTGTGTTCTTGAGGGATTCAAGATCATCACTCTTGGTGTGTGGTTTATAATCTAGGTTTGATTACATAGTGAATTCTCAGTGGTTAGCTGAGGACTGGATGTAGTTCTTGGTTAAAAGTGAACCGGTATAAACATCTTGTATGAATTTCTCTATCCCTACACTCATTAAACTGTTTTATCTTTGGTTTTCAAATCTATTGGTATAAACAATTGGTTGTTTCGTAAAAACAACAGATTATTTTTTGAATCAAACTTAAAAACAGTTTTCTATTTGGCTAAACATATTTTTAATTGATTGATTCTTCATATCTTTTCTCTTTATCTTCAATACTTGCGAAAATCTTTTAAAAACAGTTCACCTCCTCTTGTTTAAGGCCTCTAATTCTAATAGTATATTCTTTTTGTTTTGTCTACCCTGTTGTTGGTTGATCACTTTGATCTTGGCTAGTGGTTGATTCATTTAATCTTCATGCTTCCATTTTTTTTTCTTTCTTGTTCAATTCTCTTTATTGTTGAAATTGTTTAGGGCCTCTAAGTCTTTCTCCCTTCTTTTTTAGGATTTCCTCCTTCAATAATTATTTATTCATGAGCTTAAAGAGAGTCTTGTAATTCTTCAATAGTAATCAAAATCCTTTTATTCTTGATTTACCACAACAACATATCAAAACATGGAATTAAGGTTCTCAAGGTCTTGTTAAACAATTTTTTGATATAAGAGTTCCTCCTTACAAAACTTCATTCCATTTACTAGATTTTGGATTTTGATGATATAGTGTACTACGAATTCTTGATCATTCATCAAGAGTAATTTATTGTCTATAACTCGTCTTTCTTACTCTATTATAAGAATCGAAGTGCAATTTTGAGTCTCACTTTAAATATCAAGGAACAAGTTGATCAACATATAAGGAAAAAACTTTAAAAACTTATTGTATGAAGATGTTGGATTAAAAGTTATAATCTTTTATATTGGTTACTAATGACTTTCGTGTCAAATCATTGATTATGAGTTATCTTTTGTTCAAAGTAAATACAAACATGTTAATTGTTTCCATAAAAAGTTTCATAAGTTTCTCGAAAAATTATTATAATTTTTAATTGATACGTGCATAATTATTATAATAAGAAACATTAAGTTAATTTTGTAAAAAAATTAAAAATTATAAAGAAAAAATAAAAAAAAAGAGAAAGCATAGTCAACCAAAATTTTGATAAACTCTTTAAAACATTGATAAAAAAAATGAAATTCAATTTTATTTTCCATTTTCTTTTATATAATATGCCTTAAAGTTACTTTTATACATATTAATAAAAAAAAAACCCTAAAATCAAGTGTTCTTGATCCAAAAATGTAGTAGGTGTAGCATTGTAGTTGGTTGTAAATAATCAACAAATAAATATCCTGATCAATGTAAAAAGTAAGAGGGTTTTTGTGTCTTAAATAATTAAGTGATATTATTTATTCTTTTGAGTTCAAATGGATCATAAGATGCTAACAAATAATAAAAAATCTTGATAAGAAGATTGATGAATTTTGAATTAATATGTTTTACTATATAATATCATAATAATTTAAATAAAACATACAAGGTTTTAAGAATGTGCATATATATATATATATATATATATATATATATATATATATGTACACGATTTTTCATTTGATATTGCAAGAAAATAAGCGGAAAACATTCTTCCTTCAACCATAAAGATAACTTAGGTTTTTGTCTACACAAATTTGTTTTCTGATATATAAACTATAGCTATTTGAGGACAAACAAACACACGTTATTCAATTTCTTTTGTATTATAAACCCAAAAAATAAATAAAACTTATACAACTGAATTCTTAATTTTAGAATTATTATCATAAAAAATTTAATTTCATCATTTTATAATATAAAATTTAAAATTATATATTTTATCTCAAATCAACAATAGTAAAAAGAGCATCTTTATAATATTTTTGAGATTAAAGTTGGAGCATAAAGAAGTTTTTAGTAAAAAATATCTTTATAATATTATTCAGATGAAAGTTGGATCATAAAAAGTTGTTAGTAAAGAACATCTTTATAATTTATTTTAGATGAAAGTTGGATTATAAAAAACTTTGTTGGCATGTATAGAAAGTTCACCTAGAAATAGGAAGGGACTAGTTCACTTGCTGTTATTTTAAATAAAAATTAAAATAAAAAATTAGTGTACAAAATTTAATTTTTTTATTATATTATTTAAATATATAAATAATCATATTATAATTGAATCATTAATACTTATAAATTAAATTTATAATATAATAATTTAACAGGTAATAATTATTTTAAATTATTCAATTGGAAACCAATTAAAAAATATTTATATAATAAAAATACTGAGGTCTAGCCCGTAATGTGAAAATTTCTAACTCTCCTGAACGACTCTCTTGTTATCCTCATATACTTTTCTTTTAAAATAAATAAATAAAATTATTTAAAATATAAATTCAAATAACAAATTAATAAGTATGATTCAATTAAAATTACATAATAAAATATTGGTACAAATAATTATTTTAAAAAAACAATTCCCATTTTTTAAATGTAATTAAAATATAAATATATAAAGTTAAAATATAAATAATAATTCAATTATTTTTTTTTATGATAACTTTATTTTGATTATTTGATTAGAAATATTCAAATAAATAAAATCATGGATTAAATAATATTAAATATACTCATTTATATCATTATAATTTTAGTGGTGGTTATGGATCTTTTTTTTTGCCATGAAAATAACAATGCCATGTTTTGAAAATCCTGATGAGCCTGCAATCTTGAAATTGATGTTTTTATCCAGTTTTTATAACCAATGAATTCTTCCAACATACAAATTAATATTTATTATTTATTATTTTTTATATTTAAAATTATTATATCATTATAAATAAAATATTTTAAAAGATAAATAATTTATAATTTTTTCAATTTCTACCCAATTTTACACTAAATAAAATTTGCAACAAAAAGTAAATATTTATAAACAAAATTTTATTATTTAAAAAAGAACCTTATATATTTAAATTTGTATACTGTTCCAATAATTATGATTTAGGATACTTTATAAATTATACGTTTTCTTTTTAAAATCAATACCTTTAAATGAATTTAAATAACACTATGAAATCAGGTAGACATTTAAAAAATTCTAAATTATTTAAATTTTAATTTTTTGTGTGTACAAATGATATCATATTCTAAAAATATCATAAAATAAATAAATATTATTTTATATATTTTATAAAAATAGCTTTCTATTAAATATATAAATTATTCATATAATATATCTAATTTATATTTTTAGTTCCTAAAAAAATTCAACTCTATAGTGTAAAAGTTTATTGTTTTAGTCTAATCGTTTTAATCTTACCTTTAACTTTCGATTAAATGATAAAAATGGATGATAAAAATGGGGTGTGAAAGGAAGAAAGGGAAAATAAATGAAAAAATAAAGTTGTTTGTGAAAGATAAAAGTGATACAATGTTTTTTTTTTTTTATCAATAATAAGTTTTATTTTTATATTATTTTAATTTATTTATTATATTAAAAACATAAATATTAATAAAATATTTACTATCATATTCTAACTATGTGGACGTAATACAATTTAAAATATAAAATAGTTTTTGACTCATAAATAATTTCATTTCTGAATTATAAAATTTGAAAATCATGTTAACCATCTACTACATATTATTTATGTTATTTTCTGTAAAAACTTATATATTCTCTTTATCGTTCTATTTTACTTTTTTACTAGTTCATATAATCAAAGAAGGTTTCTTCAACAAATTTTCCACGAGTTCAGACTCTTCTAATTCAATGAAAATGCAGGAATTTAGAAGACATTTTCTATTTGGTTAAGGGTAAAATAGACTTTTCACCTGAATAGAGTACAGAATGAAATGATAGAGGTGCAAGAAAAATATCCCAAGAGAAATGGATGTATATTTGAAATGGGCTTGGGAAAAGCCGATCTGATATGCACCCTACCAATTGTAACCTGCACCCTATCTGCTATTGAAAATGATAAAAGTATTCCTCTAAAATAAAGAAAATAACCTTAAATAGAAATAGGGTGTGGTTAAAATTTTTTTTTGAAATTTTTTTTGGTCTGAAAATACTTCAGATTTGAATTTCTAAAATACATTTTTGAATTTTGAAAATTTTTATCTAAAATATATTTTTAGTTTTGTGTTCTGGATTTTTTTTTGTCTGGAATGTATATTTTTAATTTTAAATTATATATATTTTTTTAGATTTTTAAATATGAAATAAGGATAATTTTGGAAATTTTGAAAAACGGTGTAGGTTAAAAGTGATATGGTACGGGAAGAAATTGCACCGCGGTATAGCGACGGCCCAATTGGGAAAACTATAAGAAATAACGTTACTGTGGAGTTTTTAGCGCCATCTTCACTCTGGACGTTATCCCCATTCTCTCCACTAATATTTCTTTTCCTTTGCAGTTCATTCCACTCTCCCAATCCAAATGCTTCACACTCATCACCTTCAAGCTCATCTCCTCTTTCTTTCGCCACACTCCCATACGGCGTCGTTTCGCTTCCCATCCAGAACCACCACCTCTCACTCTCCAAGATTCCACGTTACTTCCATCAGAAGAGGTTCTTCTTCTCTCAGCTTCCGCTACCGTGACCGCGGCAGCATATCAAACTCCGTCGCGAATGGCGGAACGGAGCATCAGAAGCAACCGGTCAACAGGGCCTACCCTTTCCACGAAATCGAGCCCAAGTGGCATCGTTTTTGGGAGCACAATCGCACTTTCCGAACCCCCGATGACGATATCGACACTACGAAGCCTAAATACTACGTTCTCGACATGTTTCCTTACCCAAGGTTTTCAATTTTAGTCACTTCGCGCTTGAAGTTTCTGATTTTTTTGAATTGCGACGGGAATATTCGTAATGACTACTTTTTGCAGTGGAGCTGGACTTCATGTTGGTCATCCTCTTGGATATACTGCCACAGACATTCTTGCTAGATACAAACGGATGCAGGGGTATAATGTGTTGCATCCGATGGGGTGGGACGCTTTTGGATTGCCAGCAGAACAATATGCTATTGAGGTCTGTTTCTTGGTTCTCACTTCTACACTCTGACTTGTGTATTTCTTTACTAATGTGCTGCCGTGTGCTTCAGACAGGAACTCACCCCAAGCTCACTACGGTGAGGAATATCAATCGCTTTCGCACTCAGGTAAACTGCTGATGAGATGCTTTAACTGTAACTAAGGCCAGTAATGCTTTTGTTAAATTATTAAATGATTTAAGATAATTTAATCACTCTCTACACTTCCATCCAATTATAGCTATGCATGACAAGATTGATAATCTTTGAAGCAAATCTTTGAAGCAACCTCTTTAAAAAACATGCCTGTGATGATTTGTAATGGGTTGACAGTTAAAGTTTTAACTGATAGTGGATAAAAATTAAACTCGGGAATTCTTTTGGTACATAATTTGCCGCTGATTCCGAGGTGGTAAAGAATGTTCTTTGGGACTCAGCGACTACTTTTGATTCGTTTGAAGATCTTTGTTTTAGATTGACTATTTAAATGGCAAGAGTGAGTAATTCATTGAATAGCTATATTGAAAAGGATCTGAACAATTGTGAGTTTGCTGGATAAGTTTCAATTTCAAAACAACCTGAACACCTTTGTTTGAATCTTATTCAGATCATACAATATGTCACTCATTTGATTTATCATTTAAATCGTTGGGAAGTGATTTGAATTGCCTCCACTTGATTTGAGAAGAAAAGCTTCTTGTAATTTGGAATGTGAAAAGACAAGTGTTCTCATGATTTCATTCTCGTAGTCATCATCTCTAGTCCTAAAATTGCACGTTTTCCCTTCATGTTAGGTCTTCTTACATCTTTGCAGTTAAAATCATTAGGATTTTCATATGACTGGAATCGTGAAATCTCTACCATAGAACCTGACTATTACAAATGGACTCAATGGATCTTTCTACAACTTTTAAAGAGAGGATTGGCATATCAGGTTTAGTATATGATAACTACTTAAAAGTTTTTGCTTAGTTTATTTAAATTACGAGTATTGAAGATCTTATGGTAATTCCTATAAAACAATCAGGCTGAAGTTCCGGTTAATTGGTGTCCCGCACTTGGCACTGTGTTGGCCAATGAGGAGGTGATTGATGGTGTCAGTGAACGGGGCGGTCATCCTGTAATAAGAAAGGTATACTGGTTTGCATGTTTCTTTCTTTCAGAACTTAACTCTTTGGGTGGTTTTCCTCTTATATTTTTTTGAATGGTTTCATAATCTTTACAGTGTCATTGTTTATTACCAAGCAGCCAATGAGGCAATGGATGCTCAAGATTACTGCATATGCTGACCGTCTTCTAGAGGATTTAGATGACCTTGACTGGCCGGAAAGTGTAAAAGAAATGCAGAGAAATTGGATAGGGAGATCTGAAGGGGCTGAGATGGAATTTTGCACTCTTGATAGTGATGGGAATGAGAGAGACGAAAAAATTATTGTGTATACTACAAGGCCTGAAACAATCTTTGGTGCAACGTATTTATCTAATCAATTTTCTAGTCTATTCAATAAATTTTATGAATCAGACGAACTACTCCTGAAAGAAACTTTATATCTTTTTCCTGTTTGCTGTGTTATGTTCAGCTACTTAGTTGTGGCACCAGAGCATTCCTTGCTGCCGTCATTGGTTTCCATTGCCCAGAGCAAACATGTAAGTTGTTATGTTTTATTGCCCGTTTCACTAGAAGGATTTCAATCAAGGGTGATAAGATGGTTATTAGTTTTTTTTTTATTCACAGGTTGAGGAGTATGTAGACCTTGCCACAAGGAAGAGTGACCTTGAGAGGACTGAACTTCAGAAAGAAAAGACCGGGGTCTTCACTGGCTGTTATGCAAAAAATCCAGCAAATGGGGAAGCCATTCCAATATGGGTGGCAGACTATGTTTTGGGCGGGTGGGTTTGCACAAATATCACTTAGAATGCAAATTGTTTTTAATGATTGCTAAGCTTGCCAAGGGCATAAGCTATAGGGTGTAGGATGATCAATGATTTTTAAAAAAGTTTGAGACCAGATTATAATTGTTGCTTTTGGTGCAGTTATGGAACAGGAGCTATCATGGCTGTGCCTGCACATGATTCTCGTGATTATGATTTTGCTTTGAAATATGATGTTCCAATTTCCTGGGTTGTAACGCCAGATGGTAAAAGTGTTGATTTTGGAAAGGCTTTTATAGGTGAAGGCATTATTGTAAATTCATCAAATACACTGGTTGGGCTTGACATTAATGGGTTGTCAAGCAAAGAAGCTGCTCTGGCAGTCATTGAATGGGCTGAAAAAAGTGTGAAGGGAAAGAGGAAGGTTCATATTTTAAATGAATCAAATTGGACTAATCTTTTTAATTTTACTAAATTCTTTCTTTATGGTTTGTATTGTATAAAGTAAAATACATTTTTCACCCTTCAGGTGAATTACAAGTTAAGGGACTGGCTTTTTGCTCGGCAACGTTACTGGGGTGAACCTATCCCGGTCATCTTCATGGATGATAGTGGACAGACTGTTCCACTGTGTGAGACTGAACTGCCACTTATTCTACCTGAATTGGATGATTTTTCTCCCACTGGAACAGGCGAGCCTCCTCTGTCTAAGGCAGTGTCTTGGGTAAGTTTACAACAAGAAATGCTTTTCTTCTTAAATTGTTGTCAATAGGCAGTCTTAATTTGGCGGGCACAATGGACTGTGGTCTTGGTTGGATTTGTTTGTTAGCCCCAATGATGTACATATACTTCAAAATTGGTGACATCCAGGCATTGTTCCCTTGCCAGATTCCTAGACAATATAAAGAAGCAACAATTTTGAAAGAAAGAGACAATTTTTAAATAGCGCATGCCTGAATCATTCTTAATTTTCATAGTTAGCCCTTTTGTTATTATATCTTGAGTCGATGACCAATTAGTTGAAAAGTCTCTAGTAGCTGCCTGACTTATTGGTTTGTGAATTCATATTTCCATTGCATTTCAAGAGATTTTAGACATCATTACCTGCTTTTTCTAATAATGGTTGTTGAGATTGGATCATTGCCTTATCTGTGTAATTGTTCTTTAGATGGAAATGACATTATATGGAGAAATCTAAAATGCCTTGACTGCCATGGATGCCGTGCGTATGGTGAACATCATTTAGAACCCACCATGCCATCAACATGATATAGTGTTCTATTGAAAAACTGCTGCCGTTATCTGCCATGGCACCACCATCTCCTCTATTTAACAACACTGATCTATTGCCACATAAATAGATACTACTTGTAGTCCCACTATTAGGCATTTCAATGTCTAGATTAATCACTTTGTAAATGAACTTGTCTTATATGTGAACTAAACAAATTTTTGAGCGGGAAAATTTTGCTTGACGTCTTTTGCTATTTTCTTAATGTCTATGCCACATGAAGTTGTGGTAGATTTAAAAGGAAACGGAAGGGTCAGTACTACCAGGGCCTGTACTCTCTCGTTAAGTTATAGCAGCATAAAATCATTTTGTTGCATAACTAAGTACATAATTTATATTACTTAGATTAAGGAGTGTTAGCAACACACTGTTGATACACCTTTTAATGCACAAAGAAAGATCACAAGAAGAAATTGCAAGTCGAATTGTGAAGAGAATTAGCCAATCTGCGCAAAGTGTGATTGCAGCAAAAAAAAAAAAAAAATTGTGAGCAAAAAAACTCTTGGGTTCAAACCTAGCTCTACATATAATAGAGACTTCAAAGAGGAAATATAGAATGTGATCCGAGATTGTATTTCTGAAAGTCACCACTAATAGAAGAGATTCAGCTATTTATAGCTGACTCCAGTTCTTAAGCTGACTAAGTCTAACAAACTAACAGACAATTAACTGTTTACAAACAGAGTTGTTTAAATCAAGAATATACTATACTCTAATATATTTTGTTTCTTTCTTGTCTTGTATCACTGTTTTAGGTGAAAACTGCTGATAGCTTATCAGGAAGACCAGCTACTCGGGAAACAAATACCATGCCACAGTGGGCTGGTTCATGCTGGTGAGGCATTGAGTGGTATTATATTTGTTAGTAAGCAAGCACTAAACAGTGCTTTGGTTGCCAAGTTTACTTGTCTTGGTTCAGGATTTTGATGCATCAGATGTACTGATGAAAAATTAAAATTATGTCCTCATGTGTGTCATATTTTCTTCATCCTTCCAGGTACTATTTGAGGTTTATGGACCCACATAATTCCAAGGAATTGGTTGGTAAGACTAAAGAAAGGTATGACTTCAGTTAATGTTGTCTTTATTTTTCATTAACTATCATTTTCTGCTGTTTCTTCTTATATTTTGCTTTCACTATTTCTAGATAATTTAATTTCCCAGCTTTAAAATTATTCTTCTCCTGCAGGTATTGGGGCCCTGTTGATGTATATGTTGGGGGTGCTGAGCATGCAGTTCTCCATTTACTGTATGCTAGATTCTGGCACAAGGTCTGTATGTTATCAGTCAAAGTGGGGGGCATGTTGATTTGTGATTTGCTTCACTCTAAGCCATTTGAATTTACGCGTCATGTTGAAGCGCTATGTTCTTTCGAATCTTTCTCTATTGTGTTACTATTAACATCTACGAGACTATGATTACTAGTACAACTGTTATTCGATGAGTCTTAAAACTGAAGTTTACATTTTAGATTATTGTAGAATGACAGCATATCCACAATCATATTACTAGTATTGGTAAAATCCTATAAGACCACAGTTTGACAATTTTTTAATATTTCTTTGTCCAGTATATGGGGGGAAGAAAGTTTTTGATGTACTTGGTATATTTATAATTGGAATTCAGACAATCCCTCTAGAAGTTAAATAAAAAATTGATGACATGGTTAAGTGTTGGCAAAAGTATTGGGAAATTGACCAATTTGGGATTGAATTGAAATAAGGCTTCAAATACCCTTTAGTGTACTGTTAGTGTTGCTGCAATATTGTGCATATGTAATTTGAATTTTATATCTCAGGTTCTCTTTGACATTGGTGTTGTATCCACCAAGGAGCCCTTCCAATGTGTTATAAACCAGGGGATTATTCTTGGGGAGGTAATTTCAATTCTTTCCGCCTGAAAATTGAGTAGAAAAGAATAACTATTGCAAGTTTCTAATTGCTTGAATGGCAGGTTCAATATATGGCTTGTAGAGATCAAGATGGAAATCTAATATCTGCTGATTCAACTGACTTGTTGAATGAGCATAAGCTAGAAATAATTCCTGCAGAAAAGGTTTATCAATGAAGTTCCCATACTTTCCACTTGTCATTGCATTAATAATAATTACCGGAGACAAGGTGTTGGACTTACGTTTTGTTTTCTCCTGACAAGCATTCGTTCTCTTTTTCCTTGAGTGTAGGCCATGAAATCTGGGGATTCTTTTGTCCTGAAAGAAAATCCTAACATACGATTACATGCGCGCACTCACAAAATGAGTAAAAGTAGGGGAAATGTTGTTAATCCAGATGATGTTGTTTCTGAGTATGGTGCAGATTCTCTTCGATTATACGAAATGTTCATGGGACCATTGAGGTAGGTTTGAACTGCAAACCTTATTGCTGTGGTCATATTATAGTGATTGTTCCTTCGTCAAACTTGCTTTCTGTTTGTAGTTTTTCCCTTTTATCTTTTCATTTCTTTGTGGTGGGTTGAGGAAAGGGTGAGACTATGGAGTTGTGGATCTTGTTCTGATATGGACTTTAACCTCAGATCAATTTACTTCTTGATTTCCTTTACATGCTCCCAGAGACTCGAAAACATGGAGTACTAGTGGCATTGAAGGTGTACATCGGTTCTTAGGAAGAACTTGGAGGCTCATTGTTGGTTCACCTTTGCCTGATGGAACATTTAAGGATAGAACTGTATCAGTTGACGAGGAGCCTACTATAGAACAACTTCGCTGTCTTCACAAATGCATTGCAAAGGTCAACATCTTAATTTTTAATCAGAGCTTTGTTATTTCCTTGTTCTGGTTTTATATAATTTGCACAGATTGGACACAATTGAGCTAAGAATTTAATTTCAGTATTCAGGTAACAGAGGAAATTGAGGGCACACGATTCAACACTGGAATTTCTGCAATGATGGAGTTCCTCAATGCGGCATATAAGGTATTTTCCTGTTGCCTGCTTTCACCCTTATAATATCTTCTCACTCCAAATATTATTTTTCCTTTTATTTTTTGTACTTCTAGGGTAGGGAAGTAGGTAAAATTTGGAATGGCCACTCCTAAATTGTATCGAGCGATTTTATTTTGAAGGAATGACTGATTCCTCTCAGTAGTTACTGTCGTAAATGGTTGCAACTCATTTACATTACAATTCAATTCAATTCCTTTGAACATGATTCTAGGAAACCAAATGTCACCTTTAACATTTGGGGCGTCGGACTTGTTTGATAGAAGACCAAATATATATTATTTATACAAACTTTTTTCTTCAAATTGAAAGAAACTTTCAAACCCGAACCTATTTAGAGAGACTTTTTATAAGTTTCTCTGGGTTTATTTATAGAAAACTAGCCTTCTCTCGCTGTATCCATAACTTAAGGATCGTAATTCTAGCTTTTGTAAAATTCCTGTAAAAGATTAGCTAGTATAGAGCCTTCTTATTTAGGAATCCAATTTTTTAGTAAATTATAATAAAGTACAATAATAAGCAAAATGAATTCAAGCTTCTGAATAGCAGTTCCTTTGTGATAGTAAATGGACATGTCTTTTTGAAGTGTATTCTTTGCACACAACATTTCAATATCTTTTTGCTTTGTTCCTCCGTTTCACATTTTCTTTTCTTATTAATAAGAGGTGAGTCTACCACTTATGGTTACGGAGTATAATCAATATATTATTCTTGGCATATATTTTCAGTGGGATAAACATCCAAGATCGGTCATTGAGGCATTTGTTTTGCTGCTTTCACCATATGCACCACACATGGCTGAGGAGCTATGGTCTCGGCTAGGGCACACAAAATCATTAGCCTACGTGCCTTTCCCTAAGGTATGGATTTGGGTCAATAACAAATCATTCCTATGCTTACACGGTCTGTCAAGTTGTGGTCACTAATTGAATTTCTTTAATAGCCTAAAACAGACATTTTACTCACTTGGAATATTGTTCCTTAGCTCACTTTTTAACGGTAACCCAAAGTATAGACATTTCAGGCAATGTGGATTCATCCCAGCTTAGAACTCGGTAGTTAGTTAATTGGCAATCAAGCTATACCCTTGCATCCTGCAAAATAGTTTCAATTTGTGAAAGGGGTTATTCAGGGCCTAGATGCTTCTATTTATTAAGGGAAAGCCTATTAAGAGATAGGACTGCAAGACATTGTATTTCAATGAGAAGATCCTTGTCCAAGGACTTGTCATTGTGGTGGTTGTGCTATGATTTGCTAGTTGCAACAAGGGAGGGGACACAGTTTGCTACTTGTTACCGTGGTGTTTATACTTGGGGTAAATAATAGAAAGTTACGCGAAGATGGGATATCTTTTTCCTACTTGCATTTGTGGTAAAAAAAGGCAGTATTTCATGCCCTTGTGAGTTTTCTCAACTTTTCACGAGCACCTGTACTGTGGTCGTGAGGATCCATGGCTTTGATACTTATGGAACAAAAAACAATTTTATACAGGTTAATTTTAATCATGTGGAATGAGTGGCAGATTGTACAATAAGTCATTAAATAATCATCATATTTGGAATGTGTTGTTATTTCAGGCAAATCCGACATACCTGAAGGATTCCACCGTAGTCCTTCCAGTCCAGATTAATGGCAAGACAAGAGGGACCATCGAGGTTGAGGAAACATGTACAGAGGAAGAGGCTTTTGTCCTAGCATCTAGGGATGAAAAGCTATCAAAGTATTTGCATGGTCAATCTGTCAAAAAAAGAATTTACGTTCCTGGCAAGATTTTGAATGTTGTTTTGGACCGTAAAAACATTCAGGTTGGTGTACAGTAGTTGCTTCCGCTCTTGTATCCATTTCTACGGGAAGCAACGATAAAATATTTTATGCTGTGCATGGTCGACTTGGTAATGGCCACACATCCGCTTCAAACTAAAGCATGTGCAAAGAAGGTGTCTTGGGCCGGAGAGTTATGCCTCTGTTGGATGGAAAGTGTCAGCTAGCCAAGTTTTCTCCTCGCATGACTGACTGTTTATGATTTGTACTCCGCATTTACAGGTGCATAACTTAAGAGAAGTGGGGGCAGCGTGGGTTTCCAGTTTGCTTTGATCATTGCATGCTATAGACAAAACTGAGCGCATCTTGGCACCTCTAACGGTTGTGTTGTACTTACTGTACTGTATCTGGTTGTGGGCTGTCTTGTTTGTTGTAATGATAATTTTGCTTTGAGCATTTATATATGGACCATTGCTACATGGTTGCGCCAGTTTTAAAGTGCTACGTGGATTGTAAAATTATTTTTTCATTCTAATGTAGGACCCACATGCTGAGTTGTACAATAAATTCGTAAATGTGGATTGAAGTTTGGCATAGGTTTTCACATTGGTATTCAAATTGGGACTTCCTTGCACTACAACATTTTTTATCTTTTAGTAACATTTTTACAGTTATATTTACTTAAATGTTAAATTAATAAGTTTTAGTTATAAATAAAATAAACATAATATTGTTACATTTTGTAAACAAATGTTACAATAAATAACTTTAAAGCAATGTATAGTATCATTTTTTTAAAATGTCACTAAAATAACTCTTCTAAATAAATTGAAAAAAAGAATACAATTGGTTTGTATTTTCCAGACTTACTATTTCACTAAATTTTTTTAATAAATATAGATTTTTTTATAAAAAAAATAATTAATTATTATATCTGTTAAAATACAGGTTCAAATTCATGGATATTTTTTGCAGAAGAAAAAAATCAACAACTTTTAAGAGAAAAACGTGAGATTACTTCCTATATTGCCAAAGACATAATTTTCAGGTTTAAAAAAAGTGAACACTATTAGAAAAATATGTTTTACTAATTTTTTTAAAAAAAGAATTCCTTATGAAATATTTATAAATTTTGCTATCAATAATAATTTACAAAAAATTATTACCAAATTTACTTCATTTTTATTTATTTATTTATTTAAGTTTGTATATTAAAAGAATTTAGAAAGTTACAAGAGTTTTAAAGTTTATCATATATAGTTTCTTTGAAAAAAAAGTGAAAGTTAAATTTTCTAATATTCTAAAGTGAATTGATAAAATTTTAAAAAAGTTTTGCTTCTTCTTCCTTTTCTCATTTTCACTGTCGTTCTTCTTCACTCTCAGTTTGGTTTCTCTTTGTCACTCAGTCTTCAGTTCATCTTGCTCCTTCTCTAAGTCTCATTGTATTGTCATTGTCATTGATCACTCTCACTATCTCGTTCTCTCGCTCAAACTTAGGTAAACTTTTCTCATTCTCTCATACACTCTCTATCTTGTGTTTGGGACTAACATTATTGTCGGTGACAATGCTCAAACACAGGTCATCACCTACTCTTACTAACTACATTGACATTGAGATTAGATAATTGTACCTTGGTGTCCTCCAATGAGGTGACTTTAACACACACCTCATGCACCACCCCACACAAGAACAACACAAAACTCAATTTTTCTAAAATTATTTAACTGTGCATAAAGTTGGTAGCAGATCACCACTTATTCCAACACAGGTCATCACTTAATGTGACTGTGACTAATTAACAGTGAGATTAGATAACTTTACCTTCGTGTCCTCAACTGCGGCTACTTTACACACATGTCATACATTGTACCAGCCACAAAAGAATAAGACAGTTCAAAATGTAGTTAGTCACAGTAAGTGTTGACTTGTGTAGAAATAAGTGATGGTCGACTACCAACTTTCTAGACAATGCACAAGTTTTGTAAATTTTGAGCTTACTGTTGTTCTTGTGTAGGGTGGTGCATGAGGTGTGTATAAAGTGACCTCAGTGAAATATCAATGTTGATGTGTTGATGTAGTTAGTGACAGTAACAATGACAATAAATGGTAAGTGGTAACCTATGAAGGAATAAGTGCTGACATTCTACCAACTTTTTTCACAAAAAATAAATATTTGAAGTTTTGACCTTACTGATGTTCTTATGTTGTATAAAATATTTTTCTTCGATACCTAATTGAATGAAGAGTTAATTTTTTTATTCAGAAAATTATGAAACTTAAAGAAAATAATCATTCTTCTTTTCCTTTTTAAAATAAATATATTATAAAAACTTATATCTTAAAATAATAATTTAAATATTAAAATATTGTTTAATTATATTATACTTTAAAAATTACATTACAATAAACAAAATACCTCCAATTATTCATGATTAAAAAAAATAGTTCCAAGTATTCATTAACTTCTAATAGTATTTCGGTAAAGATTAGTTACTGATTTTTTATAATATAGATATTATAATGTAAGATGAATTTTATATAAAATATATCTGTCTTCTTGTGAATTAAATATTTTTAAATATATATGTTTTTTTTTCAACAGTAAAACAACACTGAAAAGTACAAAAAATGGAAAAAGAAAGTTTTAAATTTAAAACATAGTTGATTATCATCATATACATCAATTACATAAATTAATTATATTTAAATCACAATTGATTATATATAAATATAATTAATTATATTTAAATAAATATAATAATTTTTTTATATTAAAATTATGATATAATAAATAATTAAAATAAATATAATTAAAATGATAAATATGTACTTTGCCAAATCCCTGCCACCTCTGAGTTGTATGGGGGCGCATTCGTTTTGCTGGTTGTCCACAAAACATTTTTGTTTTGTTTTTCACTCTATATTTTGAGGGCAAAATGGTGAATAAATTCTTAATTTTTTATTATTATTTTTTTTACAAGTTTTTTTCATTCATTACCGTTTGAAACAAGTCAAAGTCCAAAAGAAGTGACACTGGGGAAGTATAACATTTGGAAGATGTAAAAATATACTTGTTCTTAAAATATCATGTTGGATTCGAATGAAATAAATCGTAGATTAACGTCTCTGTTTAAGATTTCAATTGCCATTCTAGATGTTAGAAATTGTGGGGAGATGTTATATAACTCTTTTAAAACAGAGTTAGTAGTTAGTTTGGGTTCTGTTTTTCAAACATAACAAGTGTGTTGTAACAGAAAGTGTGTTTATAAGTCCTTCAAGGATGCTTTGAATAAAAATATAACAATTTTACTTCTATCCTACCAACATTTGTGTTAAGGATTCTTGGACAGTAGATCATAAATTACATAAAGTTATTGATAGTATTCGCTTGATTCAAAATCCCTATAAACATTATACTTTTGAGAATGATTTATTGAGGAGAAAAGGTAAGTTAGTGGTTGGAGACAATGCAGAATTGCGGACATAGATTCTCCAACACTTTCATGATTCAGTAATCGGAGGCCATAAAAGATATGAGATAACTTATAAAAGGATTAAAGATCACTTCTATTGGAAGGGTATGCAGAAAGACGTCAAAAAGTGGGTCCAAAATTGTCATATATGTAAAAAATGTAAGCCTTTACTTCAATTTCCTATGGGTATGTTACAACCATTATCTATTCCTGATAGATCTTGGAAATCTATATCCTTGGACTTTATTATTGGTCTCCCTAAATCTTGTTCTATGACAGTGATTTTTGTTGTTATGGACCGTTTAACTAAGTATGCTCTTTTTTTGTCGCTTGTACATCCTTTTGGAGCGACTACGGTGGTAGCGCTTTTCATGGACAATATCATCAAGCTTCATGGCTAGCCATAGGACATTATATCGAATAGGGACTCCATTTTCATGAGTCATTTTTGGACTGAGTTAATGCACAAGAATAGTGTCAAGCTGCTGCAATCAACGACTTTTTATCCACAGATAGATGGTCAAACAGAGGCTATAAACAAATCCATCGAGGCTTATCTCTGTTGTGTTTTCATGGACACTCCTTCCAACTGGACTGAGTACTTACCTCTTGTAGAATAGTGGTACAACACCAAATTTCATACAGCTATACAGTTGACTCCAATTGAAGATCTTTATGGCTATCCTCATTATATTCCAACTGCTATACAAAATACAAATTCCTTAATAGAAGTAGTAGCCTATACTATGAAGACATAGGATGAAATTAATCATCTATTACAAGCAAATTTGGTTAAGGCACAACAACATATGAAGTTTTATGCGGATTTAAAAAGGACTGACAAGCAGTACAAAGTTGGAGATTGGGTTTATTCAAAGATTCAACCATACAGGCATACAACTTTATCAAATACACATTTTCACAAGTTAGTTGTCCGATATTATGGTCCCTACAAAGTTTTAGCAAGGATTGACAATGTGGCTTATAAACTGGAATCACCTATTGACTCTAAGATTCATAATGTTTTCCATGTTTCCTTACTCAAACCATCACATGGAAATAAATACAACTTTACCTTTTGCTGACAGTGACGGTCATTTTGTTCCTCAACCATTGGCAATTCTAGCTTATAGAATGAAGAAACAAAATAATAAATATGTCATTGAAGTGTTGGTGCAGTGGACTGAGACAAATCCAGAAGATGTAGTATGGAGAAACCTCTATGAAATGCAACAAAAATTTCCTGACTTTAAATGGGTGTAGGGGTCAGGCCTTGTGGTAAAGTCCTTGTTGATGGAGGGGACATTTGTTATATAACTCTTTTAAAACAAAGTTAGTAGTTAGTTTTGTTTTTGTTTCAAACAGAACAACTGTGTTGTAATAGAAAGTGGGTTTATAAGCCCTTCAAGGGTGTTTTGAATAAAAATATAACAACTTTACTTCTATCCTACCAAAATTTGTGTTGTGAGAACATACCTATGTGTGTGTGAGTGAACACCAAGGTGAGAATAGTGAGAGTTAGAGTGATCTAGAGGATTAGTGCGATTAGGACTGGAATCAACTCTAATAGGAGATTGCTTTTATGTTTGAAGCTTTGTCTTCAACATATCGATGGTGATAGATATAGAACCCAAGCAAACATTTAGATCATGGGGACATAATCATTAATTTCAGAATAGAGGGTAATTTAAGAGTTTCAAAGCTTGCAGGCAGGAAGCAAAAGCTCTTCATGGGCTTTTGATGGAATGTAAATTTAAAGGAGCTCACACGTATTCTTTTAACTTTGAGCTTAGCGCTTACTATTGGTTGCAAAATTCCTTTGGTTTTTAAAATTCTATTGCATATGTATATTTTTCATCATAAAATATGATGGTCAAATATTAATTGAAACTAGTAAGATGACAATGGATAAACATTGGAGGATGAAATCAAGTGGGCATATGAATTGGATAAGCCTTTTGCATTAATGTTAATTTATTTGTTATATATACTTGGAAAAATTATAACAGGACATGCACTCCATAACCGTTAGTTTACCTGGTTGCATTGCCTTCGAACATCACCCTACACATTTGTGAGAACATTGTGTTGAACATAGGCTTTGATGTCTCCAAATCTAAGTGGAATGCATGAAGATCTTTGCTATTGCTTGTATGTGAGGGTTCTAGGTAGCTTGAATTTTTTAATCCACTCTTAGTTATGATCCAAACTTGTTTTAATCAAGATCTTTTGAAAAAGAGTGTTTTACAAAGAAGTGGAAAAACAACCTATTGTTTTATTGTTTCTATCAGTTGTTTTACACTTACTGGTTTTTGAAAAAGATTTGAAAAAGCTTGACTTGTTTGACTTTGCTGTCAAACTCATTCAATTGGTTGTTTCGAGAAATCAATCGATTGTTTTTTGAAAATCCTTAATAGAATCTGTTAAGTTTGTTGAATATGTCTTAAATGATTCAAAATTGATTTGGCTCTTGCTTTAAATGTTTTTAACAGCTTTTTGGAGTATAAATAATCCGTTATACTGATGTGAGTCTCTTATGAACTTTTCTTGGTTTGGATTGAGTTGATATAGGTTTCATTGTATTCATGACACTTTCAAGAATTAGGATCAAAATTCTAAAGAACAATTCATAGAGTTACTACTCAAGAAAACAAAGGTTCATACTAAAAACACATGAATAGGTAACTTGTAGTGTAAGATAACAATGAAATATGAATGGGTAATTCAAGAACAGTACCAAAACTTCAAAGGAAACACAAGAACAACATAAGAAAACCAAGAACAAGTGAAAATACCGATTGAAATTCAACAGGAATTAGAAAATCACAAAGAAACTCATCAAAGAACAAAACCCATGGATGGAAAACAAGAACAAAACCCATGGATGGAAAACAAGAACAACACATGTATATGGAAATCCATGGTTTGGATGAAACTAAAACAGCAAGAAAACAAGGAAATAAACCAAACAAAGTGCAGAACAATGGCAGCAAATGAAAGGAAATAACTCATGGCAAAGATTGAACCGATTGAAAATGGAAAAACTACAAGAAAACATAAATGGGTATTTTTGGAAGATGAATAGAAATGAATTATGTGGTTGTAGTCTTTTGGAGATGTGATTCACGCCACTTGGAGGATGGTTCTTCCAAGATGAGTGGGAGGTGCCGCCACTTGAGAGTCTCCAAAGCTCACAAGATAAGGCATGGAGGAGAAGAAGAGACAAGTCTCACAAACTCACTCTTTCTCAATTTCAAGATAGTTTCTTTACTTCTAACTTTCAACTTTTATTATTAAGAACCAAGCACTCCTATTTATAATAAGGAGGGCTGGACATGTTACAAAGGGAAAGGAGTGGGAAGAGTCACTCTACTAGGTCCTTCTAGTGCCTAAGAGAGAAAGGAGTAGAAGAGTCACTTTTTCCTAAAGAAAGTGCCTAAAATGCCTTACATTTAGAGGTTTCTTTTGGTTTTCCTCTTTGGCATACTCCTAAGGCTATTTCTATATTATTTACAAATTTATACAAGAGTATTTACAAAGATTTATTTATACTACTATCTTTTGAATTTTCAAGAGAACCCAAAATGTTCTACTTTTTAAGAAGACTAGTAAGAAGAATTTTAAATGGATGGGTGGATGGCCTCTTCCTCCATTAGTGAAATCCTCTTCTACTTGATCTCCATCATATACGCTCCTAATTAGTTATGAAATCAGAATATACCTTTCAAATAATTTTTTTCCAAGATTGCTTCTAGCTTTGGATTCTTTCAAAGAGTGGAATAGGATTGTCTTGTAATTTTGCTTTTGATTCTGATTTTGTATCAAGTGTGATCATTTCTTTTCTCTTTTGAATTTTGTAATTCTGTAAAGACTGGTGTGTGCAAATCAAGAGGTTGTTCTGATATGTGGTGTGTGGTTTGCCAAAGGAAGTGTGTGTTCTTGAGGGGTTCAAGATCACTTGTTTGTTGTGTGTGATTTGTAATCTGTGTTTGATTGCATAGTGGATACCCAGTGGTTTTTGGGGACTGGATGTAGCTCTTGGTATAAGAGTGAACCAGTATAAATTTGTTTGTGTGATTCTCTCTTTCCCTGATCTTGCTCATACGTGTTTTAAGTTGTTTTTATTCACTACTGATAAAAACAACCAGTTGAATCGTATAAACAACCGGTTGATTTTCTGGAAATCAACTAAATCTATTTTATTTGTTGGCTGATCAAGTTTCTTGTTCTGTGATTCTTCATTGGCTTTCATTATACCTTCAAAGTTTGTGAAAAATGTTTATAAACAATTCACTCCCTTCTTGTTTAAGGCCATAAATTCTAACAATTGGCATCAAGAGCTAGGTTCTTGAAAATTATTCAAGTTTTGATCTTAAATTCTTTTTTCATGGCTGAAAAACTACCTTTTGGGGAGGGTGCCTCAATCAACATGCCACCTCTGTTTTGTGGTTTGAATTATCAATTTTGGAAGGTAAGGATGAAAATATTTATTGAATTATTAGATAGAGGAATTTGGGATGCAATTGAAAATAGTCCTTTTATTCCAAAAGCTAAAAAAGATAATGTTCTTGTTGAAAAACCTTGTGGACTAAAGCTGACAATAAAAAAAGGCTAAGTTTGATTGCATTGCCAAAAATATATTACTTTTCGAACCCAAGTCCCTTCAGTAACCAAAGAAGCATTAACCACTAAGTCAGACAAGTTCTTCTGTCGTATTACGATTTTTATTATACTTATTATTATTAATAATACTTATATTAATATTAATATTAATAATAGTTATATTAATATTAATAATAGTTATATTAATATTAATAATAGTTATATTAATACTAATAATAGTTATATTAAAACTAATAATATTAATAATATTAATAATATTAATAATATTAATAATATTAATAATATTAATAATATTAATAATATTAATAATATTAATAATATTAATAATATTAATATTAATAATATTAATAATATTAATAATATTAATAATATTAATAATATTAATAATATTAATAATATTAATAATATTAATAATATTAATAATATTAATAATATTAATAATATTAATACTATTAATAATATTAATAATATTAATAATATTAATAATCTTAATATTATATTCATATTATTAATATTTTATTAATATTATTATTAATATTATTATTTATATTAATATTACTAATATTATACTAATATTACTAATATTATATTCATATTATTAATACTAGCGGGAACACAGGCGCGAGGGCGCTGTGTATCCGCTTTTTTTTATTTTTTCATTTATATCTATTTATGTTTAATATTAAATTTAAATAAATAATGTTATTATTTATAAACTTATGTTAACAGTATAAAATTATATATGAGAAGGAATCTAAATTTTCTAACCACATCTACTTATATATTGGGAAGGAAAACATTTTCAATATAGTAGTTATAATAAATTTGCAAATATCTTTAATTTAAAAAATATAGAAGAAAATTAGTTTAAAACTGAAAAACAGTAACTATGATTTCTCCATTCTCCAAATAACGTGGACCACATCTCCCGTTAAGTGACAATAAATAAAATAAATTTTTAAAATTAAAATTTATTGGAAAGAATTATTTGAATTTAGAAAACGTAGTTATAAACATTCAATATAAACATCATTCACCTTTTCTAATGGAGTAAGTAAGTTTCGGAATGGAGTTCCTTGAACAAAAAGTTTGGTCTTCTCACCTTCCCCATTCTTTCCAATGGAAAGATGCACACTTATCGCCACGTGAGTACAAAATAATAATCTCAAAATAAGTAGGAATAGAAAATTCTCCAAAGGAGGTTCGGGAAAAGGCAAAACCCCTTTAATGATAGAAGTTAACACCCAAAGAATCATTATTATTGTTGCTAAATAAATGTATCAATATTTTCACTCTTGTACCAGTAAAGACAAAATGTGACCCTCCATTTTCAACAACATCAGTGGCTATGGATGGGTGATGATCACCCCAATTAGAAGCTTTTTGCCCTAACACCACTGTAGAAAAGGCATAGTAACTATCGACTTCTACAAAATGGGAGGAAGAGATATCAATGGAATGATAGAAAAATAAAGTAAATTTTAGAAACAAAAATCCTATATACAAAATATTGCACTTTGGATTTGATTCAGAGTTTTCCAAATTGTGAGCACTTCAATTCTAAAAACACAAATGTCCTCTTATGCAGCAAAGTGTAACCATTCATAGGTTTATGATTTTCCCACATTCCCATGAGTCTTGGACCTTAGTCTTTGTAACATGATTAGGAAAAGTTGACCTGGAGAATTAAGAGAGCGAGACACCAAAATCACCCAAAAGTTGAACCTAAAACTTCTCTTCTCTTTTTGTGGGTTTGGTGCTTAGCAAGGGAAAAAGAATGAGTATGTAAGTTTCTTCCATTCCTGAAATGCACATCCAAGAAAGAAAAAGATAAAGGCCTCCGTTAACGAAGCAAACAGAAATCCATAATAAAAAAAAAAGAGGAAGTTTTGCATTCAACTTTTGGGAGAATGAGGAGGGTAAAGGAGTAGGCAAATAAAGGTCACTCCTAGACCATCTGAGAAGAGCCGGGCGGGAAGATGAAGCAAGGGGCAAAGGGATTTGAAGAGATTGAGGAAGAAGAGAGATACACAACAAATAGAAAGAAACGTTGATGAGGCCAAAAAATCAATTTGAGAGAATTATACTGTAGGCGATTGAAAAGGGAACGTTAAGAAGTGGTTATTGTAGATTTTTGGTTCGTTATTGTAATAGGAGGAAGTTTTTTATTTATTCTATGTAAAATTACGAAATGCCCAAAATAATTTAATAAAATAAAAAGTTTTTATAAGAGTAAAATGGAAAAAAAAAACAGTTATAAAGGATAATCCCCTTTATATATAGATTATATTCATATTATTAATATTATTAATATTATTAATATTATATTAATATTTTAATATTTATTAATATTAAAATATTAATAATTTTAATAAAATATTAATAATATTAATAAAAATATAATAATAATATTAATAAAAATATTAATAATAATAATAAGTATAATAAAAATCATAGTAATACAAAAGAATTTGTCTGGTGTAGTGGTTAAAGTTTCTTTGGTCATTGAAGGTACTTGGTTTCGATTCGATTTCCACGCATTGCAAATTTTATTTTATTTGTGGTTTACATACGGAAAATCCGTATGTAATGGACCTTTGGTTTACATACGAAAAAATCCGTATGTAATATCTATTTACATATGGAATAAAATCCGTATGTAAAATTTGTATGTAATGTTTACTTTACATACGGATTTTGATCCATATGTAATAATCCGTATATAATTCGAGATTTTCTTGTAGTGTCACTCACATTGTGAATCACCTCATTAGTCTTGGCAAAATCTTTGAAAGGGAAGAGTTGAACATCAAGATCCTCAAATGCTTGGATAGATCTTGGTAGCCGAAGGTCTTGACCATCTTTGAATCCAATGACTTAACATCTTTGACAACAACTTCATTGTTTGGAAAGCTTAGAGAGAATGAATTGGAGATGAATAGGCTAAATGTTCAAAAAAATGAGGATAAACATGTGAGGAACATTGCCTTGAAGGATGCTAGACACAAGGCTAGCCAAGACTCAAGTGATGAGAGTGAAGGGGAAACAATTAGCTTGCTGTCCAAGAAATTCAACAAGTTCTTAAAGAAGAACTGCAACAAAGATCACACCTATGACAGGTATGGTAGCAAGAAACCTAATGATTTAAATGCTAACAAATATACATGCTTTGGTTGTGGTGAACAGGGACATATAAAAGCTGAGTGTCCTAACAAAGAAAGCAAAGAGAAAAGATATAGCAAGAAGTTTGAAAAGAAGGGGAAATCATAAAGGGCCTACATTGCTTGGGATAACAATGATGTGTCTTCTTCAAGTTCCTTTTCAAGTGAAGAAGAAGAAGCAAATCTGTGTCTAATGGCAGAGGGAGAAAATGACACAAGTAGTGTATGCTCTTGCACCTCAATCAAAATTGAAAACTATAGCCAGCTTCTTGAGGCTTTCAAAGAAACTCATGAAGAAGCTAATAGATTGGCTCTCTTGAATAACGAGTTGAAAGGCTTGAAAAAAGAGTCAAAACATTGGAAGAAGAGTTAGAAAATTCAAGAAATGACTTTGTGACTCAAGTGTTTGTGAAAATTGTGAATCTCTTGAAAAGAAGGTTCATTATCTTGTGAAAAATGTGGACAAGTTTTCAAAAGGAAAATCAAACTTCGGGACTATTCTTGCCTCTCAAAAATGTGTTTTTGGAAAATCTGGATTGGGTTTCAATCCACAAAGCAAGAAAAGTGGTGTTTCATTGGCACAGAAAAACAACCGATTGAAAATTTGAAACAACCAGTTGTTACATGCTTTTACTGTATGAAAAAAGGTCATTCTATTAGGTTATATAAAATTAGGAAATTTTCTATTCTTAAAGGTGTTATGAAGTGGGTTCCTAAGAATCCTAAGGTTTCTAATGATCCTATTAATGTCAATTGACCCAAATTTGTAAGGGGACCAAATCTTGCTACTTGATCTTATCTTCTTGCAGGCACAGTAAAGGATCAAGAACCTCTAGATTAAAGAATCAAGCTTGAAAGACAAAGGTCCAAACTGGACTTCTAAGTTGCAGATCTTAAGTGCTCTTGGTTATATTGAAGTCAAGTGGATTCCTTGAATCATGTTCTATGGCTACTGAAGAGAGGGAATTTTGTCAAAAGGCTAAGAACTTATGTATCTTTTATTCTTGAACTTGTATTTCTTTTTGCCAAGTTTGGCCCCATTTGATGTCTCTTAAATGTGAAAACTCTCATCTATATAAAGGTTATGAGAATATCCTTGTTCTGTTTCTTCTCTACCATGATTTCTTGAATTGTGAAACATCATAAATGCTGTTACAGAAAAACAACTGATTGTTTTCACGAAACAACTGATTGTTTTGCCTCTAGCAGCACTGCATTATAGTTGGTTTGGTTCTCTGTGCATTACTTCTGCAGATTCCTTCTTAAAGCTGTTATGGGTCAACATTGCATTTATCATGGCTTTGAATTCACTCTGAAAGGAAGTTACACTAGTCATAAATGGAATATATTCCATATCTTCTTGGAAAATTAAGTGCCATTATGACTAGTCAAAGTCTCTTGTACTGACCATGTGATTTCTATTTTTTGCTGACGTGGGACTGTGTGCATCTGAAACAGATTCTTTGTTGCTACTTTTAATGACTATATAACCATGTTTTATGCAGTTGTTTCCTTCATAGAATCAACCCATTGATTACTCCTCTGCCTTCATATCAAATATGCTGCACTCTTCTCCTTATTTCTGAAATTTCCTCATTCCTCCATGGATTCCACACCTCCTTCCTCCAAAAGAATGAAGACCCGTGGTGTAAAGAGGGGTGGACGTTTGGAAGGCTGGTTCTTCAGAGAGGATGAGAAGATTGAGAAGTATCTTCATGAAACTAGTAGAAAAGCCATCAATAATCCAAAGGTCATTTCTTTGAATTGGTTGAAGGAACAAAAACTCACTGAAGTGAGGGTTCTCCTTAAAGAAAAACTACTGAAATGATTCTTAGAGATGTCGAGGAACATCTATCCTGACCTTGTAAACCTTTGATGCTGGTCCAAGTGCAGAAAACCTGGGAGAATGCATCACTTCTATGTCTCCTTTTGAAAGATTGATGGTGAGTAGAATGGATAGTTTTACAGATGATCAAAGGAGTCTTCATGATCTCTGCGGAACAAGGTTTCATAGCATGAATGCAAGGTTCCAGAATCTGGATGAACAGATTGAAGCTGTTCAGAATCAACTCTTTGAGCTCCAATATGGGAAGGAAGATTAAAGATATTTAATTCTTTTTCTTTCTTTAAATGATGGAAAATTTTCTTTATTATGTTTTTATCCTTCTTCCATTCTATTTGTGAAGACAAATAGGGGGAGAATTGTTTGGTTTGTATGCTGCTAAACATCTGTTTTAATTTTGAACTTATCTGGTTTAAAATGCTGCTGCAAAATATCTGGTTTTGCACCTATCTCTACTAGTTTATCACACTATTTTTGTTGGTTTTCTCTTTGAAAATCACTTGGTGAAAAATGGTTCTTTGGTGTTAGCAAAAGCTGAATATGATTGCTCACTGGTACTGCATATTTTCTGTTTTGCAGGTGCTTTCAAATTCAAATAGAACATCACAAGCAAATCAGAGTTTTGTCTTCATCAAATAGGGGGACATTGTTGAACATAGGCTTTGATGTATCCAAATCCAAGTGGAAGGCATGAAGATCTTTGTTGCTGCTTGTGTGTGTGGGTTTTGGGTAGTTTGAATTTGTTAATCCACTCTTAGTTATGATCCAAACTTGTTTTAATCAAGATCTTTTGAAAAATAGTGTTTTATAAAGAAGTGGAAAAACAACCTGTTGTTTTATCACTTCAATCGGTTGTTTTACACTTAGTGGTTTTTGAAAAGGATTTGAAAAAGCTTGACTTGTATGACTTTGCTATCAAACTCATTCAATTGGTTGTTTTGAGAAATCAATCGATTGTTTTTTGAAAATCCTTAACAGAATCGGTTAAGTTTGTTGAATCTGTCTTAAATGATTCAAAACTGATTTGGCTCTTACTTTAAATATTTTTAACAACTTTTTGGAGTTTAAATAATCTGTTATACACTCCTAATTAGTTATGAAATTAGAATATACCTTTCAAATCAGTTTTTTCCAAGATTGCTTCAAGCTTTGGATTCTTTCAAAGAGTGGAATATGATTGCCTTGTAATTTTGCTTTTGATTTTGAGTTTGTATCATGTGTGATCATTCCTTTTCTCTTTTGAATTCTGTAATTATATAAAGACTAGTGTGTGCAGATCAAGAGGTTGTTCTAATCTGTGGTGTGTGGTTTGCCAAAGGAAGTGTGTGTTCTTGAGGGGTTCAAGATCACTTGTTTGTTGTGTGTGATTTGTAATCTGTGTTTGATTGCATAGTGGATACCTAGTGGTTTCTGGGGACTAGATGTAGCTCTTGGTATAAGAGTGAACCAGTATAAATCTATTCGTGTGATTCTCTCTTTCCCTGAACTTGCTCATATATGTTTTAAGTTGTTTTTATTCACTTCTGATAAAAATAACCGGTTGAATAGCTTAAACAATCGGTTGATTTTCTGGAAATCAACTAAATTTGTTTTGTTTGTTGGCTGATCAAGTTTCTTGTTATGTGATTCTTCATTGGCTTTCATTATACCTTCAAAATTTGTGAAAAACGTTTATAAACAATACACCCCCCTCTTGTTTAAGGCCATAAATTCTAACACATTGGTAGAAGAAAGTCTAACAAATGCAGATGAGAAAGTCCTAAAAAAGTAGTTTTGATCCATAGCAAAGCACATGACAAAGGGTGTTGTGCACAAATCTCTAGTGTAGGGATATCGTGTGTGGAAGCGTAATAATTTCAACCAAAGATTATGAGAAATTAAAGTAACAAGAAAAAATGAGAATGATACCAGAATTTTTAGGTGGAAAACCCCTTTAAATAGAGGTAAAAAACCACCGGCGAGAGAGCCAAAAACCTTCCACTATAATGGTACTGGGAGTACAATGAATTCCTCTCAAACTAATAGATAAATAGCCCCAAAACAAATTCTCTCTATACGGGTTAAACACTTACACCCAAATAAAAGAAATAGAGAGTATATGAAAGGAGAGAGAGGAAGCAAGTGTGTTGCTGTTTTTGTGTATTACATTGGTTGTAAGAAGTCACTATATATAGTGGTTCTAGGAGACAACAACAATCAAAAGCAATTAATTGAGAATGGTAACCTCCCTTTGATGACAATTAATTATAAACGGTAAGTAACCTCCCTTTGATGACAATTAATTGTGAACGGTAAGTAACCTCCCATTGATTTCAATTAATGACAAGAAAACGGACAGAAAAAGGTGAGTCATATCCCACAAATCTCCACCTTAACTTGCCTTTGACTGGAATACTCTCTCGCCATGAAACCTTGATTAAGAATGGATAATACCAGCTAAGTTCAGGCAATGATCGAACTTAGCCGGTGGAAGTGCCTTGGTCAACATGTCTGCAGGATTTTCGGGTGTATGAATTTTTTCAACAATTATATCTCCTGTATCAACAATGTCTCGGATAAAATGGTGCTTAATTTCAATGTGTTTGGTCCTTGAGTGATACTTGTTGTTCCTGGTTAAGTGGACAGCACTTTGACTATCACAAAATATAACAAGAACATCTTGTTGAAGACCAAGTTCACTTACCAAGCCTCGAAGCCATATAGCCTCTTTGATACCTTCTGTAGCAGCGATATATTCTACTTCAGTGGTGGACAAGGCCGCAATGGCTTGAAGTGAAGAATACCAGCTGATAGCAGAACCACATAGGGTAAAAATGTAGGCTGAAAGTGACCTTCTCCGATCTAAATCACCACCATAGTCAGCATCAACATAGCCAACTGCTCCTCCGGGATCGGCTCTATGTTGATCAAATACCAAACCAAGATCAGGAGAACCTTTTAGATAACGAAGTATCCATTTAACGGCTTCCCAGTGTGCCTTGCCTGGATTATGCATGAACCTGCTAACAATGCTAACAGCATAAGCTAAATCAGGCCTGGTACATACCATAGCATACATGAGACTTCCAATTGCATTTGAATACGGGACATGTGACATGCGCCTTTTGTCCTCGTCTGATTTTGGACACTGATCTGATGACAACTTGAAGTGGGCGGCAATTGGAGTATTAACAACTTTGCAATCTCGCATTCCAAATTTGTCAAGCATCTTAAGAACATACTTCTTTTGTGATAGAAAAAGTTTTCCAGCTTGACGATCTCTGCTGATCTCCATTCCTAAAATTTTCTTGGCAGGACCTAAGTCCTTCATATCAAATTCATTGCTAAGCTGGACCTTTAACTTGTTAACTAAAGATTTATCTCTTGCGGCAATCAACATGTCATCAACATATAACAACAAGTATATAAATGACCCATCGGATGTCTTTTGAAAATAGACACAATTATCATAGCTACTTCTGGAGTAGCCATGTCCAACCATGAAAGAATCAAACCTCTTATACCATTGTCTTGGTGATTGCTTCAAGCCGTAGAGAGATTTCTTCAAACGACATACATGGTCCTCCTTTCCAGGAATAAGGAACCCTTCAGGCTGCTGGATGTAAATTTCTTCCTCAAGATTACCATGAAGAAAAGCAGTTTTCACATCTAACTGTTCCAGCTCCAAATCATACAAGGCAACTAAAGCAAGTAATATATGTATTGAAGTATGACGAACAACGGGAGAAAATACTTCATTAAAGTCAATACCTTCCTCTTGATCAAAACCTCTTACAACAAATCTTGCTTTATTCCTTGTACTCTCAAAACCAGGGATCCCTTCTTTTCTCTTAAAGATCCACTTGCAACTAATGACTCATTTTCCTTCTAGTAACTTCACCAATTCCCATGTTTCGTTTTTGTGAAGACTCTCAACTTCTTCTTGCATAGCAGCAATCCACTTTGTTGAGTCGTCACTAGAGATAGCTTCATAGTAATTCTTGGGTTCACCTTCTTCACCCATCTCTTGAGCAATAGTTAAAGCATAAGCCAATGTTGGCAGATTCTGCAATTAATCTTTGAGTCGGTTTTCTTGGTCTCTTTTGTGGAAGCTCTTGAGCCATAGGCCACGGCTGTGGTAACCCTCGTCGTTGAGGTGGACATTTCTCATGTGGTCTCAAATGTTCATTTGTACCATCAATAGCAGTAGCTTGATCATCTTGAATACTGGAGGAATTGGGAACGTTTTCCTCATGAGCAGGTGTTTTAATCTCAAACTCCACCTTCTCTCGAGCATCTTCCTGGTCACCTGTATCAATTGAGGAAATGACAGTATCTTTTACAGAAGAGAACATAGCAATTTCAGTAAAGGTTACATTCCGACTGTGAATTACTTTGTGAGATTCTGGGTCATATAAACGATAGCCTTTAACCCCTAAGCCATAACCCAAGAAAATGCACTTCTTAGCACGAGGTTCTAATTTTCCCTCGTTTACATGAGAATAAGCAGAGCAACCAAATATTTTAAGATTAGAATAATCAACAGGGTTACCTGACCAAACTTCTTCTGGAATGTTGCAATCAATTGATCTGCTAGGAGAGCGATTTATTAGATAACATGCCGTTGAAGCCGCTTCAGCCCAAAAATATTTCTTCAAACCAGAATGGGAGAGCATGCAACGAACTCTCTCCAGGATAATCCTATTCATCCTTTCTGCAACCCCGTTCTGTTGTGGAGTCCTTGGGATGGTGAGGTGTTTGGAAATGCCTCCCTTCTTGCAGAAATCATTGAATTCATTCGAACAAAACTCAAGGCCATTGTCTGTCCTTAGCCTTTTTATCTTCTTGCCAGTTTGATTCTCAATCAATAATTTCCACTCTTTAAAAGTGGAAAATGCTTCATTCTTATGTTTGAGAAAATACACCCAAAGTTTTCATGAGAAATCATCAATAATTGTCATCATATAACAACATTTACCTCTGGAGGGAACTTTTGACGGACCCCAAAGATCCGAATGAATATAATCCAAGGTACCTTTGGTTCTGTGTATGGCTTTAGAAAAACTAACCTTTTTCTGCTTACCAAAAATGCAATGTTCGCAGAAATCAACCTTTCCAGTACAATGGTTACCAAGGTGACCCTTCTTCTTGAGGATTAGAATTCCCTTCTCACTCATGTGGCCTAATCTCATATGCCACAACTTGGTGTTATCTGTGTTGGGTGAGGCAACAGCTGCAGAACCTGTAACTGTTGAACCCTGCAGCACATACAAACTATCACATCGAATTGCCTTTAGTAGCACAAGAGCTCCTTTAGACACTTTAAAACTCCACCTTCAGCTGAGTATCTACATCCATGAGATTCAAGGGTGCCTAAGGAAATGAGATTCCGTTTCAAATCAGGGACATATCTGACACCTGTTAAAGTTCGAACAATTCCATCATGTGTTTTGATTTTGATTGTTCCTACACCAACAACTTTGCATTGAGCATTGTTTCCCATCAAAACAAGACCATCATAAACTGGTTTATATGTGGTAAACCAGTCTCTATTGTGAGACATGTGAAAAGTACAACCAGAATCAAGAATCCATTCAGTTTTAGACCTTTGTTCAGTGTTGGAAGCTACAAAACAATCCCCATCAGATTCAGTTTCAACAATACTAGCTTCGGCAGATCTTTCTGGTTGTTTACCATTTCCCTTATCTTCTCTATCTTGCTTATTTTTCAATTTATAACATTCAGAGATCTCGTGTCTCTTTTTCTTGCAATAACGACAATATTTGGAGTTCTTGCCTCTAGATTTTGACCTAGATTTATATTTATTGTTCCTACCTTTCTCTTGGTTTCTCCCTCTAACTACTAATCCTTCACCAGAACTTCCAGAATGAATTTCAGTATCAAATTTTTCTTTGGCTAGTAAATTAGTCTTGACATCATCAAAGCTTAAGGTAAGATAATTACCATATAATATAATTTCTTTGAATTGTCGATACGAGGGTGGTAGAGAAACAATAAGTAGAACGACTTTATCCTCATCATCAATTTTAACATCCAAATTTTCCAAATCAATTATGATGGAATTAAATTCATCAAGGTGAGATTGGATGGAAGTACCTTCTGACATTCGGAGTGTAAAAAGTCGCTCCTTTAATCGGAGTTTGTTTGCAAGACTTTTGGTCATGTATAGAGACTCCAATTTACTCCATATGCCTGCTGCAGTTTTCTCGTTGATGACCTCACGCAACACCTCACGAGACAAGCATAACTGGATTGTAGACAATGCCTTTTCATCCATCTCATCCCACTGCTCTTCCGTCATAGTGGTTGGCCTCGTCATTTTCCCTGTCAGAACTTTCTTTAAACCATTCTGGGTAAGAACAGCTAGCATCTGGACTCGCCAGATAGCAAAGCTGATTTTACCATCAAATTTCTCAATATCGAATTTTGACATTATTGAACAACAAATCTTGGTTGAATTATCGAAAAGCTCTGATGCCAATTTGTAGGGATATCGTGTGTGGAAGCGTAATAATTTCAACCAAAGATTATGAGAAATTAAAGTAACAAGAAAAAATGAGAATGATACCAGAATCTTTAGGTGGAAAACCCCTTTAAATAGAGGTAAAAAACCACCGGCGAGAGAGCCAAAAACCTTCCACTATAATGGTACTGGGAGTACAATGAATTCCTCTCAAACTAATAGATAAATAGCCCCAAAACAAATTCTCTCTATACGGGTTAAACACTTACACCCAAAGAAAAGAAATAGAGAGTATATGAAAGGAGAGAGAGGAAGCAAGTGTGTTGCTGTTTTTGTATATTACATTGGTTGTAAGAAGTCACTATATATAGTGGTTCTAGGAGACAACAACAATCAAAAGCAATTAATTGAGAATGGTAACCTCCCTTTGATGACAATTAATTATAAACGGTAAGTAACCTCTCTTTGATGACAATTAATTGTGAACGGTAAGTAACCTCCCATTGATTTCAATTAATGACAAGAAATCGAACAGTAAAAGGTGAGTCATATCCCACATCTAGAAATGTTGGAGTCAATACCAAACAAGCCTCTCTCCATCATAATGTCTCGGTAATACTGGTTGTCAAATATAACGGGGTCCGTCATTAATCACAAATGTGAAGTTTGTGAGAGGAGTCTCATTTGGACATGCTAGTCTTAGTGAGACTTCAAACTCAAAATTATCATACAATCTACCAACATGTTGAGACAGTGTCCAAACAAGTAATGATGGTTCATTATCCTCATAGATTGGAGAAAAAAATTGAGAAGAATGAACAATAATGTTGGAAGAAGTTGTTGTAAAATCAAATCGTTAGATATCGCAATAGAAAAAACAAAGAACGTGCAGAAGAACATTGCAGAGGTCGACACCTTTTCCGGTCTACGGGTTTTTTGTTATGCTTCAGTTCAACTCCAGACCTATCAGAGAGATCTCGAAACGTTGAAGATGCAGAAAGTTGTAGTAGTCTTAGATGATTGGCTCCTTTATTCCCGCAACAGTTCAACAAAGAGAATGAGGTTTCGCTCCGCAAGGTTTTACATTCTCTTCCATTTCCGGTCACCTCCTCTATTTCTGGTGACCTCCTCCTTTTTCGGTGGGACAATCCTTAAACCCGTGAAACTGTTTCACTGATTCTCCATCTAACATTATATGCCTCTACGATCCAGAAATATAACTCATGACCTCTTCTTACTTTTCTCTTATTCTTCTTTCTCTTTTCCTTCATAATATTTTCAGGAAACTCTTTTAAGAGTTGTTTGCTAGTTTTGTTATTCTCAGTATTTTTCGAGAAGTTTTTGTTGTATTCTAAGAAACTTGTATAATACATCACGGATAATTCTTTATGGACAGTGATCATCAAGTCTCATGAAGTCAACCATGTTCGTTTTTTTTTTCAGCTCAATAAACTACAGAAGTATAATTGTCATACCTGTGCCAACAATCAATGATAGTGTGGTTTTAGGCTTGTTACAAATCTGACATTCGACTTTGAGTCTGTGAAGTATTAGGAGAAGAAGCATTCCACTAGGTTTTGTTATTGTTCCTGAAACCAAAATTATTTGTGAAATTTTCCACGACCTCGTCTTGTTTGATGTCCATTGTATCGGGTTCCATTTCTTGATTTATTATTAGAACTCCATGGTCCAGAAGCAAATGGCTTGAAGCAGGCTCGGCGATCATAATTTCAGAAACTCAGCCAAACTCTTCTTACTATGGGTTTTGTTCCATATAAAAGTGTCTCTTCTCTCTTCACTATGCATGCACAACCATGCATTACGTAACAAGTTTGTCTTGAAAATGTTTTGCAGCAACCAACAATAGTAGTTGGTGAAAGAAAAAACAAAGGCATAGAAAGAGAAAAGAAAGACATTTTACTTGAACTTGGTAGTCATGAAACATGAGCCTGAGAAATGCAGCTGGCACAGTAGCATCCGTCAAGATTAAGCTTAGCAATTCCCTCTTGATTACGCTTTCTACGTTTGGGCATGAAAACTTGTAGTAATTTTTTAAGTTGATTTGTTTCTACCTGAAATGAAAGTGGCATTCCTATGACTACTGTGGCGGAACCAGAATCCAAGGAAAATATATTTCCATTTTCTTTTCTGCACAGGAGGGTAGTTTACACAAGTGTTAGTAGTAGGAAAAGGAGCATGCGGTGCAAAATTACCGAGGTTTTCCGAATGGTGATTCCCCTTTTGAAAGAGAATTATTACATGGTCTCAAGCTAGCATGTGTTTATAGTCCCACACTGTAATCTTGACCAATTGTTCCAGTTACAAGCAATTGATACTTTCAATTTACAATAAAATGTTAGGTAGATTCAGATTACAGAAATCTTGGTCCATGCATCAATTTCTAGAAGGGAGAGGATATGGTCGGAAAATTACTATGAATTAAGTTGTCTCATATGTCCTATCCTATAAATTGGGTGTGTCTTCTATTTTCATGTAGGGTTTGCCTCTTCAATTCAATCTAAGCAAAGAGTTAGTGATGTTGCTTTTGGTTGATGATATGATTAAACGAGGGATTAAGTTGCGGAAGGAATGAATCATGCATCATGAACATCTAGAGTGGAAATTGGAGAATTGAGAAGATCCCAATATTATAATAGATTATTGATAATTTTGATAACATATTAAAATAGTAAAATTTAAACATAACTCAATTATATAAAATCAAATAATAAAGTAAGTTTTGTTATAATTATATATTATAATTGTGGTAAATCATTATTGCAAAAGAATGAATCGCAAGAGACGTTGCAGAAATTTTGTGTGGTTTTTCTGGCATCTCAACTCCAAATCCCGACTCCAGATCCCAATCCTGTTGGAGATCTTTGTCGTCGCGAGATTGTGTTCCAGTAGATTTCCTCCTCCACAAGTCACGGTCTTACTCGGGAGTGGATCTCCTCAACAAGACTTGGACAACAGACTCATTCTTTCTCTCTGGAACAACTCAATAAGGAGATGCTGTTTCGCTTAACTAGGATTTGTGGTTTCCTCCTCAATTTATAAATAAGTGTTTCAGCAGCGCTCTTTGAAGACATATCTCTCTCACGACTTCTCCACTCCCTTTCACTTCTTCATTCTTTCTCTCTTTCTATATTTATGGTATCCTGAATTTGTACTCTTTGTAGTTTCTTGCTAGTTTTGATATCAACGTTACTATCTGAGAAGTTCCTATTGTATCATTGGGGACTTATATGCAATACACCATAGATAAGTTCTTACGGACAATGATCATCCATGCCTCAGGAAGTTAACTTTGTTCGTGTTTTCAACCTATTTTTACTACAATCGTAAGGATTTATAGATGATGATACGAATATAAAAAACAACTCTACAACGAAGACGTCAAACAGTGTTTCCATTACTCAAACCATATTTATGAAATCGTTTCCAGGTATCTTGAAAATTGAAGTCTTCATCGGTCAGAATTTTCAACGCTGGCAAAAACACATGTCTACCCTATTGAACATGTATGGAGTCACTTTTGCACTTATATAACTTCTAAACCTGACTCCAACATGCCTATAAAAAAAATTGATAATTGGACCTAAGCAAATAAGGTATGTCATCACACTTTACTCAGTGCATTATCTAACAATTTGTTCGATGTGTATTTCTCTTACAAAGAAGCAAAAAGATATTTGGAGTTATCTTATTCTCAAATATACTGCTGAAGATATCGTTAGACAAATGTTTATGAACGGAAACTACTATCGTTGGGAGATGATTGAAGATAAGGACATCAAGATTCAAATCAACAAATTCCTCAAGCTACTTGTGTAAGGACCTATAAATTATTTGGAATAGAAGTGATAGATTTTAAATAATTTCTGGGTATGTTATTATTTAAAATAAAAAGGACATAAAAATAGAAAATACCATAGTGGTCAGACCTCAGACGTCGCCCAAGGTCTGGGGTCAGCTGGTAGAGGTCGGTCGGTTGACCAGTGTACTAACCAAGTAGTCAGGTGCGATGACTTCATCGTGAGGTAATCACGTGGGCGTGCTTGAAGGGGGGGAGGCACGTGAATCAAGAAGGGTAAGAGAAAGGAAGGTGTAGCTTAGAAGTCAAGGAGATCGCCGTTTTTGAAGAAGGCGGCGGCTTCCGACTTCCCCCGTATGAAATCGCCAATCGCCTATGGTGTACATGATCGCCGAAAAGAGCACATCGCCGTGTATTCGAGAAGACTTGGTAAGCACTTAGTATGTGGTCTAAATACAGAAGATGAGTGATATAGAAGATAGGTGGCATGTCTGCCACCATGAGTAGTGTGAACCGTAATAACACAGACTTAGAGGAATGGGAGGATGAACCTTCAGCAAGGTGTGACGATGTGACATCGGTGACCAGAGTGGGGCGATGTGTCCTCGTCACACACAAGGGCGATAAGAGATTGCCAACAGGATGAGAGGAACATCGGTCATCAACCAGGATGGGAGACACATCGGTTGTCTGCCAGGGTGAGACATCGGTGGTCTGCCAGGGTGAGACATCGGTTGTCTGCCAGGGTGAGATATCGGTTGTCTGCCAGGGTGAGACATCGGTTGTCTGCCAGGGTGAGGAATCGGTCGTCCGTCAGGAAGAGGAATCAGTCATCGCCGGTATGAGAGGCATAGTCATCGCGCGAGCAGTCATCGGTGGAAGGTTATCGCGCGATGTCGTGTTTCACACAGATAAGGTGGGACCCAGGCTCCCAGCATGAGCGTTCTGCATTCGCGACACGTAGACAGAAAGGGTGTTTCAGAATAGTTAGCATCAGAGAGTTGGTATGCGCAGAAACCCACGTGGTCATACTGTTCAAGGAAGTGTGCACGCAAGCTTTCCTGCAGAGTGGGAGGTGTTAGAGTTAAGCAGGGTCTGAAGATCAAGAGGGGAGGGGTGAATTGATCTTTTAAAATTTTTGCAACAGGAACTGACTTCTGTATAACAGAGATTAAAAGAACAGATTGATTTCAAATAAAACAGATTTATTTTTCCAAATCACCTTCGTACAATCAGAACTTAATCAAACAAGATTTTACACAATTAGAAGGAACAGCAGAACACACTTGTTCAGATATTTGCAAGAAGGTTTCAACCAAGAGAAGAACAGTTCTTATTAAACCCAGAATTAACAGATTCAATTTCAAATGAACAGATTTATTTTGGAATGTTATCAATTCAAATTCCAGAAATAAATGCAAGAAAGGAGAGAAGATTGCACACAAGTTTTTATACTGGTTCACTCATCAAGAGCTACATCCAGTTCACCTTACACCAAGGTGGAATTCACTAAACACATACAACACTTACAGCATATACAGCAGTTCTTGAAACCTACAAGAACACTCACATACAAGGCTGAAAAACACCTATTTCAGCACACCTTGCACTCCAAGAAACCCTATCAAGAAGTGACTAACACTTCCACCTTTACAACAAATGAGAAAGGAAAAAAATACACCTGAAAAGAAGATGCAAGAACTCAAACCAGTAGTTCAATCTGCTGCAAAAACTGCACCAGCACCTTCACAAAGCACAAGGTTTTCCTAGAACAAGCACACTTGAAATTCCTTTTGAAAACCTTTCACAAAAGCCTTTGAATTCTTCTTCTCACTCAGAAACTGATTGAAACGTGATTGCACTGTATATTTTGTGTGAGAGAAGTCTTCTATATTTAAAGAAACCAGTTTCTAACCACTTTTCAAAAAACAGTTTGAAAAACAGTTAAGAATAACAGAACCAAAATAAATCTATTTATTATCTAGGAAACAGATTTATTTTTGTCCAGTATTCAGACTTTTTGAGAAAACTTTAAACAGCATTTTTGAAAACTTTAAACACTCCTTGTGTTTGGTTTAAGCTTGCTTTAGGCAACTAGAACAGAATGACCGATGACCGACCGGTGCCACATTACTTTCCAAATGACCGATGACCGATCGTACCACATTACTTTCTCAAAGACCGATGACTGATCACATTACTTTCCCAAAGACCGATGACCGATCGTACCTCATTACTTCCTCCAATGACCGACGACCAATTGGTTCCTCATTACTTCCTTCAATGACCGACGACTGATTGGTTCCTCATACTTCCCCAATGACCGACGACCGATTGGTTCCTCATTGCTTCCCCAAATGACCGATGACAGATCGGTGCCTCATCACTTCCTCACCTCTTAAGCCTAAACCAAAATTCACTTAAATCCTTTTACAAAACTATAAAGTACCGAAGCAATTTTCTTCATCAAACACACTTTAAGCCAAGGTTGGGAAGAAGCTTCCTTCAGCTTCAACAATCTCCCCCTGTTTGATGGAGACAAATCCCCATAGCTCGATTGCTTTGAAGAAAGATCAATACCTGTACAAAGCTTGATTCCACAATACACAGATTTAAAGTGAATATTGAATAAGAGAAGAGTAGAGAATATATATACCTCCCTATACCACTGCAGCTTATAAGATCAGCTATTTTTCTCCCCCTTTGGATTCATCAAACAGCATGGGATCAAATAAAAACAGAAGCATATAATAGCCATACATGATAGTTCATAAAGTCCTTAAGAGGGGAATACATTCCAGAATAGAGATGAAACAGAAATAAAAGGATAATGTTCAACAGATATAAGAAGACAATATTGGGAAGAAAGAAAACTATTCCCTATAGTAAAGCTCAGCCAGTTGTTCCTGTACTCCCTCGAGTTGATAATCTAGATGCTGGAACCTGGCTTGAGTCATCTCGAAGTAGGCTTTCTGGTCTTCTGAAAGATTGTCAAGTCGATGTAGTACTTGCCTTTCAAAACTAGACAAAGGTTCACCTCTGAATTCGGGAGAATGATATGCAACCAGTGCATTGTTTTCTGTAGCATCCAAGTCATCATGATTCTGTTGATGATCAGCATGAACATTGTCATCTTCCATAGGAACAGCAGGTTCTTCATCATCATTGTTGTTGTGGTTGGACGTACCATGTTCCATTCTAGGACCTGTTGTCCTTTTAAAAACCCACTCTTCACCTTCCTTGAGGAATCCCATCTTCATGAGCGTAGAGTTGTCGATTTCACTAATTGCTTTGATTGGCTCGTTTCTCTCATTAGTAGTGTCAATCTCAAAACAATCGATTAATTTTGAAATGAAAATTGCATAGGGAAATCTGTAATCAGATAGCCTCTTGGATTTGAGCATATGCTCTGTCATTACACAAACCCAATTTATTTTTATGCGATGCATGAGACAGTAGAGTAAAATGAGGTCTTCCTCATGTAATGTAGCATGATTACTTCCCCTAGGTGTCAGTTGCCATGCAATAACATAGGCTAGAAACCTAGGAGTTAGGTTCAGATTACCTGCATGAAACCTGTTTATGTGTTGATTCTTATCTCTCATGCAGCTTGTGTAGAACTGAATTTTATTGAATTCTTGAATCATGGTTGTGTTCCCCTTTCCCACCTTGAGGCCTGAATACTTGATTCCAGCGATGTTGCTCCAAACTTCACTTGTTATTTTTATTTGGACACCTTTTACGTGGGAAATTAAATTTTTCCCATCAAGGGTCAGATTGGTATAGAATACCTTCACTAGATCTGGATAGATGTTGCCAGTCATTTCAAGAACTGGCTTCAATCTCTGATGCTTGAGAAGTGCTTTGGGTTCAGTCAGCTTTTCACTCTTCATCCATGAAAACTCGAGGATCTTTGGCACATTTACCTGTTTTCTACTTATCTCATGTAAGTAAGTGGTCATGGCTTCAGCATCACCATCGAACCATTTCTCTAAAATACCTTGAGTGTTATTCTTCCGCTCACGGGATTTCTTCCTTTTGTATACCAATGATGCCATTTCTGAAACCTGTTCCTCTTTATCAAAAGAAAACTGAGAGATTGCAAGCAGAAGTTGAATGTGTGAACTACAGGTTTTGAATACCATTATTTATAGAATCAAACAGATTGTATTAATGCTTAGCAGAGTTGGAGTGTGAAGAAGAAACAAATCAAAAACACAGAGTCAGTACAAATTTTATTCCTGCAGCAGTTTCAGTTTTTGGAAAGAGGCAAAATCATTTTGAAAAAGTGTTTTAGCTTTTAGTGAGAAATAGCTTTCCATACAGTTAGTCAAACCAGTTTGAATATCCAGACAGAACAGCCATAAACCTGCTAGTCAAAGCAATAAAGCAGTTAAGGTGCATGTATAATTTCTCTTTCCTAGTTATGTATATTTTAGGCACAGAAATAAACAGATTAACCAGAGAAATAACATGTTATAGATTTAAAATATCACTGCAGTGAACAGTTTAAGCTGATAATACCCAATTCGTTTAACAAGAAATAAAACCTATCTTTAGCCAGAGGTTTTGTAAACAGATCAGCCAATTGAAACTCAGTACTAATGAATTTAATATCACAAATACCATTAGCTATATTTTCTCTTAAGAAATGATGTCTAATCTCTATGTGCTTTGTTCTTGAATGTAACACAGGATTTTTAGACAGATTTATGGCACTGGTATTATCACAATTAATAGGTATCTTGTTTAACAGTATTCCATAGTCACTTAGCTGTTGCCTTAGCCATAATGTTTGAGCACAGCAGCTTCCAGCAGCAATGTATTCTGCTTCTGCTGTAGAGAGGGCAACACAAGCTTGTTTCTTGCAATGCCAAGAAATCAGGCTTGATCCTAGCATGTGACATGTTCCACTAGTGCTCTTTCTGTCAACCTTGCACCCTGCAAAATCAGAATCTGAAAAACAGTTTAAGTATAAGGAAACATGGTTAGGATACCATAGTCCAACAGATTTTGTCCCTTGCAAGTATTTCAGAATTCTCTTGACTGCATTGTAGTGAGATTCCCTTGGATCAGATTGATATCTGGCACATAGGCATACAGCAAACATAATATCAGGTCTGCTGGCAGTTAAGTACAGCAGGGATCCAATTAAGCTTCTGAACTTGGATTGGTCAACAGGTTTTCCTGCACAGTCTTGGTCTAGTTGACAGCTTGTTGAAATAGGAGTGCTAATTGCCTTACATTGATCCATATCAAATTTTTTTAGCAGCTCTTTGCAGTATTTTTCTTGACTAATGAAGATTCCATCCTTGAGCTGTTTCACTTGCAGGCCAAGGAAGAAGTTCATTTCTCCCAACATTGACATCTCAAACTCTCTCATCATTGTATTGACAAAAGCTTCACACATTTCCTCATTGGTTGACCCAAAGATTATATCATCTACATACACTTGTACCAGGATAATATCTTCCCTTTTCTTCTTAATGAATAGAGTCTTGTCAGAATTACCACGGTTATAGCCTTGAGAAAGCAAAAATTCACTTAACCTTTCATACCATTGCCTTGGTGCTTGTTTTAGTCCATACAAGGCCTTCTTAAGCTTGTACACATGTTCTGGATTTTTGTAATCTTCAAAGCCTGGGGGCTGGGAAACAAACACCTCCTCATTTATGTACCCATTTAGGAATGCACTTTTAACATCCATTTGAAACAATTTGAAGCCTTTGATGCTGGAAAATGCTAGAAGTAATCTGACAGCTTCAAGGCGTGCTACTGGTGCATAGGTTTCACCAAAATCAATACCTTCTTCTTGGTTGTATCCTTTAGCAACCAGCCTTGCTTTGTTTCTAGTGATAGCTCCATGTTCATCCAGCTTGTTCCTGTACACCCACTTGGTTCCTATGATATCCATCTCATGCTTTCTTGGAACTAAGGTCCACACTTCATTGTATTCAAACTGGTTCAGTTCTTCCTGCATTGCTGTTATCCAATTGCTGTCTTGCAGTGCTTCTTCCAGGCTTTTAGGCTCAATCTGTGACACAAAAGCTATTGTTCTGCAGAAATTGTTGAGAGAATTTCTGGTTGAGACTCCTTTCTCTAGTTTTCCAATTACATTGTCAAGAGTAAGATCCTTGGGAGTCTTCCATTCCTTAGGCAACCCTGCATTCACAACAGACTCTTTGACAGCATTTGGATTAGTTGTATCAAATTCAGTGGATTGATTTTTCTGCAGAATTATTCTTAAATCATCCACACCAGATTCATCCAAAACAGATTTCGGTATAGAACAATCTGTTTCATCAAACACCACATGCATAGACTCTTCTACAGCAAGCAATCTTTTGTTATAGACTCTATAAGCATGTTCATTTATAGCATAACCAAGGTGTATACCTTCATCAGATTTAGGGTCAAATTTCCCAAGATTATCTTTACCATTATTTAGAATAAAACATTTGCACCCAAATACTCTAAGATGGCTAATGCTAAGTTTTCTTCCTTTGTACAGTTCATAAGGAGTTTTCTTAAGAATAGGTCTTATCAATGTTCTGTTAAGCACATAGCAAGCAGTATAAACAGCATCAGCCCAGAAATACTTTGGTAAATTTGATTCATTTAACATAGTTCTTGCTAATTCTTCCAAAGATCTATTCTTTCTTTCAACCACACCGTTTTGTTGAGGTGTCCTAGGAGCAGAATAGCTATGTGTTATGCCATGCTTTTCACAAAACTTATCAAATTTTGCATTTTGAAATTCTCCCCCATGATCACTACGAATCTGTTTTATGCAGTTCTCATTTTCATTGTTCAAAACCTTTGCCAATTTCTTGAAAGCTTTGTATGTATCATTTTTAGAAGCAATGAATAGAGTCCAAGTATATCTAGAAAAGTCATCAACAATCACCAAAGCATAATAATTTCCAGCAAGGCTAGCAGTCCTAGATGGTCCAAATAAATCCATATGCAATACATCCAGAATTTTATTTGTAGAAACTATATCTTTAGATTTAAAAGAGGTTCTAATCTGTTTTCCTTTTACACATGCATCACACAACCTGTTATTTTTAAAACATATTTTTGGTAGACCAGAAACAAGGTCCTTAGACAACAATTTATTCAAGTGATCTGTATGGATATGAGCCAACCTCCTGTGCCATAGCCAAGACTCATCACTTTTTGACAACAAGCATTCATTTTTAGAATTGTTATTAACAATGTCTAGGAGATAGATGTTGTTTACCCTTTTCCCTGTGAACAACACCTTACCAGAGTTCTGATTTGAAATTGTACATGTGTTGGCTTCAAAATTAACCAAGTATCCCTTATCACAAAGCTGACTAATACTGAGAAGATTATGCTTTAAGCCTTCAACATATAGGACATTCTCAATTATAGTTGAGTCTTTAGTGCCAACATCTCCTCTTCCAAGAATTTTTCCTCTATTGTTGTCCCCATATGTGACATAACCTTCAGCTTTGAGTTTCAAACTTATGAACTGGGCCAAATCACCTGTCATATGTTTTGAGCAGCCGCTATCAAGGTACCACTTATTTTTCCTGCTGTTTTTCTGCAAAACAGATTACATATATGGTACCCCTCTTAGTATAGGGTCCAGCATGATTAATACCTTTCCTTAGGAAGCCATTTGGCTAAGCCTTTAGGAACAAGATATTTTCTAGCCCTACATGTTCTTGATGTATGACCAGATTTCATGCAGTAGAAACAGGATGCAGTATATACTGTATTTAATCTGTTAAAAGAAGAAAAACCTGTTTTGGCAGGAACAAAAAAACTGGACAGCTTTTTAACATTTTGCTTTATTCCAGGATTATATCCTAAACCATTTTTATTAAAGACAGCATTTTGTGAACCCAGCAATGTTTCAAGATTTTCTCTTCCTTTTGTGAAATTTGATAAAGTCTTTAGAAGATATTCAACCTGTTTTTCCAATTTCTTACAATTTTCACATGTTTTGATGGATGCATGCAGGCAGGTTAATTCAAGACTAATTAACTCAGTTTTAGCTTTGTTTAGTTCTTCCTCAAGAGCCTTTACCTTAGGTTCAAGAACTTTATTAATTCTGGTCAGCTTATTACACATGACAGCAAGTCTATTGGCTTCATCATGAGTTTCCTTAAACGCAATTAAAAGCTGATCATAATTTTCAGAATTAGTTGAGTAATTACTTACTGAGTCTGAAGTTGAACCTTCATCATTTGCCATGAAGCACAGATTTGCTTCTTCACTCTCATTTGAGGATTCACTTGTTGAAGATACATCATTATCCTCCCAAGATATGTAAGCCCTTTTTCCCTTGCCTTTTTCATTCTTCTTGCTTGCTGATTTTTCTTTATGTGGATTGTTTGGACAATCAGCTTTTATATGACCTGGTTTGCCACATCCAAAACAGGTGTAAGTAGAAGAATTAGAATCATTCTGTTTTGAATACCTTTTTCTTTGCTGTGTTCTATCTCTAGTCTTCCTTTTAAGGAATTTGCTGAATTTTCTAGTGAGCAAGCTTAAGGTTTCATCTTGTTCAGGATTCTCTTCTTCTTCTTCACTTGTGTCATGCTCCATGGTGGTCTTTAAGGCAATTCCTTTGACTTTCTTCTCCACAGTTTCTTGGTCTTTCAATCTTTTCAGCTCCAATTCATGTTCCATCAGCTTTCCAAAGAGTGCTGCAGTGGACATCTTGGAAAGATCCCTTGATTCTGAAATTGCTGTTACCTTTGGCTGCCAACTCCTATCAAGGCATTTCAATACCTTTATGTTGAGCTCTTCCTTATCAAAAACCTTGCCAAGACCCGTGAGATGATTTACAATATGTGTAAATCGTTTCTGTACATCTGCAATGCTCTCACCAGATTGCATTCTGAACAACTCATATTCCTGGATCAATGAGTGCTTCCTAGCCCGTTTAACATCTTCTGTGCCTTCATGAGTTACCTCCAGTATCTCCCACATTTCCTTAGCTGATTGACATTGAGACACCCTAAAGAACTCATCCATATTCAGTGCAGAGGTGATGATGTTCTCGGCCAGAGAATCATATTGAGCCTTCTTCCTTTCAGCTTCACTCCATTCGGACCATGGTTTCTTCACAGTTTCATCTTTCACAGTCTGCATAGGTATGAAAGGTCCGCTCACCACAGCATCCCAGATGCCCATATCAATGGACTCCATGAAAATCTTCATCCTGATTTTCCAGAAAGCATAGTTGACTCCACCGAACATAGGAGGCCTATTGATGGATGCTCCCTCAGCAAAAGGCATCTTGAATTCAGACATTTCTGCACAACTTGAGTAACCTACAAGCCCTTGCTCTGATACCAATTGTTAGAGTTAAGCAGGGTCTGAAGATCAAGAGGGGAGGGGTGAATTGATCTTTTAAAATTTTTGCAACAGGAACTGACTTCTGTATAACAGAGATTAAAAGAACAGATTGATTTCAAATAAAACAGATTTATTTTTCCAAATCACCTTCGTACAATCAGAACTTAATCAAACAAGATTTTACACAATTAGAAGGAACAGCAGAACACACTTGTTCAGATATTTGCAAGAAGGTTTCAACCAAGAGAAGAACAGTTCTTATTAAACCCAGAATTAACAGATTCAATTTCAAATGAACAGATTTATTTTGGAATGTTATCAATTCAAATTCCAGAAATAAATGCAAGAAAGGAGAGAAGATTGCACACAAGTTTTTATACTGGTTCACTCATCAAGAGCTACATCCAGTTCACCTTACACCAAGGTGGAATTCACTAAACACATACAACACTTACAGCATATACAGCAGTTCTTGAAACCTACAAGAACACTCACATACAAGGCTGAAAAACACCTATTTCAGCACACCTTGCACTCCAAGAAACCCTATCAAGAAGTGACTAACACTTCCACCTTTACAACAAATGAGAAAGGAAAAAAATACACCTGAAAAGAAGATGCAAGAACTCAAACCAGTAGTTCAATCTGCTGCAAAAACTGCACCAGCACCTTCACAAAGCACAAGGTTTTCCTAGAACAAGCACACTTGAAATTCCTTTTGAAAACCTTTCACAAAAGCCTTTGAATTCTTCTTCTCACTCAGAAACTGATTGAAACGTGATTGCACTGTATATTTTGTGTGAGAGAAGTCTTCTATATTTAAAGAAACCAGTTTCTAACCACTTTTCAAAAAACAGTTTGAAAAATAGTTAAGAATAACAGAACCAAAATAAATCTATTTATTATCTAGGAAACAGATTTATTTTTGTCCAGTATTCAGACTTTTTGAGAAAACTTTAAACAGCATTTTTGAAAACTTTAAACACTCCTTGTGTTTGGTTTAAGCTTGCTTTAGGCAACTAGAACAGAATGACCGATGACCGACCGGTGCCACATTACTTTCCAAATGACCGATGACCGATCGTACCACATTACTTTCTCAAAGACCGATGACTGATCACATTACTTTCCCAAAGACCGATGACCGATCGTACCTCATTACTTCCTCCAATGACCGACGACCAATTGGTTCCTCATTACTTCCTTCAATGACCGACGACCGATTGGTTCCTCATACTTCCCCAATGACCGACGACCGATTGGTTCCTCATTACTTCTCCAAATGACCGATGACAGATCGGTGCCTCATCACTTCCTCACCTCTTAAGCCTAAACCAAAATTCACTTAAATCCTTTTACAAAACTATAAAGTACCGAAGCAATTTTCTTCATCAAACACACTTTAAGCCAAGGTTGGGAAGAAGCTTCCTTCAGCTTCAACAGGAGGTAGCAGCGGCATTTCTGGGCAAGTTGGTTTAGATTCAAAACTCACTCCTAAGAGGCAGTGGACGTTGCTGTGGTTTGAGAGTGAGTGAGTGAGTTAGCTTTGGTTCCCTGTTTCTTTCCTCTCCTTCTCCCTGCGTTCAGACGTCCTAGCGAACCAGTTGAAGATCGGCGACTGCCCCTGGATTCCTGACGTTATGCCCTGCAAGTTTTCTGCTCAAGGCCCTAAAACAGAGTAAGTCGTTTTACTCTGTTCTTTGAGTCGAGTCTGAATTTGAGAGGGTCGTCTCTGCATAGGTTGTGCATACAACTCTTTTAACTTCAGAAATCGTCTCTGTTAACGCAGAAAATGAGTAATCTCATTAGATTTGTGATCGGGACTCTATGGTGCAGGTTAAGGCATCCTTGAGTTCTCGGTGGGTTTGGAACTCTTAGTGAGATCGGCTCAAGTTCAGGTAAGGGAAGCTAGCTTTATTTTCAAGAAAACCTTAAGCTAGAAGATTTTGATGTTGGGGCGACGTGGTCGCCGGTTTCAAATGTTATTGCATAATACCCTGTTTTTGGACGTGATCGCCGGTTTTAATGTTGATTTCGAACTCCCCTGTTTTAGTGTCGTTTGAAACTGTTTGAGATTGAAATGTGAAATGCATGTGATATTCGAAAATCTGAACCTTGGAATGATTGTTGCTGTGATTGGAATCGTTCATTTAAGTGTTATATGATGTGTTGAATGTTCTGAATGTGGAATCAAGGCATAGTATTTTCAGGAAAGAAAATACCGTGTAAAATTTTGTAGAATGTGCATTGATCGGTGATTTCTATAATGAGATATCCTGACTCTCTTGATATAATGGAATCTTATAGATGAAGTTATTCAGGCGTTGAGAGTCGATGGAGGTTCATATGTATGGGTAAGTGGTTTGAAAGATAACTACTTGACCTGTTGTATGGATTAACCCTGTCATACTAGGAGAGTGATGAGATTGAGATTGAGATTATGTTTATGCGCATAGCTGTGGGAACTTTACAGCAATGTAGTATGACAGGTGCAGATCTCTGAGTCTAGTCAATGCACGAGTCTTCCGGAAGTAGTGTCAAGTGTCTATGGGTGATGAGTCAGTGGAAGTCTGACGTGAGAAAGAGAAATATTGAAATGTGATAGACACTTGATGGATTTATGTGGATGTTCAGAAGCTGGTTATGTTGATTTTAAAGTTTCATATTTAAAGTTAGTTTTTAAAAATATCTAGCTTACCCCTGTGTTTTGTTTTGTGTTTGCTTTCTTAAAACTATGATGATCGTGTAATTACACGGGAGCAGATGATGTTGCAGGTAGTAGAGCTCCTCAGTGAGCGTGTTAGAGGAAGGGACAGATTTAGTTTAATGTTTTCCTTCATGTATTTTGGAACATTTGATGGAGATGTATTAAAACCCCTATAAGAGGGATGTTTTCTTTTGAGACACAATGTCTGGGATGAATGTATTTTATTATATATACATATGTTAAATTTGATATCTCTTATTTTAATGTATTTCATATTATATACGTATGAGTGGAAAATGAGGGGCGTTACACTTAATGGTATCAGAGCAGTTCGTCCTTAGGATGACCTGAGGGCAGTGGATCCATTGTGTTTCTTCTGCTTACAAAATTTATTGGAGTTTTAAATAAAAGCTATAGTGAAAAGTTTTCAAATGTTTTCTTATGGAAATCTTGTTTGTGCTCTAGTAAATATATGCCCTAACTGAAAATTTTAGTATTAAGAATGAAAGGATCTTGATAAAGTAGTGAGGGTGCACACTCATAACTAGATCAAGATGATACTCAATCTTAATTCTGAAAGTTTGATGTTTAGTATATATTGAATTCTGGTGTGATTTATTTCATTTTATTGAGTGTTTTTGTAATTGATTGAAAGTGGTTGTTTGGATTGATGGTTTTACACCAATAATTGTTTTGGTGTTACGCTTTATATTATAAGCATTACGATCTTGTTGATAAACTCAAATTCTAGATGAATTTGAGATGCTGGCCCTTGTAAGATCTAGATGTTGCCTTCTAAATGAATTGATTCTTTATCAAGTTCATTTTATAGGAATATGATTAGTGAATGATAGTTTCCTAATCTCGAACAAAAAATGGCTTCTAGACCGCCTACCCCTCCCCAACCTTCTTCGGAAATGAGCCAGATTGCCAGGGCTATAGAGATGATGGCAAGTGCTATCCAACAACAGAATACGGTAATGGCTCAGATTCATCAAGCTGTAATGCATCATTGGGAAATTGCTGGATCGGCTGCAACAGCTTCCCATGTCAGTCAGCCTCAGGAGCAGATGGGGCTGATCGAGTTCATGAGGCACAACCCACCCCAGTTCCGTGGGAATGCTTCTCCGGACCAAACCGATCAGTGGATCAGGGAGTTTCATGCCTTAGTGGAGAAGGCAAAGATGGTGGAGACCCTGGAGAGGAGTGATTCCAGGGTAATCAGATCACACCCAGGGGGTTCCTCCAGTGGGAAGGCCAAGGTGCAGCAGCAGCAGAATAAGCCTTATTCAAGACCTCCACAACATAGGGCAGGAGCAGTTCCGCCCCAACTTCAGCAGCAACAACCATGGAAACCAAGATGTTTCCGTTGTGGTGGGCCACATAACGTCAACGTGTGCTCCAAGGGGAATTCAGAGAAAAGATGCTACAAATGCCAAAATATGGGACATGTTGCTAGAGAGTGTCCTAACAAGAATAGGATAACTCAACCCGGTGGTTCTCGGCAGTTTAGGAATGAAGACCGTAGACCTCAGACAGCAGGGAGAGTGTTTGCTATGTCGGGAGCTGAGGCATCTCAGTCAGGTAACTTAGTACAAAGTGTTTGCTCTATAGCTGGTAGATGCGTTAGAATTTTGTTTGATTCCGGAGCGACACACTCTTTTGTGTCAAGTCTGTGTGTAGCCGAGTTGGGCCTTCTAGTGAAGGAGCTGCCGTTTGAACTATTGGTCTCTACACCTGCATCAGGACAGGTTGCGACCTCCACAGTTTGCTCTGAATGTCCAGTGATGGTAGAGGGACGCAAGTTCAAAGTAAATTTGATCTGCCTACCTCTTCAGGATCTGGATGTTATCCTAGGAATGGATTGGTTATCTGCCAATCACATTCTCATAGATTGCGGTAGGCAGAAAGTGGTGTTTCCAGATCTCGAAGTGTCAGATGTAATGTCTGCTCAGCATGTGTGGTCGGAGTTGAAAGAAGGGGCGAGGTGCTTTGTAATCCTAGCTCAAGGGAGAGTGAAGAATGAAGAAGATATGGGCAGTATACCTGTGGTGAAGGATTTCATGGATGTATTTCCAGAAGAAATACCTGGACTACCTCCTAAGAGAGAAGGTTTCACGCAGAATGGGTGTTGTTTTGTTGATCGGGATTTGAAAGATGAGTGTGGGAATGGTGGGTTGAATGTTAAAGGCTCCTGATGCCGAAAGTCTCCTGAACTTGGCAAATGAGGATGCAGCTCTGTCTGTGAATGTAGAAGGGAAGGAGGTAATGGCCACGGATAAGAATAAGGATAAGCCATGTTATGATGGTGTTCATTCACTTCCGTTGAGTTCTTCTAGTGATGTTAGTGAATTGCAAAAAGTTGGATGTGGAAGCAAAACTTTCTGTGCCTTGTGTTTCTGATGGGATGGGATTTGCAGCTCATCCATTAGGTGGCAGTTGTGGTGATCAGCATTTCGTTTCTGATCCTAGAAACAATGTTGCATCGTCAGCTGTAGCAACAAGTCCTCACCCTGAACATAGTGAGGGATTTATGATCTGTGTGTTGAATACTGAGCACCCTAAGATCCCATGCAATGCTAATATGGATGTATCCATTGGAATTCCTGAGTTAGCAGCTCTGAAATCCCAACCAGTTGCTAAAGAGGTGGGTTTTTCATAATCTGCTATTAGTAATCAAAGAAGAAATGAACCAGATGGGCGCCTGAAGGAAAGAAGTCGTTCTCTTTCAGTCTTTTGCTACTTCACAATCGGTTCGACAAGAAACAGTGCCTAATGTGAATTCGAGCTACAAACCTGTCATTTTTGAACTGAAAAGTGAAAATCCTGGAAGAAACTCTATCTCTGCAGTTTCTAGACAGAATAATAATGTTGATGCCAACCCAAATCATGGCAAATCAGTTCGTGCCAATGATGGACATCTGAAACAAGAGGAATTAGAAGTTTAAGGATCAAATTTTGAGAGGGGTTTTCTGGTCTGCAAGTCTCTACTCCTACCAATGAAATGACAAAATGTGGACCAAAGCCTAAACTGTTCTTTCAGGTCGGTGCTAGGATAGAGGTACTTTGGCAAGATAGTGGCATTAGAGAATGCTGGTTTAGATGAAAAATTTGGAGTGTGTCTCCAAGGCTGCTGAAGGTCCAGTACGATGATTTACTTGATAAAGAGGGACCACAGAAACTAGAGGAATGGGTCCCTTCATCTAGAGGGGCAGCTACTGATTAATTGGGTATGCGATGTTCAGGCCGCTTAACAGTCAAGCCATGCTCTCCTGAACGCCATTCAGGTCGCACTCTTGAGTTTGAATCAGCAGTGGATGCCTGGTGGTGTGATGGATGGTGGGAAGGTGTTTTAACTGCAGCTAATGTCAGTGGTAAATGGATCTTCGTCAGATTGCTCTGCCTTAGAAAGTGAATCATCATCCATCCCCAAAGTTGAAGTTGCTAAGAAGGTTGAGCAAGAATCGTTTGGTTTGGAAACCCCTGTGGATCTGGAAAACATGAAGGGAATAACTTTGAGGGAGCCACTCTATGTCGTTCATGAGGACAAGGGTAACAACTCTGGTGGTGGCTGTGATGATGAAGCTGACAAGGCTGTGAAGACACTTCTGGCCTTAAATGAACACAAGGATAATAACTCTTGTAGAGGCAGTGATGATGTTGACAATGAGGAGAAAACCTTTGGAGTTTGTAGTTGGAGATCATGTATTTATGAAAGTGACACCGACCAAGGGTGTAGGACGAGCTATCAGATCAAAAGAGTTGTCCCCTAAGTTCGTCGGGCCATATCAGATCTTGAGGAGGATCGGTCCAGTGGCTTATGAAATCGCCCTACCTCCCCAATTAGTGAATCTGCATGATGTCTTTCATGTATCACAGCTGAGGAAGTACAGGGCAGACCCTAGTCACGTGCTGGAAGTGGACGATATGCAAATCAAGGATGACTTGTCTTTTGAAGCAAAACCAGTAAGGATTGACGCTCGGCAGAGTAAACAGCTCAGAGGCAAGACCATCAACATGGTGAAAGTAGTGTGGGATGACAGATCGGGTGATTCAACTTGGGAATTAGAAGAAACCATGAGAGAAGCCTATCCCTACCTCTTTTCCTAGTAGTTCAATTTTCGAGGACAAAAATTTTTCTTGTTGGGGAGAATGTAAGGACCTATAAATTATTTGGAATAGAAGTGATAGATTTTAAATAATTTCTGGGTATGTTATTATTTAAAATAAAAAGGACATAAAAATAAAAAATACCATAGTGGTCAGACCTCGGACGTCGCCCAAGGTCTGGGGTCAGCTGGTAGAGGTCGGTCGGTTGACCAGTGTACTAACCAAGTAGTCAGGTGCGATGACTTCATCGTGAGGTAATCACGTGGGCGTGCTTGAAGGGGGGAGGCACGTGAATCAAGAAGGGTAAGAGAAAGGAAGGTGTAGCTTAGAAGTCAAGGAGATCGCCGTTTTTGAAGAAGGTGGCGGCCTCCGACTTCCCCCGTATGAAATCGTCAATTGCCTATGGTGTACATGATCGCCGAAAAGAGCACATCGCCGTGTATTCGAGAAGACTTGGTAAGCACTTAGTATGTGGTCTAAATACAAAAGATGAGTGATATAGACGATAGGTGGCATGTCTGCCACCATGAGTAGTGTGAACCGTAATAACACAGACTTAGAGGAATGGGAGGATGAACCTTCAGCAAGGTGTGACGATGTGACATCGGTGACCAGAGTGGGGCGATGTGTCCTCGTCACACACAAGGGCGATAAGAGATCGCCAACAGGATGAGAGGAACATCGGTCATCAACCAGGATGGGAGACACATCGGTTGTCTACCAGGGTCAGACATCGGTGGTCTGCCAGGGTGAGACATCGGTTGTCTGCCAGGGTGAGACATCGGTTGTCTGCCAGGGTGAGACATCGGTTGTCTGCCAGGGTGAGACATCGGTTGTCTGCCAGGGTGAGACATCGGTTGTCTGCCAGGGTGAGGAATCGGTCGTCCGTCAGGAAGAGGAATCGGTCATCGCCGGTATGAGAGGCATAGTCATCGCGCGAGCAGTCATCGGTGGAAGGTTATCGCGCGATGTCGTGTTTCACACAGATAAGGTGGGACCTAGGCTCCCAGCATGAGCGTTCTGCATGCGCGACACGTAGACAGAAAGGGTGTTTCAGAATAGTTAGCATCAGAGAGTTGGTATGCGCAGAAACCCACGTGGTCATACTGTTCAAGGAAGTGTGCACGCAAGCTTTCCTGCAGAGTGGGAGGTAGCAGCGGCATTTCTGGGCAAGTTGGTTTAGATTCAAAACTCACTCCTAAGAGGCAGTGGACGTTGCTGTGGTTTGAGAGTGAGTGAGTGAGTTAGCTTTGGTTCCCTGTTTCTTTCCTCTCCTTCTCCCTGCGTTCAGACGTCCTAGCGAACCAGTTGAAGATCGGCGACTGCCCCTAGATTCCTGACGTTGTGCCCTGCAAGTTTTCTGCTCAAGGCCCTAAAACAGAGTAAGTCGTTTTACTCTGTTCTTTGAGTCGAGTCTGAATTTGAGAGGGTCGTCTCTGCATAGGTTGTGCATACAACTCTTTTAACTTCAGAAATCGTCTCTGTTAACGCAGAAAATGAGTAATCTCATTAGATTTGTGATCGGGACTCTATGGTGCAGGTTAAGGCATCCTTGAGTTCTCGGTGGGTTTGGAACTCTTAGTGAGATCGGCTCAAGTCCAGGTAAGGGAAGCTAGCTTTATTTTCAAGAAAATCTTAAGCTAGAAGATTTTGATGTTGGGGCGACGTGGTCGCCGGTTTCAAATGTTATTGCATAATCCCCTGTTTTTGGACGTGATCGCCGGTTTTAATGTTGATTTCGAACTCCCCTGTTTTAGTGTCGTTTGAAACTGTTTGAGATTGAAATGTGAAATGCATGTGATATTTGAAAATCTGAACCTTGGAATGATTGTTGCTGTGATTGGAATCGTTCATTTAAGTGTTATATGATGTGTTGAATGTTGTGAATGTGGAATCAAGGCATAGTATTTTCAGGAAAGAAAATACCGTGTAAGATTTTGTAGAATGTGCATTGATCGGTGATTTCTATAATGAGATATCCTGACTCTCCTGATATAATGGAATCATATAGATGAAGTTATTCAGGCATTGAGAGTCGATGGAGGTTCATATGTATGGGTAAGTGGTTTGAAAGATAACTACTTGACCTGTTGTATGGATTAACCCTGTCATACTAGGAGAGTGATGAGATTGAGATTATGTTTATGCGCATAGCTGTGGGAACTTTACAGCAATGTAGTATGACAGGTGCAGATCTCTGAGTCTAGTCAATGCATGAGTCTTCCGGAAGTAGTGTCAAGTGTCTATGGGTGATGAGTCAGTGGAAGTCTGACGTGAGAAAGAGAAATATTGAAATGTGATAGACACTTGATGGATTTATGTGGATGTTCAGAAGCTGGTTATGTTGATTTTAAAGTTTCATATTTAAAGTTAGTTTTTAAAAATATCTAGCTTACCCCTGTGTTTTGTTTTGTGTTTGCTTTCTTAAAACTGTGATGATCGTGTAATTACACGGGAGCAGATGATGTTGCAGGTAGTAGAGCTCCTCAGTGAGCGTGTTAGAGGAAGGGACAGATTTAGTTTAATGTTTTCCTTCATGTATTTTGGAACATTTGATGGAGATGTATTAAAACCCCTATAAGAGGGATTTTTTCTTTTGAGACACAATGTCTGGGATGAATGTATTTTATTATATATACATATGTTAAATTTGATATCTCTTATTTTAATGTATTTCATATTATATACGTATGAGTGGAAAATGAGGGGCATTACAACTTGAAGATATCAAAGCAAAGAACATAGCCTTACCTGATGAATTCGTTTTCAAACTGCTAATTGAAAAACATCTGCAATCTTGGACTAACCACAAACAACAACTAAAACACAAACACAAAAAAATATCACTGTCAGATCTGATCACCCATGTCATCATTGAAGACACCAACAAAAAGAAGTGTGTTGCTGCAAGAGCTAAAGCGTTACTTGCCAAGACAAACAGGGTAGAAGACAAACTAGCTTGAAAAAGGTACGAGAAAAAACATGATCACAGCAAGACAAATAATAATAAATTTTCTCGTCCTAATGGAACTAACCCCGCCTTTAGGAAGAAGGGAAATTTGTGGAAGACAATGTCATCATGCACCTCAGTGCATACATAGGTTCAAGAACAAGAATCCTCCTAAGGTAAATATGGTTGAAGGGAAAGATACCATTGTTGCGGTCGTTTCATAAGTGAATCATGTGACCAATCTGAGTAAATGAGTGGTAGATTGATGTGAGTTGATTTTAGATGTTTTCATTTTTTATGACACTTTACTTAAGATTGAGATTTTAGCACTATAATGGTGAGAACCCTAAGAAGATCTCCATTGGACACGAACTTAACCAAGTGGTTAAGTAAGTTTGAAGGTTCACTTCACAAGGGTAAAGGGAAAACACAGATATGGGTATGGATGATGCAAAAAGGGACGGAATTAAGATAGCAAATCAAAGAGAACCAACAAATGAAAGACAAACATGGGAAGAACAATAAAGAACATGAAGGGAATGGAAGTGCAAAAGGAAATTAAAAAAGGGGAAGAGATGAAAAGACTTAAGGAGAAGAAGGGGATTCATGCCACTTAGAGCAGATGAACTCCAAGATGAGTGGTGCAAGAGCCGCCACTTGAGATGTCACTCACTCAAGATAAGACCCGGAGTCGCCACTTAGTATACTACCCACCCAAGATAAGACCCATATAACACAGAGTACTCAAACTCACAATTTCACTCAAGCAGAGTTTCTTTTCTATTCAAAATAAACTTGAAAATACATGGAGTAAGACACCCTATTTATAGGAATGGTTGCCTTGGTGGGCAAGAAGGGCAAGGATAGGGTGGTAAATGTGTGAGGGGGCTGCCTTTAGGGTTTGACTAAGTCAATCCTGCATCTTAGGCTGTCCTTCTAGAAACTAGGTAAAAAAACCTTCCAAAAGGGCTAGAAACAAGCTAAAATGATAACTACACCTCCTATTATGCTATAGGCACCTATTCTAGCCTATCTTTTCTATTTGGACCCCTAAAGTGAGCCCAAATTATTTACAACATTTTTATTTTTAAGAAGACTAGAAGAAAGAACATTTGATGTTCTGGTCTTTGCCCATTACTCCTTCTAGTGAGGTCTGCTAGATCCTTGGTGGGGTCTTCACTTGAAAGTTGAGATGACTTCTCATAGTGTGAATGGTAATTTGAGTCCTTGGTCATCTCTTTGTTGGCTTGGATTGTATCATAGACTCTGAGGCTACCAAACACATTTGTGCAAAAACAAATGTGTTTAGCTCTTAGAGAAGTGTGGGGGATGGAGAAGAACAAGTTTATGTTGGTAATTCCAGGACAACTCTTGTTCTAGGAAAAGGAAAGGTTATTCTAAAGCTCACATCTTGTAAAACTTTGGCTTTAAGTGATGTGCTACATGTGTCATCTGCTAGAGTTAATTTGATCTTTGTTGGAAAAGTTGGAGTTAAAGTGTCATTTGAATCTGACAAGATTGTTATGATAAAAAATAATGTATTTGTGGGGAATAGATATTGTGATCAAGGTATTTTTGTACTTAACATTTCTATAATTATCAATGAATTTGGATCTTCTGCTTATATTGTTGATTCTTATGATGTGTGACATGTTAGATTAGGATATGTGAATTCTTCGTATATTATGAAATTGCAACGACTATGATTAATTAACATGCATGACAAACAAAGTAGAAAATGTGATTTATGTGAAGAATCTAAAATAACAAAGAAAACATGTCATTCTGTAGAACATCAAACTGAACTTTTTGGATTCATTCATACTGATCTTGCTTATTTAAAACATACCATGTCTAGAGGTGGTAAAAATTATTTTGTAACATTTATGGATGATTATTCTAGATACACCAAAGTGTACTTGATTAAACATAAGGATGAAGTGTTTGATATGTTTTTAACCTATAACGTGGAAGTAGAAAATACATTAAATAGAAAAATCAAAAGGATCAGGTTAGATATAGATGTGGTGAATATGTTTTCTTAATGATTATTGTGTTAAAGAAGGTATTATTCATGAAGTACCCCGCCGTATTCACTTGAATCTAATGGAGTAGTTGATCAATCAAAGAGCTGATTTGGAAGAGAGAACAAAAGATCAATATGCACCAACACTTCAAAAAAATCCCTATATTTTTCATGGTGTGATTGTCCAAAGACAAAGGAGTACGAATGCATCTAGTGATGGAAAATATCACCCTCGGTCTCCAATATTCCAAAGGCAAATTGTAGATTCTAACACAGGCCTGAGTTTTAATACTCTTTATAGTAGATGGAACAAAATCATTTGTCCAGGCAAAGGATCTCAAGAAACCAGGAGATAACTGCCATGAAACAACCCCGAGAACCTACCGCATATCTTCTAAAGAAGAGAACTCAAACTCATAGAAACCCTTCCCAAGAGGGATTGCTTTCCACGGTCCAATAGTCTTCCACACAACCTGCAACTTTTTAGTAAAATCAAGGTGTGTGAGAGGTTTATCCCCATTAGATAAAATGATCCAACCATGTCGATAGGTCTTGCAATCCTCAAGACCAGCCAAGTCATCTTCCTCTTCAACCCAAACAACAACCATGTCTCCCTTAATACAAGGAGTAGGTAGTTGGGACAAAGGAATGTCACAAGTATTTCCCAAAGCTTGAGCAAATGTTTTCCGTGGACGTGTCATTGCTTTCTTATTAGGAGCCATGTCTCTATCCTTCAAATAGTCCCATGGGATAAGGAAACTTGCAGAGCCCTCTGCCATTCTCAAAGGCTACCAAGCAGCCTCCAAAGCGAACAACCTGCACCTCTGCGTCGTAGCGAAAAAAAACCACATCCCACGCCCAGCACTGCATTGTCACTGCTGCACCAGCTGCACCGGTGATAGCGCCCAGAACCAGCGGTCAACCTGCAGAACGCGTGCGTTGCCACCTACGACCACAATGTCACTAGTCACTCCTGTCGCACTGCACTCCGAGCTGTCTCAGACCAGCGCATCTACAGAACACACGCACAACCCTACGTCTTCCGTCACCGCCGTCGCACTGCACTTCCGTGCCGTCTCGTTTTGCACAAGCAGGCCTCACCGCAAGCGCTGTCACGCCACCTCTAGCGTCTCTGCAAGCTTCCGCACTGTCGCACACCACCAACCAACACCCACGTCCCTTATGCAAACCCTAGCCGCACCAAAACCCTTCGGAGGAGAGAGAATGATGAAAACCCATCCAGTCTCGAAACATTTGGTCAAGAAGATTGGCAGCAGAAAAAGGATCTCAGAAGACTCTCACATCAGGGAGAATTGATTGTTGTCTGCTCGTCCATTTTTTAATTAGTTTTATAAACATTATACAGAGTAGTATAGACTTTATTTTGGGTTTGTATTTGGGCCATTTTCTTGGGCCATGTTTTTGGACAATTTTCATGGGCCATGTATTTGGCCAATTATAGTAGGGTTTGAATAGAAAAAGAAAAAGTCTAGCTAGAGTTAAATGCAACTCTAGCCATCTAGGGTGCATAAATAAATTACTAAAGTGCAAATAGAAAGAATGGAGTGGCAAGGAAGGCATGAAGGTCCACATGTTATCTCCTTAATGGAGAGGATTCCCACCAATGCGAAAAGGACATTTGTCTTCATGGGAATGGAGATGATTTTCTCTAATTAGAGGAGGACACTTGTCAACCTCTAATTTGAGAGGATTTGCTCCAATTAGAGAGAGACACTTGTCCTTCTATGAGTGGAGAGGTTTTAGGGTTAAAGTTTGCACCTTGGCTGCCCATAGCACTATAAATACAAGTGCTAGCCCCCATGTAAATTAGATTTGAATTGATAATGAAATGTTGCCCAAGTTGCTAGCTCATTTGTCTTCAAATTCTCACTCTCAAGTTTGCACTTCTATTAGTGTTATGCTTGAATCTTCTTAGAAGTTGGTCACACCTCTTCTAAGCCTCTACTTCCCCTTTTCATTTCATCTTCTCCACACTTCCATTCAGCCATTAATGTCATTTTTAAGTCCATTCTTCCGCAACATACAAAATTACAACAAAAAAAGAAGCCAAAACAAGCTAGTTTTGCATCAGAGAACAGTATGAATATTTTTTTAGTATATAACATATGAATATTTTCTTTTTGTCTTATGAATATTTTTATATTATATTTTATTTTTATATATGAATATTTCTTTTCCATCTTATGAATATTTTGTTATGATATTATACATGAATATTTTTTTAAGGTCTTATCAATATTTTTATATTATATTATATATGAATATTTTTTTAAGGTCTTATGGATATTTTTATATTATATTATATATGAATATTAATAAATATTGTTGCATAAGCATAATATTTATGGAAAGGTAATGAAAGATTATTGAAATCTAGAGGACATGCAATCTGGGTACTAAAGCATGAAGACATGATCATTCTGGTTTTGGACATCAGTTAAAATTTAAGAATATTGACTTCAACTACCTACTGCTTACAACATTAGTGGAAAGGTGGAGAACAGAGACTTATACCTTTCACTTTCCTCTCGATGAAACAACTATTACATTGGAAGATGTGGAATTGGTATTGGGTCTACCTGTTGATGGAGAGGTTGTCACTGACTAGTGGGGATTTAATATCTTTGTGTGAGCAATTGCTAGAATTTATACCACCTGCTACATCTATGAAAAAAAATACAATTAATTTGTCTTGGCTTAACAACACTTTTCAGGTACTACCACATCATCCAACCGACAATGTTATTGCTCAACATGCTCGAGCCCACATATTAACACTTATTGGAAGCATATTGATGCCTGATTCTTCAAGTAGTAAGGTACATTTAATGTACCCATTATTGTTGGCTGACTTGAACAACGTCAAGAATTATAGTAGGGAGTCAGTTGTAGTGACTTATTTGTACCGTGCGCTCGATCATGGAATAGACTTTAATCAAAATAATATTGGAGGTTGCATGCTACTTTTACAATGTTGGACATGGAAACGCCTAACATGCATTTACTTCAACCATTGACTAATCAAGAAGTTGAACAAGGCGTTGGTTTCCTACTCGGGAAAATGTATTTTTGTATTAATTTTTTAGACAAGAAAACAGAGTTCAACTCATGTCATCTTAGTTGTAAATTTCTTTATATACCTTTGTTTACGTTAAGTGGACTCAGATGACGCATAGGACGCACATAGGAGGAACCACTGTTCCTAAAATACAGACAATGTTTGATAGGATTAAAGTTAGAGAGGTTGTAAAAAATATATATAGTTACATACCATTTTAACTGGAAATTTCATATTATTGATGTTTCAAACATTTATTTACAGTTTCTTTGGACTCCATATCAAGTGGATTATGTTAGGCGGTTGATCACTATTGAGGTTTCCCCAATTGCACAGGCGGTAGTTCCTCCCATATGTTTCACAACGGTTAAATTTCATCAAGTTGATAGGATTATGTGTCGTTTGGATTTTAACAGAGTATTCCAAGTGACCCATTGAACCTTGATCAACTTCAGAAAGAGGATATAAAAGGTCAGACTGATCGATATTGACCACAATATCATGCCGCATGGATAGCTATGTGGAATGACCATCATAATCGTCTAATTTAGGAAAATTAGTTTAGCATAAATGGCCACTTGTATGATAAGTCAACATACATGCAATGGTACATCAGTCGTACTATCCGCTACATCTCGCCTAAACAGTCACCTTCCGATGATGATGTAAGTTCAATTACAAAATCATTTATTATTCTTCATTGACTCATAAAAAATTAACACATATTTTCAAAATAGTATAATGTGCTACTGGAGACTATACAACCTCACTATCAACATCATGTCGGTTATTCTTATAGAGTTGAATAGTTTCAACAACAATCTTTTTTTCCACCAGGTGTTCACCCAACTCAGTTGTTCAGGGATCAACCTCACATGTCATTCCATCAACCACCTTTCAACTACTCAACATTTTCATCTCAACAATAATTTCTTGTTGGTCCATCAAATCCCTTTGCAACCTCTACCATGACCCCTCACAACCCCCCCCCCCCCCCCCCCCCCCCCCCCCCCGCCCATTTGCCTACAATCCAATGCCATCCATGTAGTATTATCTACCAACAATGTCTTCATAGGTTTTCGAAAATCAAAGTGAGGACAATGAAGTCGAAGACACTGACGATGACATTCCACCTCTGCCCCTCCTATCGTTCCATCCAAACAACAACCACAAGGATGACCACGAAGACAACGAAGAAGACCACCCTGTGGCACAACTTCTCATAGATGACAACTCTTCCTACATTTCTATTTTCTAATGATGTATAAATTGTACTTATTTATCATTTTATAAATATTGTTTAAACGCTACCCCTTTTATTTATAATTGTATCAACCCTAAACGCTACTTCACAAACATAATTTCAATTTTTTTAATACAACAAAACTATTATTAACTTTAACAATATTTAAAAAGTACTAAATATTTTTATATTTATTGCTCAACCTATTTTTAATCTAACTTGATTTAAGGTTTTCTTTTTTTTGTCAAAACAAAATTTTATTTTATTTATATTATTTATCTATAAAATTTTCACAACACTCTTATTCAATTCATGTAATTTTAAACAATTTCTAAATTATTATTAAATATATGGCAACTTCAATTTAAATAAAATACACTTAAGTTACTAACCCAATGTACAGTTACTTTACATTTTATTTAAATTGAAGTTGTCAATCTGGTTGATAATTTTAATTAAAAAAATAAAATAAAATAAGTAATACATTAATGGATTTAATTTATGTTGTATATATTATTGACAATTTTGACTCAGAAATGCTCATTTTTGTAATTTTTTCTGCATTTGCCTATTTGTGTAATTTTATAAATGAATTACACCATTTCTTTCAATTTTTCGAGATGAGGAATGGGTTCTCTAAGCACAAAAGGATTTCTTTGCGCTAGTTTGTGGGTGCTGAACAACATAAGTTTTGTTAGATGTGAATATACAGACATGTTTAAATCTGGGTAGTAAGGCTTGTTGGAACTTCTTTTTGTAAAGTCGCATTCCACCTTACACCTGCCATATCTATATAAGTTGTTATGCCCACCTATGAAGAGGTAGAAGTGCTAAAATTTTGTAAGGAGTTTGTTCATAGTGTTGGGGTGGTACATACCACTTTTGTTGGAGGTTTGTTTAGGAGTTATGTATGATTAATAACCATTTCTTTTTTAATAGAGTTAAAACATCTCTAAAATATTTCTATTAATTTTATTTTATTTTGATAAAAAAAAAGGATAAAAACTACAACTATTAATTCCTATGCAAACTTGTTCGATGTTAGAATGGGTCCTTACACAAGCACAAGGTCCGAAAAGCAACCCAATTGGATGAAATATTTTTTAATGGGATAAGCCCATGCTATGTTGTTCTACCATTTTATTATTATCTGTTTTTTTTTATATAGTTTAAAATGTTTGGGTTCTTAAAAGAATTGTAGGGCCTGTGGTCCTTTTATGTCCTTAAAAGAGACTTAGCAGTATGAATGAAGGTAGAGAAGTTTTTGGTTAACCTTAGTTTTAGTATAGCAGTAGCAAAGGTCTAACAAATTGGTGCTTTCATTGTTCCTACCATGGCTCCCAAACCTCCATCAAAAGATCTGGAAGAGGTCTTAACCAACATCCAAGCAACTCTCACTGACATGAAAAGCCAACTTGAGGACAAGACTAGTAGAGAATCTACCCAAGAAGCAAAGAATGACCACCTTCATTCTACCTTCACGTCCATCTTGGATCAGGTTGCACTCCTGACTCAAACAGAAAATAGAACCCCACATATGAACCAGCAACACAACCCTCCCCCAATCTCACTCCAACCATCAACAAACCCCCACCCTTTCCCTACTACTACCAACACTTAGCCTACCTTTCTTTAACTGTACAAATCCATTGGATTGGCTTTTTCAAGCTGACCAATATTTCTCCTTCTATCAAATACCGTTGGACCAGCGCATTCCCATAATGGGATTTCATATGCAGGGAGAAGCTCTCTCTTGGTTTAAATAGTTGCACAATAACAACCTACTCATTGATTGGCATTCCTTCACAAGAGCCTTGAAGCTCTGTTTTAGCCCATCCATATATATCAATCATCAAGTCGAGTTGTTCAAACTCCAGCAAACCACTTTAGTCATGGAATACCAAAGCAGGTTTGAACGATTATGCAACTGTGTTGTGTGTCTCACTCCTGAGACTATACTTAATTGCTTCATTTCTAGTTTGAATATTGAAATCCGTAGAGAGCTAACCATATTGAACCCATATTCTATAGCCCAGGCCATTGGTCTACCTAAGCTTATTGAAGACAAACTTAGGGATTTTAAACCTAAACAGAATCGTTTTCCTGTACAACCTTACCACCACCCTACCCTTACTTCCTCACTCACCAACACAGCCAAAACCAGTACCCCTACACCACCACCACTTCCTATACCCATCAAACGGTTATCCTCCTCACAAATGCAAGAAAGACGAGCCCTAGGTTTATGCTACAACTGTGACAAAAGATTCTTTCCCGACCATAGATGCACTTCATCTCATTTTTTACTTCTTTTAGATGACCCAGAAATCACAGTTCAACCCACGAAGGAGATTTCCCCTTCTGATGACTACACCAACACTATTCACTTTCACCTTTCACCTCAAGCCCTCTCAGGTTCTGTTTCCCCTAAAACCCTCAAATTCACAGGTTTAATTCATCACCTCCCTATTACCGTTCTTATTGACTCGGGCAGCTTTCACAACATCCTTCAACTAAGTATTGCCCACCATTTAAACCTAGCCATATCTCCCAGCCCACCCCTCTCGGTAATGGTTGGAAATAGGGTGTTCATTAAGTGTCAAGGTATTTGTCCATTAGTGGACATATCTCTCCAGAACTCCACTTTCACTATTCCCTTTTACCTTCTTCCCATTGAAGGTGCAAATGTTGTTTTGGGCGTTGAATGGTTAAGCACGCTAGGGTCCATCCAAGCAAATTTCTCAATTCCCAGCATAGAGTTTACCCATAACAACCAACAAATTACTTTGCAAGCCTCCAGCTCACCCAACCCCTCAGCTACCACTTATCACCAATTTTGTCACTACCTATCCAATCACTCTATTGCCTCTTTACACCTCCTGATGTGAATTCAAGAACATAAGATGAAAGGTTCTTGACATTCTTAGGAAACATCTTGAGTTGGTCATTAGAGAGGCACTTTTTCTTAGAATTGGATCAATGTTCTAAGTCAAGAACTCACCAAAAACTAATGCCAAAACACAAACTCATATGGAAGTTCCAATTATTGTCAAATTGAACCGATTAAAAAAGAAATTAAAGGCAAGGAAACTGAAAATAAGTGCTGGAAAATAAAGGCACCGAACCAAAACACAAGAACACAAGCTAAGACATGAAAATTAGAAGAGAAGGAAGGAAGGAGAAGAGAATGCTCATGAAGATGGAGGTATGGTTGGATGATCACGCCACTAAGAGGATGAAGGCTCCTATATGAGTGTGCAAGCCGCCACTTGAGGTAACCATTGAACCTTCAAGATAAGACTAGTGAAGAAGATGCAAAGCTCTCCAATGGTCACTCAAAAATTGAGTAAAGTTTCTTTAATTCAAAATTCAAATCTGAAAAATACAAGGGCAGCACCTTAATTTATAGTGTGAAGGTGCTAAAATGCAAGCTAAAATGAATTCAAAATTCCCCCCAAATTCAAATGAAAATGGCGCCAAAACAAGTCATGAAGAAGGTGTGACTTCTTCTCTCACTTTGGCACCTCCTATTTTAACTCCTACACCTATCTACTAACGCACCCCCCTCCTAATGCTCCTAACTAAAGACCTAAAGATGCTTTAACATAAGAGGTTTCTCATGTTTTCCTCTAAGCACCCTCACACAAAGAAATTACAAAAAGGGAAAATAAACGTCCCCTTGCTCCTAAAGCTTTGAACATGCTTCTTGTGAGCCTTTGAGGTTGACTTTGATCTCCATGAACGTCCTCAACCTCTTCTTCTTCGTGATGATTGGCCTCCATGTCCTCTTGAGCTTGATCTCCATCACCTCCTATATGTGGAAACCCAACACCACTCCCATACAACCATAGACGTTGCCATTGATAATCCCTCATCCCCGTTATCCAACCTACCTTCACCCATCAAATCTCTTCTTCAAGAATACCATTGTATCTTTCAAAAACCTCAAGGGTTACCTCCACAGAGACCACATGACTACCATATCTCACTGTTACCTAATACCTCACCAAACAAAGTGAAACCCTACCGCTACCCACATCACCATAAGGAAGTTATTACAACCCTCATTTCTGAAGTGTTGCAAAAGGGTATTATTCAACCCAATACAAGCCCCTTCTCTTCACCGGTGCTCTTAATTAAAAAAAAGGATGGAACATGGCATTTCTGTGTTGATTACAAAGCCCTGAATGCAGCCACGATTCGTGACCACCCATTCCCACCATTGATGAATTGCTAGATGAATTAGGCTCAGCTACTGTTTTTACTAAAATAGACTTACACATAGGCTACCGCCAAATACTTCTTATTCCAGAAGACACTCACAAAACCGCTTTTCACACTATTGATGGTCACTACGAATTCCTGGTCATGCCATTTGGTTTAACTAACACTCCTTCTACTTTTCAGGCAGCAATGAATGATCTTCTCAGGCCATACCTTCGTCGATTTGTCTTAGTTTTTTTTATGATATTTTAATTTATAGCCCAAGCTTGCAGGACCATATTGCTCATCTAAAAACTATATTGGAAGTGCTACAAACTCAAAAATTCTTTGCCAAGCTTTCCAAATGCAGTTTCGAAATCGCAGAAGTAAGTTACCTAGGTCACATAGTTTCTGCTCAAAGGGTCCAACCAAACCCAGAGAAGATTAGCGCCGTACACAACTGGCCTCAGCCACAATCACTCACAGAAGTACGGGATTTCCTCGGCCTCACTGGATTCTATAGAAATTTCATAAAGCACTACGCCACTCTCGCCGCTCCACTCACCGATTTATTACAACACCACAAATTTACATGGTCGGAGCTTGCGCAACAAGCATTTGACAAATGAAAATTACACATGACCAAAATGCCTACCCTACACCTTCCAGACTTCAAGGTTCCCTTTGTGGCGGAAACAGATGCGTCCCGCCGTTGGAGTTGTCCTCAGCCAAACAGGGCATCCACTTGCCTTCTTCAGTAAAAAGATGAATCCCAAGCTCCAAGCTTCCTTCGTATATGTTTGAGAGATGTATGCCATCATAGAGTCAGTAAAAAAATGGCGTCAGTACCTCACAGACCAGCATTTCAAAATAATCATAGATCAAAAGAGTCTCAACACCCTTCTTTCCCAAACCATACAAACCCCAAAACAACAAAAATGGACAGAGAAATTACAGGGATATGATTTTCAAATTATTTACCGACCTATAAGGGAAAATGTTGTGGCTAATGCTCTGTCAAGACAAGGTCAGGATTTCACATTCATCATGCTTGCAGTATCATCCCCCATCCCTCAACTGATTCAAGAACTCCAAAAAAATTTTGACACCACAGAAGGCCAAGAAGTGATCCACACGTGCACAGTCAGTCAACAGAAGCCAAGTCTTTTTTCCACAAGTCAAGGGTTATTATTTTTCTGCTACCAAATTTTTGTGCCAGCAAACAACTTCCGCCAGCGCATCATGACGGAGTTCCATGCTTCCCTTTACGATGGCCATTCCAGTATCAAACCCTCTTTCAAGCGCATAACCGCTTCCTTCTACTGGCCGAAATGGACCAGAGACATCCACCGTTTCGTCCAATAATGCTCGATATGTCAAAAAAACAAATATATGCCAACCAAAACCCAAGGCTTACTTCAACCATTACCAATTCCAAAACAAGTATGGGAAGATATATCAATGGATTTTATTACTCACCTTCCAGTTTCTGCCGGCCACTCAGTCATTTGGGTCATTTGTGACAGACTCACAAAATATGCACACTTCATAGCTCTTCCCACACACTTCACGGCCCAACAACTAGCCAAGCGTTTCTCAGTTGAAATTTGTTGCCTCCATGGACTACCAAAAACCATAGTTTTAGACTGAGACCCTTTGTTTGTCAGTACCTTCTGGCAACATTTGTTCAAGGCACAAAGAATGATGGAGATCAAATAGAAGAGGAAAGTGAGGAGAAAAGCCAAGAACCTCAAGGACAAGATACCTCAAAATCCTTCATACCTCAAAGGATCACAAGAAGCAAGGCTAGAGATTTAGGTGAAGAACATCAATTGTTTTCTCTTTTTGTAATTACCCATGTATAAACATTTGTAAATATTTGTAAATAAATATAGAATTAAGTCTTAGGAATATGCCAAAGAGGGAAACCAAAGAAACCTCTAAATGTAAGGCATTGTTTGGATGATTTTTGTAAAAGAGTGGAAAATGACTCTTCCAACTCCTTCTAGTTTTAGGCACTAGATAGAAGGAATTAGAAGTGTCTTTTCCAACTCCTTTCCTTGTAACCCAAACCGGTCACCCTTGCTATAAATAGGGGGCTTTGGTTCATAATAATACAAGTTGAAATTTAGAAGTAAAGAAACTATCTTGAGTTGTTGTGAGAGAGAGTTGTGAGCTTTGTCTCTTCCTTCTCCTACCATGTCTTATCTTGTGAGCTTTGGAGACTCTCAAGTGGCGGCACCACCCACTCATCTTGGAAGAGCCATCCTCCAAGTGGCGTGAACACATCTCCAAAAAGGCTACAACCACATAAGTCATTTCTATTCATCTTCTAAAAATACCCATTTTTGTTCTACTTACTTGTTTGCAATTCCAATCGATTCATTCTCTTATGTTGTCCTCTTTCATTTGATGTGTTGTTCTTCCATTTTGAATGGTTCATTTTTGTTATAGCAACCTGTTTTGGTTCGGCTTCCATAGAGAAACCATGTTCATGTTATTTTCTTGAATTTCTAATAGTAAGTTGTGTTCTTGTTGTGTTTCTATTGTAGTTTCAATTCTTGTTTTGATTCTACTTTTAATCTTGTGTTCTTGAATGGTTATTGTGTTGTTCATACATATTCCTTGTTGTTCTTGATATACCCACACGGTTTTAATCCATAAAATTCATAAAGGAGACATAAACATGTGTTTTTCCTTTGGACCTTTAGAAATGAACCTTCACATCTACTTAGCACTTGCTAAGTTAATGTCCAGTGGGGATTTTCTCTAGGTGACTCACTATAATTGTCCTAAGAATCTTGATCCAATTCTTCATAAAGTGTTACAAATTAAACAAAGATGAATTCAACTCACGTCAAAGAACCACGTTAAAATTCAGCTCATCATACCATCCACAAACAGATAGACAAATAGAGGTATTGAACCGCGAATTAGAAGCTTACCTAAGATGCTTTGTGGGGAATCAACCGAACAAGTGGTATCAATATCTTCACTTGGCAGAGTTGTGGCACAATACCACCTACCATTCGGCTATAGGAACCTCCCCATTCCATCCACTGTACTGTCGACAGCCACCCACGTCGTCAACTTCTTACACATCCCCCACGACAGAGCCACCATTCTTGAATCCCTGTTAGAGCATATCATTGTCCTCCATGAACTCTGAGAGCACTTGTGGCGCACACGCCAGCGAATGTGTGACCAAGCTAATCGCCATCACACCGACCGGAGCTTCGAACCAGGCGATTGGGTGTGGGTACACCTCCAACCCTACCGGCAACGATCATTGGAACGATGCACACACCAAAAGTTGGGCCCACGTTTCTCAGGCTAATACAAGGTCCTTCGCCGAATCAAAGCCGTCGCGTACGAGCTCCAACTGCCCGCATTCACCCTGTTTTCCATGTTTTCCTGCTCAGACCGTTCAAGGGGTCCTCTGGAGAACACCTTTTTGTTTTCTACAAAACCCACTAACTCCATCTCTCCAACCGCACTTAACTCATCAAAAAAAGCCACTCAGAACTAGCAGCAGGAATCCAATACCAACGTGACACGTGTCTCATGCAAAGCTAGCTCAGACTTCCCTGACCTCGAGCCCAATGCGCATGCGCCCCCTACCCAACTCACTTACACGCCTAATCAATCTCTGCACACGCCTCCTCATACCACCAAGGGCAACGTGCCACATATTAGGAGATGCTCAAGCGCCACTGCTCCCCCATTCCTCAAGCCCAACGCCAATGAAGTTCAAGATGATTCAAACGCTGCTAACCCTAATTCTTACGCGGTGCCCCTTGTCCAGGGTTTTAGGGCAACGGCAACACACCTTGGCCACCCTACCAAGGCCCAAAGTCATCCTACCCACTCCAACAGCGCAACAGCCACTAGCAAACCCAAAGCACCTCTCAAGGCCCAGTTTACGGCCGCACCCCCATCTCAATCCCCTTACACTCCACCCAACGCCCAATTGGACCGAACCCAGCCCAACTTCTCCCCAACGGCACAACTGAACCCGAGTCTTCACTTTGAGGACAAAGTGCTTTCTAGGGCGGATAGTAATGTTAGAATGGGTCCTTACACAAGCACAAGGTCCAAAAAGCAACCCAATTGGATGAAAGATTTTTTAATGGGTTAAGCCCATGCTATGTTGTTCTACCATTATATTATTATGTGTTTTTTTTTTACAATTTAAAATGTTTGGGTTCTTAAAAGAATTGTAAGGCCCATGGCCTCTTATGTCCTTAAAAAAGACTTAGCAGTATGAATGAAGGCAGAGAAGTTTTTGGTTAATCCTAGTTTTAGTATGGCAGTAGCAAAGGTCTAACATTCGACGTATTAATGTTAACATTATAGATTGCTTTCATATAATTTTATGAATGTTAAACAATGACACTGGGAATACTTTGTGTTTTATATCGTATGACACTCTAAGACACAGAAGCCAAGTAAATCATCCTCATGGATCTAACATCCTTACTTGTTTAGTTTAACATTAAGAAACCAAATTTCTAACTAAAAGCTTATAGATATTAATGCAAAAAAGGAGTATAGGCTTGCTTCAATAAAAGTAACACATCGCATGTTGTTCTTCCTCTCTTACGTTAGGGGATGAACAAAATGTCGTGAATATTAACCATCTTTCTTGAATGAAACTGTTTGTGCATAACAGGGCCATGTTGCGATTGTGTATGTAAATATTGATTAAATGTATTTGAAACTGAGAAAAAATCTTAATGCTTCATAATCTATTGCGTCTTTGACTAACCAGTTTATCTTTGATCCAATTAAATCCTGCCAAATTTTGAATTATTGAAGGAAACTTGCATTGTATTTGATCAACATTGATTAAACCATAGACTCTGGCAGCTAAGAAATTTGACGAGAAGCTATAACGTTACTCTCTCCTTCAAAGTTTGGTTTAGAAAATCACTGACGAAAGAGCCAAACGCGGGATTATATATATATATATATATATATATATATATATATATATATATATATATATATATATATATATATATATATATATATATATATATATATATATATATATATATATATATATATAACGTTAAAAGAATATTTGTTTTTTGACACATTTCACACATATAAATGTTTAAATCTTATTTTGAAACCCTCTTTTAAAAGCACAGTCACGTTAGAACTGCTTTTAATAATAAAATACGATATTTAATTAAAATATAAATTATATTATTTAATGAAAAACTAATAAAATCAGTTGTGAAGTGGGTCTAAAAAATTTGATGGGTGTAAATCAATCATCAATCTTTAAAATCCATTTTTTTTAAAATTATTTTTTGTTTAAACTAATTTTTAAGTGAAGTGGTTTATATTTGAATGTTTGTTTTTTCTAAAATCTTCAATCGTTTGTTTATCTTTATTTTATTGCCCAATGGCCAACTCTGAGATTCAATTTCCACCATCTTGAGCAACATAGAATTGTCAAAATTTTATGGCTACCGGAACCGAATGGTGGCACTCTAACGGTTTGTTGGATTGCGTACGTAGAATTATACAAGAATACTGTTTTTGATTAAGACAATAGAGATTAGAAACTAAACTAACTGTTGGGTTGGACTCACTTTCTATGTGGAGGTGCAGTCCAATATTAATCACCTTTAGGGCTTTTTCTTGAACAGAGAGAAAGAGTTGTCAGCAGAGATATAGAGAGAAAAGAAAAGGAGAAAAAAGTGAAGAGAATAAGTTTCGTCCAACAACTTCTTGTCGCCACCGGTGCTTCGTTCACCGTTGGATCGGGCTGAAATTTTGTCAGCAGATTCATAACTTGTGGTACTTCAATCTAACCGTTCGGATCTTTGAGAAGTTATTTGAGCAGTGAGAAATTTGTCTCACATTGCAGCAGCATTTTCAGCATTTTTTGAGGATGAAAACTTTTCAGATTGTTGCTGCTGCTTTGTCTATGTTGGATCGGACTGAAATTTTGTTAATAGGTTCATAACTCGTGATGCGTAAATTTGACCATTCGAATTGTTGAAAAGTCATTGGAACAGTGACCTATAGGCCACATATGGTAACTGTAATTGTGAATTTTCTGATTTCTTGTTCTCTATTTCATCTCTGTTGTCTTGTTATTTGGCAGATTATTAAGCAAAATTTGTGTTGTGATTTGAGACTCTCTTGTAACCTTAATTTTGATCATAGTGGAGCTTGATTGACTGGATTGTGCCTGTGGTTTTTACTTCTTACATTGAGAAGGTTTTCCACGTTAAAATTTTTGTGTCTTTCTTCAGTGTATTTTTATTGCTGACATTTTTTGTTATTGCTCCTCACAGATACTTGCAATTTGGGAAAATTATTATCCGCTGCTTTTTTCTCTTGTTGAGTTATTATTTTACTGTTGTGAAGAAATTGCATCTTTCTGTGTTTGCTACTCAAAAGCCAAAAGACAAGACTGATGAGGAATGGAAGTTTGAGCATCAACAGGTTTATGGTTTTATTCGTTAGTATGTTGAAGATAATGTTTATAATCACATTGCTAATGAGGAAGATGCAAAATCCTTGTGGAAGAAAATTGAGACTTTGTATGCTTCTAGTAAAGGAAACAATAAATTATATTTGTTGAATTCCTTGATGAATTTGAGGTACAAGGAGGGGATTTCTATTTTAAATCACCTAAATGATTTTCAGGGGCTCTGAGATCAATTGTTAGAAATGGTCATCAAGTTTGATGATGAAGTGTTGGGATTATGGCTACTGAATACTCTACCAAATTTTTGGGAAACATTTTGGATTTCAATTACAAACTCATCTCCGGATGGTGTTGTTTCCTTGGAAAATGTCAAGAGTAGTGTTCTTAATGAGGAGATGAGAAGGAAGTGTTAGAATTTATGGCCTTAAACAAGAGGAGGTAAATTGTTTATAAAAGATTTTCACAAACTTTGAAGGTATAATTAAAGCCAATGAAGAATCACAGAGAAAGTAACCAAAATATCCAAGGAACGAAGCTGTTTTAGTTTATTTTTAGAAAATCAACCGGTTGTTTATGCGATTCAACCAGTTGTTTTTATCAGCAGTTAATAAAAAAAACTTAAAATAGAAATAAGAGAGATCAGGGAAAGAGAGAATCACACAAACAAATTTATACTGGTTCACTCTTATACCAAGAGCTACATTTAGTCCCCAGAAATCACTGGGTATTCCACTATGCAATCAAACACATATTACAAACCACACACACCAAAGAAGTGATCTTGACTCCCTCAAGAACACACACTTCCTTTGGCAACTCACAACATAGAATTCAAAACACCCTCTGAATCTACACACCACAGTTATTACAGAAATACAAGAGAGAATAAGGAAGGATAACACCTGATACAAATTCAAATCAAAAAATTACAAAGCAATCATATTCCACTCTTTGAGAAAATCCAAAAGCTTGAAGTAAATCTTGGAGAAAACTAATTTCAAAGATTATAATCTGATATCTTGAACCCAGGAGCGTAAAACAAACTATTTAAACTCCAAAAGGTTGTTTAAAACATTTAATGCAAGAGCCAAATCAGTTTTGAATCATTCAAAACAGATTTACCAAACTTAACAAAACTTTGTTAAGGATTTTCAAAAAACAATCGATTGAAACATAACCGATTGAATTGGTTTGACAGCAAAGTCAACCAAAGTCAAATAGTTTCAAATCCTTTTCAAAAACCTCTAAGTGTGAAACAACCGATTTAAATAATAAAATAACAGGTTGTTTTTCCACTTCTTTAGAAAACACTCTTTTTCAGAAAGGTTTTTATTTAAAAAAGTTTTGGATTCTAACCAAGAGTGGATTACAAATTCAAATTACCCAGAACCCACACAAACAAGCAGCATCCAAGCCTTCAACCAATCTTCATGGATTTGGAGACATCAAAGTTCTTGTTCAACAGGAAGGTCCATGGTACTTCATCTCATTCCGAGGTACTTGTTACTGAAAATAGGAGGAGGAGTCAGAAAAAGGAACTGAAAGGGATTAGATAGAATAACAAAAGTAAGTCCAAGTCTAGCTGCAAAAATGTGGAGTGTCATTATTGTCGCAAAACAGGGCACATTCAGAGAAACTGTTTTCTATGGAAAAAGGAGAACAAGGATAAGAAAGGGAAGCAGAAGGAGAAACATCATGATAATGATGATCATGTAACTACTACTACCTGTGATGATGATCTTATTATTCTTCGTGACCATGATTCAGTTAATCTTGTATCAGATGAGAGCATGTGGATAATTGATAGTGGTGCTACACTACATGTTACACCAAGGAAGGAGTTCTTCATATCTTACACTTCTGGTGATTTTAGAGTGTTGAAGATGGGTAATGATGGTGTGTCTAAGATAGTTAATATTGGTGATGTTTTCTAGCATACCAATATGGGAATGCAATTGTTGCTTAGGGGAGTCAAACATGCTCCAGATATCCACTTTAATTTGATCTCTGTGCAGATGCTTGATGATAGTGGTTATGAAAATCACTTTGGTTCAGAAAAGTGGAAACTCTTCAAAGGTAATCTGATTGTGACCAAAGGGGAGAGAATTAGTAAACTGTATTTGACAAAAGCATTGGTTGCTAAAGACAGTGTGAACACCATGGATATGGATGCTTCTATGTGGCACCGAAAGCTTAGTCATATCAGTGAGAAGGGGTTGAATTGTTTAGCTAAAGTGGATGTGCTTCCGGGATTGAAGAGTGCAGAGTTGGAGAAATGTTCTCATTGCATGGCTGGTAAGCAGACCAAAGTATCCTTCAAGAAGCATCCTTCCTCAAAGAAGTCAAAGTTGCTTGAATTAGTGCATTATGATGTTTGTGGCCCATTGAAGGTAAATTCATTTAGTGGTGCACTTTTTTTTTTACCTTTATTGATGATTGTTTCACGAAGCTTTGGATTTATATTTTGAAGACAAAAGACCAAGTTCTAGAAAAATTCAAAGAATTTCGTGTTTTGTTTGAGAGACAGTCATGCAAGAAGCTGAAATGCTTTCGTACTGACAATGGTGGTGAGTATTATGGACGGTTCGATGTTTATTGCAAGCAACACAATATCAAACATGAAAAGACTCCTCCTAAAACTCCTCAGCTGAATGGTTTAGCATAAAAGATGAACAGAACAGTGATAGAAAGAGTTAGGTGTATGCTTTTTAAAGCAAAGTTGCCTAAGCATTTTTGGAGTGAGGCATTGTACACTGTGGTGCATGTTATTAATTTGAGTCCTGCAGTTGCTTTGAATGGTGAGCTTCCAGATAAGATTTGGTTTGACAAGAATGTCAGGTATGATCATTTGCGAGTCTTTGGTTGTAAAGCAAATGTGCATGTTCTAAAAGATGAGAGATCCAAGTTGGATGCGAAGACAGGGCAATGCATCTTTATTAGTTATGGTCAGGATGAATTTGGCTACAAGTTCTTTGATTCTGTTGAGAAGAAGGCTGTTAGAAGCCGTGATGTGAAGTTCATGGAAGATCAAACGATTGAAGATATTGATAAGTTAGAGCATACGACATTTGAGATAGATAATAGACTGTCTAATGTTGATCTAGTTCGAATACCTCTACATGATCTGGATACTATTGAGAATAATGTTCAAATTGATGAGCAACATGCTGATGTTGATGACCAACAAATTGGAGATGATTTTGATGTTCCTATTGATAACGTTGAATAGGAACACGGGATGTCACAAGATGAGGATCTTGGTGATGCTCCTGAACTACCTCAAGTTCAAATTCAGAGGTCTAATAAGCATAAGAAACCATCTACCAGGTATCCTTTTGATGACTATGTTACCTTGACAAATGAAGAAGAACCTAAGTGTTATCTTGACGCCATAGAGAGTGAAGAAAAGAAAAAGTGGTTGGATGCAATGCAAGATGAAATGAAGTCTTTGCATGATAATCACACTTTTAACTTGGTGAAATTGCCAAAAGGCAAGAAGGCTCTGGAAAACAGGTGGATTTACAGGGTAAAGCAAGAAAGCAATTCTACATCTCTAAGGTATAAAGCCATATTGGTGGTAAAAGGGTTTAGACAGAGAAAAGGCATTGATTTCAATGAGATTTTTTCCCCTGTGGTGAAGATGTCATCCATTAGAATTGTGTTGAGTTTGACTGCTACTCTTGATTTAGAGGTAGAGCAAATGGATGTTAAAATTGCTTTCCTTCATGGTGATTTGGAGGAAAAGATTTACATGAAGCAACCTGATGGTTTTCTTGTTGAAGGCAAGGAAGATCATGTGTGTAGGCTGAGAAAAAGTCCATATGGCTTGAAGCAGGCTCTGCGTCAATGGTACAAGAAGTTTGAGTCTGTTATGCATGGCTACAAGAAGACTACTTTTGATCATTACGTCTTGTTAAAAAGTTTGCGCATAATGATTTCATTATCTTGTTGTTGTATGTTGACGACATGCTTATTGTTGGGAAAGATATTTCCATGATCAACAGGTTGAAGAAGCAATTGAGTGAGTCATTTGCTATGAAAAACATGGGAGCTGCTAAACAAATTCATGGTATAAGAATCATGCATGATAGGCAAGAGAAGAAGCTTTGGTTGTCACAGGAGCACTATGTTAAAAGATTGCTATAGAGGTTCTAGATGGAAAACGCTAAGGCGGTAAGCACTCCTCTTTCTACTCATTTTAAATTGAGTGCAAAACAGAGTCCTTCTAATAAAATTGAAAAATCATATATGCAACGGGTTCCTTATGCATATGTTATGGGTAGTTTGATGTATGCAATGGTATGCACAAGACCAGATATTGCACATGTTGTTGGTACAGTTAGTAGATTTTTGTATAATCTAGGTAGAGAGCATTGGAATGCTGTGAAATGGATTTTAAGGTATCTTCGTGGTACTACTTGTTTGAAGCTTTGTTTTGGAGGTGATGTGCCTACCCTTGTGGGCTATACTAATTTTGATATGGGTGGAGACATAGATTCTAGAAGGTCTACCTTAGGCTACGTGATTAAATTTGCAGGAGGAGCTGTGGCATGACAATCAAGATTGCAAAAGTGTGTTGCGTTGTCCACTACTAAGGCAGATTTCATTGCCATTACAGAAGCATGCAACGAGTTGCTTTAGGTGCAGAAACTCCTACAAAAGCTTAGTTTTGTTCAAGACAAGTACTTGCTATTTTGTGATGGTCAGAGTGCAATTCATCTTGGTAAGAATTCAACTTTCCATTCTAGGTCCAAGCATATTGATGTGAGGTATCATTGGATACGTGATGCTTTGGAAGCTAAGTTATTGTAGTTGGCAAAAGTTCATACAGATGATATTTGTGCTGATATGATGACTAAGACACTACTGAGAAGCAAGTTCGAAACTTGTTATGAGATTGTCGGTTTGTCGATCATCTCGACATAGTTGTGAGGGAGAAATTTGTTGGGTTGGACTCACTTCCTATATAGAGGCCCAGTCCAATATTAATCACCTTTAGGGTTTTTTCTTGAACAGATAGAGAGTTGTTAGCAAAGACAGAGAGAGAAAAGAAAAGGAGAAAAGAGTGATGAGAGGAAGTTTTGTCCAGCAACTTCTGGCCGCTGTCGACGCTTTTTTCACCGTTGGATCAAGCTGAAATTTCATCAACAGGTTCATAACTTTTGTTACTTAAATATGACCGTTCGGATCTTTGAGAAGTTGTTTGAGCAGTGAGAAATCTGTCTCACACTACAGCAGCATTTTCAGCATTTTTTGAGGACGAAAATGTTTTGGATCACTGCTGGTGCTTTGTCCACCGTTGGATCGGACTGAAATTTTGTCATCGGGTTCATAACTTGTGGTTCTTAAATTTGACCGTTCGGATTGTTGAAAAGTCACTGGAACAATGACCTATAGGTCGTGTACGGTAGCTGCAATTTTGTGAATTTTCTGATTTCTTATTCTCTATTTCATCTCTGTTGTCTTGCTATTTGGCTGATTATTGAGCAAAATTTGTGTTGTAATTTGAGAATCTCTTGTAACCTTAAGTTTGATCATAGTGAAACTTGATTGACTAGCTTGTGTTCGTGGTTTTTACTTCTCACATTGAGAAGGTTTTCCACGTTAAAATTTCTGTGTCTTTCTTTTGTGTTTTTGTTGCTACGATTATTTGTTATTGCTCCTAACAGATTATTGCAAGTTGTAAAAATTATTATCCGTTATTTATTGTTCTTGTTGATTTATTATTTTATTGTGTTGAATTTTTCATCACTAACTTTATCCTTCATCCTTTAGCAAATACCAGATTTAGCACCAGAGTAGCGTCTCAATTACATACCATTTCAACTTATTTGTATGGAAGAATTTGAAATTGTTGCCAAACAAACCTAACAAATTTGGAATACCGCGTTAACCAATCAATACATACGTATAGGTAAATTCTTTCAAGAAACAATTTATGCAAAAATATAATAATAATAATATACCAATTTCATGAACCTGCGTACTCGTCTATAAATACTTCTATACCATCACTTTCTACACTCCACAACTTCATTTAACTTCTTTTGTTAACGCACAAAAAATGAAGCACTTGAAGAGCCTCTTCCTCCTGGCCATGCTAATAATGGGTTTGGCCATTTCTGTGTTAGCAATATCTCCTGGAAATGAAGAAGCAAAAAAAGTGAAAAATCGATTCCTTTCTGAGCGGGTGGTGGTGACATGTGACAAATACCCAAATGTGTGCCACATTAAAGGCAGCGCAGGATCTGATTGCTGCGTGAAAAAATGTGTGAACTTGTCCATAGATGGCTCCAACTGTGGGAGGTGTGGGAAGAAATGCAGCTATGGAAAGATATGCTGCGAAGGTAAGTGCGTGAATCCTAAGAGTAACGAGAAGCATTGTGGGAAATGTGGCAACAGGTGCAATGCTGAGAGTTCATGTATCTATGGAATGTGCAGCTATGCGTAAGATACGATTGGAGTCGACCACCATATGATTACAATAAAGCAGACATCTCAACTTCATAACTTCTGCTACTCTTGTTTTAAATGTTAAATTGCATTCGTTGCTCACTTTCAGTTTATAATATTGCAATGCTTTATTATATATATGCATGTAAAACAATCTTGTCATCACAAAAGCTTATTTATTTTGTAATTCGTTGTTTATGAAATATCACTAGTTCTGGAATATCCTTTTTTTTTTATATATTAACAATGAATAACGAATGAATTAAATAAAGTATTTGAAAAATATTTCAATTCATAACCACAAAGGAGAGACTATAAAACCAAACCCAAAATAAACCAAAAGTGTAACAACACAAAAAAAACTTATAGACATTTTATGCACCATATGTATGAGTTCACTTGGGTACGAAGAAACTTAACTGATTGTACAAAAAAAAAAAAAGATATAACACCATCGTGTCGAATAAAAGATAAGAGTCTGAACCAAGAACACAGAAGTGATAATGTTTTTCATGATAACACTTTGCTTTTCTTGCAGCAGTGGCAGCCTCAAAATCGTAAAACAACAACAATTAGATTCACCATTGTTACATGTGTACAAACCAGCTATGTCACTACACTTCATAGGAGCAACTATCCACTTTACTCTGTAACAAAAAACCGCCTTTAAAAGTAAGTGTGTGTAGATTACTACTATTTACTCGTTCTTTAAATTATCTCATCATAAATTAGATAATTAATAATATTATATTGTTTTTATTTATTGTATTATAACATAATATATGATGAAAAACATATTAATTTTCATAATAAACAAAATAATGAGGGAAAGTAAAAACTTAAAATATTTTAAAAGCTTAAACCAAAAAAAAAATATCTCATTTATAGAGATTTAAGCAACTAATTAAATAAATTTGATGATGTAAAATAATAAATTTTTAAATTGTTATCCCGTACAAACTATTATAATGATAATTTTATTATCTTATAATCATTCTAAAAGTGACACTAAAGCTTTTTTCAATTGTTTCTGTGTAAAATCATTACCCACAAGTCACAATCTATATATCCATCAAACTTAAACAACATGCATTAATCACCTATCTTAAAACATGAAAAAAGTGATATTTTTGTTTAGTAAATGTAAATTATTTTTATTAGAGTTATACAAAGTTCTTCACCAGTAGATATTGTGCATGTTCCAGACTTAACAGTGGAATCACAAACCATATCTCACATGTATCAGACCTATCCATCTATTCATTTAAGAATTGTAATTTTCGAAGTTTTTTTTTCTTTCTAATGGAATGAATGTAATTATATATATATATATATATATATATATATATATATATATATATTTAAATCTTAAACATATATATTAACAAAAAATGTTTTAAATAAGTTTTAGGTTCTATATATATATGATAATTTTTTTTTCTAAGTATCCACATAAATTGTTCTTTTCAAATTGATTACCGAATTTTTGTCTAAATTTCTATATATATAATTAAGTTATACTATTTACTCGTTTTTAAGTTATCTCAACGTGTCATGAGTCAGATAATTACTAATATTATATTGTTTTTATTAATTTTATTAACATAATATATGATGGAAAACATATTAATGGTCATAATAAAAAAATAACGAGAGAAAATAAAAACTTAAATATTTTAAAAGCTAAACCAAAATAAATATCTCATTTATAGAGATTTAAGCAAACATATTTAATTTATTGGAAATATTAAATAAAGATAAATTAAAGATGATATGCTTTTATGATGTAAAATAATATAGTTTTAAATTGTTATCCCGTACAAACTATTACAATGACAATTTTATTATCTTATAATCATTCTAAAAGTGATACTAAAGCTTATTTTAATTGGTTCTATTCTATGTGTAAAATCATTACCCACAAGTCACAATCTATATATCCATCAAACTCAAAGAACATGCATTAATCACCTATCTTAAAACATGAAAAAAGTGAAATTTTTGTTTAGTAAATGTAAATTATTTTTATTAGAGTTATACAAAGTCCTCTAACGAATTAGAAACATAATGATAGCAGACCAACTTTTGACATATTTTTCTTCTCAATATGGTAAAGAAATAGTAATGATGTTTCTAACTTATTTGAGAAATAAATTTTCTTTATGATTACTTTGTGAGGAGCATTGTTGTGAAGCATGTCCGTTGAAGCATTACATTGTAATGCTATTCATACAAGAAATGAAATATGGATGTACACGTACCCTTAAGTAAACTTTTAATAATATTATAATTAACAAGTCAACCAAACCAAGCTCGTGCAGCCAAATTTTTGTTCTCTAAACCCAAAAAATGCATTTCTAAGGAAAACTCGTAAACTGTGTGCATAACCTTCTCACCCACCTATTAAATCACCTCATTTCATTCCATTCCCTGTGTGCAATCGTTGCATTTACAAAGCATGGCCACGTCAAGACCACCCCTCTTGCTTTCATGCTTCATGCTACACCTTGCTTCAACCTTTGTTATTGCTCATTCAACAGAGAACAACTGCTACAAGAACACTTCCCAACCTCTTTTAAAGTATATCCCTAAGAAACCATTGCTCAATGTGACAGACTCTTGCTGGAGGGCCAAACAAAATTGGAGCTCAGATCGCCAAGCCTTAGCTGATTGTGCAATTGGCTTTGGCAAAGAGGCCACAGGAGGCAAACATGGTGCAATATACCAAGTCTCTGATCCCTCTGATGACCCAGTAAACCCAAAACCAGGCGCACTCCGTTATGGTGCAATCCAAAATGAGCCACTCTGGATCATTTTTGACGAAGACATGGTCATTACATTAAAAAATGAGCTTTTTATGAGTAGCTACAAGACCATTGATGGAAGAGGAGCAAAAGTGGAGATTGCTGATGGGCCTTGCATTACATTACAAAGTGTTAGCCATATTATTATACATGGCACTAGCATCCATGATTGCAAACCAGCCTAGCCTGGCCTTGTTAGGAGCACTCCTGACCATGTTGGCCATCGTCTAGGCTCAGATGGAGATGCCATTAGCTTATTTTATTCCACCAATATTTGGATTGATCATTGTTTTTTGGCTCGTTCCACCGATGGCTTAATCGATGTTATTCGTGCCTCAACTGCAATTACCATCTCTAACAATTACTTTACTCAGCATGACAAAGTAAGTTGAACAAAGACAGCTACTTTCTTCCTTTTTTGTCTCATGCTAGTACCATATATTCTGATATACCAGATTCATGTTCATGCGCATGCAATATAATTACTAAATACCATGCATTTTAGGGATAAAGTACAACCATATACAAGAATCCTGCTGTATATACTGTGTTGTTACAAGCTTATGTGGCTGACTTTTATTGATTTAGGGATATCTGTGTATAAACAATCCAATACCCTAAAATCAATAGTACAAAATTATTTCAATATATTTTCACAATTAAATAATATTTAGCAATACACTTTTTAATATATACAGACTAAACTTACTGCAAATTATAAAATTTTAGTAAGATTCATTTCTTATATAGTAGTTTCATGATTTTGCAGTTTTTAGCAACTTTAATCAACTACTAGTAAAAAAGAGTGTTTTAATCACTACCATTTCAGAAACCAATATTTTTTTGTTCTAATCAGCAATTATGAGCGCATATATGTTTTGAGAGGACATAATATCTGATTGAGAAAACGTGCCTGCAGGTTATGCTGCTAGGACATAGTGACCAGTTCACAAAGGATAAAATAATGAAAGTGACTATAGCCTTCAACCAGTTTGCTAGTGGCCTAACTGAAAGGATGCCAAGGTAAAAGTGATTTTATTTATAGATTGAATTTGCATGCTCTATGAAAATAAATACTGTATTCGCGTGGATGAAAATGCAGGGTAAGATTTGGTTATGCCCATGTGGTGAACAACAAATATAATGAGTGGAAAATGTATGCTATAGGCGGTAGTGCTAACCCAACCATTTTAAGTGAAGGGAATTTTTATGTAGCACCAAATGACCCAAATGCGAAACAGGTAGAAATACAATGTCACCAAATCCCTGCTCTTTTCTTTTTTCTCTCAAACCCAGTACATAATCCTTCAAAACATTTGAGTGTTGTTCTTGAATGACAGGTTACCAAGAGGGAAGGGAAGGAAAACTGGAAAAGTTGGAAATGGAGGTCTTCCAAGGACTTGTTTTTAAATGATGCTTATTTTGTACGGTCTGGATTTGGAAGCTGTGCTCCAAAATACTCACCAACTCAATCTTTTGCTGCTGCTCCAGCATACATGGTGCCTTCAATAACTCTAAATGCAGGCCCCACAGATTGTAATGTTGGGAGAGCATGCTAGTATGGTTTAGAATTGTGCCACCTAAAGAAAGTATGACGTAGAATCTCCATTAAATTTCTGTCTCTGTCTGTCTCTCTGCCTATCTCTCTGCCTATGAGAAAATTCTTCTATAATCTCAATTAGTATTTATGGGATACATACTCAAAAGTTTCACTTCACAAGAAAATATCAATATCACTCTATTCGTCTTATGAATACAAGTTATGTGATGGAAATTGACAGTGATCCAAAATAAATTAATAATTTCTTGTTTTAGAAGTTTGTACAAGAGTTTGTAAATTTTAACGATGGCAGGTGCAATATTACTAAACGAAATCAAAGGTTAATGTTAAAAGTGGTGCGGAAGATGCTGATGCAGTGGATTGTTTTCTTTGAATGAACTTGAGATAAAATACAACCCAACATCACATAAAGATGCCAACTGAGAAGCAAAAAAGGCCTATATAATTGTTGTATAAATAAATAAGCTCAATAGCTAAGGGAAAAAGTAACAAAACAAAGAGGTACTCCGTGATTATGCAGTTAACGTTATTGGTTCTCTTCAGAAAAGTCTATTCTCGTTGCTTTGAACTCCACATGTTACTGGTGCTTTAGCTCTCACTTTCTTCAAGTACCAAATACCAGCTCCAATTCCAAATGCCCCTGCAGCCGAAACAGCTGTAGCGGTCCCTGCAGCCAACATTCAAAGACACATATACACAAACATGAGCCCAATTTTCCACTTCATAAACTTTATCATTCAGAATATTACTCCATTAACTTAATTTATTTTAATCACCTGCAATCACATTAACCCTTCTACTGTGACGTGCAGCATCATAATCTGCCAAGTCAAACAATAACCAGTCAATTCTACTTTCTCAACAAATTTCAAAAATGCAAACCTTCTTAATGGTGACTTAAGTAAACAGGCTATGTAGTATGAAAGACTTAAGTAAACAGACTTCAGTAAACTTAATGATTTTTACAGTAATTATTTTAAAAATAATTTCAACAAAACTTTCGGATCACACCGACAGTGGATAGAAATTAAACTTCAAGAAAAATCATTCTTAGACATACCTTTACAATGAGAAGTGAAATTTCCTTCTTTGCACAGGCACATGAAACTTTGTGTCTCAGTGTCAAATCCGCAAGTTCCACCTCCTTTGGAAGGATCCTGGCACTGAAGGCAGCGTGTAGTGACAGGGATATCAAAATCAATTCTGATTCCATACTCAGGAATTTGGTCATAAGGCTGAGGAGCTCCAACATTTCTCCAATAAACACTTGTATAACTAGTACAATACTTGAGCATTAACCTCAATGACTCAGTTGCTCTTGGAGAGTAAGAGCAGCAAGAACTGCCACTCATAGCGAAAGAGCACCCCGGCATATGCCTGCAAAGGTAGCTACCACTGTCACAGGAAGAATCACAGTGTTCAGGAAAGCGCTCACAGAAGATTGGCTTTGGCTTAACGATAACGTGATCCTCACTGCAATTGAAGAAGAGGTACTCATTCTGAGGGGAAAGCTCGAAGCGTGTGCTGGTGTCCAAGCTGAAAGGCCTTGTGGGGCGATAATTCTCACCGTCCTCACAGTTCCACATGAATGGATCAGTGACCAGAATGTGCGGATCAGCATAGCTAACATTGTGAACGGGGTATCTCCCAGAAGGGGTTCTGACTTCGAGCTTTCCCGAGTCAGAACACACCAGAATGTATCTGTAGTACGGGCTTCCACAACCATCGTCAATGCCAAAAGGGTATTCAATCGGAATGTCACCACAAGAAGTTCTGCATGTGGTGGAATGAGACCTTGTGAGGGTGAACAATGAGTGAATTAGTACTAGTAATAACATCGGTTTTTGGTTGAAGGTAAGATGCAAACCCATCACAGATTATGCAGCACCAACAACTTGATGGTTTCTGAACCAAAAGTGCTTAGGTCAAGAAATTTACATCGAATACAGAATAATATCTGCAACTGTTGCTTTACACAACTTCTCCTTTTGCTTTTTTTCACTTTTGGTATCTTTAATCTTAATTCCTTCCTGCCATATTATCTTTTATTTCTTTTTTGCTCTTTCTGCATTCTGAAGAGATCAGAGAATTACTCATCCATTTTGGTATTATAATTGGTTTTTCAGATATCCAAGTATTTTCACCAGGCCTTAACTTGATTGAAAAAACTACTTAGTTTTTGAAGATCAAAACTCTTACTTATCTATTAGACAAGTCAATAATATAGAATGGCTAAGATACAAGTTAAATTTGTTTTTGAGAGTTTTGCTGATGAGATATAAAGTTTTTTTTTTTAAAGTAGACTGTCAAAAGTTCTTAAATTGTATCCAAACGCATCCCAATTCATTTAAGTCAAGTTTGGTTAATAGCGTATTTCAAAATTAAATCACTCAACTTAAATTAATTATTTTGAATTCAGCAAGATCAATTATTAGTTTTCTTCAAAGAGTTTTTGTTTTGCAAATTCTCCCTGCACTTTCGTATTTTCTCTATGCATTTTCATACTTTTTCTTAATTTTAACAATTTCCTTTTGAGTATGGTGATCTCCATACTTTCTCCATGGTGTATTAAGTAAGAGATCCTTGACTTCATTAATGATCTAAGTCACGTAGATTATCAAGCGGAGAGAGCTAAATGGAGATTTATTGCACATATAACATACCACGAGTTTTTTGGATTTTGAATGCCTTAAACTTATCCTAAACCCATTGAATTTGTTCACGTCGAGATGAGTCTGGATGATCTGAGGTGGTCACTGAGATGATCTCTTTGTTAATAGCAACTCTTGATGTTGGAAGTCACAAAGTGGAGGGCTCCACCTGCAGAAAATTCTCTGACGCTCAAGTTAGTGAGAGTATAAAATATGAGTGTAATATGTATTGAGAATATATGAATTCCCTTACTTCCTATGAGCATTCCTCAATTTATAGACTTTTTGAGAAATCTTATCACACTAATATTTCTGTGTCAGCATAATATCATGTAAAGAATAAAAACTATCATAAAAAAATTGACCAACGAAATAATATATATTTAATCTTTCTGTATCAGTTATTTCAGCATAATATCATGTAAAAAATAAAAAACTATCACAACATAATTGAACAACAAGATTTATCAATTAATATATCTTTAATCTTTTTGTATCTTCAGGAAAAACCAATTAATATATCTTTAATATTTTTGTATATCCATGAAAACCAAAAAACTAAATCCCTCATATCTCGGCTAATTCGTATAAGAGATACAAGGGAGCGTATGTGGCCTTTATCAAAAACTCGCTCTCGCATAGGCTATGTGTTTGAGTCGAGATCACGTATCGGCCATGAGCCCGATTAAGATTATGTCGATACCTAATCTAATTGAGGTCACATCGACGCATATTCGATTTGGCCAGGATGGTACATATTTCCCCAGCCTTAAGCCTAGCAGGTAAGGCGAAGAGGCTTACCAATATATGTACGAAAAGACCCTTCTTTCCAAAATGGCTTAAAAGGTTCCGTGCATGGCTCAAGACGTTTCATGACAAGATGTGGGTTTGATTGTCTTAATTGTCTATGTATACGTGTCCTTCATCTAGCGATTCTCGAACATAAAATGTTTCTACTCTTCCTTTTCGAAAAGTAATCTTCACCTTTACTTTTTAAGGCAATTGTGTGCTTGTCTTAGTAGTTGTAGCAAATGGGGTTTGCTTACCCTTTTTCAGTCGTCATATAAAAATTTTAAAGGTTGTTTCATAAAATTATGGCGCTCAGTTCGGGACTCGAGCCTTTTAAATGTGTGTTTTATCAAAAACTTGCGCCTGCATCGTCTATGAGTCCGAGTTGAGATCACGTATCGGTCATGAGCCCGGTAAAAATTATGTCAGTACCAAATCCGATTAAGGTCACATCGGTGCATATCTAATTTGGCCAGGACGGTACAAAATTTAAATATGCTTAAATGGTAAAATGTGTTAGTTTTTTTATATGACTTGTTTAATATACATCATTCTAGAGATGTCAATAAATATTAAAAAAACATCTTTGATACGTGAATCCATGTGTGTATATGGATGAATATAGATGTGCGTATGTTTGTGTCTAATAACATAATAATGAATTAAGTAAAATTTTATGAATTATTATTATTTAAATAAATTATCATAAATTTATGGTGATATGATAATTTGTTTTGTGATTCATATTTTTATGTGATGACCTAATATAAATATGTACTAAGTAATATACACAAATGTCAATCATGAAGTTACTCCTAAAAAGATTAGATATCGGTTTAGATTTTTTTTATGAAACATATACATATGTTTTAGAATAGATTTTTTTCCATACCGTAACTCAATTTCATTTGACAATCCTTTATAATAATATAATAATATTTTAAATTAAAAAAATATAATTAAAATATTAATTTATTAAATAAATGTTTGTATTTGACATGTCAAGGTATCAGTAATCAATGTTTTATGATATGACTAAATTTTATAGATTATTGCTGGTGTAAGGGTGTTACATTTAAGTTAAAAACTTAATTTATTCACATGTGATGTGATTAAGATATAATAGGCATTATTTCATTTTTGGTGAATTGAGAATCCTTGATCAATGGAGAAAATTGATTTAAAATAGATAATAATTAATAATCACACAATAAGTTTAAAAAGTGAGACAAAATATAAAAACAATATTTGTACTTTTATTGGACCGCACTTACAATCTTAGGATTGTTTCTTCCTGCATCTCCATATGTTCTTCTGATGCTCCATACAAAACATGAAAATACTTTTTTATTCTTTTTGTGTCACCTCCATATTTTGGATAGAATGGTATTTTGGATAATATAATCCAGAAGTTTGGATTTGATAGTAGCTTTTGGATTATGTAATATGGATACGCATTTGAAAAAATGCTTCTGAATTACATAATTTGGAAGTTAGAAAAGACTTCTAGATTATGTAATTGAAAACTAATTATGCATCTAAAGAAAGACTTTCGGATTATGTAACCGGAAGCTAATTACAAATTTAAAAAATAGTACTGAATTACATAATTCAAAATATTACATAAGTACATTTTTGAAAATACTAAAATTTTATGGAGGCGGAAGAATAACATATAAACATGTTGTAAGAAAGAGTCCAATCTGAATCATGTATGCCTCATGAAAAGTTACAAAGATACCGTTCTACCCCATTTTACTTAAAAAAAGTGAGAACGTTATAATGTTGTTATTTTCATCACTTCGAGTTTGTTATGTAGAATTTGTTGACCTTGACTTAATTCACCTAAAGAAAGATAAGATATGAAAAAATATATATTTTCGTAAAATGTGATTTTTTAAAATTTGTTTTCAAGTGAATATTTTGTTTGTAGTAAAAGGCTAAAGCCGGTTATTTTAAAAATTGATGAACATCTCATATCAACAAGGTCCGAATAGAATATATAAGTAGATCTAATCATTACCTTCTAAACTTTTGTGAAATTAAATTATATATAAATTCATTTACTAGAATAAATAAAATTTAGAATAATTGATATATAGAGTAATTGAAAATTCAGAGTAAACATTAAATATATTAATAAATATCCTAGAAGTAGAATACTTATATTTTAAAGCTATACTTAATAGCTTTGACCAACAGCTACAACCAACATTCCACGGCACAACTGCCATTAATTATATGAGGAGTTTTAATGAGGAGGGTAAAATGGAAGAGATTAGAGAGTTTTGTCCCTGGTAAGTCAGAAGTATTATTAGATTGTGAAGATTTAACGAGTTGTTAATGCAGTTGAAGAATCTTAAATATATAAGTTTGTTTGAGGTGAAGATTAAATATACTCTTATAGAAGGAAGGAAGGAAGGAGTAAGGCAAGGAAAAGGAAAGCATTGGAGAGAAATGAAGAGGGAGATGTGGTGTGACGTGCTGAAGAGGCCAGGTATCACTCCGTTCCAAATCCAAACCGCCACGTATCCTCATGCATAAATAAATAATAAAATAAAAATGGTTCCTTTTTTCTTCATTGCTTGCAGTTACCAACCCTATTGATCTGGGGTCAACATCACGTGGAAATGGAGGGTAGGGATTGAAAGGTTGCACCGCCTTGTTTATGTTTTGCGTTCTTATTAGGCGAAAAGAAAGGAATAAAGAGCAAGGAAGGTGTGTGTGTGAGAGAGAGACACACTGTCTACTGAACTGCCTATAACCCTTATTTATTTCTCTTTCCCTCAATTGCCTTCTCTTCTGCAGTCTCTTCTCATACATTCATTCCATAATCCTATTCCTCCATTCTCATTCTTCTTCTTTGTCTCTTTCAATTGACTCTGTGATCTCATTTTACAATCATCTCGCCTTTCTCCTCATTTTAAACACGCTACTGTGAGTGTCTCTTCCATCGGTTTTCGTTTCACGTAATTATTTATTCTTTAATTCTGTTTTCATGCGCGCAGATTGTCTCTGCAAATTGTACTTTATTATTATAATAATCGCTTTTCATGTTCTGTTTATAGCAGGCGAATTCAAATAATTTTCTTTTGCTTACCTTCTTTTGGTGGATAACAGAAATAAATAAATAAACTATTATCTAGGTTTCGTTGGAAAAATGCACGCTTCTCTGGATTTTAGTCCTTTTATTTTTTAGTTTTTTGTATTAATTCGTCTGTCACGTTTTTTAGTTATTTTTTATAATTCCATTTCCATTGTTTTGAAAGGTCGAAAGTTGTTGACACAAGATTTTGAAATGCATCTTTTTTATTTATCCTTTCTTATTTTCGGTTTTCATTAATATTATATTAAGCATCCTCACTTGTTTACCCACATCCCTAAGTTTGAGTATTTTCTTGGTAACAATTCTATTGAACTTAATAATTTGGTTGAATAGGAGAATATGGGGAAAAACATGAACGTGATCTCGTGGTGCGTGTTTGTGACGATCCTGTTGCTTTCTGCTGTGTCCTGTGCACCCAATGATGGGCTGCGTAGGATTGGGCTCAAGAAGATTAAATTGGACCCTAACAACAGGCTTGCTGCTCGAATTGGGTCCAAGGATGATTCTTTCCGTGCTTCTATTAGAAAGTTTCATCTCCAAAACAACTTTGGTGGCACTGAGGACACCGATATTGTTGCCTTAAAGAATTACTTGGATGCTCAGTATTTTGGTGAAATAGCCATTGGAACATCTCCTCAGAAGTTCACTGTCATTTTCGACACAGGCAGCTCTAATTTGTGGGTGCCATCATCCAGATGCACCTTTTCGGTAATTTTTTTGCGTTATACCCTAATGTTTAATTTGTCACTCATGAATATGTACCAGATTTAGTTGCTCTTATTCATTCTATTTATTTATGTCATTTTACATTTTGGTGCAGGTTGCATGCTACTTCCATGCTAAGTATAGGTCTAGCAAATCAAGTACTTACAAGAAAAATGGTTTGTCTTCCTCGTCATTTCTAATAACGCTTTAAAGTTAACGTTGGTCTTTTAGTCCGTGGTTGAGCTAAAACTGTTTGTGGAAGTTCCCTCGTTTTATAAATTAAAAAACCGAAGATTTGAAATTTGAGTAGCAGGCTAATACACTTTCTTTTTCAGAGTAGTTTGAACTCGTGTATTTTTTCTGTCTCTGTATTATACCAATTGGAGCAAACATATATTCTGCGATACGATAGACATGAAGTTTGACATTTTGTCATCCAACGTATGGTTAGTGCCTTAATGGTAATAGAACGGTTGGACTTCTGTAGGTTCTGACATTGTAATTTGGTTTGTGGAATATATCTATATGATACCTGTGTGTGACTCATGGTTGATGATATGCTCCTCTTTTTTGGCCTCTAATGCACCAATACCTCGTTTCCGTATCCGATTCTTTATCGATACTTAATAAGCGTGCCATATCTTATTATTTTCAAAATATGCGTATCCCCGACACATCCGGTATCCAATATACGTATTGTACCGTGCATCAGACGAGGATGCTGGGATGATGTCTTTCTCTACAACTTAATATTTTTCTCGCTGTTGTTTAGGCACTGCTGCTGCTATTCAATATGGTACCGGAGCAATTTCTGGTTTCTTTAGCTATGACAGTGTTAGAGTTGGCGACATAGTTGTAAAGAACCAGGTAAGGATGTGTTTCTGATCATCAATGTTTGTTTCTATAGAGGAGGGTGCAAGACGGCTTCTCATCATATGTTGATTAGTAATTAATAGAATGCCTTTTGATCCGAATCAGGAATTTATCGAAGCAACTAGGGAGCCGGGTGTTGTATTTTTGGCAGCCAAGTTCGATGGTATACTGGGACTTGGATTTCAAGAGATATCTGTTGGAAATGCTGTTCCAGTGTGGTATTTGTTATAACCTCAATTTTATTCATTATTTTGTTAAAAGTTTATTGAATCAGCCTCTTGCAAAGGCAGGTTAAGGCTGCTTAACGCAGACCTAGAGGGTCCAACTCTTCCTATAGTGAGAGCCTTATAGTAGGCTTCCCTTTTTATGTTTCTTCAAAGTTTATTGAATCCCCATGTGTTTATCTTATCTCATTACCTGTCAGGTACAACATGGTTGAACAAGGTCTTATTAAGGAACCAGTATTTTCATTTTGGTTCAACCGCAAACCAGAGGAAGAGGAAGGTGGTGAGATTGTTTTTGGGGGTGTTGACCCTGCTCACTATAAGGGAAAACACACTTATGTGCCCGTGACCAGAAAAGGATATTGGCAGGTTATTATTTTCTTTGTACTTAATGCTTTTTTACCTTTCACTTTGTTGATTTTCTTTTTTGTTTTCAGTTTGATATGGAAGATGTACTTATTGGTGGTAAACCCACTGGTACGTGTAGATAATGTGTTAGCAAAATACCGTTTTGTTCTTCCTATGATGTATACTTGGCATCGTTCACAGTTTCAATTTATTTTGACTAACCTGATGTAGTTGTCATTCAGGATATTGTGCTGATGGCTGTTCAGCCATTGCAGACTCAGGGACTTCCTTATTGGCCGGTCCAACGGTATGAATAAATGCTAGATATAAATTGATTAATATTTGTATAGTTTCAATCTAAAATTCTTATACTATATGCAGCACTCATCCCATAAGACATTTCTCTGTCAGTTCATGATCTATTTCTATAATTATGTGGATTTTAGACATTGATTATTCCCATTGCACTGTTTATGTTGCCATACGCAAAAAGGTCTAACAAATGCTTCGTACTAGCTTGTTTCTGTGAACACTTCTTTGCTTTTGTTCTTGTAGACTATAATAACTATGATAAACCATGCAATTGGAGCAGCTGGAGTTATGAGCCAAGAGTGTAAGACCGTTGTTGCAGAGTATGGAAAAACAATTTTGAATTTGCTTTTGGCTGAAGTGAGTACCATGTGTAATTTGTTGTTGCCATATTTTTTATTAGCTTCCAGCCCTTTGTCACGAATGGTGTGTGTGAAAGATTTGATATTCTTTTAGAATAAGTTTTCTCTTGTTTTTTTGCTTTACGTACTTCAGTCACAGCCGAAGAAGATCTGTTCTCAAATTGGATTGTGTACCTTTGATGGGACTCGTGGTATTGAGTAAGTCCTGAAAATATTTTTACTCCATAAACTTTTAGTAATTTATTCAAGTACTTTAATATTTTAACACATGATTTCCCTTTTATTATTTGTTCCTTACCCCCAGTATGGGCATAGCGAGCGTTGTGGATGAGAATGCAAGAAAATCATCTGGTGGTCTTCATGATGCTGCTTGTTCTGCGTGTGAGATGGCGGTTGTTTGGATGCAGAACCAGGTGAGCCGAAATCAGACACAGGATCAGATACTAAGCTACATCAATCAGGTGAGTCAGTTCTCTTAATTTTGCTATTCAAGCATCTCGCTGCACCTCTTGATTCATAGGTTCATGATGATGTTGCAGCTTTGCGATAAAATGCCTAGCCCAATGGGAGAATCTTCTGTTGACTGTGGGAATATCTCCTCATTACCTGTGGTGTCCTTTACTATTGGTGGAAGAACTTTTGACCTGCTCCCAGAGGAGGTAAGATTTCCTCAGGCTAAAACATGATTGGTTGCTTTAATGCTTTTGGAATGGCTGATCATTTAACCGGATTTTTTTTTAATGGAAATAAGATAAATTCAGAGCGGTAGAACAAGGCACCGTTTTATAGAAAAATAAAATCAAGAACAGAATATAAGCTAAACCTAGGTACATCGGCTGAATTGCAATTGCATAACTTTACGTTAAGGAACCATGGGCTACAAAAGCCCATATTCTATTGATGCCTTGTCAGACTAACACAATAATTTTAGTGGTTTATCAGATTGTGATTATGTGATTCTTCTTCTATTAACTAAACACCAACATATGGGAAGTCGGGAAGTCAGTAGTTAGTACAAAGAAATGAGTACACACCTAATTTAGTCCTCCGATGTACATTTGCCATCTATCTCTTCCTCCAAAGAATTGACATCTACTACGAGTAAACACCTAATTTGATCCACCAATATGCATCTGACATCAATCTGGTCCTCCAAAGAATTGACATCAACTTTAGTCTCAACTATATATAAACCAAAATCAGTTCCATCTCCATTAATTTTAAAGAGCATTAATATATAGCCCTTTTATAACAATTTTACGGTAGTTTAATCCCTAAATTGGAATCTCCATTGATGTTATTCCCATGATCTTCATATAGAAGGAAGATATTATGTGGTGCCGACACATAAATTCATCAACTAAATCAGCTGGCCGCAGCATTTCCTCTTTTTTTTTTCTTTTTTTTTTTTTCGGATTTCACATCTACGACTTGTATAAGGTTTGCATCAGAGCAAAAAGAAAAAAGTTGTAGCCTTGGATTTGTTGATATATGAAGTTGTTTCTAACCTCCGGTCATAAAGGGGACGATTTGGAAAACGAAAAAAGGTTAACAGGAATAAAACTCATACGTAAAGACGACTTTATTCTCTACTATACTCACAATTTTATGTGGTATAGAAATGGGAAGTTGCATAAAATTTTTCCACGAATATTCTCGCCTCCTCATTCAGTTTCTATTTGGTTTATTCAGTACATACTCAAGGTGGGTGAAGGCCCTGTGGCTCAGTGCATTAGTGGCTTTACTGCTATAGATATTCCACCTCCTCGTGGCCCTCTCTGGTACGTAAAATTTCTTCAACTAGCGCCATGACATTTACCTCATTTTTTTTATTCTCTGTTGTCTTTTGGGATTGTGATTCATCTGATTTGATTCTCACTCAATGGCATCTACGTTAATGTAGGATCCTTGGTGACGTCTTCATGGGGCGTTATCACACAGTGTTTGATTTTGGTAATCTTAGAGTGGGATTTGCTGATGCAGCTTAAAGTGATTATCAGAATATGGCGATCCTAGCTCTATTTCTTGCAATCAAATGGACCTAAAGCTCTGGCTTATACATGTTTATATCAATGTTAAATTCTTTAGGTGTTTCATTACATAGCTGAACAGATGTATGTATCTGTGGCATAAGCCCTTGGCAGGGTCCGTACTGTGACTATGCATGTTTAGTTGAAAGAGGATAGTTCTAATCTATCGTTTAGTTCTTACATTTATAAATTATTTATCATAACCTCACACATATATAAGATTAAAAAAATAAAAATTGTGTATAAAGATTAAAATCAACAACTGCAGGACTATTTTTATAATCATTTTCATGCGTAAGATGGATAATGATTCATTTTTTCTACATCATGCATTTCATATATTTTTTGTTTATTAAAAGCATTGCTCCTTGATTAAAAGTGGAGTTTTGAGTAGAAATACTAAGATGAGATTTTTCTAAATAGTGTTACAATTCTAATTAAAGACTAATATGTCAAAATACTTAGTTTCTACTAACTTATAAAAAATAATTCAAATTTTACATATTACAATTTTTTTAGTTTTTTATATTCCTATGGAAGAAAAACATTTCAACCTCGTTTTCAATATATCATTTCTTTAATATTTTTTGCTTTACTTAAATATTTCACTTTAAAACTATCCATTATTCAAATATATTTATACCTATACATTACGGGAAACTTTCAAAGTTTTAAAGGTTTTTTTTTTTTTAATAATGTTTTGTTTTTGCGTTCAATGTAATTGTTCTTGTCGCTTGACCTGGTCATTGGTTGACTTAGGTTGAACATGCCTCTTTGGATTTGTCTCCTTCGTAGTATTGATTCACATCTCTACTTGTGCTTTGAATATGGCTTTGTTGAGACAAAGGGTGCCCTACCTGTTAATTGCACTTCGACGATCAAGTCAGTATAGGGTTTATAAGAAATAACAAGTATCTAGTTTCAGTCTTAGAAACAGCGTACCTTTTACCTGAGATCTCAAGTCCCTTCTATAGACTACCTCTTGTAACAACTCTCTTTCGCAAGAATCTTATCTCAGCTGAAAGCATATTCAATGGGAAAAATTCCGTTAGACTGTGCACAATCTTAGCGTCACAACTAAACAGAATCTTATCTCCTTGGAGTGCATAAAATCTTAATAGAATAACCACCATGGTACCAACTCATGTACCAACATCAGGGGTCCAACCTGTTTTACATAGGCATCCTCAGCATGCGTCTACGTATCACACATGCAACCTAACTCGTCGTGCCCTAATATTCTTGGGCTTAGATTTAAAGAAAACATTTTACTTACACTAGATCCGCATGCACTAAACGCACCCCTAAGTTCATTACCACTCTTCACTGACTGACCAAGCCTTGTACGCGAAGGATTACATTAAGTATATGAATAAAGTTAATACACACATACCTGGAGCTCAATCACATAGTCCACCAACTCTACCCAACAACCGATCTGACCTGTTTTAAAGCAAATGCTGATGTTTGATCACTGAATACTGAGCTCTACGTGTTCTGGTCTAACACTGTAACAATTACTTAAGAGTAGTCCTACATTTTTCTTACATGATTAGTCTTGCTTAGAAATATGTGAGCCGAATTTTATGTCTAAATCTCTTGTGTATTGAACTCCTCATTTGCTATTACATCACTACCAAAAATCGAAACAATTTTTCCTTAGTCCAAAGGTGCATGCCGAGAGCCTTTAAACATTTTTCCTGTGAGTTTGAAGTTGAATCACATAAAACATGCAATTGCTAAGTGATTAGGAGTAATTTTGATCATATCTTATGAACCCAAAAGGAAAAAAACGTAAAATTTGTCACCGGCCATCGCAGCACTGAGGTAGTTGTCGCTGACGCTAGTTTCACCATCTTCACCCACCGTAGCACTAATGGCCATCATGTCACATCTCCGACTCTTGCATTAACGTGATCGACACTGCATTCATCGTCGTCAATCATTGTCTCCATCTACGACTTCCTTTGGTTATTCTTTGATTTCAATTTGAAAAAAATTAAATAATTTTATTCAAGCATGCTGATTATGTTCCTTATGGTCCCTTCTTTTTTGCCTCGTTTCGTATGTGATTTCAAACTTGTTGTTTAGGGGAAGTAAAAGTACCCTGTTAATTTCAAAATTGAATTGTGTGGTGTTTTATGTCATTCACACGGGTTGAACATAGGCTTGGATGTCTCTAAATCCAAGAGGAGTGCATGAAGATCTTTGTTGCTGCTTGTGTGAGTGGGTTCAGGGTAGTTTGAATTTGTTAATCCACTCTTAATTGTGATCCAAACTTGCTTTAATCAAGATATTTTGAAAAAGAATGTTTTGCAAAGAAGTGGAAAAACAACCTGTTGTTTTATCGTTTCAATCGGTTGTTTGACATGTAGTGGTTTTTTAAAAGGATTTGAAAAAGATTGACTTGTTTGACTCATTCAATCAATTGTTTTGACAATTCAATCGATTGTTTTTTTGAAAATCCTTAACAGAATTTGTTAAGATTGTTGAATCTGTCTTAAATGATTCAAAACTGATTTGGCTCCTGCCTTAAATGTTTTTAACTGTTTTTGGAGTATAAATAATCTGTTATACTCTCCTAATTAGTTATGAAAACAGATTATACCTTTCAAATCAATTTTATCCAAGATTGCTTCAAGCTTTGGATTCTTTCAAAAAACGGAATAGGATTGCCTTGTAACTTTGCTTTTGATTCTGAGTTTGTATCAGGTGTAATAATTCCTTTTCTCTTTTGATCTTTGTAAATTTCGTAAAGACTGTGGTGTGCAGATTCAGAGGATGTTCTGAATTCTATGTTGTGGTTTGCCAAAGGTTTAATTTTCGTAATATTTCTTATTAAAATATAGGCACTTATGAGTATTAATTGCTAATTTACATATAAAATAATCCCTAATTTATGAATTTATACCTTTTTACATTTTTTATGATTTTAATTGGATAAAAGCATTTTATTCCTAAATTTATTGTAGGTTTTTAGGGAAGAATGGAGATTTGGACTAAAGAAGAATGATATATGCTAAAAGGAGAAAGCTGGAAGGCCCAGAACGAGCAAAAGAGAGAGAAAAAAGTCCAACTCAACAACAAGAATGTGTCAGATTAATTGGATTATTTTTATGTTTTTATCATTAAGCCCATGAGCGCGAAATAGGAAGTCACCTAACCCTAGCAAATTAGGTTAAATAGAGGGCTAGAGGCACAACCCTTGTGTGCTAGATTAAGAGGAAAACACCATAGAATGAATTGTAACCCAATTGGGAGAATGGAAGGTGCTAGAAGTATGCGTGACTAATTCTACCCTTTGAGATTGGGAGTAATCTCCTCAAATACTTATGTATTGAGTTGATATTTAATATGATATAATATTATGTTCTTGATTGATTATTTGTATTGTTGTTTTATTTCTAAATTTCTGTGACAAATTGAGAATCTTAAATATGACTGAAAAGTATTTTTAGGGTTTTGACCTAAACAACAATACTTAACATATTTGAGTGCTAGAAATAGACTTGAAATGTTAATTGTCATTAACGTCTGAGTGTGATTCTAAGTTGTTTTTATAAATATGCAAGAAATTGATATTTAGGAAACATTCTTAAGAATTTTATATGCGAGAAATCGATATAAATAAATTTTCTACGGGCATCAATTTCAATCAAAGAACTTAATGTTAACATGCTAATTAAAATACAGGAGAGTGAGAGAGATGAAACCTAATTCCCATTTCTCTAATTAGAGCAATAACTCTTAGAATTGTTTTCTTGTTAATTCTTGCCATCATAACAACCCTCAAACCAACTTTTTATTGTTCTGTTTATATTTAGTGATTATTGTACTTGATAATTCAACTGCTCCTTATGGGATCGATATCCGTCCTTAAGGACAAATTATTACTTCTGACAATGCGGTGCACTTGCCCTAAAAAGTCATCAAGTGTGTGTTCTCGAGGGAGTCAAGATCACTTTTTTGGTGTGTGTGGTTTGTAATCTGTATTTTGATTGCATAGTGCATACCTAGTGGTTTTTGGGAACTGGATGTAGCTCTTGGTATAAGAGTGAACCAGTATAAATCTGTTTGTGTGATTCTCTCTTTCCCTAATCTTGCTTATATCTGTTTTAAGTTGTTTTTATTCACTACTGATAAAAACAACCGCTTGAATCGCATAAACAACTGGTTGATTTTCTGGAAATCAGCTAAAACAATTTTGTTTGTTGGCTGATCAAGTTTCTTGTTCTTTGATTTTTCATTGATCTTCACTCTACCTTCAAAGTTTGCGAAAATGTTTATAAAAAATTCATCCCCTCTTGTTTAAGGCCATAAATTCTAACAAAAAAAAAATCCACCAAACTGCCATTTATTTTGATAAAAAGCATGGTTGAATAGAGAATTGTACTAATCCAACCGACAAACAAGGGGTGAAAACCAAAGCGTGTCAAAACTAATAATAAGAGCTTCTAACTCAGAGTGTTAAAGACTTTATGAATATCAACTTTGTAAGCCACATTATCTCCTCTAACCTTTTTAGAAAGCATGTTAATAGCTTCAGAAGTAATACCTATACAATCCTGAATCTGTCTACCCTGCACAAACCCATATTGATTAGGAGAAATAATTCTAGCAGCCACAAGTGCAAGCCTATCCACTAGTATCTTGGAAATAATCTTAAATTAGAAATTAGCAACATCAATTGGCCTGTAATCTTTAATGGATTCAACATCTTGAATCTTAGGAATAAGAGATATCACATTACTGTTCATTCCAGGGAGAACCCATTTTTGTTTAAAAAAATTGTTGAACAGCATTGCAAACATCAGTCCCAATAATTTCCTAGCAAGAGGGATAGAAAACACCACCAAAACTATCAGGACCAGGACCACTGTTACCATTAAGATTAAAAACAACATTCTTCATTTCCAAAAAAATCAGGACATTTAACCAACATCATATTCTCCTAAGAGGAAACCAACTCAGGAATATAAGTACCAATAAAATCTTCCATATTACTTGTATCCTGAACATTAGAAATAGACTCAACATAATTTTTTTTATTTTATAAAAGTCCAAAATATGATCCTCAGTAAGTTCTTAATAACCTCATTATCAATTCGTAGACGATGAATTCCACTAGAACAACATGGAAAAAAGCATTATTTCGATCCCCATCTTTAAACCACAACATCTTAACCCTTTCTTTCCAAAACAAATATTGATAGTGAAGAGCATGATCAAGCTCCTCCTTAGTAATCCTTTCTAGACAGAGAAGCCCAGCCCATCAATATCAGACAAACTAACAGTCTCTAAGGTTTGTTGAATACTAAGGAGAAGACCTTGCTTAAGAAGAACTACATTGTGAACATTATCAAAAGAATTTTTATTCCAGTCTTGGAGCTCAATTTTCAAACTTTTAAACTTATGTTGCAAAATAAACATAGGACAACCAACAACTTTATTAGCCTAAGAATCATGAATAAGCTTCATACATGAAGTGTCCTGAAGCCACATAGAAAAGAAACAAAAATTGCTAACCTTCCTTAAAGAATTACTGACAAGACTAGCAAGGATAGGGGAATGGTTAGAAGAATTTTTAATAAGAACTTGATAAGTACAAGAATCCCATTCATCCAGACACACTCCATTAATAAAGCCCTATCTAGTCTTGTATGAATTCTATACAACCCTCTCCTTCCATTACACAAGAATAACAAGGTCCAGTAAAAAGCATACGAGAAAGATCATTAATATTAATCCAATCAAGGAATTCATTACAAGAAACTTGATTAGAAGCCACCCCCCTTTGCAGTCATCTGTCGAGAGCACAACATTAAAATCTCCCAGAATACACGAATGCCCTATGAAGAAACTAAGACCCCTTCAAAAAAACCGTCTAACAAAGTATGTGTTAACACCATAAACACCTGCAAAGCTAAAGAATTTATCATGCAGAAGGCAAGTTAAAAAAATAAATTGATCATTGACCAAAAATTTTGACAAGATTTGGAACCGACAAACACCAAAGCTTAGCAACTTTATTAACAATAGGAGACACAGCCACCAAATGCATATTAACAGATTTGAAAAGGACATTGAAAGCATCAGTGTACGACATCATACGTTCAACAAGAAAACAAGGAGGGATTTATGTAGTTTAAGTAAACCAATCAACATCTCCATAGTTTTGTGGTTTCCCAGTCCTCTAACATTCAAAAAAAATGAAGAGACCTTCATTGCGGCGTTGTAGAGAGAACTGCCTTAGTAGTTTTTTCGGATTTACCAATCCCCTTAGGTGGTCTCCCTGGTTTTCTTTTAGTACGAACAATTTCCTCTCCAGTATCATTGGCATGCTCCTCCATCTCATTAGGATCCACCCAAAATTTGGAGGCAACCTGATTTTCAATAGTGATATTTTCATAATTAAATTCAACAATAACAGTCGGAATAATTGGCACACCAGTATGAGGATCACCTCCCTCATCTATAGTTTCCAAACCATCAAGAGAGGAAAATTGATTTTGCAGGACCAACATATCATTATTTGGGAGTAGAGCTTTAACATCCCCAAGTGATTTAGCCTTCTGAGGAGAGGTATAACGCGACAGAGATGGTACAACCACAGTTGATGTAGCCTAGCTTGAGTGCTTTCTTCCATGAGCTGAAAATAAATTTGAAGGTGGCAGAAGCTATGGTTGAAGACGTGCAAGGCACTCCTAGGAGCTGCGGAAACCTTAAAGGTGAAGTGTTAGGTGTGGAGAGTGAGTGGTGAGGCCTTCTCACTTGGAAAAGATGAAGAATGAAGACTAAAGGTGTCTATCCTAGAGGTAGGAGACAAGAGTGATAATTGGCACAAAGTTGGCAACAATTTCACTCAAATTAATCTTGAGAACTACATGATCCAAGCACCTCCTTTTATAGCAATGGAGAGTTAGAATTTACAAAGCCAAATTCAAATGAAATGCAAGCTAAATTGGTGCCAAATGAGAGCACATGGAAGGTGTGACTAGCGTTACTTATGCATTCCTTTATGGCCTTCTCATGACCGGCCTAGATTAAATTTGGTGTTTTAGAAACCCTAATTTAATCTAGGTTGGTAATTAGGTGCCAAAATTAATTTTAAGAAAAATTACAAATAAAATTTCCTATTCTATTTTGACAAAAATTAAATTCTACCCTATACTAAACTTATGGCATTTTTAAACATATAGAGGAAAGTTTCTCTGCCATCAGTAGCAGTGTCCCAATCCTCTTGGATTCTTCTTGCCATAGCTCTTGTAGTTGGCCCATATCTTCTATTTGGTGGGCTTGGGCTTGACCTTTGAGTTGGACTTAGGCCTCTTCCATTATCCCCTCCCTCTTGAGAAGGATTTGTCCTTAAATCCAATGCTTCATCTTCTTCATTACTTCTTGTAAAAGGGATTGGGTCCATAACATTGAAAGTATTATGAACTCCATATTCTTCAGGTAAATCCAGAATGTATGCATTGTCATTGATTCTCTTGAGAACTTGGAAGGGTCCATCTCCCCGGGGGCTAAGCTTATATTTTCTTCTAGTGAGAAATCTATCCTTTCTAAGATGTAGCCAAACCCAGTCTCCTTCCTCAAAAATTATCTCTCGCTTCCCCTTATTGCCATGCTTTACATATTTCTCTATTTGCCGTTGTATTTGTTTTGTAATCCTCTCATGCATTTTCTTAACAAATTCAGCTTTTACTACTCCTTCTTTATGCACAAATTCTTGTGGATTAGGAAGAGGCAACAAATCTAAAGGTGTAAGAGGATTAAACCCATATACAACTTCAAATGGAGAAATATTGGTAGTTTTATGGACTACCCGGTTATATGCAAACTCAATATGGGGAAGGTACTCATCCCAAGATTTGTGGTTGCCTTTCATAACTGCCCTAAGCATAGTTGAAAGAGATCTATTTACTACTTCAGTTTGTCCATCCGTTTGAGGATGACAAGAAGTTGAAAATTTTAGTTTAGTTCCAAGCCTTTCCCAGAGAGTTCTCTAGAAATGACTTATAAATTTTGGATCTCTATCAGACACTATGCTTTTGGGTAGACCATGAAGTCTCACCATTTCTCTAAAGAAGAGCCTAGAGATATTGTTTGCATAATCTATTTTGTGGCATGGTATAAAATGTGTCATTTTACTAAACCTATCCACAACCACAAAAATAGAATCAAAACCTCTTGAAGTCCTAGGAAGTCCTAAAATAAAGTCCATGCTAATGTCTTCCCATGGAGCATTTGCAGCAGGCAAAGGAGTATAAAGTCCATGAGACATTATTTTAGATTTAGCTTTTAAACATGAAATGCATCTAAAACAATGTCTCTGAATATCTTTTCTCATGTGTGGCCAAAAGAATTTTCCTTTTAAAAGCTCTAGAGTTTTATCAACTCCAAATGGCCTAGGAGACCTCCTTCATGTGTTTCTTTTACAAGAAGCTTTCTATGTGTTCCTTGGAGTATAAAGAGTTTTCCTTCTTTAAAAAGATACCCCTTAGACACATAAAATCCTCCTTGTGCTCTATGTTCACATTTAACAAAAGTGGATGCAAAATCTTGATCTTCTTTGTACAATTCAGGTATGTTTTCAAATCCAAGAATCTGGGCACCAAGTTTTGAAAAGAGGGCGTGTCTCCTGGAGAGAGCATCAGCCACAATATTAGTATCGTCCTTCTTGTATTTGATAACATAAGGGAATTGTTCAAGAAATTCTATCCATTTTTCATGGCATTTATTCAACTCATGCTGATCCTTCAGGTATTTTAAAGACTCATGATCACTATGAATAACGAATTCTTTGGATACTAGATAGTGCTCCCAAGTCTTCAGGGCCCAAATAAGTGCATAGAGCTCCTTATCATAGGTAGGGTAGTTGAGGGTGGCACCATGAAGTTTTTCAATGAAATAAGCAATTGGATGTCCACCTTGCAACAATACCGCACCTATGCCTACTCCTAATGCATCACATTCTAGCTCAAAAGTTTTTGCAAAATTTGGTAGAGCTAAAACGGGTGCATAAGTGAGCAAAGCTTTAAGCCTTTGGAAAGCTTGATCTTACTTCTCTGTCCAACATAATGGAGTGTCTTTCTTCACTAACTCATTGGTAAGACCATTGTGCATAGTTTTCTTATCAAATTGCCACGGTCTACTCAATAAAATATGACAAGCTTCCGTGGGAACTACATCACATAAAAATTTGTCTTTATAGTTTCCCACAGAGAACTCGACTTTCACTTGCTTATCTACAGTTAATTCCCCATCTTCATTTATCCACTGAAGTTTATAAGGTTTAGGATGAGGTATTACCTGTAGATTCAGCTTCTCAACCATCTTAGAGCTACAGCAGTTGCAGCAGGAATCACTGTCCACAATGAGAGAAGATACATTTTCAAAAACTTTACATCTTGTGTGGAAGATGTTCTCTCTTTGTGACTCTTGGTCCACACTAGGTTGGTTGTAGGGGGTTCTACTGATCATCATTAACTCCCCCTCACACGGATACACTCCCTCACTATTAACTTTCTCTTCTCCCTTGCTAACTTCTTCACTTTGGCTACTATATTCATCCCTCCCTTTTAAGAGTATGGTTCTCTTGTTTGGGCACTGGGCAGCTATATGACCTCTACCAAAGCACTTAAAACATTTATTGTCTCTGCTACGAGGTTGTGAGCTAGAGGTATCTATTTCTATTTTCTTGGGAGTTTCTTTTGGTGTTTCTTTTATGGGTTCCTCCCTTTTATACTCTCTCTTGGGATAGGAGTTAGAATATGAACCTTCCCTATGACTTGATATTTTTCTCAAATTTTGTTGTTCAACTTTGATGCAAAGTTGAATTAAATTATTCAAGTCTCTGTAGGGTAAAAGTTCAACTCTATCTCTAATCTCAAGATTGAGTCTGTAACATCCCGCCAAAATAATACATACATACATGTATAATGAAATTAAGTGTAACCAAATAATATTGAAGAGTACAAGATAATATGTATATATATCAGAAATGAAGTTACTCCTCTTAGGGAGTTTAATACATAACCAAATCAAATGTTTTCAAGGTTTAACGAAAATAAATGAAATACAGTAAGACCGGCGGTCTCAAAAAAACGGCGATCTCCAACATAAAACGGCGATCCCAAACAGAAGACCTCAAAACGGGCGATCTTCTATCAGGACACGAAAACCGGCGATCACCACCGAGAGGTGGAAATAGGCGATCTCTTTCCCCGGCGACCACTCACTAGAGAGCTCTTCTTCCTGGAAGATCATCTGCTCCCGTGTAACAATTACACGATCATCACAGTTTTGAGAAAACAACCACAATAACAGATAAAAGGGTAAGCTAGATAATTTAAAAGAAGTTTAAATCAAGAACATGAAAATCCAAGTAAACCAAGTTCCAAAATATCCATGTAAAACGTAGAGCTGCTCATAGCATTCAGCTGATCGCCCAAAATCACAAACTTCACAACATTCACCCATAGTCATTCCATTTCACAATACAGCATCAAGTGTCTATCAATATTCAAGTTTCTCATTTCACATGTCAGACTTTCCACTGACTCACCACACAAGACACTTGACACTACTTCCGGATTGACTCGTGCATTGATTAGACTCAGAGATCTGCACCTGTCATACCACACCACTGTGAAATCCACACAGGGTCGCTGTGAATCCACACAGCATGCGCATATATCATCTCAATGTCAATAGTTCTCCTGGTATGACAGGGTTAATCCATAGGACAGACGGAGCTCGTTCTTTTTCACACGAGACGCCCATCATATAGACCTCCTTCGACTCTCAACAACTGAGTAACTTCCTCTACGTGATTCCATTACCTCAGCAGAGTCAGGATATCCCCTTAGGAATCACCGATCAATGCACCTACCACAAGATCTTACACGGTATTTTCTTTCCTGAAAATACTATGCCTCGATCCCACATTCACAGCATTCAAAGACATCATGCCACACTTAAAAGAATGATTTCAATCACAGCAATAGCCATTTCAAAGGATTCATATTTTCGAATATCTCATGTAAATCTCAAGCAGTTCTCAAAACAACATCAAACACAAGGAGTTCGCAAAACAGCGCCAAAACCGGCGATCTAGTTCAAAAACAGGGTGTTTCGAAGACTGTATATAAAACCGGCGACCACGTCGCCCTCACTTCAGAAATAGCTAAACTATGGCTTGTATTGAAAATGAAGTCTAGCTTCCCTTACCTGGACTTGCGCAACCACCAGGAGCTTCGAAATCCAACGAAGCTTGCAGAATACCTTGGCTCTGTTTTTCGCGTCTGGTCTGAAGAACTTGCAGAGGACTACCCAAGTGCTCCAATGGTGTTGCTTCTCGTCGTACTCTTGTGTGGAGAGGCTGAAATCGCAACGCGGAGGAGGGAACTCACTCTTTCTCTCTTCGACTACAACAACGTTTTCTTCCTCTTCAGTAGTGGATTTCAGTAACTTAAACCAACTTATCCCTCCAAAAGCAGCTGCCACCACCCACTCTGCAGGGAAGTTTGCGTGTACGCTTCCCTGCACAGTACTACTAAGCATGCCTCTGCGCAGGCTACGCTATGAGGTCACTATTCTGAACCACCTTTTCGTCTACGTGGCGCGCGTGCAGAACGTCTCTTGCTGGGAGTCTAGGTCCTACGTTCTCGGTGTGTAACTAAGCGCCGCGCGATGACCTTTCGCCGATGGCTACCAGCGCGAAGACGAACCACCGATGACCTCGCACGAAGATAAACCACCGATGACCTCTCGCGCGATGACAAACCGCTGATGACCTCTCGCGCGAGGACAAACCACTGATGACCTCTCGCGCGAGGACAAACCACTGATGACCTCTCGCGCGAAGACAAACCGCTGATGACCTCTCGCGCGAGGACAAACCACTGATGACCTCTTCCTGGCGAACGACCGATGTCTCACCCCCCCCCTGATGATGCCCGCATGCATCGCGCCCTGGCGACGCCTGCATGCCTCGCGCCTAGGCGATGACGTGTAGTCTAGGCGACCGGCGATGATGTATAAACAAGGAACTCTTATAGTTTTTTTTCTAGACTACACTTTCCTTCCTTTTTAACTTAGATAAAACATACTTAGAATTTACTTAAAACATACTCTTTCATTCCAATAAATTTCAGGTCCTTACATTCTCCCCAACAACAAAAATTTTCGTCCTCGAAAATTGGATTACAAGGAAAAGAGGTATGGATAAGCCTCCCTCATGGGTTCTTCTAACTCCCAAGTAGAATCCCCCGATTTCTCATCCCACACCACTTTCACCATGTCGATGGTCTTGCCCCTGAGCTGTTTACATTGCCGATCGTCAATCCTGACTGGTTTGGCTTCAAAGGACAAGTCATCCCTAATCTGCACGTCGTCTACATCCAGCACATGACTAGGGTCTGCCATGTACTTCCTCAGCTGTGACACGTGAAACACATTGTGCAGATTCGCCAGATGGGGAGGTAGGGCGATCTCATACGCCACTGGGCCAATCCTTCTTAAGATCTGATATGGTCCCACGAACTTAGGGGACAACTTCTTTGACCTGATCGCCCGCCCTACACCCTTGGTTGGTGTCACTTTCATGAACACGTGATCTCCAGCAGCAAACTCCAAAGGCTTTCTCCTCTGATCTGCATAGGACTTCTGCCTACTCTGAGAGGCTTTCATTCTGCTTTGTATCTGCTTCACCTTCTCGGTCGTCTGCTGAATCAACTCTGGCCCAACCAAGACTGCCTCGCCCTCCTGGTACCAACATAAGGGAGTTCTGCATTTCCTCCCATACAGGGCTTCATATGGTGCCATCCCAATGCTGGCGTGGTAGCTATTGTTATAGGTAAACTCCACTAGTGGCAACACCTCCTCCCAACCTCCCAATTGATCCAAAACGCATGCCCTCAGCAGATCTTCCAAAGATTGGATCGTCCTCTCTGACTGACCATCTGTTTGGGGATGATATGCAGAGCTCATCCTCAACTTGGTTCCCAAACACTCTTGCAAGGCCTGCCAAAACCGTGAAGTGAACCTGGGATCTCTATCTGAAATGATGCTGGAAGGCACTCCATGCAACCTCACAATCTCCTTGATGTACAGCTGTGCCAACTTGGCCATGGGCATCTTCATATTTACTGGGAGGAAGTGGGCACTCTTCGTCAGCCTATCAATGATGACCCAGATTGCATCATGACCCTTTACCGATCTGGGTAAATGGGTGACAAAATCCATGGCAATGCTGTCCCACTTCCACTCGGGGATGTCCAGTTGCTGCAACAGCCCGCCAGGTCTTTGATGCTCTACCTTCGCCTTTTGACACGTTAAGCAGGTTGCCACGTACTGGGCGACGTCCCTCTTCATGCCTGACCACCAAAATGACTCCTTCAAGTCATGGTACATCTTGTTCATGCCTGGGTGAAGGTTGAGGCGGCTCTTATGACCTTCCTCTAGGATCATCTTCTTCAACTCATCATTTGCAGGTATGTAAATTCTGCCATCAAACCTCAAGATCCCATCATCGCCCATCTCAAAGCCTCTCGCCTGATCTGTCCCTAGTGACTCCACAGTGCGCTTCAGGCTAGGGTCCTCCAATTGTTTATCCTTCAACATCCCAAGGAAGTCATTAGTTATAGTCAGCTTACTACAACTAATGTGATTCACGTGAAATTCCACTCCAAGGTTTAAGTCTCTGAACTGCTCGATCAGTTTCTGCTCTTCCATCATCATGGTGGCGACTTGTATAGACTTCCTACTCAAGGCATCTGCCACTACATTGGCCTTCCCTGGGTGATACATGAGTTGAAAGTCGTAGTCCTTTAGGAATTCCATCCACCTTCTTTGTCTCATGTTTAGTTCCTTCTGATCGAACAGGTACTTCAAGCTCTTGTGGTCACTGAATACCTGGAACCGAGCTCCATAAAGATAATGCCTCCAAATCTTCAAGGCAAACACTACCGCTGCCAACTCCAAATCATGAGTAGGGTAGTTTCTCTCATGCACCTTGAGTTGCCTTGAAGCATATGCAACCACTCTCTTCTCTTGCATCAAGACGCATCCCAAGCCTTGATGTGAGGCATCACAGAAGACATCAAAAGGTCTTCCTACTTCTGGAATCACCAGCACTGGAGCACTGGTCAACCTCTCCTTTAGTTCCCTGAAGCTCTGCTCACATCGGTCGGTCCAAGCAAAGGGTTGGTCCTTGCGGGTCAGTTGTGTTAAAGGAGCCACTACTTTGGAAAAATCCTCAATAAACCTCCGGTAGTAGCCCGCCAACCCCACAAAGCTCCTTATCTCAGTCACTGTCTTAGGACGTTCCCATTGCAGCACTGCCTCTACCTTGGCTGGATCTACCGAGATCCCCTGGGCAGATATCACGTGTCCTAAGAAGTTGACTTCCCTTAGCCAGAACTCACACTTAGAGAACTTGGCATAGAGCTGCTTCTCCCTCAGTATTTCCAATACTGTCCTCAGGTGTTCCTCATGCTCTTCCTCGGTCCTTGAATAAATGAGGATGTCATCTATGAAGACCACCACAAACTTATCCAAGAAAGGGCGAAAGATCCTATTCATGTAGTCCATGAATAGAGCTGGAGCATTGGTGACTCCAAATGGCATCACTACATACTCGTAGTGCCCATATCGAGACCTAAAAGCTGTCTTCTGAACATCTTCAGCTTTTACCAAGATTTGGTGATACCCCGATCTCAGGTCAATCTTGGAGAACACCGAGGCCCCATGAATTTGGTCCATCAAATCATCAATCCGAGGTAGGGGGTACTTGTTCTTGATGGTCAATTTGTTCAATTGCCTGTAGTCTATACACAGCCGAGACCCTCCATCCTTCTTCTTGACTAGGAGCACTGGAGCTCCCCATGGAGATATGCTGGGTCTGATGAACTGCTTCTCCAGCAACTCTTCCACTTGCTTCTTTAACTCCACTAACTCGGCTGGTGCCATCCTGTAAGGTGCCATTGACACTGGTCCAGCTCCAGGTACCAAGTCAATAGAGAATTCCACTTCTCTCTTAGGGGGTAACCCAGGCACCTCTTCTGGGAATACATCTGTGAAATCTTTCACCACTTGTATCCTGTTTACGTCCCCTTTATTCTCCACTTCCAACCGGGCGAGCACTACGAAGCACCTCGCCTCTCCTTCCAGCTCTGATCGCCCTTGTTGAACTAACAACACATCCGGTTCTTGGGGGTCTGGAAACGCTACCTTCTGCCTACCACAGTCTATGAGAACGTGATTGGCAGCTAACCAATCCATTCCCAGGATGACATCCAGGTCCTGAAGGGGTAGGCAGATCAAGTTCACCTTGAATCTGCGTCCTTCTACAATCACTGGACATTCAGGGCACACTGTAGAGGTCGACACCTGTCCTGACGCAGGTGTAGAGACCAACAGCTCGAAAGGTAACTCCTTCACTAGGAGGCCCAACTCGGCTACACACAGGCTTGACACAAAGGAGTGTGTCGCTCCAGAATCAAACAAGGCCCTTACACCTCTACCAGCAATAAAACAAACACCTTGGATGAGGTTACCTGACTGAGCTGCCTCTGCTCTAGACATGGCGAACACCCTCCCTGTTGCCTGAGGTCTGCCGCCCTCGTTTCTCAACTGTTGGGAGCCACTGGGTTGGGTCGCCCCATTCCTGCCAGGGCACTCTCTAGCAACGTGCCCTGTCCTTTGGCAGACGAAACATTTCCTCTCTGAAGTCTTCTTGAAACAAGCATTGGAGGCGTGTGGTCCACCACAGTGAAGACACTTAGGTTTCCAAGGTTGTTGCTGTTGGAACTGGGGAGGTGCTGCTCCTGCCCGATGTGATGGAGGTCTCGCATAGGGTTTGCTTTGTGGGTGCTGTGCCTTAGCTCTCCCACTGGAAGGACCTCCTGGGTGTGACCTGATCACCCGAGACTCACCCTTTTCCAGGGTCTCCACCATCTTCGCCTTCTCCACTAAGGCGTGGAACTCCCTGATGCACATCAGGGCTATGGTCTTCTTCAGCCCATGCTTCAGCCCTTCCTCGAACTTCCTACACCTCCAGGCCTCGGAGGTCGCCTGGGTATAGAACCGGGCGAGGTACTCAAAACGGGCAGCATAGGCGTTTACTGACATGTCCCCCTGCTCCAACTTTAAGAACTCAGCTTCCCTTGCAAACTTGGCGCTGTCTGGGAAGTATTTCTCCAAGAACTTCACCCTGAAGCTCTCCCAATCCAGAACATCCTCTCGGGCCTCCATCATCAGCTTCGCTCCCATCCACCAGAACTCAGCTTCTCCTGATAGCAGATACGTGGCAAACAACAGCTTCTTCTCTTCAGGGCAGGAGGTCGCCCTAAAGATTTTCTCCACCTCCCTGACCCACTGATCTGCCTGGTCAGGGGTAGCATTCCCACTGAACTTAGGTGGGTTGTGCCTCATGAACTCGGCCAGTCCCATCTGTTCTTGGGGCTGACCGACGTGGGAGTTTGTCTCAGCAGATCGGGCAGTTTCCCAGTGCTGCATTGTGGCTTGATGGTTCTGAGCCATCGCCGCATTCTGCTGCTGAATGGCAGTCGCCATCATCTCGATGGCCTTGGCGATCTGACTCATCTCTGAGGAAGGTTGGGGTGGGGTAGCAGGTCTACGTGCCATCTTCTGAATCTATTGACTTCTATATTCCCTACAACTATAAGAATGAAATCGATAAGAATCAATTCATTCAAGGGGTAACAGCTAGACCTTACAAAGGTCAGCATCTCAAAGTCATCTAGAATTTGAGTTCATCAACAGAATCATAACACTTATAACTTCACACAAAACACCAGAACAGTTACTGGTGTGCAAACATCAGTCCACACTACCACCTCAGTCAAATTCAAGAACACTCAAAAATCACACCAGAATTCAATGTAGGCTAAACATCAAACCTTTGGAATTAAGATTAAGAATTATCTTGATCCAGTTATGAGTGTGCACCCTCACCACTTTATCAAGACCTTCTTATTCTTAATACTAAGATTTTCAGTTAGGCACACGTTCACCCAAGCACACGCAAGAGTTCAAAACTAAAACGTTTGAAAACCTTCCACTATAGTGGTTATTTAAAACTCAAATAAATTTTATGAGCAGAAGAAACACAATGGATCCACAGCCCTCAGGTCATCCTAAGGCGAACTGCTCTGATACCATTAATGTAACATCCCGCCAAAATAATACATACATACATGTATAATGAAATTAAGTGTAACCAAATAATATTGAAGAGTACAAGATAATATGTATATATATCAGAAATGAAGTTACTCCTCTTAGGGAGTTTAATACATAACCAAATCAAATGTTTTCAAGGTTTAACGAAAATAAATGAAATACAGTAAGACCGGCGGTCTCAAAAAAACGGCGATCTCCAACATAAAACGGCGATCCCAAACAGAAGACCTCAAAACGGGCGATCTTCTATCAGGACACGAAAACCGGCGATCACCACCGAGAGGTGGAAATAGGCGATCTCTTTCCCCGGCGACCACTCACTAGAGAGCTCTTCTTCCTGGAAGATCATCTGCTCCCGTGTAACAATTACACGATCATCACAGTTTTGAGAAAACAACCACAATAACAGATAAAAGGGTAAGCTAGATAATTTAAAAGAAGTTTAAATCAAGAACATGAAAATCCAAGTAAACCAAGTTCCAAAATATCCATGTAAAACGTAGAGCTGCTCATAGCATTCAGCTGATCGCCCAAAATCACAAACTTCACAACATTCACCCATAGTCATTCCATTTCACAATACAGCATCAAGTGTCTATCAATATTCAAGTTTCTCATTTCACATGTCAGACTTTCCACTGACTCACCACACAAGACACTTGACACTACTTCCGGATTGACTCGTGCGTTGATTAGACTCAGAGATCTGCACCTGTCATACCACACCACTGTGAAATCCACACAGGGTCGCTGTGAATCCACACAGCATGCGCATATATCATCTCAATGTCAATAGTTCTCCTGGTATGACAGGGTTAATCCATAGGACAGACGGAGCTCGTTCTTTTTCACACGAGACGCCCATCATATAGACCTCCTTCGACTCTCAACAACTGAGTAACTTCCTCTACGTGATTCCTGTAACATCCCGCCAAAATACTATACAAATGTATATAATGAAAATAAAGGTAACAAATAGATTCTATGAACAAAATAATATATATATTTGAAATGAAGTTGCTCCTCTTAGGGAGTTTAATACATAAACGAAATCAAATGTTTTTCGAAATTTAAAGAAAACAATCAAATACAGCAAGACCGGCGGTCTCCATACATAAAACCAGCGATCACCAGAAATCCCCAAAAATAGGCGACTTGCTAGCCAGACATAAAATCGGCGATCTCATAACAGACGACCTCAAAACAGGCGATCTGATAGTAGGGCAAAATCCGGCGATCACCACCGAGAGGTGGAAATGGGCGATCTCAGCCCTCGGCGACCACCCATTAGGGAGCTCTTCTTCCTGGAAGATCATCTGCTCCCGTGTAACAATTACACGATCATCACAGTTTTGAGAAAACAACCACAATAACAGATAAAAGGGTAAGCTAGCCATTTTAAAGAGAGTTTAGAATAAGGCATTAAAATCATGAATATAATAGAGCAAGGTAAAACATTTTTCAAATATCTATGTAAAACGTAGAGCTACTCATCTCATTCACCTGATCGCCCAAAATCACACTTCACAACATTCACCCATAGTCATTCCATTTCACAATACAGCATCAAGTGTCTATCAATATTCAAGTTTCTCATTTCACCATTTCACATGTCAGACTTTCCACTGGCTCACAAAGCATAGACACATGACACTACTTCCGGATTGACTCATGCATTGATTAGACTCGGAGATTTGCACCTGTCACACTGCCCACTGTGGAATCACACACATCCACAGGGTCGCCGTGAAATCTTACACATTCACAAGCGTACGATGAATCTCAACACATCACCATACAGCATGACAAGGTTAATCCACAAGACAGGTGGAGCTCGTTCTTTTTCACACGAGGCGCCCATCATGGACAGGTGGAGCTCGTTCTGTTTCACACGAGGCGCCCATCCTGGATAGGTGGAGCTCGTTCTGTTTCACACGAGGCGCCCATCACATGGACCTCCTTCGACTCTCACCAACTGAGTAACTTCCTCTATGTGATTCCATTATCAGCAGAGTCAGGATATCTCGTTAGGAATCACCGATCAATGCACATCTAACATGGTCTTACACGGTATTTCCTTTCCTGAAAATACTATGCCTCGACCCCACATTCACAACATTCAACATATCATGCCACACTTAAAAGAATGATTTCAATCACAGCAATAGCCATTTCAAAGGATTCATATTTTCGAATATCTCATGTAAATCTCAAGCAGTTCTCAAAACAACATCAAACACAAGGAGTTCGCAAAACAGCGCCAAAACCGGCGATCTAGTTCAAAAACAGGGTATTTCGAAGGCTGTATATAAAACCGGCGACCACGTCGCCCAAAACACATAGAACAGAGCATTTTACACAGATGAAAACGAAACCGGCGACCACGTCGCACTCATTTCAGAAATAGCTAAACTATGGCTTTTATTGAAAATGGAGTCTAGCTTCCCTTACCTGGACTTGCGCAAACACTTAGAGTTCCGAAACCCAACAAAGCTTGAAGAACGCCTTGGCTCTGTTTTTGCGTCTGGTTGAAGGACTTGCAGAGGACTGCCCAGGTGCTCTAATGGTGGCCGTCGCTCGTCGTACTCTCGTGTGAAGGTGCTAGAACCGCAGCGCGAAGGATATATCTGGAGGAGAAGGGAGGTAACTCACTCTTTCTCTCTTCGAAGGCTGCAACGTTTCTTCCTCTTCAGTAGTGGATTTCAGTGACTTAAACCAACTTATCCCTCCAAAAGCAGCTGCCACCACCTACTCTGCAGGGAAGTTTGCGTGCACGCTTCCCTGAACAGCACGACCACTGTTGCCTCTGGTGCATGCCAACCACTGCTCTGAACAGTACTGCCACTGTTGTCGCTTGTGCATGCCAGCCACTGCTCTGAACAGTACGACCGCGAGTGTCTCCCGCGCATGCCAACATTCTGATGTCACTATTCTGAACCACCTTTTTCGTCTACGTGGCGCGCGTGCAGAACGTCTCATGCTGGATGTCTGGGTCCCACGTTCTCTGTGTATAACTTAACGTAGCGCGATGACCTTTTCACCGATGACCACAGGCGCGAAGACTATCCACCGATGACCTCTCGCGCGAAGGCTAACAACCGATGACCTCTCGCGCGAAGGCTAACAACCGATGACCTCTCGCGCGAAGGCTAACAACCGATGACCTCTCGCGCGAAGGCTAACAACCGATGACCTCTCGCGCGAAGGCTAACAACCGATGACCTCTCGCGCGAAGGCTAACAACCGATGACCTCTCGCGCGAAGGTTAACAACCGATGACCTCTCCCCCTGATGATGCCCGCATGCCCCTCGCGCCCAGGCGATCCTGCATGCCTTGCGCCCTGGCGATGCTCGATGACACATCGCCACGCCTTCCTGGAGGTTCTTCATTCCACTATGTTACATCCAAGGTATTCTCTCCACAAGGCTTGGTGACGTCGGTAGCTTCACACTTCCAAGAGTTGATTAGCACAAGTCCTCGTGCGCCCAAGCGTGTAACGTTAAGGATGATTCTCTTATGCTCAAGTATAGAGCTTCGCCTGCCCAGCGTATCCAAGGTTTAACCCACACCTTGATACGCGTGGCTTTTGGGACGTACCAGGGTTGATCCAACATTTTGGCTACACACTAAGTGTAGTTTCGGCGATTAGGTGTACTCTAGGCGACAGGCTACTAGGTACACACAGACGATAGGCGTTCAAGCATAAGCTAGGCGATAGGCGTTCAAGCATAATCTAGGCGATAGGCGTTCAAGCATAAGCTAGGCGATAGGCGTTCAAGTGCCAGAGAAGTTGGAGATCGCCTACCCGCTTAATAACGGCGATCTCGTAGTTTTCTCAGCTATACATTCCTTCCTTTATATTTAAATAAACACGTGCTTCGAATTTATTTATAATATAACACTTTTATTCCAGTATAAACTTCTAGGTTCTTACAATCTCCCCAACAAGAAAATTTTCGTCCCCGAAAATTGAATTACAAGGAAAAGAGGTATGGATAGGCTTCTCTCATGGGTTCTTCTAATTCCCAAGTTGAATCACCCGATCGCTCATCCCACACCACTTTCACCATGTTGATGGTCTTGCCTCTGAGCTGCTTACTTTGCCTATCGTCCATCCTGACTGGTTTCACTTCAAAGGACAAGTCATCCCTGATCTGCACCTTCTCGGTCGTCTGCTGAATCAACTCTGGTTCAACCAATACTGCTTCCTGGTACCAGTACAAAGGAGTTCTGCATTTCCTTCCATACAAAGCTTCATACGTTGCCATCCCAATGCCAGCATGATCACCGTTATTATAGGTAAACTCTTCCAACTCGGCTGGGGCCCTCCTGTAAGGTGCCATTGACACTGGTCCAGCCCCAGGTACCAAAATCAATAGAAAACTCCACTTCTCTCTTAGGAGGTAATCCGGATATTTCTTCTGAAATTACATCCATTGAAATTTTTCACCACAGGTATCCAACTTACGTCCTCTTCATTCTTCACTCCCAACTGAGCTAGGATTCACGAAGCACCTCGCTTCCTTCTCCCAACACCGACCACCCTCGCTGAGTAGATATCACGTCTGCCCCTTGGAGGTCTGGAAACGCTATCTTCTGACTACTACAGACTACGAGAACGTGATTGGCAGCTAGCCAATCCATTCCCAGGATAACATCCAGATCCTGAAGAGGTGGGCAGATCAAGTTCACCTTGAATCTGCGTCCCTCTACCATCACTGGACATTCGGGGCAAACTGTAGAGGTCAACACCTGTCCTGATGCAGGTGTATAGACCAATAGTTTCCAACGGTAACTCCTTCACTAGAAGGCCCAACTCGGCTACACACAGGCTTGACACAAAGGAGTGTGTCGCTCCAAAATCAAACAAAATTCTAACGCATCTACCAGCTATAGAGCAACATTCTGTACTAAGTTACCTGACTGAGATGCCTCCGCTCCAGTCATGGCAAACACTCTCCCTGCTGCCTGAGGTCGACTGCCTCCATTCCTCAACTGTTGGGATCCACTGGGTTGAGTCATCCTATTCTGGGTAGGACAATCTCTAGCAACGTGTCCCGTCTTTTGGCAGGCAAAACATCTCCTCCCTGGAGTCTTCTTGAAACATGCATTGGAGGCGTGTGGTCCACCACAGTGAAGACACTTGGGTTCCCAAGGTTGCTGCTGTTGAAACTGGGGAGGCACTGCTATTGCCCGATGTGGTGGAGGTCTCGCATAGGGCTGGCTTTGTGGGTGCTGTGCCTTAGCCTTCCCACTGGAAGAATCCCCTTGGTGTGACCTGATCACCCGTGCATCACCCTTTTCCAGGGTCTCCACCATCTTTGCCTTTTCTACTAAGGCGTGAAATTCCCTGATGCACATCGGGGCTATGGTCCTCTTCAGCCCATGCTTCAGCCCCTCTTCGAATTTCCTACATCTCCAGGCCTCGGAGGTCGCCTGGGTATAGAACCGGGCGAGGTACTCAAAACGAGCAGCATAGGCGTTTACTGACATATCCCCCTGCTCCAATTTTAAGAACTCGGCTTCCCTCGCAAACTTGGCGCTGTCTGGGAAGTACTTCTCTAAGAACTTCACCCTGAAGCTCTCCCAATCCAGAACATCCTCTCGGGCCTCCATCATTTGCTGAGCTCCCATCCACCAGAACTCAGCTTCTCCTGATAGCAGATACGTGGCAAACAACAGCTTCTTCTCTTCAGGGCAGGAGGTCGCCCTAAAGATTTTCTCCAGCTCCCTGACCCACTGATCTGCCTGATCAGGGGTAGCATTCCCACTGAACTTAGGTGGGTTGTGCCTCATGAACTCGGCCAGTCCCATCTGTTCTTGGGGCTGACCGACGTGGGAGTTTGTCTCAGCAGATCGGGCAGTTTCCCAGTGTTGCATTGTGGCTTGATGGTTCTGAGCCATCGCCGCATTCTGCTGCTGAATGGCAGTCGCCATCATCTCGATAGCCTTGGCGATCTGGCTCATCTCTGAGGAAGGTTGGGGTGGGGTAGCAGGTCTACGTGCCATCTTCTTCGTTCTGAATTCTGAATCTATGGGCTTCTATATTCCCTACAACTATAAGAATGAAATCGATAAGAATCAATTCATTCAGGGGTAACAGCTAGACCTTACACAGGTCAGCATCTCAAAGTCATTAAGAATTTGAGTTCATCCACAGAATCATAATGCTTATAACATCAAGCATAACACCAGCACAACTACTGGTATGCAGTCACCAATCTAATCAACCATTTTCAATCAATTACAAAGACACTCAAGAGAATGAGATAGCTCACACCAGAATTCAATATATGCTAAACATCAAACCTTTGGAATTAAGATTGAGACTCATCCCGATCCAGTTATGAGTGTGCACCCTCACTACTTTATCAAGGCCTTCTCATTCTTAATACTAAGATTTTCAATTAGAACATATATTCACCAAAGCACACACAAAATTTCAATACAAAAACGTTTGAAAACCTTTCACTATAGTTATTATTTTAAATTCAAATAACTTTCATGAGCAGAAGAAACACAATGGATCCACAGCCCTCAGGTCATCCTAAGGACGAACTGCTCTGATACCATTAATGTAACATCCCGCCAAAATACTATACAAATGTATATAATGAAAATAAAGGTAACAAATAGATTCTATGAACAAAATAATATATATATTTGAAATGAAGTTGCTCCTCTTAGGGAGTTTAATACATAAACGAAATCAAATGTTTTTCGAAATTTAAAGAAAACAATCAAATACAGCAAGACCGGCGGTCTCCATACATAAAACCAGCGATCACCAGAAATCCCCAAAAATAGGCGACTTGCTAGCCAGACATAAAATCGGCGATCTCATAACAGACGACCTCAAAACAGGCGATTTGATAGTAGGGCAAAATCCGGCGATCACCACCGAGAGGTGGAAATGGGCGATCTCAGCCCTCGGCGACCACCCATTAGGGAGCTCTTCTTCCTGGAAGATCATCTGCTCCCGTGTAACAATTACACGATCATCACAGTTTTGAGAAAACAACCACAATAACAGATAAAAGGGTAAGCTAGCCATTTTAAAGAGAGTTTAGAATAAGGCATTAAAATCATGAATATAATAGAGCAAGGTAAAACATTTTTCAAATATCTATGTAAAACGTAGAGCTACTCATCTCATTCACCTGATCGCCCAAAATCACACTTCACAACATTCACCCATAGTCATTCCATTTCACAATACAGCATCAAGTGTCTATCAATATTCAAGTTTCTCATTTCACCATTTCACATGTCAGACTTTCCACTGGCTCACAAAGCATAGACACATGACACTACTTCCGGATTGACTCATGCATTGATTAGACTCGGAGATTTGCACCTGTCACACTGCCCACTGTGGAATCACACACATCCACAGGGTCGCCGTGAAATCTTACACATTCACAAGCGTACGATGAATCTCAACACATCACCATACAGCATGACAAGGTTAATCCACAAGACAGGTGGAGCTCGTTCTTTTTCACACGAGGCGCCCATCATGGACAGGTGGAGCTCGTTCTGTTTCACACGAGGCGCCCATCCTGGATAGGTGGAGCTCGTTCTGTTTCACACGAGGCGCCCATCACATGGACCTCCTTCGACTCTCACCAACTGAGTAACTTCCTCTATGTGATTCCATTATCAGCAGAGTCAGGATATCTCGTTAGGAATCACCGATCAATGCACATCTAACATGGTCTTACACGGTATTTCCTTTCCTGAAAATACTATGCCTCGACCCCACATTCACAACATTCAACATATCATGCCACACTTAAAAGAATGATTTCAATCACAGCAATAGCCATTTCAAAGGATTCATATTTTCGAATATCTCATGTAAATCTCAAGCAGTTCTCAAAACAACATCAAACACAAGGAGTTCGCAAAACAGCGCCAAAACCGGCGATCTAGTTCAAAAACAGGGTATTTCGAAGGCTGTATATAAAACCGGCGACCACGTCGCCCAAAACACATAGAACAGAGCATTTTACACAGATGAAAACGAAACCGGCGACCACGTCGCACTCATTTCAGAAATAGCTAAACTATGGCTTTTATTGAAAATGGAGTCTAGCTTCCCTTACCTGGACTTGCGCAAACACTTAGAGTTCCGAAACCCAACAAAGCTTGAAGAACGCCTTGGCTCTGTTTTTGCGTCTGGTTGAAGGACTTGCAGAGGACTGCCCAGGTGCTCTAATGGTGGCCGTCGCTCGTCGTACTCTCGTGTGAAGGTGCTAGAACCGCAGCGCGAAGGATATATCTGGAGGAGAAGGGAGGTAACTCACTCTTTCTCTCTTCGAAGGCTGCAACGTTTCTTCCTCTTCAGTAGTGGATTTCAGTGACTTAAACCAACTTATCCCTCCAAAAGCAGCTGCCACCACCTACTCTGCAGGGAAGTTTGCGTGCACGCTTCCCTGAACAGCACGACCACTGTTGCCTCTGGTGCATGCCAACCACTGCTCTGAACAGTACTGCCACTGTTGTCGCTTGTGCATGCCAGCCACTGCTCTGAACAGTACGACCGCGAGTGTCTCCCGCGCATGCCAACATTCTGATGTCACTATTCTGAACCACCTTTTTCGTCTACGTGGCGCGCGTGCAGAACGTCTCATGCTGGATGTCTGGGTCCCACGTTCTCTGTGTATAACTTAACGTAGCGCGATGACCTTTTCACCGATGACCACAGGCGCGAAGACTATCCACCGATGACCTCTCGCGCGAAGGCTAACAACCGATGACCTCTCGCGCGAAGGCTAACAACCGATGACCTCTCGCGCGAAGGCTAACAACCGATGACCTCTCGCGCGAAGGCTAACAACCGATGACCTTTCGCGCGAAGGCTAACAACCGATGACCTCTCGCGCGAAGGCTAACAACCGATGACCTCTCGCGCGAAGGTTAACAACCGATGACCTCTCCCCCTGATGATGCCCGCATGCCCCTCGCGCCCAGGCGATCCTGCATGCCTTGCGCCCTGGCGATGCTCGATGACACATCGCCACGCCTTCCTGGAGGTTCTTCATTCCACTATGTTACATCCAAGGTATTCTCTCCACAAGGCTTGGTGACGTCGGTAGCTTCACACTTCCAAGAGTTGATTAGCACAAGTCCTCGTGCGCCCAAGCGTGTAACGTTAAGGATGATTCTCTTATGCTCAAGTATAGAGCTTCGCCTGCCCAGCGTATCCAAGGTTTAACCCACACCTTGATACGCGTGGCTTTTGGGACGTACCAGGGTTGATCCAACATTTTGGCTACACACTAAGTGTAGTTTCGGCGATTAGGTGTACTCTAGGCGACAGGCTACTAGGTACACACAGACGATAGGCGTTCAAGCATAAGCTAGGCGATAGGCGTTCAAGCATAATCTAGGCGATAGGCGTTCAAGCATAAGCTAGGCGATAGGCGTTCAAGTGCCAGAGAAGTTGGAGATCGCCTACCCGCTTAATAACGGCGATCTCGTAGTTTTCTCAGCTATACATTCCTTCCTTTATATTTAAATAAACACGTGCTTCGAATTTATTTATAATATAACACTTTTATTCCAGTATAAACTTCTAGGTTCTTACAATTCCATTACCTCAGCAGAGTCAGGATATCCCCTTAGGAATCACCGATCAATGCACCTACCACAAGATCTTACACGGTATTTTCTTTCCTGAAAATACTATGCCTCGATCCCACATTCACAGCATTCAAAGACATCATGCCACACTTAAAAGAATGATTTCAATCACAGCAATAGCCATTTCAAAGGATTCATATTTTCGAATATCTCATGTAAATCTCAAGCAGTTCTCAAAACAACATCAAACACAAGGAGTTCGCAAAACAGCGCCAAAACCGGCGATCTAGTTCAAAAACAGGGTGTTTCGAAGACTGTATATAAAACCGGCGACCACGTCGCCCTCACTTCAGAAATAGCTAAACTATGGCTTGTATTGAAAATGAAGTCTAGCTTCCCTTACCTGGACTTGCGCAACCACCAGGAGCTTCGAAATCCAACGAAGCTTGCAGAATACCTTGGCTCTGTTTTTCGCGTCTGGTCTGAAGAACTTGCAGAGGACTACCCAAGTGCTCCAATGGTGTTGCTTCTCGTCGTACTCTTGTGTGGAGAGGCTGAAATCGCAACGCGGAGGAGGGAACTCACTCTTTCTCTCTTCGACTACAACAACGTTTTCTTCCTCTTCAGTAGTGGATTTCAGTAACTTAAACCAACTTATCCCTCCAAAAGCAGCTGCCACCACCCACTCTGCAGGGAAGTTTGCGTGTACGCTTCCCTGCACAGTACTACTAAGCATGCCTCTGTGCAGGCTACGCTGTGAGGTCACTATTCTGAACCACCTTTTCGTCTACGTGGCGCGCGTGCAGAACGTCTCTTGCTGGGAGTCTAGGTCCTACGTTCTCGGTGTGTAACTAAGTGCCGCGCGATGACCTTTCGCCGATGGCTACCAGCGCGAAGACGAACCACCGATGACCTCGCACGAAGACAAACCACCGATGACCTCTCGCGCGATGACAAACCGCTGATGACCTCTCGCGCGAGGACAAACCACTGATGACCTCTCGCGCGAGGACAAACCACTGATGACCTCTCGCGCGAAGACAAACCGCTGATGACCTCTCGCGCGAGGACAAACCACTGATGACCTCTTCCTGGCGAACGACCGATGTCTCACCCCCCCCTGATGATGCCCGCATGCATCGCGCCCTGGCGACGCCTGCATGCCTCGCGCCCAGGCGATGACGTGTAGTCTAGGCGACCGGCGATGATGTATAAACAAGGAACTCTTATAGTTTTTTTTCTAGACTACACTTTCCTTCCTTTTTAACTTAGATAAAACATACTTAGAATTTACTTAAAACATACTCTTTCATTCCAATAAATTTCAGGTCCTTACAGAGTCCACTCAAAAATCTTGCTACTGTGGTGGATTCTTCCTTCCTAATGGAGGCACTCATCATATAAAGCTCCATTTTCTGCCTATATTCTTCCACACTCAGATTTTTGTTGGAGTCTCTGGAGCTTGTCCATTAACTCCCTATTATAGTAGGAAGGGATATGACGGCGTCTTAAGGCTCCCCTAAGATCATTCCAGTATTCTATGGGAGGGTACTTATAAAGGCGCCTATCTCTCTCTGAGGCAGTTCACCAATACATAGCATTTCCTTGAAAGCTAATGGTACCTTTCATTCCTTACTTACTCTATGGCAAGCAAATAATTGTTCTACCTTCATTTCCCAATCCAGGTAAGCTTCTACATTTTCTTTCCCATGGAAATAAGGTAAGTCTACCCTGTTGAACCAAGTGGTGTTCAAGGTTTTGAAGAATCCAAATCCTTTGAAGGATGATGAAGCCTCTGCTTTACTTGATGCTGCTGTGCTGGTTTATTGTTTTGTTCTGGGGTAGTTTATGTTGTAATCCACCCTTGGATTAAATCTCAAAGCAATTAGTATCTCAATCTTTAAACAAAGTAAAGTGTTTTTCAAACTAAGTTGAAACAACCGATTGTTCTGTCGAAACAACCGATTGTTTACACTTAGATGTTTTGAGAAGGTTTGAAAACTGTTTTTCAATGAAGAAAACTGTTAACTGACAAAACAACTGATTGATTCGAGGAAACAACCGATTGTTTGTTTTGGAACCTTAATAGAAAAACTGTTTTCTTTGACTGAGCTTTAAATGATTTGAAACTGAATACGCTCCAGTCATTAAATGCTTTGACCAATCTTTTTGAAAGCAATTATGGGTTTGTTAAGATTTGATAACAAACTTCTTTATATAAATTCAGAAAATCTGTTTTTAACGGAGAGAATGCTTTTGATAAAGTTTTTCTAAGTGAGTTTTCAAAGAGTTGAGATTGCTTAAGAGCTCAAGGGATTGATCAAGGTGCTGGAATAGGATTCTACTTGTATTGATTTCAGATCTTCATCTGTAACAAGTGTAATCTGTGTAAACTGCTGAAACATTTCTTCTGTGTATTGTTGCTGAGATTGGCTGTGTGTTCTTGAGGTGTTCAAGATCAGCAATCTTAGTGTTGGCCAAGGAGAGTGTGTGTCTTGAGGTTTTCAAGGTCATTCTCTTGGTTGTTGTGTAAGTGATCAAGGTGTGATTGCTTAGTGGATTTCCTCAGGGTTCTGAGAAGACTGGATGTAGCTCTGGGTTGGAGTGAACCAGTATAAACAACTGTGTACAATCTCTCTATCCCTTACTCTTTAAATTTAGTTTGTTTGTTGTTTGCTGATATAAACAACCGATTGTTTCGCAGAAACAACCGATTGTTTTCCTGGCAGTGCTGTTTTGCTTGCTGTTTTGGCTAACTGAATTGCTTAATCAATTGGTTTCTGAAATAAATTCATTCTAGCTTGTAAAAGTTTGCGAAAACCTCTTTAAACAATTCACCCCCCCTCTAGTTTAAAGCCATCTTTCCTAACAATGGGCATCAAGAGCTTGGTTCTTGAAAGTCATTCAAGTTGATCCTAACATCTTTTTAAATGGCTGATAGACTACCATTTAGGGAAGGTGCATCAATAAATAGACCACCCTTGTTTTGTGGTTTGAATTACCAGTTTTGGAAAGTTAGAATGAAAATATTTATGGAATCTCTTGACAAAGGAATTTGGGATGCAATTGAAAATGGTCCTTTTATCCCAAAGTTTGAAAAAGATGGTTCTGTCATTGAGAAGCCATGGTCTCAGTGGACTGATTCAGAAAGCAAAAAGGCCAAATTAGATTGCATTGCCAAAAATATTATAACCTCTGCTTTAAATTCTAATGAGTTTTTCAGGGTCTCACAATGCAAATCATCAAAAGAAATGTGGGATACTTTGGAGGTCACTCATGAAGGAACAAATGAAGTTAAAAGAGCTAGAAAGCATGCTCTCATCCAAGAGTATGAGATGAATGCTTAAAGGTGAAACAATAGCTAAAGTGCAGAAAAGGTTTACACACATCATCAATCACCTTATGAGCCTAGACAAGACATTTGACAAAGAAGAGCTAAACATCAAGATCTTGAAATGTCTTCATAGAGCATGGCAACCAAAGGTAACTGCAATTTCTGAATCTAAAGATCTAACATCCTTAAGTGTTGCTTCTTTGTTTGGAAAGCTTAGGGAACATGAGCTAGAGATGAATAGACTCAATGTTCAAGAGAGTGAAGATAAGCACACAAGGAGCATAGCCTTGAAAGCATCCAAACATAAGGGAAAGCAAGATTCAAGTGATGATAGTGATGAGGAAAATCTTAGTTTGCTGTCAAGAAAATTCAGCAAATTCCTAAAGAGAAGCCGCAACAAAGACAACAACAAGGATAGGTATGGAAACAAGAAATCCAATGAATTAAATTCAAATAACTATACTTGTTTTGGTTGTGGTGAGCAAGGTCACATAAAGGCAGATTGTCCCAACAAGAGCAAAGAGAAAAAGACAAGCTACAAGGAGAAGAAAGGCAAGACAAAAAGAGCCTACATAGCTTGGGATGAAAATGAGGTGTCATCATCAAGTTCTTCATCAAGTGAAGATGAAAAAGCCAACATATGTTTAGTAGCTGAGGATGATGATGATTCTTACAGTTCAAGTGAGGTAAGTTCATGTGCTTCCTTAAATGAACAAAATTATAGTGAATTGCTTGAAGCTTTTCAAGAAACACATGATGAAGCTAATAGATTGGTTCTTTCAAACAATCGATTGAAAGATCTTAACAATGTGCTTGAGAAGAAAGTTAAATCACTTGAAGAGGATTTGAGAAAAGCAAAAATTGATTTTGAAAATTTGGAAAATCATTTCAAAAAAGCCTCTTGCAAGTGTGACACTCTCATTTGCACAAATTGTGAAAACTTGAGAAAAAGGTTCATTATCTTGTTGAAACTGTGGATAAGCTTTCAAAAGGAAAATCAAACTTTGAGAATGTCTTGGCATCTCAAAACTGTGTTTTTGGAAAGGCTGGTTTAGGCTTCAATCCACAGAACAACCAAGATAGGTTTTCAAAAGTTTTTTCAAGAAAATCAGAAAAACAATCGATTGGATCATCGGAACAATCAATTGTTACATGCTTTTACTGCATGAAGAAAGGCCACTCTGTTAGATTCTGTAAAATCAGAAAGTATTGTGTTCCTAAAGGTCTTATGAAATGGATTCCAAAGAGATGTGATGTTACTAATAGCAAAGTGAAGCCAAATGGACCCAAATTTGTAAGGGGACCAAATCTTGCTACTTGAATTTGTTTATGCAGGAAAAATAAAGAGAAAGAGAAGAAAAGAGGCATTCTGTTCAAGCTGTTAAAGAAAAAGGAAATCATTGAAGCTGAATCAATGCTGTGCAAAAGATCAAAACACTGAAGAAAAGTTTTCTTGATCAACAAGCATTTGGATCATTGAAGAAACAACACAAGGATAAGACTTTCCTTTTAATTGTTCTTAATAATTGTTTCAAAGTTCTTTCTTGTGATTAATTCTCTTTTAATCAAATGTATTATGCTTTAATCTGTTTCTGTTAATGGCTAAAATCTTCAAAAATCAAGTTTTTGTAACTGCTGCAGAAAAACAACCGATTGGTTCTTCGAAACAACCGATTGTTTCGGGTCTGACAGCACTGTGAAGAAATTGATTTAATTTTGAATTCCTCTTCTATCCGTTGCAGATCAATTTGGGAGAATCTTGGTCAAAGTATCTGCATTGAAAGCTGAACGTACTCAGAAAGTGGTTACAACATTCATAAAGGAAAATATTCCAAAATCTTGGAAATTCAAGAGCCTTTATGACTAGTCAAAGATCACATGTGAAGACCATGTGTTTTTCAGTTTTTATTCTGACATTTACTGTGCAGAACAACTTTCTCTCTCTGAAAATTAGGTACCCATTAAATGAAATTAAACTCAAATTGATTTTCGTATGACTATAAAATCAGGTGCAGATGAACAACCAATTGCAACATCTCTTGCAATATCTCTTGCACCATCTCTTGCACCATCTCTTGAGAAAATCTGTGAAGAAGTGCTATCCTCTGTTTTCTCATTTCTGCTGCCATGGAATCAACTCCTCCCACTTCCAAAAGAATCAAAACTAGGGCTATAAGGTCTGGAGGAAGGTTGGAAGGATGGTTTTCTGGAGATAAGGATCTCATTGAAAAGTATAGATATGAGACAAGTCTCAAGAAGATAAACAACCCCAAGGTTGTGAGCTTTGATTGGCTGAAAAGTCAAAAGCTGGACAATGTGAGAAAGCTACTCAGGGATCAATTTCTCAGAAGGTTCCTGGAGATGAAGGGAAACATATATCCATATTTGATGAGGGTCTTCTACACCAATTTGAAGTTTGAGGGAAAAAATCTAGTTTCTCATGTGAAAGGTGTGGACATGGAGATAACCCATGAAGTTTGGGCTGCTATTGCTGGACTCAAATACTCTGGTCTATGAATCAGCAAAGGAAATCTTGATGTGGTGGAGGATTTTAACAAAATCCAGTTCTACAGAAGCTGCTTGAAGAAGAATCAATCTCAAGTGAGTGCATGCTCAGTTGGAGGGTTGAAACTTGATGAGAGGTTACTTGCTCTCATTGTGACATGGATTCTAACTCCAAGGGGGAGTAACCATTCTGTATTAACTGAAGAAGATCTGGTTTACATCTTCTGCATCACCAAGAAAATCAAGCTCAATTGGATTCACATAATCAAAGAGCACATGCAAAAAGCCATGAGGTTGGGTGATTATCACTATCCCTATGCTGTTTTGATATCTAAATTTCTACTCTATTTTGAAGTTAATCTTGAAGATGAAACTTCTGAGCTGGTCAAGTCAACTCAAGAGTTGAACAATGGATCACTCAGCAAGATGGGATTTACAAAGATAGGTGGAAAATGGGTAAGCAAGGATGGTGATCATGGTGCCTCATCTAGTGGTGTTGCTCAAGAAGAAACTGCTGATATGGATGTTGAACATGAAGATCCAACAGGAGGGTTTCAAGATGCTGCACCCAGTGCTGCTGATGAACATCAAGAAGAAAGGATTCAAACCATGTCTCCTTTTGAAAGATTCATGGTGAATAGGCTGGATAGCTTTGCTGAAAATCAAAGAAACCTTCATGATCTATGTGTTAGCAATTTCCAAAGGTTTGACACCAGGTTTGACAACATGGATGCAAGGTTTATGAGTCTGGATGAACAGATTGAAGCTGTCCAGAACCAAATCTTTGATCTTTAGTTTGGAGATAAAGAAGAATGAAGGAAAAACAACCGATTGGATCATCGAAACAATCGATTGTTTTTTTAGCTGTTGGTGTTTGGTTTTATTTTCTTTCCTTCTGCTGTTGCTGTTTTAATTTTGATGTAATATGAACAATATCTGGTTTTATCTCTTATATTTGTCTATTTGTGAAGACAAATAGGGGGAGATTTATGCTTGTTTATGCTTGTTTCAGGTTTTAAGATTGTCTTTAGTTGTTAAAAACTGTTTGGGTAATTTTTTGTATGTTGTTTCTGATATTAATTGTTTAAGCTTTAACTTGTTTATATGTATGTTAACAAAATATAAGAAGTTCAATGTTTGCTCAAAGTTCAATTGCAGGAACTGCTTCAGATTTAATCAGAACAACACAAGCATCAGGGATTTGTCTTCATCAAATAGGGGGAGATTGTTGAACCAAGTGGTGTTCAAGGTTTTGAAGAATCCAAATCCTTTGAAGGATGATGAAGCCTCTGCTTTGCTTGATGCTGCTGTGCTGGTTTATTGTTTTGTTCTGGGGTAGTTTATGTTGTAATCCACCCTTGGATTAAATCTCAAAGCAATTAGCATCTCAATCTTTAAACAAAGTAAAGTGTTTTTCAAACTAAGTTGAAACAACCGATTGTTCTGTCAAAACAACCGATTGTTTACACTTAGATGTTTTGAGAACTGTTTTTCAATGAAGAAAACTGTTAAGTGACAAAACAACTGATTGATTCGAGGAAACAACCGATTGTTTGTTTTGGAACCTTAACAGAAAAACTATTTTCTTTGACTGAGCTTTAAATGATTTGAAACTGAATACGCTCCAGTCATTAAATGCTTTGACCAATCTTTTTGAAAGCAATTATGGGTTTGTTAAGATTTGATAACAAACTTCTTTATATAAATTCCGAAAATCTCTTTTAAAGGAGAGAATGCTTTTGACAAAGTTTTTCTAAGTGAGTTTTCAAAGAGTTGAGATTGCTTAAGAGCTCAAGGGATTGATCAAGGTGCTGGAATAGGATTCTACTTGTATTGATTTCAGATCTTCATCTGTAACAAGTGTAATCTGTGTAAACTGCTGAAACATTTCTTCTGTGTATTGTTGCTGAGATTGGCGGTGTGTTCTTGAGGTGTTCAAGATCAGCAATCTTAGTGTTGGCCAAGGAGAGTGTGTGTCTTGAGGTTTTCAAGGTCATTCTCTTGGTTGTTGTGTAAGTGATCAAGGTGTGATTGCTTAGTGGATTTCCTCAGGGTTCTGAGAAGACTGGATGTAGCTCTGGGTTGGAGTGAACCAGTATAAACAACTGTGTACAATCTCTCTATCCCTTACTCTGTAAATTCAGTTTGTTTGTTGTTTGCTGATATAAACAACCGATTGTTTCACAGAAGCAACCGATTGTTTTCCTGGCAGTATTGTTTTGCTTGCTGTTTTGGCTAACTGAATTGCTTAATCAATTGGTTTCTGAAATAAATTCATTCTAGCTTGTAAAATTTTGCAAAAACCTCTTTAAACAATTCACCCCCCCTCTAGTTTAAAGCCATCTTTCCTAACATACCCTAACCTCCTTACTACTTTCTTTTCTTTCTTTTCTAGCTCTCCTAGGGGGTGGTTGATAATACTCATTAATCCTAAGGCTTTGTTCTCCAAGAGAATCACTACCCCTAGAGCTAGATGCATGTGAACTTTTTTTTGTTTTATGAGTGTATTCATCTTTTTCTTTAACCATCCTCAACTTGTTCTCCAAAAAGGCAACATGAGCATTCCTCTCTCTGAGTTGGGTCTCATGTTGGAGTTGTCTATGTGAAAGTGATTGAAAGTCTTGTGCTAATTGTTTTAAAAGAGATTTGATTGACTTTCTATCACCTTCACTAGAGTTAGGAGAATGAGTAGACATGATTAAAGCTATGTGTTAAAAGCAATTTACCACAAGAAAGATAGGTGGAGTAATGTAGGTAGATTCCCAGGAAAGGGAGGTGGATCACTTGGATCACTTAAGTACCAAGCCTTTCCTAGCCAGATTCTATCCTTCAAGACTTTCACAAACCTTTCTCTAAGTAATTCACTTAGAGAACAATCAAGAATGAAAACACAAGCTTTAATACAAGAAAGCGAAATTACTTAAAAACAATTAAACTCAATGAACAATTAACTCTAATTCAAAAGCATTTGAACTAGGCGAATTCCTAAGGTGAGGCTTCTTTGGCACTTAGAACCTTTGAAGACACACTCACCGTCTAATTGGCGTGATTAATTCCACTAATTATTGAATGTTTAACAACTTACAACTCAAAAGAAATACAATGGAAATTTTGAATTACAAAAGTTTAGAATCCTATTCTATGCTTCCTTTTCTTTTTGGTACTCCTCCTTTTTGCTTTGCACTCCTCGCTTTGATGTATGTTTGTATATTTTTGTTGCTGCACTCTTGCTTTACCTATTTTAGGATAGTCACCAAAGTAATCAATTCAACACCTACTAAGTAAAAATGACACTCACCACAAAGGTTAGCTCCAAACTTAACAAGCACCTTTTGAAAACTTCCACCACTTAAGAGGTCAACAAAAATTAAAACAACAAAAGCTCAATTTAAATTTGGACAACAACAAAGGGATTTAAATGTGACAAAAATAGAAGGAATATTGAGGAAAAATTGACAATCAAGCAAAATAAGGTAATCAACGAAGCTAGCACATAAAATGAACCTAGGGAAAGGTACTAGAATTGGATTACAAAAACCAAAACTGAACTACAAGAATTTAAGTGTAAAAAAGTGTGACTTACACGATTTATGCTGAACTGTATTTTTCAAATTTGAATTTGAATTTTTAAACACAGATACTTCAAGATGTTAACCAAATTTTGGCGCTGGAATCACTCAAAACACATGCACCAATCAATTACAATAAAATTTTCAAATCTGGTGCCAGATTACCGTTTTTTTTTCGCGCCAGTTTTGAACACCAATTTTGTTTGATTTATCATTTTTTTTTTCACTTTGAATTTTGATTCACTTTTTTTCTCCCTTTTTTTCTAAGACATCAAACTTATTAGATCCAGATTTCCAGAATTTTTCTCCTACGGATTTAATTTTCACAATGAAAAACAGCCAACACAGTTTAGAAATCCTAATCTAAAATTAAAAACAGAGTTGAAAACTTGCAAAGACACAATAGAATGATTGTATAAGAATTTGTGTGGATCTATCACACAAATATGAACTCAAATCTAAAAGAAAAATGCACCAAAGGATCAAACAATTCAGATTAAAAACTGGACTCAAGAGCAAATCAAGAAACAAAATCAATCAAGAAAAGTACTACTAGGATTTGATGACATTTCTTGGAGAAACATGACTTGACAAAACATGTATAGATTTCAAAATCAAAATGACTCAAATTAAAACAAATTGAACCGATTAAAATGTGCAAGAAAGACTCAAAATCCTAATAAAATCAAACAGCACACCAAAACACACAAGAATCCTACACAAAATTGAAATTAGAAGCTCAAGAACAAGTTGAACACATTCTACCTATTGGATTCATCCTAACAGCATTCAAATCAAAATTAAATTGCACAAAACAGCAAGACATTCAAGGATCTAATGAAGAAGAACACGAAAATATGAAGAACAACACAAAATAAAAAAAATTAGAAGAAGACATTTAGCTCTTGAAGAACCATGGCTCTAGATACCACTTAATGTAGCCTAGCTTGAGTGCTTTCTTCCATGAGCTGAAAACAAATTTGAAAGTGGCGGAAGCTATGGTTTAAGACGTGCAAGGCACTCCTAGGAGCTGCAGAAACCTTAAAGGTGAAGTGTTAGGTGTGGAGAGTGAGTGGTGAGGCCATCTCACTTGGAAAAGATGAAGAGTGAAGACTAAAGGTGTCTATCCTTGAGGTAGGAGACAAGAGTGATAATTCGCACAAAGTTGGCAGCAATTTCACTCAAATTAATCTTGAGAATTACATGAGCCAAGCACCTCCTTTTATAGCAATGGAGGGTTGGAATTTACAAAGCCAAATTCAAATGAAATGCAAGCTAAATTGGTGCCAAATGAGAGCACATGGAAGGTGTGACTAGGGAGGAGTGACTAGCGTTACTTATGCACTCCTTCATGGCCTTGTCATGACCAGCCTAGATTAAATTTGGTGTTTTAGAAACCCTAATTTAATCTAGGTTGGTAATTAGGTGCCAAAATTAATTCTAAGAAAAATTACAAATAAAATTTCCTATTCTATTTTGACAAAAATTAAATTCTACCCTATACTAAACTTATGGCATTTTTAAATGTATAGATGAAAGTTTCTTTGCCATCAGTAGCAGTGTCCCAATCCTCTTGGATTCTTCTTTCCATAGCTCTTGTAGTTGGCCCATATCTTCTATTTGGTGGGCATGGGCTTGACCTTTGACTTGGACTTGGGCTTGGGCTTCTTCCATCAATAGTAGTAGAGACCTCCACATAATGACCATCCATAGGAGTCGTAACTAGTGCTTTAACATCCCCAAGTGATTTAGCCTTCCGAGGAGATGTATGACTCGATGGAGATGGTACAACCACAGTAGCAGAGACCTCCACAGGATGATCATCAATAGGAGTCGGAACTGAATCTACTACAAGTTGTGACTTTGAGCCCTTTGCTTGTATAACACCCGGTGAATTCCTTACCATCCCCGGTTCTAAAACCCTAACTGTATCAGAAATGAGAGTGAACAACCTTTGCCTGGGTGAGGACCTATCATGATCCGAGGCATCCTCGAGAGGAGGCATATCTACAAAATCATCCTCCCCTCCATCTGTTTTATCGAAAGCAAGGTGACCCAGGAGTGACCTTGCATTAGCCCCGCTAAGAGCATCAATTGTCAAATTACCAATAGGGCCTTCCAAGAGCTTCGACTGCAAATCTTTCTTCAGATACTCTTTATGTTGTTTAGGAACCAACCTTTCCCTGTTCCTGTTCATCAGGAGTTGTCTTATGAGAAGGATTATGTTGAGGTCCAGGAACACGACCCTGATCATGAATCATGGGGCACTGAGCAAGCTCTTGCCCAATCATCTTACAGTGAGAGTAAAATGGAGGGAGCCATTCATATTCCACATCGGCTACAAAAGCAAAGTCTGAACATTCAACCAAGAAGTGATTGGGAAGAGGGAACAACAAATCAATATCCACCAGAACTATCCCTATTATTTCTCATGGTATGATCATCCAAAGACAAAGGAGTACCAATGCCTCTGGTGATGGAAAATATCGCCCTTGGTCTGTAATATTCCAAAGGAAAATGGTAGATTCTAACCCAGGCCTATGTTTTAGTACTCTTCATAGTAGATGGAACAAAGTCTTTTGTCCAAGAAAACAATCTCATTAAACCAGGAGATAACTGCAATGAACCCATCCGGAGAGCCCATCGCATGTCTTCTAAAGAAGAGAACTCAAACTCATAGAAACCCTTCCCAAGAGGGATTGCTTTCCACGGTCCGATAGCCTTCCACACCAGCTGCAACTTTTTAGTTAAATCAAGGTGTGTGAGAGGTTTATCCCCCTTAGATAGAATAATCCGACCATGTAGATGGGTCTTGCAATCCCCAAGACCAGCCAAATAATCTTTCTCATCAACCCAGACAACAACCATGTCTCCCTTAATACAAGGAGTAGGTAGCTGGGACAAAGGAATGTGACATGTATTTCCCAAAGCCTGAGTAAAAGTCTTCCTTTAGCCTGGCCTAGACTTCTTATTGGGAAACACTTCTCGATCCATCAAACAAGCCCATGGGATGAGGAAACCCGTAGAGCCTTTCGCCATTTTCAAAGGCTAACAAGTTGTCGACCAACCCACCCCAATCACCACCGTCCCACTAACCGCACCATCGCCGCGCACCAGTCGCACCAAAGTAGGCACAAAAGGTGGCAACTTTTGTTGTGTGCCACCACTGCCAGCAGCTCCCGCACACATTTCTTTATAAAAATCTTGACTTTATCACAAATTAGATTTGGCTACATGAAAAAGGAGGCAACATTTTTTGTATGCAATGCCTTGACACCCCCGCCAACAACATCCACACACGTTTCTCCATAAAAATATTGACTTTACCACAAATGTTGATAAAAATCTTGACTTTACCATAAACTTTGATAAAAATCTTGAGTGTACCGCAAAATTTGAAAAATCTCGACTTTACCACTAACTAGAATTGGCTACATGAAAAAGGTAGCAACTTTGTTTGTGTGCAATAGAATTTTCAAGAAGAAATTTAAAGAAAGAATACACCTTGGATGCAGACGTAGAGAGTCGCCGTGCCACCACTAGCGTCTCGGCAGACTATCGTGCCGCCATTGACCAGCACCCATGACCCTTGCACCACCACTGTCCACCACCAAGCTGAAGAATGAACAACCACCCACACAAACCCTAACTGCACCAAAACCTTCGGAGGAGAGAGAACAGAACAAAAATCTTATCTCCAAAGAGATTTGTTAGTGAGAAAAGGCATTGCATACAAAAATCTGTCCTACCTTCAACCACGATTAAAATAGGTTTGTATGTTTGTTTGCAGAATGAAATAACAAGTTTTGTAAATTTTAGAAACATTAGATGAAATCATAAGTGCTAACAAGTTCTACATTAGATGAAATCAGAAGTTCTACAAGTTCTACATTATTTTTGGGTTGTGACATTGCTATGAATGTATGGAACAGTCCAACACAATATTTTTTTTAATCATTTTGAGCAATTTTCATTGACTTTGTTGAGTAAAAAACATAATCAGTATTGGAAGATAGTGTGATTTGCAATAGTATGATAAATGGGAACATAGAAACTATGTTGTTTTCAAATAAGGGATTATTGATGCTGGAAATCTTTTGCAAATGGCCCAACTTAAATCTTGGTAGTGGTTGAAATGCAAATAAATAAATTTTTCTTTCTCTTTCTCTGATTGGATCGTGTATCCAATTTTATGCTTCAAATCTCTTAAATGAATAGTTCCTTTTTTTGGATGTATGGCTATTCTGTTTTCTTGCTGGCTTTAAGGTATTCTCCTATAAGCTATAGATCATTTAGCTGGTCGGGGAAGGCTTTTTTGTTAGTAATGTAGGGTACAATACTTGACTAGCAAGACGTGATCTTGTGGTTTAGACTAAAATTTATATTCTAAATTAATTTAAAGCGGTTAGTAACTAAAATCTTGATAACTAATGTTAAATACAAATTTAGAAATTACTTTATACTTTTTCATTAGTAATAGAAACTACTTTAGATACCAATATTTTTTTAGTTTATAAAATAATATCTAACTTAATCAATCTAACAAATAATTTTTTTTTCTAAATTAATTACTATTTAGTTATTTTTTATAATGTAAACAATTTCATTATGTTTTCTTATCATATAAAAAAAAATAGTTGGTATTTTTAATTAAAAAAAGCAGGATATTGTTTTTAGAGATGTGTTTATTCTTTAATAATGACGTGTAGACACTTCTACACATATAAAAAGAAATAGGAAAAGAAATATTTGTCCTAAAAAGATATAGCTTTTCTAATAGTAAAAAGAAAACTATTTCTCTTCGTACCTAACATAATACTAAAAAAAATCATTACATAAAAATTAATTTTAGATACCAAATATAATTAGTGTACCGATCAGTCCTCGCCCATGACTTAGTCTCTTTGCTGAAAAAAGTGAACAGCTTGAGACTAGGGGGGCTTGTGTACTGACTAGTCCTCGGACGTCAGCTGGGTCCCACAGCATGGGCCAAAGCCACGTGGAATGGACCCCACAGGGGGTATTGAACAGAGAGGGGTGATTAGTCATTAGCCTACAGAGAGGGGTGATTAGTCATTAGCCTACAGAGAGGGGTGATTAGTCATCAGCCTACAGGAAAGGGTGATTAGTCATCAGCCTACAGAGAGGGGTGATTAGTCATCAGCCTACAGAGACGGGTGAGTAGTCGTCAGATCACCAGGATGGGCGGAGGTGTCATCGTCACTCAGCAGGTTGAGGAGTCCTCGGCAACAGAGTGTGGCGAGGTGACATCGGTCTCGGGTGATTTGAACAGCGTAAACAGAACAGCTAAGATTGGTTTCCAGAGTGGGCCAATGACCAGTTAAATACCCAGAGTTAGGGAGAGGCCTGGATCACGAAGTGCCCACGCGGGTAGCAGGGAGAGCACAGTTAGGTGCAGAGTCCTGAGGGGTCGAGTACTCACCAGAACTAGGGTTTTCCCAGTGAAGCTACATGCATGGCACGTGAACAGTGAAGGCACTCCCAGAACAGGTGGCCCCAGAGACTAGGTGCATAAGGAGGCACCCAGGTGGTCACCCTGTTAAAGTTTGCACTCCAGAGAAGGAAACCTTATGTGCTAGATTACCCTAAGATTGGGTGATAGAGGCGCAGGGGTATTCCAGTAAATCCTAAATATGGCTAGTAGCGCAGTGAACCCTAATTAGGGATAGCGGCGCAGTAAACCCTAGACTATATAAGGGACAGTAAAATACTTCACAAAGGTACGCAGTTTCTAGACCTAAACACAGAGAGAAACTCAATACACTTGGTGTTCCTTGCTTTACACTGACTTAAGCGTCGGAGTGCAAACGGCCTCTAGGGCGCCCCCTTTCTCTTTTGCAGGTGCAGATTGCTTCGAAAGAACCAAACACATATCAACGTGAGGAAGGAGGCGTGTGAGTGTCGTGAATCAACCGACAGGCGGGTCAACCGGCAAGAACATTTGGCGCCCACCGTGGGGCCGGAGTAAAACAAGGTCCCATACACGGGAGTGAGAGAAAAAACCACAGAAGATGAGGAATACAAGACACGGGTCCGTTCCACCAAATGGAGGCGACAACGTTACCATGCAACAGCTTATGGAAACGATGCGCGCCCTCCAGGAGACGGTGGCGGAGTCCAGAGCGCATCAGGCGCGTATGCAGGAAGACCTGGCCGCCTCACAGGCCAGGAATGAAGAGTTGCACCGAGCGAATGAGGAGCTACGCTTAAATTTGCAACACATACAACAAGCTGGAGATCGTGGGGAAGATGATCGAGCCCCACCAGTGCCCCCAAGGGCCTTTCCCATGCCTTTCTCCCAGGCGATTATGAACACGGTGGTCCCAGCCACCTTTGTAGGGCCTAAGACCGTGTTCACCGGGAAAGAGGATCCTGAAACGCATCTCACTGCTTTTCATACGCAGATGATGTTGTCGGGAGGGTCCGACGCAGTGCACTGTAAGCTCTTTATGGCCACACTGACAGGAACTGCGCTGGAATGGTTCGTGAGTTTGCCTGAAGGACATATCACGTCTTTCGCGCAATTCTCCGCACTGTTCAGGGAGCAATATCTTGTCAACAGGGCCCCTCCACCAGTGTCTTATGATCTTTTCGATGTAAGGCAGCATCAGAGGGAGTCCCTTAAAGATTACCTCAATAGGTTTGGGGCGATGGTGGTAAGGTTGCACACCAAGGATGAAGACATGGTGGTGCACGCCTTCAGGAAGGGCGTATTGCCAGGGCCTTTCAGCGAATCTCTGATACGCAGCCGCCCCAAGACCTTCGGCGACATAAAACGACGTGCTGTGGCCCACATTGTCGCCGAGGGAGAGCTCAGCGAGAAGCGAGAAAGCGCAGTCTCGTTAAGGCCCCGAGCGCCTAGTCGGCCTCAACCGCTGCGGGTGCACGAGACAACCACAAAGAAGAAGGCTCAAGGGAAACAGAAGCCCTATGAGCCCTGAAAATCACAACCTAGGGCGCGAGGCAAGGATGACATGCCCCCTAGGCATGAATTTGTGGTGGAGTTGAAGGAACTGATTGCCATTCCTAATGTGGCAGAAAGGTTGAAAATGCCCCCAAAGAGTGACAAGAGGTTGGGGCCCAACAAAAACGCATGGTGCGAATTCCATCAAGCTTTTGGTCACCCCATTCGAAATTGCCTTGCCCTGGCCCACCAATTGGATGAGTTGGTGAAGAGTGGGTTCTTGAATGACTACCTAAAGGAGGCATCAGAAGGTGAGACGGTCGTTGCACCAAGGACAGACCAGGGGCATGAAGTGTCCATACATGGTGAGATCCACACTATATCAGGTGGGTTCTCAGGAGGAGGGTGCACTTCTTCGCAACGTAAGAAGTATGCACGTTCGGTGATGGCAGTGGAGACCTGCGAGGAAGATCACTTCCTGGATATCGACCTCGTCTTCACAAAGGCTGATCGGCGAGATGTTGTCCCCCATGATAACGATCCGGTGGTCATTTCGGTGGTCACTGCCGCACGTAAGGTGCACCGGGTATTGGTCGATCAGGGAAGCTCGGCCGATGTGATGTTCTGGTCGACTTTCAACAAGCTACAGTTGTCTCCTGATCAGCTGCGACCGTACGTCGGCTGTTTGTATGGGTTCGCAGGAGACCAAGTAGAAGTGCGGGGGTACATAGAGTTGAGGACCACGTTCACTGATGGAGTAGCATCCCGCACAGAGAACATCAGGTACCTTGTGGTGAACGCTCCCTCTGCCTACAACATACTTCTGGGCAGACCGGCCCTGAACCGGCTAGGGGCTGTGGTGTCCACGAGGCACATGAAGATGAAGTTGCCATCTATGGAGGGGATGGTGGTAACCATAAAATCAGATCAAAAAGAGGCTAAAAGGTGCTATGAGAATAGCCTCAAGACAAAAAGAGGAATCTGCATGGTGACCACCTCACCACCGGGAGGAGTTGTCAATGAAGCAGATATGCCCTGAGGTGACGTCGGGGTCACCCGAGCAAAGGTCGCCCGGGTGAGGCGGCCCGAACCGGCAGAGGAGGTCGTGGAGAAGGAGATCGGGGGGAAGATTTTCAAGCTGGGTAAATCCCTGTCTCAGGAGACCCAAGACCAGGTGGCGGGAGTTATAGGAAAGCATCTGGATGCTTTCGCTTGGTCCCCCTCAGACATGCTAGGCATTGACCCTGATTTTCTATGCCATCGCCTGGCACTGAATCCCCAAGTCAGACCAGTTCGCCAAAGGAGAAGGAAGTTCAATGATGAACGAAGGCAGGTAATCAGGGAGGAAACACAGAAGTTGTTGAAAGCAGGCCACATACGGGAAATACAATACCCTGAGTGGCTTGCGAATGTCGTCCTGGTAAAAAAGGCCAATGGGAAGTGGAGGATGTGTGTGGACTTCACAGATCTTAACAAGGCCTGTCCAAAAGATTCCTACCCTCTGCCCAACATAGATGCGCTAGTAGACAGTGCCTCGGGCTGCAAGTTACTCAGCTTCTTGGACGCTTTCTCTGGGTACAATCAGATCAAGATGCACCCGATGGATGAGAACAAGACTGCGTTCATGACAGAGCTGTCTTGTTACTGCTACACAGTCATGCCGTTTGGGCTGAAGAACGCGGGTGCCACATATCAGAGGCTGATGGACAAGGTCCTCGCCCTCATGCTGGGACGCAATGTGCAGGCCTATGTAGATGACATGGTAGTGACGTCCCAGGCACGAGATCAGCATGTTGATGACTTGGAGGAGCTGTTTAATACAATAGCGAAGTACAGGCTGAAGTTGAATCCAGAAAAGCGCGTCTTTGGGGTGGAAGCAGGCAAGTTCCTTGGGTTTTTGCTCACGGAAAGAGGGATTGAGGCCAACCCAGACAAGTGTGCAGCGATCATAGCCATGAGGAGCCCGACGTCGGTCAAAGAAGTGCAATAGTTGACGGGTCGGATGGCTGCACTCTCCAGGTTCGTGTCAGCCGGAGGAGACAAAGGCCACCCTTATTTCCAATGCCTAAGGAGGAATAGCAGATTCACCTGGACTGCAGAGTGTGAGCAGGCCTTCCTTAAGCTCAAAGAGTATCTGGCCAGCCCGCCAGTCTTGTGCAAGGCTCAGCTCGGCACACCCCTGCGTCTGTACTTTGCAGTTACAGATAGGGCGGTAAGTTCTGTCTTGGTTCAAGAACAGCAACAGAGCCAGAAGCCCATTTATTTTGTCAGCAAAGTGTTGCAGGGGCCCGAGACGAGATACCAAGCCTTAGAAAAGGCAACATTAGCAGTGGTGTTTTTAGCCAGGAGACTTCGCCACTATTTCCAGAGCTTCACAGTGGTGGTGATGACAGATCTGCCGATATGCAAGGTCCTGCAGAAGCCTGATGTGGCGGGAAGAATGGTGTGTTGGGCAGTCGAGTTGTCAGAATTCGACATCCAGTATGAACCCAGGGGCCCGATCAAAGGACACGTCTACGCTGACTTTGTGGCCGAGATGTCCTTAATCGAGGCCTAGCAGGAGGGACCCAATTTCAAATGGGTATTGTCAGTAGACGGGTCCTCGAATCAGCAAGGCAGCGGAGCGGGGTTGATCTTGGAAGGACCCAAGGGGTTGTTGATAGAGCAGGCCCTGCAGTTCGCTTTCAAAGCCAGCAATAACCAGGCAGAGTATGAGGCTTTGATCGCTGGGATGTTGTTGGCAAAGGAGATGGGAGCGCAGAGCCTTATGGCCAAGAGTGACTCATTGTTGGTCACCGGTCAAGTGGCGGGAGAGTACCAGGCCAAAGACCCTTAGATGGCCTCTTACTTGGAGTATGTTCAGAGGTTGAAGAGTTCATTTGAAATATTTGAATTAGTACATGTGCCCAGGGAGCAGAATGCAGAGCGGACTTGTTGGCCAAACTCGCCAGCTCAGGCAAGGGGGGCAGACAGAGGACAGTCATCCAGGAGACCCTGAGGGCGCCCCGTACTTATACAGCTGATAACTTGGTGGGAGTCCATCAGATCAATCAGTTAGATGGTGAGAAGAGGAGTCATCGATCGTTGATTCAGGAAACTTTGAAGAAACCACGAGTCAACGCGTGCAGGCCAATGGAGGTGGAGGCGTCACAGATCTGCCTACTACAGAATGGTGAGACATGGATGACGCCCTATAAGCGTTACATAGTGGATGGAATGCTCCCAGTAGAGCCGACGGAGGCAAAGAAGATAAAGAAAAACTCGTCCAAGTACACGCTCATTGAAGGCGAGTTGTACAGACATGGGTTTACCCACCCCATTTTGGTCTGCGTGCATGGCGAGCAGTGTGTAAGAATAATGGTAGAGCTCCATGAAGGTATTTGTGGCAGTCATATCAGAGGTCGAGCTCTGGCCTCTAGGGCCATTCGAGCAGGGTACTACTGGCCGACGATGAGGGAAGATTGCACTAGGTATGCGCAGCAATGCAAGAAATGCCAGTTGCATGCTGATTGGCCTAAGGCGCCACCAGAAGAGCTCAGGTCGATATACAGCCCTTGGCCGTTTCACACATGGGGAATCGACATCTTGGGGCCTTTCCCTTTGGCGATACGACAAATGAAGTACCTCGTGGTCGCCATAGAATATTTCACGAAGTGGATTGAGACTGAGCCAGTAGCACAGATTACAGCACAAAAGATCCAACACTTCGTGTGGAAGAACATAGTCTGTCATTTCGGCGTACCCAAACGCTTAGTGTCTGACAATGGCACGCAATTTGCAAGCCAACAATTGGGGAAGCTATGTACAGAGTTGGGGATCAAGCAGGTGTTTGCATCAGTCGAGCACCCACAGACCAACGGGCAGGTCGAGTCGGCCAACCGAGTCCTCCTCAGAGGACTGAAGAGAAGGCTGGAGAAGCAAAGGGAAGGTGGGCTGAGGAGGTTCCCAGAATAGTATGGGCATACCATACTACTCCCCAGTCCACTACTAAGGAGACTCCCTTTAGTTTGGTGTATGGTTCAGATGCCATGATCCCTGTAGAGATCCAGGAGAGCTCGCCACGTTTCCAGAACTTTGTGGCTGAGGAATCCAATGAAGAGAGGAAGGTGAATCTTGATCTTTTGGATGAAGCCAGGGAAGAAGCTGGAATCAAAGCTGAGGCGCTAAAGAGGAGAGTTGAGCTCAAACACAGTTCTAAGCTGAGAGCTCGGCAGTTCCAGGCGGCAGACCTCGTCATGCGGAAGGCGTCTCCATACCAGATAGAGAACAAGCTATCCCCTAAGTGGACTGGTCCTTTTAGAGTGACAGGGGCCCTAGGGAATGGAGCATATAGGCTTGAGACTTTAGAAGGAGGTCCGATTCCTCGAACATGGAATGCGACCCACTTGAAGTATTATTTCAGTTAAAGCCATGTAATCTTGTACACTACACAATACAGGGGACACTCTTTTTTCCCTTATAAGGGTTTTTAATGAGGTCACCCAATAAAATTCAGTTAAAGATATATGCTTTTAATGTGTTTGTACAATGTTATTAGAACCTGTCACTTGGAGTTAGAGGTCTCGTAAGTGGAGAGGTAGGTTCGTAGAGAACACCTCCACTTCGAGTGAGAACTTCCAATGTGAAAGAAGGGTTCGCCCAGAGAAATCCTCCTCGCCTGTGAGCGATGTGAGGTCAGTTAGAATCTGTCACTTGGAGTTAGAGGTCTCGTAAGTGGAGAGGTAGGTTCGTAGAGAACACCTCCACTTCGAGTGAGAACTTCCAATGTGAAAGAAGGGTTCACCCAGAGAAATCCTCCTCGCCTGTGAGCGATGTGAGGTCAGTTAGAATCTGTCACTTGGAGTTAGAGGTCTCGTAAGTGGAGAGGTAGGTTCGTAGAGAACACCTCCACTTCGAGTGAGAACTTCCAATGTGAAAGAAGGGTTCGCCTGGTTAAATCCTCCGTCGTCCATGGGCGATGAGAGGTCAGTCAGAACCTATTAGTTGGGGTTAGAGGTCTCGTGAGTGGAAAGGGGAGTTCATAAGGAACACCTTCCCCCTCCGAGTGAGAACTCCCAGATTAAAATAAAGGTTCACTAATGAAATTGGCAGAAAAAATGTGTTACTTGAGGTTCATTTTTGCAGGTGCATTATTTGTGATCGTGAGCCCACCAAATATAAAGCACGACAAACAGATGAACAAGAAGCAAAAATTCAAAGGCAAGCAAAGTGCTGCATAAAACAAAGTTTTTATATTATAAAGGAGGGTGATTACAAGATGTTCAGCTACTAAATACAATCATTCAGAAGACCTATCTGGGCACTATTTGCCTGTCGACCACCTGCATAGTTGCAGAGTATGGTGAGAGGTCCATCTCAGGATGCACGCAGGCAACCTGAGCAAGGGCATCACCAAAGCCTTCCCCATAGGCGTCGGCGGCGTTGTTAATAAGCTCAGTTTCGGTCTTCTTCAGCAATTCAATTTGTTGGGCAAGTTCCTCCTCAACCTTGCCCAGCTGAACTTCTCGGTCGGTAGCCCTCTCCTCCAGCTTGGTCATTTTGGCTTGAGCCCCCTCCACTTGCTCTTCCAGTTCGATGATCTTGTTGCGGAGGGGGAGTATCTTAGCTTCAAGCTGGAGGGCCTCCTGCCCCTTGGAGAAAAGAAGCTTTTTGGTCTCCTTCTCAGATTGACGGAGACTACCCAGTTTTTGATTAAGGACAGTCTCGCGCTTGGTCGCTTGGCGGAGTTGGAGATCCTTTTGCTCTAGCTCTTTCTTCAGTTGGGCGGTCTCCTCAAGCAGCTCTGCCTCAACGTTGCCCTTGACCAGCAAGGAGTTGGAAGCGGCCAGGAACTCCCCGAGACCGTGGCTGAGAAGGTTCTCGAGGGAACTTCTGTCCATGGCCTCCAAAGCAACTCGGCCAGGCATCTGCGCAAGAGACCTTTGGAGCAGAGAAGGCAGTTCTGGGGCAGCAGGCATCTGGCTAGAAGGAGGAGCACTCTCCCCACCTCCCTCCAGCGTTAAGATTGGCTCAGGAGGGGATGAGGCGCTGGGAGGGTGCTCCCTAAAGGATGAAGGGTGCCCTTCTGTGGCCGAAGAGACCTCCGCGACCGTCCCCACCCTTTTCATTTTGAAGACAAGGCCGGAACAGGTGTCCTCGTCATCAGAAACCTCCACAGGGGCTTCCCTCTTGGACTTTTCAGCAATGGGTTCCAAGGCAGCACCCGCGGGTGATGAAGGACCTGCAGGAGCTGAACCGCTAGCATTGCGGCGATTCAGCACATCCGCCAGCCTTTTCTTCTTGTCAGCACTGAGTACCATGCCTGCAGTGAACAATAAGAAAGTATGAGAAAGACAAGGCATTAAGTATGTGAATAGTTAAGCGCAAGATGAAGTTGGTGTACCAATGTACACGCTGAGAGTCTCGGCATCGTATTCATGCCTAATCAGCTGGGTGGAGTCAAACACCACGCCCCAGCTGGAAATGGTCTGGCAGAGTTCTTGGTCAGGGACAGTCAACTCCTCAAGCCTGCGTGGCTTCTTGAACTTCAACTCCCCCACCCAATATAATGGGAACCCATCGAGCATGGTGGGGTCGTAGGAGCTGCAGCAGACTCGAAAGAACCTTCCCTTGAAGTTCTTGTACGACTGCGAGAAGAGAGTTAGTAGGACTCTCCCTGCCACCCCATTCAGGCTCACCCAAAGCCTCTTGCCGGGGCTCTTCGCCTCGAAGAAGTAAAGAAAGACATCGACAGAGGGGGTGAACCCTAGATTATTGCAAAGGATGGAGAACGCCCTGATAAAGGCCCAACTGTTGGGGTGCAGTTGAGCAGGCGCCACATTTAATTCTGTGAGCAAAGCCCTCTCGAACCCGGTGAAAGGAAGGCGGACTTTGACTCGTTTGAAGATGGTGGCGTAGAAGAAGAAGAACGGTTCCCCGTCGTTGTAGCGATCATCGGCGCACACGGGCTCGTTTGCTGTACCGGGTCGCACAGAGACGTACGCGTCAGTTTCCCTACCAAAGACGCGTCCTTTGATCTCATTCTCATCATCCCTGTGCTTGCGAAGATCCTCGCAGGATGTGAGTTTAGAGGTCTCGGCAAGGAGATCCTCAGAAGCCCATGGGTAGAGGGCCTTGTAATCGACCGCTACAGTTGGAGGAGGGTTGGAGGTAGTTTTGGTTTTGGCCATCTCGAATCTAAACAAATGAGAGGCAGGAAAAGAAAAGAGGCTTAGAAGAAAACAATGGTGGACGAAGACTCGAAGGTAGAACGAACCCAGAAAAGAAGAACAAAAACCCTAGAATGCACAAACCACACACAAGCCCAGAACAGTTACAGCATGCCATATGGATGATCGAGATTATGTTATGAAGGAGGAGAAGACATAAAAATCATACCTTTGGTTGAGCGAGGGCGGAGAAGTGTGGAAAGCTTGGTGAGAAGAAGAGAGCGTGCGCTGGAAGATAGAGTCTACAGAGGTGAGAATGCAAAGTGATGAAACAGTGAAGTGGCACGGGGTTTTGAAGAGGTTTAACGTAGCCCTAGGGAGCGCAAACATTATGAATCTCAAACCGTTGATGCAGCCACGTGTTAGCGGATGAAAGGGGGTTGGTGAAGTGTCCTTTCAGCGCACTGTTCATGTACTTACACGCAGAGCCACGTAGGTCGCCCGAGTCAATGACTTAGTCTCTTCGCTGAAACAAGGTAACAGCTCGAGACTAGGGGGCCTTGTGTACCGATCAGTCCTTGCCCATGACTTAGTCTCTTCGCTGAAACAAGTTAACAGCTTGAGACTAGGGGGGCTTGTGTACTGACCAGTCCTCGGACGTCAGCTGGGTCCCACAGCATGGGCCAAAGCCACGTGGAATGGACCCCACAGGAGGTATTGAACAGAGAGGGGTGATTAGTCATCAGCCTACAGGAAAGGGTGATTAGTCATCAGCCTACAGAGAGGGGTGATTAGTCATCAGCCTACAGAGACGGGTGAGTAGTCGTCAGATCACCAGGATGGGCGGAGGTGTCATCGTCACTCAGCAGGTTGAGGAGTCCTCGGCAACAGAGTGTGGCGAGGTGACATCGGTCTCGGGTGATTTGAACAACGTAAATAGAACAGCTAAGATTGGTTCCCAGAGTGGGCCAATGACCAGTTAAATACCCAGAGTTAGGGAGAGGCCTAGATCACGAAGTGCCCACGCGGGTAGCAGGGAGAGCACAGTTAGGTGCAGAGTCCTGAGGGGTCGAGTACTCACCAGAATTAGGGTTTTCCCAGTGAAGCTACATGCATGGCACGTGAACAGTGAAGGCACTCCCAGAACAGGTGGCCCCAGAGACTAGGTGCACAAGGAGGCACCCAGGTGGTCACCCTGTTAAAGTTTGCACTCCAGAGAAGGAAACCTTATGTGCTAGATTACCCTAAGATTGGGTGATAGAGGCGCATGGGTATTCCAATAAACCTTAAATATGGCTAGTAGCGCAGTGAACCCTAATTAGGGATAGCGGCGCAGTAAACCCTAGACTATATAAGGAACAGTAAAATACTTCACAAAGGTACGCAGTTTCTAGACCTAAACACAGAGAGAAACTCAATACACTTGGTGTTCCTTGCCTTACACTGACTTAAGCGTCGGAGTGCAAACGGCCTCTAGGGTGCCCCCTTTCTCTTTTGCAGGTGCAGATTGCTTCGAAAGAACCAAGCACATATCAACGTGAAGAAGGAGGCATGTGAGTGTCGTGAATCAACCGACAGGCGGGTCAACCGGCAAGAACAATTAGATATTATATTGACTAGATTAGATATTATTATAGATACTACAAAATTTATTGGTATCTAAGGCAATTTCTATTATTAATAAATAGTTTCTAAATTGGTATCTAATTAGCTATCAAGGTTATACCAATTTAGAAATTATTTATTAATAATAGAAATTACCTTAGATACCAATAATTTTTGTAGTATCTATAATACTATCTAATTTAGTCAATATAATTACTAATTATTTTTTACCTATAAAATTAGCTTCTATTTAATGATTTTCTATATAATATAAATATATAGGAGATGTTCTCTAGTATGTTCTTTAGTCATTTTTCTATCGACATGTTCGTAGGTATAAAGAAAAGACATAATTATCCTTTTTGTCCCAATATTTGATTACTTTATTCAATTTAGTTCCATATTTTTTTAAAACTTCGAAATAATCTCAACTTTTTTGTAGAAATGATTTAATGTGGTCTATTGTATTAAATTGCCCTCAATTTACAAATTCATCTCACCATACTTAAATTGCACTTTTGAATTATATGTATTCTTATCAATGTTGAATCATACTTTAAAAAGTTTGACTATCACATTGAATTATTTAAAAAGATAGAAACCATCCTGAACTCTTTTAAAAAAATTTGAAAACAAATTAAACTTCTTAAAAGAAAATTGGAATCATATTAAACATTCTAAAACAAAAGTTAGTACCATTTTTTTTTTAAATATGGAGACTAAAGTTAGAAAAAAAAAATCATAAAATGTTCGAAAATAATGATAATTATATCTAAAAACAATATTTCTCTTTGTAACTAACATAAAAATATGTAGGAAAAGTTCTCTAGTCATATTAAGAGAGAAAAAAAATTGAAAAAAAACTTTTCATAGGTACTTATAAATGTTGAATATAAATGTTTATTAGGTGATTTTATTATGTCTACACGATAGTAATATATATTATGTGTATTTTCTTATATAAAGATTGAAACACCTTTCAAGTGTTTTTTTTTTTAAAATTTAAATCATTCTTTATTGATAAAAAAACTAGTTATATTTAAAAAAACTCATCCAAGTTTCAAAAGATGGAGATATAATTTCTTTTCAACCTAAATGATATTACACAAGATGGAGATGGCCACATATTTTGCTATTTGTTTTTTACTGAGTGGGTATGTAAATTTGTAGGAACAAAACTTCATTAAGGATGGAAGACTCCACCTTTCTTACTTCCACTCAGTTTACTTTTAATGGGTCGAATGCCAACTTTTTGGACTTTCTGAGGTTTCTTCTGATTGTTCACTAGAGGTGTTTTTGCTTACAAGTTTGTGAACATATGTTCTGGTAGAGAAGAAGATGAAGGAAGGAGATTTGAATGATTTCCTTGAGTTGAGGAATAAACCTGAAATGCTAATTAAATTGACAATTCACAATTCTCACAGATATCTTTATATACTGTTTTAACTACTTAAAATAGTGACCTAATATTAAAAGGAAAAAAATCAATATAAAAAGTTTCAGCTAAATTGTAAATCTTAGTTGATAATCAATTTTGAAACAATTCTCCGGTAAGAAACCTAAAAAATAGAATTAATGGCTGGCATGTCCTAAGAAAGATTACTACTGTATTTAGGTGTCCACATGTGTAATAGGTGGTCATGGATGGATTGGATAATCCAATCTAGATCCAATAAAATGGATTGCATTTAAAATTCATATTCATTTTAACTAAATTAAATTTATTTGGATTTTTTAAAATCTATTTAAAATAAATTAAATCTAAATTTAATCCACTTTGTCAATTAGATTAAATTCATCTTGATCTGGATCTTGGCTGATTCAACTTGACATGGTCTCGGGTCCACTTGGTTCGACATAGACTTTGGTCCACTTAACTCGACATGAAAACTAGTCGACTCGGCTAGACATCAGGCCGGAACAACTCGACTTGGACACCGACCGACTCGATCCGACCTGGGCCTGGGTCGACTTAGCTCTACATCAGCTCGGTACTGACTCAACCTTGACTCGACTCGGATTGACTCGGCTCAACATTGGCCTGGGCCGACTCAGCTCGGCATTATCTCGGACTGACTCGGCTCAACATTATCTCGGGACGACTAGGCTTGACATCGGCCTGAGCTGACTCGGCTCGATCTGGGCCGACTCTGCTTGATATGAGCCCGGGTCGACTCGGATCGACATGGGTTGGACTGACTCGGCTCAACATCAGCCCGAACTGACTCGGCCCAACATTTTCGTGGGTCGACTTGGCTCGACATGGGCTCGGTGTTGGCTCGACCTTGTTCGGGTGCCAACTCGACTTGGGCTCTGGCCCACTCATCTCGACTTGGGTCCGACTTGACTCGACTCGACTCGACTTTTTGGTCGAGACTGACTCGGCTCGACTTGGACCTGGATCGACTCGACTCGACATGGGTTCAGGCCGACTTAACTCAACATGGACCCAAATTGACTCGGCTCAACCTGGGTCTGGGCCAAGTCAAAATCCAACCCAAAATCCAATTTGCATAATCCATAAATGTATCCAATCTATATCTAATCCATATCAAATTAAATGGATTGGACTTAAAATCCAAAAATATGGATTTGGATTTGAGATAAATCCATTTAAATAGATTAAAAGTAATATAAATTTGGAAAATTATGAATTGAATTTGACAATTTGAATTTTTTTTTTCCACATATATGAGTCAAGCACGGTTAATCCCAATTAATAAAAGAATGTCAAATCTTCCTGCTGTATACATGTGATTAAACTTTCTTTTATCAACATTAAAAAATAATAAAAAACATTTAAATAAATAGCGTACTTAGACTCTAGTACGTATAAAAACTCTAAACTATTTAAAATAAATTTCCAACAATTCCCTATCCTTCTTTCAACCATATAATTAAAACCATAAAGAATATATCTAACTTGGACTAAAGTACGTAAATAGGGTCATTTAAAATTTTTATTACTAATTTGGACAATTTCTTTTTTTACAAAATTGAGTTAAGTTGTGTCGCATTAACACAATTTTAAGTAAGAATTCATGGAGATGAGGAACGAATTTGCTAACAAAGAGGAAGTTGTAAACATAATACATGATTTTCTGAAATTATTTTATTAAAATCGTGTGTCATCTGCACAAGTTTGTTTAATTATGTTAATTAACTGAACTTGTGCATGAGTGACACAACTTCATTGCAAAATAATATAATTGAAGTTATGCCACAGATGTACAAGTTCAATTTTGGTTAATTTTTTTTAATTTTTTTTAAAAAAAGGAAAGAATTAGGTTAAGTTCTTTTTTTTTTTTTAAAAATCAAGATTTTCTTTTAAGTTATTGGTTTATAGAATTTATGGTTGAATAATTTGATGACATGAAACAGTTAGGTTTTCTGAAATATATATTTTTCGTGAAGTTTATTATTTGTGTAATTATGTTGTATTTTTTGTTGTTTGAATTGGAGAAATTTGTATGATTAAATTTAGCAAAACAAGAATAATGAAATAACCTAAAATAATGAACATTCATACCAATAGTGAGATTTTTTTTATTACATAAATGAAAAATGACTATACGCATGCATAACGAAATTGGATGACCCAGATTAGGACAAACCAAAACAATACTCTTATTATATAAATGAAGGGCACAATAGAAGCAATTGCTCGTATCGATAATAATATGTCATCATTTGTAAATAAACTTTTCTATTATGAAAAAAATATCTTTTACTTTTTTATATTCTCATTTACCATAATTACATATCATTCAATTAACTCTGACAAATCTACATAATATCATAATCTACAAATAATTTCAATTAACAAATTATTACGAATTAAAATTTAACGCTCTCTTTAAAATAATACATTTTTTTTTAAAATTTATAAATATGTGTAAAAAAATTAAACCTTTCACGTATTAAACCTATTTTTTTTCCACAACGAAACTGAACTTATACATGGGTGACACAACTTCAGTTGTATTATTCTACACTAAAGTTATGCCACACATGCACAACTTCAGTTAAATAACATAATTAAACAAACTTATGTATATGACACACGATTTCAACAAAATTATTTCTAAAAATCGTGTATCATGTCCACAATTTCCTTTTCGTTAGCAAATTTGTTCCTCATCTCTACGAGTTCGCACTTAAAATTGTATTGATGCAGCACAACTTAATCCAATTTTGTATTTTTCTCCCAAATCAATAATAAAAATTTAAAATTATCCCATACTTTAACCCCTAACTTGAATATATAACTTTAGCCAATCTTTCAAAACAGCTATAAAAAATAAAGCAACAGTAAGAAATCTTCATCTACAAATATAATAGAAAAATGGTGATTCCTTTATGCCAAATGTTGGATTTATTTTAAATCATTTCAAAGCGTAATCCATACTCGAGTTGTTGCAACCATGTAATAAAGTTTTAATAATCTCCAAAAAAGCTAGCTAGTTGCAAAAGGAGAATGAATGTGTTATTGTGACAACTCCTCCTTGACATTTGCAGGCTTTCTTGACCCTGCTAGCAGTTCACGTTGGGCTCACAGCAGAAGTGGCATGCCTATATTGTTGGAGGGTTCCCTATGGAATGTTCCTACTAGTTTGAAGGTTTGTAGTTATCAGGTAGTTATGGCTTCTAGACTGAAATGCATATCATAATAGGCAGTTTTGTTTTCTAATCTGAAATGAAAATCCTACTGAACATGCAAGTATGGTTTCTGGTTCCTAATCTAAAATGCAAATTATATATGATAAAAATTGTACCAGTCGAGACCGTATAATCAATATGAGACTCAGCATCCGGTCTAGGCTGACCGAGGTAACGAGTAGCGAAATTGATTAATGATCCAGCATTAGTTAATACACTTTTATTAGGCCTAATAACAACACAGGGCCCATAATATATATAAATAAACACAAATCTCAAAGATCAGGTACGCAATCATCTACTACTGAGTGTCTAGTGCCTAAGTTTGACTTGAGCATCAGAGTGCCTTTTGCATGTAGCATTCGAGTCTGGAGTTCAAGAGGAGGAGTGGAAGAGCGAGAGTTGTAGGAATCCGTGTGAGAGGAAGGAGTTAGGTGCAAACCGACCGATCGAGGAGAGGTTCAATAGTTCTCATGGCTCCAACCCCATTCGAGAACAATTAGTGTCGACCGTGGGGCCGAGAAAATTTGAAGAAGGGAGAGAAAGATGATGTCCACATGAAGCATGATGAACGAGAAGATCTCAGAAGATGAACAGATGGCAATGATGATGTCTCTATGGAGGGAGATGGATGTGATGAAGAAGAAGAACGAGGAGGAGATCCTGGCCCTTCGAAGAGTGAATGAGGAGATGAAGAGGAAGCTGATTGGGGAGGGCCCCTCTGGCGGGCCAAGTAACCCCGTGAGGAGACCTGATGCGACCCTGGCTGGCACAAAGGTTGTTGTAGAGCTGAAGCCAACTCACACTCAGGAGATTGTGGGTGAATCATACCCGAATAGGTCTTTTCCCCCTTCCAGTGCATTGGGTGCATCTCAGAGGTACCCATTCACCGACTATGTGATGGGAGCGCATCTTCCACTCATGTTGAAGGGACTGAACATGGATTTTATGACGGGACAACCGAACCTGACGAGCATATGGACGTGTACACCATGCACATGAGTTTGTACACTTTGGACAGCGCAGTCCTGTGTCGAGTGTTCCTGATGTGAGTTGATTTTAGATTGACACATTTTAGAGGTTACTCTTTTCTTTATGATTTTTGAGATTAACAATTTAAGGTGAGAACCCAAAAAAAGATCCTCACTGGACACAAACTTAACCAAGTGATTAAGTAAGTGTGAAGGTTCACTTCTAGAGGGCAAAGAGAAAAACACAATATGGTGATTATGATGATGAAGGTAAATTGAAGAAATGGAAAGAAAATAAGATGAAAAAAAGACAAGTGATAACCAAAATTAAAAGACAAACATGATCTCATAAATAGGAATGGAATGGATGGTGCAAAAGGAAGATAAAATGAGGAAGGGATGAAGAAAGCTTATGAAAGAAGAAGGGATGTCACGCCACTTGGAGAAGGAGGCACTCCAAGATGAGTTGTGAAAGAGCCGCCACTTGAAGTGCTTACACCCTCAAGATAAGACCCACTATGAGAACTCTCAAGTCTCACAAAAACACTCCTGCAGAGTTTCTTTACTATCAAAATTCAATGTGTCAATACATGGAAGGAGGCACCCTTTATATAGGAAGGAGTGACTTGTGATAGGAGTGTCATTTGTGAGAAGTCTTCTAGAAGGTAGGTCAAAGAAACCCTAAACTTAGAAGCACTTGTCATGAAAGGTGGGCTTGGCACAAGCCCAAATTACTAAGTACACCTTACTCAAATTACTAAGCACACCTTATTCAAATTACTAAGCACATCCTACTCTAGTTTATTCTTCTATTTGGACTCCTAGAGTGAGCCCAATTTTATTTACATAAATTCTCTTGTGGAAAGACAAAGAAGGAAGAACTTCTGATATTGTGGTTTATATCTGGTTCTTCTTCTGGTAATGCTCTCTCGAGGTTTGGTAGGGCCTAACTTTGTATACTGAGATGACTAACCTATTTGTGAAGTGCTTGTTATGTCCTTAGTCATCTGCTGGTTGATGTGGTTTGTATAATGCCCCCGAAGGTTGAAAGAATTCGACCTCGAATTTAGAACTACTGCAACTAACATAATTAGTTTGTTCACTTGATTTATTTATGTGAGTTGTGAAGCAAACTTAAGTTCATTGGTTTTTTGGAGTTTGGGTGGAATGGTTCTAGTTACATGTAATGTTTGTACAGAACGTGTAGGATCAAAGGGAATTTGGTGTGAAAAGATTCTTATAAGGTGTTAACCTTTAGAAGGTTTATGAAAAATATTCCCACATTTCTCTAATAAATGTTGCATGTAATTAGAGCTATGAATATACAAACAAGAGAAGGAAGGAAAGTACCAAAGTGAGTTGACAATTTTTATTTTTGGACAGATCAACATTACGGTTCTCACCACGTTTGGTGAGGTGATGAGCCCCGTTTTGTTATTTTCGTCATCTTTTTCATATTTGTTTTTTTGTTTCATTTTTACCACGTCTTTATTTACCTCTTTTACCATCATAGTTCTTTTGGTTGGACAATTGGCAGCTATGTGCCCCAAACCTAAACATTTAAAACATTTTCAACTTGAGGTTTTGGTGGGTGACTTAGGGGTAGAGGTGGAAAGGTTGTCTTTAGAAACTCTATGGTGAGAAGTGGTTTCTTTTGAAAAATAGGAAGGAAAAGTTTTTGTAGAAATTTTGTTTTTATCCTCCCATGAAGATTTGTAGAAGCCATCATTATGAGTATTTTTGAAAGTTGTTTTCTTCAAAAATTTGTGATTCCACCTTGATGGTTAGGTGAACCAATTTCTTTAAAGAAGATTACTCATATAATTATGCAATATCTTCAATTTCTCTCCTCAAACCACTCACAAACCTAGCTATCTTTGACTCTTCACTATCATGCATATGAATTTTAGCTAAAGTAGTTTCTAAGTCCTTAAAATGTTCATCTACCTTCCTAGGTCCTTGATGAAGCCGTTGGAGCTTCAACAAGAGTTCCTTCCTATAATGAGGAGGGACAAACCACACGCGCATGCATAACTTTAAATCACTCCAAGGGACCACGATTGACCTCTTGTTTAGCCCAATGTCCATTATAATCTAAAAATTCTAGGGAAGCTAACTTAACCTTTTAGTCTTCTTTGACCTCATATACATTAAAGATTTGTTCTACTTTAGCTTCCCATCCTAAATATACATTTGGGTCACTATCCCCAATTAAACTAGGTAACTTTACAAAAGAAAAAGAATTCTTTAGTGGTTGGTGTTGATGGCGCCTTTCTTCAAAATTGTGCACTCTCCTATCTTGGTCTTCTTCTTGACTCCCACAGTGCCCATGATACCTTGTAGTGCGCCTAGGTTCCCACCTCCTTTCTCTAGTTAATCTCTTTTGAGTTTCTTCAAGTTGGTGCATTCTTTCTACTAGTTGTCTCATTTCTTGTTCTTTGTGGGTAAAGATCCTCTTGGCATCCTCAAGCTCCTCCAAAAGACATGCCTTTTGAGGAGATTGTGGTTTAGAAGATTCCCCTAAAGATAAATGATACATGATGTTGCACAAAGAAAGCAAACAATTAGTGAAAATTGTTGAACATAGGCTTTGATGTCTCCAAATCCAAGTGGAATGCATGAAGATCTTTGTTGTTGTTTGTGTGTGTGGGTTCTAGGTAGTTTGAATTTGCTAATCCACTCTTAGTTATGATCCAAACTTGTTTTAATCAAGATCTTTTGAAAAAGAGTGTTTTACAAAGAAGTGGAAAAACAACCTATTGTTTTATCAATTCAATCGATTGTTTTACAATTAGTAGTTTTTTTTTAAAGGATTTGAAAAGCTTGACTTTGTTTCACTTTACTGTCAAACCCATTCAATTGGTTGTTTTGAGAAATCAATTGATTGTTTTTTTAAAATCCTTAATAGAATCTGTTAAGTTTGTTGAATTTGCCTTAAATGATTCAAAACTGATTTGGCTCTTGCTTTAAATGTTTTTAACAGCTTTTTGGAGTATAAATAATATGTTATACGCTCCTAAGTAGTTATGAAATCAGATTATATCTTTCAAATAAATTTTTCTCCAAAATTGCTTCAAGCTTTGGATTTTTTCAAAGAGTGGAATAGGATTGATTTGTAATTTTTTTTTTCAATATGAGTTTGTATCAGGGGTGATAATTCCTTTTCTCTTTTGAATTTTGTAATTTCGTAAAGACTAGTGTGTGCAGATCTAGAGGTTGTTCTGATATGTGGTGTGTGGTTCGCTAAAGAAAGTGTGTGTTCTTAAGGGGCTCAAGATCACTTCTTTGGTGTATGTAGTTTGTAATCTGTGATTGATTGCATAGTGGATACCAGTGGTTTCTGGGGACTGGATGTAGCTCTTGGTATAAGAGTCAACCATTATAAATCTGTTTGTGTGATTCTCTCTTTCCCTGATCTTGCTCATATTTGTTTTAAGTTGTTTATATTCACTGCTGATAAAAACAACCGGTTGAATCACATAAACAACCAGTTGATTTTCAGGAAATCAACTAAAACAGTTTTGTTTGTTAGCTAATCAAGTTTCTTGTTTTGTGATTCTTCATTAGCTTTCATTATACCTTTAAAGTTTGTGAAAAGCGTTTATAAACAATTCACCCCCCTCTTGTTTAAGGCCATAAATTCTAACAATAATAATTAATGCACTCAGCACGTGTATCACTCGTCTTTTTTTTTGTTTTTGTAAAGGTGAAAAAAAAAGGTTAACTTCACTTAAGAAAGGTTTTGCAATTTTTCCAAAAAAAGGGTCCACACTTGGTAGCAACAATTCAAGTGAAAGAGGTCAAAGATCTTAACACTTTCTCACCAATGAAACCCACAACAAAGCTTAAGAAAATTTGAAAGACAACCAAGAAAATCTTAAAGAAAGAAAGCTAAACCAAAATGGAATTAGGATGAAGACAATACTTAGAGAAGAAAGACAAGAAAAACACTTAAAAAGACTCAAAGAAACTTACTCAAACTTTAATTATGAAGGTTTGAATGTCCTTAGAAATTGTGAAAGCAAGAAGGATTATATTCCACAAGTATGAACACAATTTGTCATATACTTAGAATCCTCTTTAGTAATTTGAAATTTGAAAGTTAAAATGTGAATGCTCTCAATTTGTTTTTATCTTTGTTTTCATGGATTCAAAATTTCCATATCCTTTTTTCATGCATATTTTTAATTCACTTTTCAATTTTTGAACAAGATATTGGGTTGGGATTCAATTGGTATGAACACTTACATTCTATGTTTGGAATTAAATCAACCACTACTCAAACAACTTCTAATTTGTTTTTAGCTCTTCACAATTAAATTCAAAATAAGTATAATGGATTTAAGACTCCTAGAACACTAAGAACATAAGACTTAAGCAAAAGATGTAAGGAAAAAAAATTGACAAAAAAAAAAATTCAAAAGCAGAATTTAAAAGTGCTTAATGAATAAAAATGTGGAATTGTAAAGGACAAGAATTTAAAGGCAGAATTGAAATTGCTCGAAGATAAAAGCAAGAATTGAAATGTGTTGGAATTTTAAAGGCATAAATCAACTCAAAAGCAATTAAGCACAAGATAACCATGCTCTGATTACCACATGATGTGAGTTGATTTTAGATTGGCACATTTTAGAGGTTACTCTTTTGCTTATGATTTTTGAGATTAACAATTTAAGGTGAGAACCCAAAGAAGATCACCACTGGGCACAAACTTAACTAAGTGATTAAGTAAGTGTGAATGTTCACTTCTAGAGGGCAAAGAGAAAAACACAATATGGTGATTATGATGATGAAGGTAAATTGCAAAAATGGAAAGAAAATAAGATGAAGAAAGACAAGTGATAACCAAAATTAAAAGACAAACATGATATCATAAAGAGGAATATAATGGATGGCACAAAAGGAAGATAAAAAGAGGAACGAATAAAGAAAGCTTATGGAAGAAGAAGGGATGTCACACCACTTGGAGAATGAGCCATTCTAAGATGAGTGGTGAAAGAGTCGCCACTTGAAGTGCTCACGCACTCAAAATAAGACCCACTATGTGAACTCTCAAGTCTCACAAAAACACTCCTACAGAGTTTCTTTACTATCAAAATTCAATGTGTCAATACATGGAGGGAGACACCCTTTATATAGGAAGGAGTAACTTGGAGAACAAGATAGATGGGTAAGGGTTTCATTTGTGAGAAGCCTTTTAGAAGGTAGGTCAAAGAAACCTTAAACGTAGAAGCACTTGTCATGAAAGGTGGGCTTGGCACAAGCCCAAATTACTAAGCACACCCTACTCAAATTACTAAGCACACCCTACTCTAGTTTATTCTTTTATTTGGACCCCGAGAGTGAGCTATATTTTATTTACATAGCTTCTCTTGTGGAAAGCCAAGAAGGAAAAACTTCTGATATTTTGGTTTATATGTGGTTCTTCTCCTGCTAATGCTCTTTCGAGGTTTGGTGGGGTCTGGCTTTGTATACTAAGATGACTAACCTATTTGTGAAGTGCTTGTTGTGTCCTTAGTCATCTGCTGGTTGATGTGATTTGTATCAATTCCCTACATCGCTAAAGGGAGGGGCCTTGAGATGGTTCACAAAGCTTCCTCCGAACTCCATTAATTGCTTCGAGACCTTGGCGTCCAAGTTTGGGACCCAGGTTGCCACCAGCCGACTGCACAACCTAACCTCTATTGCCCTGGTTAACATCGTTAGGAGAAGGGAGAATCTCTCAATCTGTTCATGGAGAGATTCGGTAAGGTGACCCTGAACATCCAAAATCTGAGTTTGGACGTGGTCATGCATCACATGGTCACGACCCTATGGCTAGGATTGTTTTCTAACATTTTATCCAAGAAGCCAACTGCAAGCCTTGGCGAGCTTAGGCAAAGGGCTGCTAAGTATATGCAACTGAAGGAGTTGAGAAATTTTAGGAGTTAGGCCAGGGCCTAGGCAGGTGGAGAGAAGGGGAAGGATAAGGAGAAGGGGACTCTGAACCAACCTGCTGTCAGTCGTGGAGATAAGCACAGGGAGAATCGGGGGTCCCGATTTACCAGGTATACCCCCTTAAATGTTAACAGGGGAAGAATTCTGGATGAGGCTTTGAGTGCTGAACTCATCCCGCCACCAAGAAGCGCTTTGAGCCTTGAGAATGCTGATCGATCGCGTAAGTGTCGGTATCATCAGAACAACAGGCACACTACTGAGGAATGTTAGATGTTAAATTATAAGATTGAAGAGCTAATCCAATCCAAGAATCTTCGTCAGTACGTACAAAAGGGGAGCAGGAGTTCAGAGAGGTCTCCTTCGAGAAGGGAGGAGACAACTGAGCGAAGGGATTACTATTGTCAACGGACGAATGAAGACGATCACCGACTCGAGCGGCAACTGAGGTGAGAGGAGCCTCCAAGGAGGGATGAAGGTGGAGGAAGGGGTGGTCGAAAGGTCATCAATACCATTGCCGGAGGCTTCGCGGGAGGCGGCAACTCCAATTCGACAAGAAAGTAACATTTGAGGGCATTGCAACAGGTGACAACATATCTTTTCGATCGAGGATGCCCCCTATCACATTCCTGGACGAGGATTTCAGAGGAATCAACCCATCACTGGACGATTCCATGGTCATAATGGTCGACATTGACAACTTCTCCATCATGAAGACGTTGGTCAACCAAGAAAGTTTGGTAGACATCCTTTATTGGAAAAAATTAAAAAATATGAGAATTTCGGAGGAAGAGATGAAGCCGTATGATGATCAGGTTGTCGATTTCTTAGGGGAAAGGGTTGACACTTTAGGTTATATTGAGTTGTACAACATGTTCGGTGAAGGAAAGGAGAGTAAAACCATCAAGATTCGATATCTGGTGATAGATGCCAACACCTCCTATAACATTCTGCTTGGGCGGCCATCCATCAATAGGTTAAGGGCGATCGTGTCTACTCCCTACCTGACCATGAAATTCTCGTCAACCTCGGGAGACATCCTCACGGTACATGTAGATCAAAAGGTAGCATGAGAATGCTACGCAACAAGTTTGAAGATAGAGCCCCTACAACAAGACACCAACTTAGTGGGTGGAGACCGTTCACCTCGACGCAAGTCCATCTGTGGTTGAAAGTCTCCTCAAAGAGAAGCGAAGCCAGAACGTAGGGACATACGGTTGCTTTGGTAGACTTAGACCCACGAATCTCTAAACCAAGGCTTGAGGCCAAGGAAGATCTTCGCCGAGTACCTCTGCTCGACGAGGATCGCACAACCAGTATAGGAACATCGAGGGCAGTAGTCAAGGCCAAGATGGTCCACTAGGCGCTGAAGAAGAATGTAGTTCTTTTTGCCTGGACGACATCTGATATGTCAGGGGTGAGCCCATATATCATCACTCATGAGCTCTCGGTTTACAAGGAGGTGCGACCAGTGGCTCAGAAGAAGCGCAAATATGGGGAGGAGAAGAGGATGGCAGTGAGGGAGGAGATCGCGAAGCTCTTGTTGGTCAACTTCATACGAGAAGCGCACTACACAACTTGGTTGGCCAATGTAGTCATGGTCACCAAAGCTAACGACAAGTGGAGGATGTGTGTGGGCTACACCAACCTCAACAAGGCATGCCTACAGGACTCATACCCGCTCTCTAGCATCGACCAACTAGTAGATGGTGCAGTTGGACACAAAATCCTTAGCTTCCTTGATGCATACTCTGGCTACAACCAGATAAGCATGCATCCGAGAGATAAGGAAAAAACTACCTTTATAAAAGATGGAGGAAATTACTACTAGGAGAGTATGTCATTCGACCTAAAAAACATTGGGGCTACTTACCAGAGGTTGATGGACAAAATCTTCAAGGGGTTGATCGGCTGAAACATGGAGGTTTACGTAGATGATATAGTTGTAAATTCGGATTCGTGTGACCAACATGTCAAAGACTTGGAGGAAGTCTTTGAGGCACTTCGGAGAATGAATATGAGGCTCAACCCAAAGAAGTGTACGTTCGGCATTGAGGGGGGGGGGGAGATTTTGGGTTTTATGTTGACCCACCGGGTGATAGGAGCCAACCTGGACAAATGTTGAACCACAATCGAGATGAGGAGCCCTCAGAACATGAAGGGGGTGCAGCAGCTCATCGGTCATCTAACCGCCCTCTCGAGGTTCGTCCCTCTATTGGTCGAACAAACTCAGTTGATGGTGCAACTTCTTCAAAAGGCGGCCAATTTCAGCTGGGATGAGAAATGTAAAGACATCTTCGAGCAGTTGAGGTATTCTTATCTTCGTCGGTGGTTATCCAGAAGCCTAGATCTGACCAACCGATAATCGTGTACTTATCGATCTCAGAAGAGGCAGTAAGTGCGGTTCTGGTACAGGAGGTTGAGAAGGAGGAGCGCCTTGTGTATTTCGTCAGTCAAATGCTCCACAGAGCCAAGATGAGGTACCAAATGATAAAAAAGGTCACTTTCGTCCTAGCCTTGACGGCTAAATGGAAGAGACCTTACTTCCAGAATCATGCCATCATCGTAAGAACTGACTACCCCATCTTTAAAACTCTTTCTAAACCGGATCTTGCAGGACGCATGATAGAGTCGTCGGTAGTAGGGGAGGTAATGCAAGTTGGCCCGCCTTGCATAGGCTCATCCCGCGAAAGAAATGCAGGCTCATGTCACTGACCCACCCCGCATAAGAGGTAACTTGTGGGCCAACTTGCATAAGAAAAATATTTTTCTTTTCAAAAATTAAAATTTCATTAGTTATAAAAAAACTTATTCCTACTACTAAAAAATTAAAATTTTATCCCTTTTTCAATTCATTCAATTAAGATACAAATATAAATTCAAGTATGAGGGTTGTTAGAAGGCTTGATTAAAAATAATTAAAGTTTTGCTTTGCATATATTTTTACCATATATGTATGCAAATATAAGAATACCTTATCAAAGTTTTGCTACCAAATATTTTAATGAAGATGACTAATTTTTTAACTATCCTATTGAAATCTCTTCTTTATAATATTTTTTATTAAGAAATTTTAAATATAAGAATTTACTGAAAATTAAATCCACTGTCACTCTTCATACTAACTCCATGGCCCAACTAAAGGCCTGGTCCTGGGTAACCTCTAAAGTCCCTTCTGCTTGTTTTTCCTTTTCTGAGTGTCTGGATCCCTTGGTTTGTATGTATTCGATTAAACATAAGTGATTTATTTAGGTTGGTCAGACTGTATTTGTTCTAGTAGAAAGTTAGTGGCAAACTTCTAGGAGGAGGGGTTCTTCATTTCTTTACGATTTTGTACATGGATTGGATCACCCCTAAAGTGATTCTTATTTATTTATTTTTTATTGTTGATAAAAAAAAAACTAACTCCTTTAAATGATTAAAATAAAACATTCTTTTTTTAGTAAATTCAATTCAATTCTTTTAAATAAAATAAAATAAATGTCACACTGTAATAATGGGTAAATATGATATGATTTTTTTAAAAATAATTATTTTTTAATTTATGCGGGCCGGTTGGACCACCCGCCTCGTCCCACTGTTGGCTCGCACGGGGTGCGGTTTACGCGTGGCGAGCCTAAGCGGGGTCAGATTAGTGAGCCCACCCTACACTTTTTGGTAGCAAGTTGTAAGCTGGCTGGTATGGCCTGCCTTGCATTGCCATCCTTAGTTAGTAGAGTTGTCAGAATTCGACATCCGGTACGAGCTAAGGGGAGCGATAAAATCTCAATGCTTAGCTGACTTCTCAGCCGAGCTAACCCCTCAACAGGACCTGTCGGTCGGGTGGACTATCTATGCTGATGGATTGTCCAACAAGATAACGTGTGGAGTTGGAGTCGTCCTCGAGGGTCCGGGTGACCTCATCCTCAAGCAGGCATTAAAATTTGACTTCAAAGGCACCAACAACCAAGCCGAGTACGAGACCATCCTCCTCGGGTTGAACTTCACCAATTAACATGTAAAAGCCACTCCCAGTTGAGGTGAAGGAACCTTTGTTGCAAAGGTACTACCATACGGTCTCCCACCTCATTGCTTGGTTCGAGAAGGTGACAGTAGAGCACATCCGCAGAGAGGATAATATAAGGCCCAACACGTTATCTCAGTTGGCCACGACTAAGAAGAAGAGCTACCACAAATTTGTTGTACAGATTAGCCAGCGGAATCTGAGTGTGGGAGAGGTCAAATGCTTGGCCATGATCGAAGACGACACCTGGATGACCCCAATCATAAAATACCTAGAGCTTGGCATATGTAAGTTGGAGGAAGAGAAAATGATGAGGCAATAATGCGCCAGGTACATCCTGATTGGCTAGGACCGCTATAGAAGAGGGTACTCCAGGCCACTACTGAAGTGTATCACCAAGGAGCAAGCAGAGTATGCCTTTTAGAAGATCCATGAGAGGGTGTGTGGGAGTCACTCGAGCGCGAGAACTATGGCCGCGAAAGTGCTTAGGGCCGAATACTTCTGGCCGACCGTCCAGACTGTCAGGAATATGACTGCTTGTCCCATCTCAAGCCCAAGACACTTCACAACATGATGTCCCCCTGATTGTTCGCCATCTGGGGAATGGGCATCATCGGTCCTTTCAGTATGAGCAAAAGGCAAACGAAATTCCTCTTGGTCAGGGTAGATTACTTCACCAAATGGATCGAGGCCAAACCATTCGCCTCCATTTTGGCTAAGAATGTCCAGAACTTCGTGTGGAGGAGCATAGTATGCCGGTTTGGAGCCCTCCATACGATCATAACTAATAATGGCCAACAGTTCATTGACGAGGACTTCAATCTTTTTACGAGGACCTTGGCATCAGGTTAGTGACAAGCTCGGTTGAGCACCCTCAAACCAATGGGCAAACCGAAGTAGTAAACAAGGTTATCCTTAATGAGTTGAAGAAATGACTCGGCATGGCGAAAGGGCGGTGGACCGAAGAGCTGGTCAAACTCTTATGGGCGTATCATTGCACGCCCCAAATTTCGACGCAAGAGACACCCTATAGCCTGACCTACGGTATCGAGGCCATGATTCCGGTCGAGGTAGGGGAACCATCCCTTAGATGACAAATTTTCGACTTGTCCTTAAACCAGGAGAGTTTGTCGGTCAGACTCGATCTCATAAACAAGCTCTGAAACAGAAGTAGAATCCATGAAACCACTGTAAGGACCTAGAAACTTTAATTGGAATAAAAGTGTTAGACTTAAATAATTTCAGAGGATGTTATTATTTAAAATACAAAGAGTTGGTAATTGAAGTTTCGTAGTAGTCGAACCTCGGACGTCGCCCAAGGTCTGGGGTAAGCTGGTAGAGGTCGGTCGGCTGACATGTGGATCAAGAAGAGTAAAGGAAGAAAAGTGTAGCTTAGAAGTCTACGAGATCGCCGTTGTTGAAGACGGAGGTGATCTCCGACTTCTCTGGGACATAATCGCCTGTCGCATAGAGGAGACATGACCGCCAATCGCCTATGGTGTACGTGATCGACGGGAGTGCACGTAGTATGTGGTCAAGATGCTGGATTAACCATAGTGGGTTCCAAAAACCACGCGTATCAAGGTGTTGGTTAAGCCTTAGATACGCTGTGCATGCGAAGCTCTATGCTTGAGCATAAGAGATCGCCCTTAGTGTTGCATGCATGGGCGCAAGAGGAGTGGTGCTGATCTACTCTTGGAAATGTGAAGCTACCGACGTCACCAAGCCATGTGGAGGTGATACCTTGGACGTAACATAGTGGGATGAAGAACCTTCAGCAAGGTGTGACGATATGACATCGGTGAGCAGAGTAAGGCGATGTGTTCTCGTCACACACAAGGGCGATAAGAGATCGCCAACAGGATGAGAGGAACAACGGTCATCAACCAGGATGGGAGACACATCGGTGGTCTGCCAGGGTGAGACATCGGTGGTCTGCCAGGTTGAGACATCGGTTGTCTTCCAGGATAAGGAATCAGTCATCACCGGGATGAGGCACGTCAGTCATCGCCGATATGAGAGACAGACGGTCATCGCCAGGATGAGGGACACATCGGTCGTTTTCCAGGAAGAGACATCGGTCATCCTCCAGGATGAGGCCTCGGTGGATAGTCATCGCGCGAGCGGTCATCGGTGGAAGGTTATCGCGCGATGTCGAGTTTCACACAGATAAGGTGGGACCCAGGCTCTCAACATCAGACGTACTGCACGCGCGACACGTAGACAAAAAGGGTGGTTCAGAATAGTGACATAGAGGGTTGGCATGCGCAGAGTCACGCGTGGTCGTACTGTTCAGGGCAGCGTGCACGCAAGCTTCCTGCAGAGTGGGTGGTGGCAGCGGCTTTTGTGGACAAGTTGGTTTAGATTCAAAAACCCACTTCTGAGAGGCAAAGGACGTTGCTGTGGTTCAAGAGTGACAGAGTGAGTGAGTGAGTTACCTTCATCCTTCTCTTTTCTCTCCTTCACTCTGCCATTCAGGCCTTATCAAGTTCCTGCTTAGCTATCGACGACTGCCATAGAGCACCTGAGAGGTTCTCTGCAAGTTCTCCAGATCAGAACGCTTAGGCAGAGTTCAAGCATCCTTAAGTTCGGTGGGTTAGAGCTCGAAGTGAGGTTTTACGCAAGCCCAGGTAAGGGAAGCTAGCCTTATTTCCAACGAAAACTTTATATCAGATGATTGAGATGATGGGGCGACGTGGTCGCCGGTTTTTCAACTGTTATTGTATAATCCCCTGTTTTTGGACGAGATCGCCGGTTTTGGTGTTGTTTTTCGAACTCCCCTGTTTTTGTGTTGTTTGAAACTGTTTGAGATTTAAATATGATATTCGAAAATATGAACCATGGAATGATTGTTGTTGTGATTGGAATCATTCATTTAAGTGTTATATGATGTGTGGAATGTCGTGAATGTGGGATCAAGACATAGTATTTTCAGGAAAGGAAATACCGTGTTGAGATTTGGTTATGAAGTGTATTGATCTGTGAGTATCCTGTGAATGAGGCGATCCTGACTCTGCTGAGATAATGGAATCACATAGAGGAAGTTATTCAGTTGGTGAGAGTCGAAGGAGGTTCATATGAATGGGTGAGTCGTGTGAAAAAGAACGAGCTCGGCCTGTTATATGGATTAACCCTGTCATACTGTGAGAGTGATGAAATTGAGATCGAGATTGTGTTGATGCGCATGGCTGTGGAAACATTACAGCAAATGAAGTATGATAGGTGCAGGTCTCTGGATGCTAAGTTCAATGCACGAGTCTTCCGGAAGTAGGGTCAAGTGTCTTGTGTGATGAGTCAGTGGAAGTCTGACGTGAGAAATGAGAAACATTGAAATTGATAGACACTTGATGCATTATGTGAATAGAACGACTTTTGAGGAATTGTGAAATATGTGTTTACTTGATGGTCATGTGAAGGGAATGAGAAAGCTGATGGTTTTACGTGGGTATCTTGAATTTGTTTTATCTTGATTTTAAAGTTCATATCTAAACTCTCTTTCAAATACCTAGCTTACCCTGTGTTTTTGGTGTTGTGTTTGGCTTTTTCTTAAACCTGTGATGATCGTGTATAATTTACACGGGAGCAGATGATGTTGCAGGAAGTAGAGCTCCTCTGTGAGTGGTCGCCGGAAGGAGATCGCTTGTTTCTGTTTCTGTCGGGCGATCACCCCTTTTTCTGTTTTCTGATAGGAGATCGCCGTTTTATGATAGGAGATCGCCTTGTTCTGTTAGGAGATCGCCTGTCTTTCTATTTTACTGTATTTTGTTTAAGTTTTTGGAAAACTGACCGATTATGTATTAAACTCCCTGTGAGGAGAAACTTCATTACATATATATAATTATGTTCACTTCGATATAATTGTTTCACCTTTATTTTATTACATAAATATGAAAAGAAATTTGGCGGGATGTTACAACCACATGCAAGCTCTGGGCGTCCAGGCAGTACAATGCGAATGTTTGGCCAAGAACCTTTAAGAAGGAAAATCTTGTAAGGCGAATGCGAAGTGAGGCCAAGAAGAAGATGGCAAGTTCTCATCCCATTGGGAGGGCCCTTTCCGGATTCGAGATGTTGCTGCTGGGGAAGCATACCACCTAGAGTGGTTATCAGGCAAAATTGTACCAAGGATGTGGAATGCCATGCACCTCAAATTTTATTACAGTTAAAATCAATAAAATTATGCACTCTTTCCTCGCTCGACCGTTTTTTTCCTAAGGAGGGTTTTCGGTCCAAAAGGTTTTAATGAGGCATTTCTTTTCAAATGTGTCTAAATTTACATACTCTTTCACAACACTCGGTTCAGCTAAGGATGCATACCTTAAACGATATTCCCTCCCGATACCTAAAGATTCGGTTCAGCTAAGGACACATACCTTAATCGGTCCCTCCCGACACCTAAAGACTCGGTTCGACCAAGGACGCATACCTTAATTCGTATTTCCTCCTGATACATAAAGATTCGGTTTGGCTAAGGACACATACCTTAATGATACCTAAAGATTCGGTTCGGTTAAGGACACATACCTTAATAGGTATTCCCTCTCGATACTTAAAGATTTGGTTCGACTAAGGATGCTTACCTTAACTGGTAATCCCTCCCGAAACCCAACTACTTAAGCAACAAAGGAGTCGTGTATCCCGGTAATCCGACCAAACGACAATATTGGATAAAACTTCAATTATTACTTATTTATTATTAACAGGAAATGAATAGAAATGACTGATAGATTGATTAAAGCAAAAGGAGCGGGCCACACCCCGATCCCAGGGGAAAAAATGTGTCAGACTAAACCTAATGGTCTTCGTCTTCAACATCTTCGGCGGCGATCCTCGACGCTGAGCTCTGAAGGGCCACAAGCTCATGAAAGGGCACCATCCGACCCTTGAAGACGTCTTTGTTAACGTCGAAGGACCCTTCTGGAGGGGAACCCTTGTAAAGTAGTGAGCCTGGCAGATATCTTGCTCGAAGGTTTCACTCAACATTTGCAAGGTGTCAACTTGCGTTTGTTCGAGTTCGGTCTTCAACAAAGCTTTCTCGGTCTCTAGCATCGAGTTATTTGCCTTCAATTCCTCTAAGGCCTTTTCCAGCTCCACCACCTTCACCTCCTTTTGCTTCTCCTTCCTCTCAATCTCGGCACACCTCATGTTTTGTTCAGCTCGAGATCAGCTTCGGCTTTGGCCATGTTCGACTCAAAAGCCGACACCGTTTCCAGCAACGACTTTAGCGAAGTAGAGGCCTCGGCCAGCTCATGCTCCAGCCGGGATATTTCTTCAACCTTCTGGTTGCGGGTGTCGGTGGCTAGCCTCGCCATCACTAAACCCCGATAGTGCATCTTGATTGTGCCCAAAAGGAGTTCTTCTTCAGGAAAAAAAGATAAGAGGTTCTCCTCAGCCGGCATCAAACCAATCTAAACACCCCTGGAGAACTTGATGTTTCCTCCAAAGTGTTAGGGGGGAATCATCGGCAATGGAAGCAGTGGCACTGATCGGTGAAGGAATCTCTAGCCGGATGGGAGAAGGTGGAAGGGGTCGCCTAGGTGTGTCGTGCGGGGACCGAATGGTGGTGGCAGTGTCTTTCCTCTTCCTTTTTCTACTCGCATCAGTAGGGGCAGATGAGGGTAGGCTGCCCCAACAGCAGAAGGGTTGCCAGCTACAACAGTCTCCATGCTACCCATATTAATACTAACCGTCTTTGCATGAAAGGCGGCCAGAACACTGCCCGATTGGGGGGGCTTCTTTAGTCATGATACCTGCATCAATAAAAAAAATGTTAGTCCATGACCAACCGACTGAGGTAGAGAATAATGCGGGCATACCATGAAAATCTATCCCCCACTGGGATGAATTATACACACTTAACAATTTCCGACTTGGGAGTCTTCGGGGAAGGTTATCAAATAAAGCATAAACCTCCAACTCCTTGGCACTAGAGGCCAGACAAGGCCATTGTTTGAAATGGGTAGGAGTCTTGGTCCAGTATAAAGGAAATCTAGAGCGATCGTTCTCATCAAAGAAAAGCTCCTTACCCTCAGGCTCTATAAATAGTTTAAAAAATTTTCCCTTAAATTTTTGTAGAAAGAGGTAAAAGGAGCAAAAAGTATATTACAGGGTCGACTGATCAACGATATCTAGCTCACAGGGTCGGTCGAGTGGGAGGTGTAATAGTGAGGAAAGGTAAAGGAAGTTGGAGAAAGACGGAACATATCGCAGATAAGGCGAAATGTTTGGAGAGAAACCTAAGTGTTTGGATAAAGTTGAGAGGGAGCAACATTGAGTGCGCGGTGTAAGGACCTGTAAAATTAAATTGGAATAAAAAGGGATATATTTTAAATAAATTCTAAGTATGTTTTTATTTAAAATAAAAAGGAAGGAAAGTGTAGTTTAGAAGACTATAAAATTTCCTGGTTAGTACATAATCGCCGGTCGCCTACTACGCATGATCGCCAGGGCGCGAGGCATGTGACTTTGCCAGGGCGCGAGAGGCATGTGGGCAACGCCGAGGCGCGAGGCATGCGGGCAACGCTGGGGCGCGAGAGGCATGCGGGCAACGCCGGGGCGCGAGGCATGCGGGCAACACTGGGGCGCGAGAGGCATGCGGGCGTCGTCGGGGCGCGAGGCATGCAGGCATCGCCAGGGCGCGAGAGGCATGCGGGCGTCGCCAGGGATAGACATCGGTCGTCTCCCAGAGAGAGACATCGGTCGTCTTCCAGGGAGAGACATCGGTCGTTTGCCAGTATGAGACCTCAGTGGATAGTCATCGCGCGAGCGGTCATCGGTGGAAGGTTATCGCGCGATGTCGAGTTTCACACAGTTAAGGTGGGACCCAGACTCCCAGCATGGCACGTCCTGCACGCGCGCCACGTGGACAAAAAGGGTGGTTCAGAATAGTGACATCAGAAGGTTGGCATGCGCAAGAGACACTTGCGGTCGTACTGTTCAGGGAAGTGGTTGGCATGCACAAGAAGACAACCATGGCCGTACTGTTCAGTGAAACGTACACTCTGGCTTTCTTGCAGAGGGGGTGGTGGCAGCAGCATGCGTGGACTAGTAGGCTGGGATTCAAAAACCCACTGCGAGGAGGCAAAGAACGTTACAGAGACTCGAGAGTGAAAGAGTGAGTGCATCTTCATCCCTCTCTTTTCTCTCCTTCGCGCTGCGTTTCAGGCAACCTCAAGCACCAGTGCAACCAGCGACGACTGCCCTTAGAGCACCTGGGAGGTTCTCTGCAAGTTCTACAAACCAGACGCAAAAACAGAGCTAAGGCATCCTTAAGCTCGGTGGGTTTTGGAGCTCTTGGTGTTTTGCGCAAGTCCAGGTAAGGGAAACTAGCCTTATTTCCAACGAAAATCCTTATATTCGATGATTAAGATGATGGGAGCGACGTGGTCGCCGGTTTTTCAACTGTTATTGTACAATCCTCTGTTTTTGAACGAGATTGCCGGTTTTGGCGTTATTTTTCAAACTCCCCTGTTTTGTGTTGTTTGAAGCTGTTTGAGATTTAAATGTGATATTCGAAAATATGAACCATGAAATGATTGTTGTGGTGATTGGAATTATTCATTTAAGTGTTATATGATGTGTGGAATGTCGTGAATGTGGGATCAAGACATAGTATTTTCAGGAAAGGAAATACCGTGTTAAGATTTGGTTATGAAGTGTATTGATCTGTGAGTATCCTGTGAATGAGGCGATCCTGACTCTGCTGAGATAATGGAATCACATAGAGGAAGTTATCCAGTTGGTGAGAGTCGAAGGAGGTTCATATGAATGGGTGAGTCGTGTGAAAAAGAACGAGCTCGGCCTGTTATATGGATTAACCCTGTCATACTGTGATAGTGATGAATTGAGATCGAGTTTGTGTTGATGCGCATGGCTGTGGAAACATTACAGCAAATGAAGTATGACAGGTGCAGGTCTCTGGATACTAAGTTCAACGCACGAGTCTTCCGGAAGTAGTGTCAAGTGTCTTGTGTGATGAGTCAGTAGAAGTCTGACGTGAGAAATGAGGAACATTGAATTTGATAGACACTTGATGCATTATGCGAATTTGAATGACTCTTGAGGAATTGTGAAATATGTGATTTCTTGCTGGTCATGTGAAGAGAATGAGAAAATTGATAGTTTTACGTGGGTATCTTGAATTTGTTTTACCTTGATTTTTAAAGTTCATATCTAAACTCTCTTTTAAATATCTAGCTTACCCTGTGATTTCTGGTGTTGTGTTTGGCTTTTTCTTAAACATGTGATGATCGTGTAAAATTTACACGGGAGCAGATGATGTTGCAGGAAGTAGAGTTCCTCAGTGAGTGGTCGCCGGAAGGAGATCGCCTGTTCCTCTTTCTAATAGGCGATCACCTTTTTTCTGTTTTCTGATAGGAGATCGCCGTTCTCTGATAGGAGATCGCCTTTTTGCTGTTTGGAGATCGCCTGTATTCATATTTTAATGTATTTTGTTTACGTTTTTGGAAAATTGACCGATTATGTATTAAACTCCCTGTGAGGAGAAACTTCTTTATATATATATAATTTTGTTCTTCTCAATATATTTGTTTACCTTTATTTCATTTTATAATTATTCCAAAGTATTTGGCGGGATGTTACACGCGGAGGACACCCATGGTGAAATCATCAAAAGGGATAGTGACGTGTACGTCGGAGACAAGACAGGAAAAATGAAGAAAAAAGGTCCCTCCGAGGGAGCCTGACTAGTACAGATGGTATCGGTCGATCGAAATAACCAATCACCAAGATGTCATCTACAACATCTAGCTTCAACAGATTGTGTTTATCCACAAAGGAGGCAATAGAGGATGGATCCCTATACACATAGATGAACTCGGTCACCTTGGGGTCAACCCAGTCAAAATTTGAACGATGGGATGACTCTTCGGTAGGGTCTGCCTACTCAGCAGCGTCCTCCGGATTGTTGACCCTCACAGACGTCTCCACAGGGGACAACTTCGACAAAGGCTTAGTCGTGGAGGAATCAAGGGAGGAGGAATTCTAAGGAGAAGACGAAGAAGAAGACAAAGAGCTAGGAGAAGACATGACTAACCTCTCAGAAGGAATGGGAAACACCGCGCCAGAACGATGGGGGATTCAGAAGTTGGAGCAAAGGAGCAGTGAGACGGAATAGTAGGGGACCACTATTTATAGCCCTCGAGGAAAGAGGAAGAGTGAACGTCTCTCTCATCTCAACCGTGAGATCTCCCTTGATTCACTGACCCATGAAAAATGGTGCCAAAAAACCCTAAGCCATCATTACGCGTCACGTCATGCGTTTGGTGTCGCCAACGTCACATCTCACCTGGGAAAGTGCAATTGTCACAAAGACTCTTTGGATTCAAACCTCCTTGAGCCTGGGAGGCAAGTGTACCGGTCGGGGCCGTACGACCGATACGAGACTCAGCATCCGGTCCAGGCCGAGCGAGGTAACGAGTAACAAAATTGATTAATGATCCAGCATTAGTTAATATACTTTTATTAGGCCCAATAACAACACAGGCCCACAATAATTAATATAAATAAACACAAATCCCAAAGATCAGGTATGCAATCATCTAGTACTAAATACTGAGTATCGAGTATCGAAGTTTGACTTGAGTGTTGGAGTGCCTTTTGTAAGTACCATCCGAATCCGGAGTTCAAGAGGAGGAGTGGAAGAACAAGAGTTGCAAAAGTCCGTGTGAGAGGAAGGAGTTAGGTGCAGACCGACCGACTGAGGAGATGTTCAATAGTTCTCTTGACTCCAACCCTGTTCGAGAAAAAAAAAACAATAACCATAATGTCATATATAAGATACAATTATTTGAAGAATAAAATACATCTACGTAGTGTCTAAAATACATAATTTATTGTTATAATTTATCACCATTTAAATTAAAATAATACAACAAAATATTTTGTTTACTGTGACCATTGTTGAAGAAAAAGTTTGTGAAGATAAGAAGAAGCTTAAGGAAAGGAGATTTCGCCTTATATTATTTGTATGTCTTACTTGGTTTGAAGTTTATTTATAGGAGTATTTATTTGTTGCAACTAGGGTGTGATAGTACTTCTTATGAGAAAACTTAACAACGTATTCTGATATTGTATCTTCATGATTTATTTGGATACTATATTTTCCCTCGCCACCATGTGCTAAAGGCCTAGAATAAATGAATTTCTAACAAATAAAATTTAAAGAATTATGATTTGATATGTTATGATCAATTTTTTTATAATACACTTTATTATAAATTATTTTTAATATATATTACTATTATTATAAAATATATGGAAATTTATCAGTGCTATTATAAATTATAATCTTTAATACAAATACCACTTTTTTTTATACATAAATTGTACCTATAAATATATCATTGATAATAATTTAATGATAAGTTACCTAAAAATCAAAACATTGTTGTGTATTTTTCTAATCAGAATCAAACATAAAATGATTCAGAAGATATTTATAGTAAATTCTACATTGTTTTCTTGTATAAAATGACATAAAGACAAAATCACTTGTGTTGCATTAACTAACAAACAACATATGCATAGTAAAATATCTCACTGTAACTCGACTAATTGATATGTATTGTTCTGTGTGTCATGTGTTTCAATATCAATCAGTGGGAAGTTATAGTATATGTTAAAAATTTATTCTTCATCTATATCATTGGTGCATGCACATTTTATAGTTTATACTAAATGGATAACAAGATGGATAGTGGGCACCAACTTGCCAGCTTGCAAGGGATAAATTATGTACCCAAGAATTAGTGGGGCTTTGACTAAAAGTATAAACTGTTTTGTCTCTGTTCTACTAATAAATTAAATAAATCTGCCTCTATTATCTTTCTCTTTTCCTAGTCTTTCATGTCCCCGAAAGGTCGGTTGAAAAGTTTAATTACAACTAAAGGAAAGGGATAAAATTAAAACTCACTGTTAAAACTATAATAGATCTTTTATATATTCCTATTATTAACCAACATATTTGTAAGTGTTTTCATAAATAAATGTAGGTTTCAAGAAGATGTTGTTGAAAAATAAATTGTGAAGTAATTTAAAAATAATGAATGTTTAAAAAAATAATTTTGCTTTAGATTTTATGAAAGGGGTCGACTGTAAATAAAGAAAACAAAATAAAATAGTCACAATCAAAAGAATACAAATAATGCATGTGCCTTGGAAACGTTTATTGGAATCATCTCATAATAATGAAAGTACTATTTAATATCCGATGAGTGATGAGTTTTTTTTTTTTTTTTTATTCAGCAAAAAATTAAATAATTATGAAATATTTCAGGGTGGTTCAATCCTATTACAAATCAAATCAGAAACAATTAACAATTCTACTTAACTAAACTTATAGAATAACACCACACAAACGTCTTACTCAAACTAAAAACATGTAAAATCAATACCTTTTAATCATAAATAAATACGTCAACATATCTAGACATCAATCTGACAAAAAAAAAAAAAAAAACAAGCGTGCGCAACTTTAGATGTAATCCAAAACCAAATCTTTAGTTGGGTCAAAGAAAAAATTTCAAAATGATCTTTCACTCCACCTTAAAAGATGTATTTATTCCTATGTTTCCAGATCTCACCAATAACTGTAATCTAGACACTTTCCCGAAAGACATTAATATAGGTTGGAACATTACACGGTTTAAAATGCGAAAAATGTGAAACATGATCAATATGATTTACCAATGCCACTCCAAGCCAAGTATAACACTAGTTCTAAACTAACCAAACAATGTTACATTCAAAAAACAAATGTCTTGTGGTCTCCTTTGCCTCCCGACACATACAACAAGACATATTATCAACCACAACCCCTCTTCTTAACAAATTGACTTTAGAAACAATTGTGCTACCCAACACTCTCCAAAGAGTAAAATGAGCTAAAGGTATAGCTAATATCCGATGAGTAACCGCACCAGATCACTCTAGGTGTGACGTACATGATACAATCCATGTATTTGGCAAGTATACAGTCTTAGAAAAAAATGTTGTTTTTTATGCGTGCCCAGGATCGGGCTAAGATAGTATGCTAGTGGCCTTCCACGCTTATGTGTGAAAGGTCATGAAAAATCGTGATTTTTTTTAAAATTTTTTTTATGTGTTTGGAACTGGGTTAGGACGTTAGGTAGATTTGGAACCAAGTTGAGGTTGAGAAAATCATTTAGGACATTTTCAGCTTGTTTCTTTATTATGCATTTGGGAAGCGGGTTTGAGTACCCTATTTTGTAAAGGTCTTTTTCAATTAGAATGAACTAGACTTCCTTTTTTATGACTTCTTTTGCAGAGATGGTCTTGGTTGTGAGGTTGGGTTGTCAAATGCGCTTTAATCGGTTGTATCCACTTAGTTTCAACTGTTGTTCGCTAAATTTAATAAGATTCTAATTGCCTCCTCAAAATTTTGCATTAACTTGACAATTAGGTGGTAGTATTTCAACGATGACAGGTTCTTGACTTGAAATTGACTATTAATGTAGCTCATTGTAAGTTGTGAAGTTGCTATTACAATGTATTTTGCGAGCATCAAGCTGGCAATGATTACCTCATAGTCAACTTGAGTATTGATTATTGAACATTTTGACCTCAAGGTGTAGGGATTGTTACACTCTGAGGCTTCTCGGTCCTTCCAAGACTATGATTGTCATACTTCCTTTTTTATTAAGGTTCCACCCACGTGTAATATCCAATTGTCACTGGGGTATCTTGTGTCGTTTTGTAATTCATATGTAAAATTAACTAAACATTAAGACTTGATTGAACCTCTCGATTTGAAGGTTTCTACTTTTATCATGAATTGATTGTGTTTTCTTGATTAGCCTTGGTAGGAATTAAGAAAGCAATGTCAATGTCTCTGTGCTTCTTTCAAGTTTGTCGGGCTTCACATATTGACCAAGGCTTAACATTTGCTTGATTTGGCCTCGATACCTTGATGGATGAGTATGAATTTCAAAAACTTTGTCCCTTCAATGCAAAAACACACTTATACGAATTCAATCTCGTATTTTATCTTTTAAGCCAAGAGAAAACCTCTAAAAGTTTAAATATGTGCTGTTGAATGTTCATGATTTTAAGACTATATCATTGACATAAACTTTCATTTTCTTTCCTATTTGTTCACCGAATATCTTATCCATGAGTCTTTGGTGTATGCCCTTGCATTTTATAAGCTGAAGAACATGACCTTGTAATTGTAGTTAACAATCTCTATGATGAATCTCGTTTTTTTTTTCTTGTTGTAGGCATAGATTGAAATTTGGTTGTATCCATAGTAGGCTTAGAGGAAACTCAAGACCTAGTAGCCTCTAGCTCTGTTTTCAAGTCGGTTGATGCTAGGGAGCAAATAAGTATCCCTTGGACAAACTTTGTTGAAGTTGATGTAATTGGTGCAAATTAGTCATTGTTCATTTACCTTCTTAACTAGGACGTGTTAGCTAGTCATGTCATGTTTCTCAGTAAAATCGAGTCCTAACAACTTTTTGACTTCTAGCTTAGCGGCGAGTCTTCTTTCCTTTGGGTCTTTCATTATGTGAGATCTGTCAGGCTTTTTTGCAAATTGATAGCTCGTGGGTGATGACTGGAGAATCAATTCCCGACATGTCATCAATTGTCATACGAAAAGAGCTTGGTTATTTGCGAGTACCCTGGTTATGAAGTTATCCTCATGCTTTTTCAAATTTCCTCATAATCAAGTGATTTGCTCTTTGGTTCCCAATTGGCAAAGAACTATTTTTTCTTTCAACTCTATCATAACATCACAATTTATTCAAGGATCCAGGTCAACAATTGCAACTATTATACTAGTATTCTCGACTCAGGGCCTGTACAACTCAGTCATTGGTGGGTCGATCCTTAATTTGGCCGCATAAACACTCCCTTGTTGTCTTCTAATCCACGTAGATCATTACTATCTCTTTGAGCTCATAAGGGAATTTCATGGTCATATGATGCATGGACTATTTCTCCAGATCATTCAAGGATGACCAACCTAACAAGATATTCTACAATGTAGTATCATCCATGATTAAGTATCACATCTTGATGGTTTTGTACTTTCGATTGCATTCTCCAAACTTTGTATAAAAGTTAATGTAACCCTTGGTGTTGACTTGCTCGCCCAAGAATCCAACTATCTGCGTATTATTCAATTGCACTTGTAGATATACCTAGCTAGAGAAAAGTTTTTCAATATAGAATGTTTAAGGAACTGCCTGATCTACTATGGTTTTCATCACTACAAAATTTGCTAACTCGACAATGATGACCATGGGATCATCTTGATCCGGGTTGATTGCCTCATCATCTATGTGGAAGGAATGACTAGCATGCTTTTTCGAGGTCTGCCCATGGCGACACTAACAAATTGGACTATTCTTAGATGTCTCCTTTGGGCTGAGTTCCTCCCCCGCAAACCTTCTTGAGATGGTGTTAATAACTCCGCACAAAGGCACGTTGTGTCGCCATTCTTTGTTGTCATCTCAACAAATTTAGGGTTCTCTTCACTCTCGTGATCCTCTCATGTAGTTCAAGTGCATTTGTCCTTGTCCTTCCATACATAGCAGCGCAAGTGTCCAACCTGTACCAGGTCTTCAATCTTATAGTGTAGGGCCATGCATTCTTTTGTGTTAGAATAATGTGTTTAACATCCTGCAAGTTAGCTTTTTCTATTATTGAATAAGTCTCCATATTTTTAGGGATTTAATTATTCTGTTTTAACCACTGGTTGGTTTGTTACCAGATTTATTTCCTGTTTTTAGAACAACTTTGTTCATTCTCGTACAACGTTGTTCATTCTTGTACAAATACCTAGCTTTCCAGCTTAATATATCATCTCAGTTGATCAATCAAATTTTTATTAATTGTTATAAAACTAACAATTGGTATCAGAGCACTTTCCTTAAGGGATCTGTGAGGTCAAAATGGAAGGAGAATCAAGTTTTTCAGCTATTGCACCACCAGTCTTCGATGGAGACAATTATCAAATATGGGCAGTTCGTATGGAGACTTATCTAGAGGCTTTGGATCTTTGGGAAGCAGTGGAAGAGGATTACGAAGTCCCTCTACTTCCAGCAAATCCTACTGTTGCACAAATCAAAGCACAGAAGGAGAAAAAACCAGAAAATCAAAGGCAAAAGCTTGCCTATTTGCAGTTGTATCTCAAATGATCTTCACACGAATAATGTCCCTCAAAACAACAAAGGAAATTTGGGATTACCTCAAGGCAGAATTTGAAGGTGATGAGAGGATTCGTGGAATGAAAGTCCTGAATTTGATTCAGGATTTCGAGTTAGAGAAGATGAAGGAGTCCAAGTCAGTGAAGGAGTACTCTGACAGACTTCTCAGCATTGCCAATAAGGTGAGATTACTTGGTTCTGTGTTTAATGACTCTAGGATTGTTGAAAAGCTGTTGGTCACTGTTCCCGAGAAGTTTGAAGCCACCATTACTACTCTAGAGAACACCAAAGACCTGTCAAAAATCTCTCTTACAGAGCTCTTGAATGCTTTACAAGCACAAGAGCAAAGAAGGTCTATGAGGCAAGAAGGGGTGATTAAAGGAGCTTTACCTGTCAAGCATCAAGACAACAACAAGTACAAAAAGAAGAAAAACTTAAAAAAGGAAGGAGGTTCCAAAAAATCCTACCCACCTTGCCGCCACTGTGAGAAGAAAGGTCATCCACCATACAAGTGTTGGAAAAGACCCGATGCCAAATACTCCAAATGCAATCAACTTGGACATGAAGCTGTGATATGCAAAGTCAAAGGTCAGGTGCAAGAAGTAGATGCACAGGTTGCTAGTCAAGAAGAAGATCAATTGTTCGTGGTTACTTGTTTCTCAAGTAGAGAATCAAGTGAGAGTTGGTTGATTGACAGTGGGTGCACAAATCATATGACATATGATAAGGAGCTTTTCGAAGAATTAAAAAATACTGAAGTTAAAAGAGTGAGAATTGGAAATGGTGAACTCTTGGAAGTCAAGGGAAAAGGCACAGTAGCTATAGCAAGCTATGAAGGTACAAAATTTGTTTCAGATGTTTTATTTGTACCTAAAATTGATCAAAATCTCTTAAGTGTTGGTCAGCTACTTGATAAAGGCTATAAAGTGTTGTTTGAGAATAAACAGTGCTTGATTAGAGATGCTAGTGGCAAAGACTTGTTCAATGTCAAAATGAAAGGAAAAAGCTTTGCTTTAAATCCAATGGAGAAAGAACAAATGGCCTTCAAGTCCAGAGCTAGTGCCACTGAGATTTGGCACAAAAGACTTGGGCACTTTTGTAAGGACCTATAAAATTGAATTGGAATAAAAGTGGTATATTTAAATAATTTCAGAAGATGTTATTATTTAAAATACAAAGAGCTGGTAAATGAAGTTTCGTAGTAGTCGGACCTCGGACGTCGCCCAAGATCTGGGGTCAGCTGGTAGAGGTCGGTCGGCTGACATGTAGATCAAGAAGAGTAAAGGAGGAAATGTGTAGCTAAGAAGTCTCCTACGAGATCGCCGTTATTGAAGATGGAGGCGATCTCCGACTCCTCTGGCACATAATCGCCTGTCGCCTAGAGGAGACATGAGCGCCAATCGCCTAGAGTGTACGTGATCGGCGGGAATGCACGTAGTATGTGGTCAAGATACTGAATCAACCAGAGTGGGTTCCAACAACCACGCGTATCAAGGTGTGGGTTAAGCCTTAGATACGCTGTGCATGCGAAGCTCTACGCTTGAGCAAAAGAGATCACCCTTAGTGTTGCATGCAAGGGCGCGCGAGGCATGTGGACGTCGCCAGAGCGCGCGAGGCGTGTGGACGTCGCCAGGGCGCGCGAGGCGTGTGGACGTCGCCAGGGCGCGCGAGGCGTGTGGACGTCGCCAGGGCGCGCGAGGCGTGCGGACGTTGCCAGGGCGCGCGAGGCGTGTGGACGTCGCCAGGGCGCGCGAGGCATGAGGCATCGTCAGAGCGCGAGAGGCATGCGGGCATCACCAGGGCACGAGGCATGTGGACGTGGCCAAGGCACGAAAGGCGTGCGGGCATCGCCAGGGCACGATGCATGTGGACGTGGCCAGGGCACGAGAGTTATGAGGGCGTCGCCAGGGATGACATCGGTCGTCTCCCAGAAGAAGACATCGGTCGTCTTCCAGGACGAAGGAGACATCGGTCGTTCGCCAGGATGAGTCAGCAGTGGAAAGTTATCGCGCGACGTCGAGTTTCACACAGAGTAAAGTGGGACCCAGACCCCCAGCATGAAACGCCCTGCACGCGCGCCACGTAGACAAAAAGAGTGGTTCAGGCTAGTGACCTCAGAGTGTTAGCCTGCGCAGAGGCACGCTTAGGTGTACTGTTCAGCGAAGCGTACACGCAAACTCCCTGCAGAGTGGGTGGTGGCAGCGGTTTTTGTGGAGAAGTCAGCTTAAGATGCAAAAACCCATTTCTGAGGGAGAAGGAAAGAAACGTTGCTGTGGTTCCAGAGCTAAAGGGTGCGTTTATCTCCCTTCTCCTCCATTCTCTCCTTCGCGCTGCGATTCTAGCACCTTCACACGAGAGTACGACGAGCGACGGCCACCATTAGAGCACCTGGGAGGTTCTCTGCAAGTCCTTCAACCAGACGCAAAAACAGAGCCAAGGCGTCGTTCAAGCTTCGTTGGGTTTCGGAGCTCCTGGTGTTTGGCGCAAGTCCAGGTAAGGGAAGCTAGACCTCTTTTTCCATACAAGCCATAGTGTAGCTATCTCGGAAGTGAGGGCGACGTGGTCGCCATTTTTGTTTTCATCTGCGTAAAATGCTCTGTTTGTGTGCTTGGGCGACGTGGTCGCCGGTTTTATATACAGTCTTCGAAACACCCTGTTTTTGAACTAGATCGCCGGTTTTGGCGTTGTTTGTGAACTCTCTGTTTTTGGGTGTTGTTTTGAAACTACTTGAGATTTAAATGAAATATTCGAAGGTCTGAACCTTGAAATGATTCGTTGCTGTGATTTGAATCAATTACTCGAGTGGTATGATGTTTTTGAATGCTGTGAATGTGGGATCGAGGCATAGTATTTTCAGGAAAGAAAATACCGTGTAAGATCTTGTAGTAGGTGCATTGATCGGTGATTCCTAAGGGGATATCCTGACTCTGCTGAGGTAATGGAATCACGTAGAGGAAGTTACTCAGTTGTTGAGAGTCGAAGGAGGTCTATATGATGGGCGTCTCGTGTGAAAAAGAACGAGCTCCGCCTGTCCTATGGATTAACCCTGTCATACCAGGAGAACTATTGACATTGAGATGATATATGCGCATGCTGTGTGGATTCACAGCGACCCTGTGTGGATTTCACAGTGGTGTGGTATGACAGGTGCAGATCTCTGAGTCTAATCAACGCACGAGTCAATCCGGAAGTAGTGTCAAGTGTCTTGTGTGGTGAGTCAGTGGAAAGTCTGACGTGAGAAATGAGAAACATTGATAGTTTATAGACACTTGATGCAGTATTGTGAAATGGAATGACTATGGGTGAATGTTGTGAAATGTGTGATTTTGGGCGATCAGGTGAATGATATGAGCAACTCTACGTTTTACATGGATATTTCGAAACTTGTTTTACTTTGATTGTCATGTTCATGATTTAAACTCTCTTTAAAATATCTAGCTTACCCTGCGTATTTTGGTTCTGTGGTTTTCTCTTAAAACTGTGATGATCGTGTATTTTACACGGGAGCAGATGATCTTCCAGGAAGTAGAGCTCCTTAGTGAGTGATCGCCGAGGAGGAGATCGCCGGTTTTCTGTCTCTATCGGGTGATCGCCTGTTTCTGCCTCTATCGGGTGATCGCCTGTTTTTTTTCTGTCCTGATAGGTGATCGGCTGTTTTGGCTCCTCTGATAGGAGATCGGTCTCGTCCGATAGGAGATCGGTTTCTTCCGATAGGAGATCGCCTGCTTTGTTCTTTTTTTTCTGTATTTTGTTTATGTTTCTGGAAAGTTTGACCGAATTTGTATTCAACTCCCTAAGAGGAGCAACTTCATTTCATATATATAATATTTTGTTCATAGAATCTATTTGTCACCTTTACTTTCATTTTATATTTATTTCAAAGTAATTTGGAGGGATGTTACATTAATGGTATCAGAGCAGTTCGTCCTTAGGATGACCTGAGGGCTGTGGATCCATTGTGTTTCTTCTGCTCATGAAATTTATTTGAGTTTAAAATAACAACTATAGTGAAAGGTTTTCAAACGTTTTTGTATTGAAATTTTGTGTGTGCTTTGGTGAATATATGTTCTAACTGAAAATCTTAGTATTAAGAATGAGAAGGTCTTGATGAAGTAGTGAGGGTGCACACTCATAACTGGATCAAGATGAGTCTCAATCTTAATTCCAAAGGGTTGATGTTTAGCATATATTAAATTCTGGTGTGATTTATTTTGTTTTATTGAGTGTTTTGTAATTGATTGAAAGTGTTGATTGGATTGATGGTTGTATACCAGTAGTTGTTCTGGTGTTTTGCTTGAGATTATGAGTATTATGATCCGGTTGATGAACTCAAATTCTTAATGACTTTGAGATGCTGACCTTTGTAGGGTCTAGCTGTTACCTCCTGAATGAATTGATTTCTTATCGATCTCATTCTTGTAGTTGTAGGGAATATAGAAACCTATAGTTCCAAATCTGAAACGAAGAGAGATGGCACGTAGACCTTCTACCCCTCCCCAACCTTCTTCAGAGATGGGTCAGATCGCCAGGGCCATGGAGATGATGGCAACTGCCATCCAACAGCAGAATACGGTAATGGCCCAGATTCATCAGGCTTTAATGAATCATTGGGAAACTGCTGGATCGGCTGCAACAGCTTCCCAGGTCAATCAGCCTCGGGAGCAGATGGGGATGACCGAGTTCATGAGGCACAACCCAACCCAGTTCCGTGGGAACGTTTCTCCGAACCAACCAGATCAGTGGATCAGGGAATTCCATGCCTTAGTGGAGAAGGCAAAGAGGGTGGAGACCCTGGAGAGGGGTGGTTCCAGAGTAATCAGATCGCAACCAGGGAGTCCCTCCGGTGGGAAGGCCAAGGTGCAGCACCCACAAAGCAAGCCTTATTCGAGACCCCCACAGCATAGGGCAGAAGCAGCACTGCCCCAGTTTCAGCAGCAACAACCCTGGAAACTAAAATGTTTCCACTGTGGTGGACCACACACAGTCAAGGTGTGCTCCAAGAGGAATTCAGAGAAAGGGTGTTTCACATGTCAAGGGATGGGGCACATTTCTAGAGTTTGTCCTAACGGAAAAAGGATGACTCAACCTGTTAGTTCCCAGCAGTTGAGGAACAAAGGCAGTCAACCTCGAGCAGCAGAGAGAGTGGTTGCCATGTCTGGAGCGGAGGCATCTCAGTCAGGTAACTTAGTACAGAGTGTTGCTCTATAGCTGGTAGATGCGTTAGAATTTTGATTGATTCTGGAGCGACACACTCCTTTGTGTCAAGCTTGTGTGTAGCCGAGTTGGGCCTTCTAGTGAAGGAGTACCGTTTGAACTGTTGGTCTCTACACCTGTATCAAGACAGGTGTTGACCTCTACAGTTTGCCCTGAATGTCCAGTGATGGTAGAGGGACGCAGATTCAAAGTAAACTTGATCTGCCTACCTCTTCAGGATCTGGATGTTATCCTGGGAATGGATTGGCTAGCTGCCAATCACGTTCTCGTAGTCTGCGGTAATCAGAAGTTAGCGGTTCCAAACCTCCAAGAGTCAGAGGTGATATCTGCTCAGCATGGGTGGTCGGAGTTGGGAAAAAGGGGCGAGGTGCTTCGTGATCCTAGCTCGGTTGGAAGTGAAGAATGAAGAGGACGTAAGCAAGATACCTTGGTGAAAGATTTCATGGAAGTATTTCCAGAAGAAATACCTGGATTACCTCCTAAGAGAGGGGTGGAACTCTCTATTGTTTTGGTACCTGGGGCTGGACCTGTGTCGATGACTCCAGCTGAGTTGATGGAATTAAAGAAGGAAGTGTAAGTTAGATTTAGTGCACCAAGGTTTAGTTTCAGCTACATGTAAGTTATGGAGAGTATATAAGCTGAATGTTGAGGGTTTAAGGGCTTAAGCATGTGTATCCATGGGAAGTACCGGGGTTAAGTTCCAAAAATGAAAGAATGAACGTTCTTTCATTTGAAGCTTGGGAGATGTTTATGTCGATGAAACAGCATGAGATGACTCTAGCTTAACCACAAGCTTAAAAGGAAAGAGGAGATATTGTATTTATGTCTAAAGTTCAATTAGTCAGAGAAATTTGCTGAAAAATACCAAGTAGAGAAGTTACTGGGAGAAGAGAGAAAGCTTCACGCAGAATGGATGCTGTTTTGTGGACCGTGATTTGGAAGATGAGTATGGAAGTGGTGGATGAGGAGTGATGAGAAAGGGAAATGGAAAGATATTCTTGTATCCAAATATGACTCGGAACTTGGGAGGAGCCGAGCTCATTCGAAATATCAATCGTGGTGGTAGAGAGATGTACGTAAGGTGTGCGAGGAGGGTGAAGATGATGGTTAGTTCCAAAAAGTCATTGTTGGAAAGTTGGAGGCGGAGGGGATGTGAGATTTCAGGAGGATGCGTGAGCCACTAACTTTAACTTTAAAGCAACGTGGCTGGTCTATGTGCTTCAAGTGGATAAGTGTTCTATTGGTTCGACATAAGGGTTTGAGGTCCCACCTTGAGAACTTCTATCTTATACGTATGTCATCCAAGTAAAATCAGGTGTGGAAGGGAATGTGGGTGGCAATAGTCTGTTGTATCTTGGAGAAGAGGAATAGAGTTGTCCTTAAGCAAGAAATTCTGAATGCAGAGGAAACTTTCCAATCGGCTCCACTACTTACATGATTGTGGTTGAGAGATATGGTGTGTTCGTTCTTGTATGCCTTTTCAGATGGGCACCTGAACCCAAATCAATGCATCCAATGTATACATTGGACAAGGAGGAAATGATGGGGACAGGAAGCCGAGTTGGCAAAAGAAGTCATAAGGATGATTTAGAAAGTAACAGCAACAAGAACTTTGTCGTTATAAGGTGCAGAATTATGTAGCATAGTGGTGAACCAAAGGTATTCCTGTAGGGAGCGTGAGAATTAGATCAGCAGTGGGAAGTCGATGGATGGTTTTGATCAAGAAGCGGAAGTTGATTCCTAGAAGGATATTTCGGATCCTAGTTTGAATGGACTAGGAGGCATGAGCAGTAGCCAGCTGTCCTTTTTCCTTCCGATGAAGGGATCTTGCTCACTTTTCTCTAAAGGGGCTAGTCCTGGTTCTGTTAAGGGCCTAGTTCTGGACTTGCTCGACCAAGTCTTCAGGGTTGGAAGTAGAGTGTGAGTACTGGAGTTGGCGCTCATTGGGGCAGCATATTCCATAAGCAGGAATGTAAAATGGAATTCGATGAAGTATTGGAGTAGGAAGAGTTGGCTCAGCAGACAACCGAGAGGGCGAAACTGATACAGGGCAGAATGAAAGTTTCTCAAAGTCGGCAGATGTCCGAGGCAGAGCAGAGGAGAAGACCTTTGGGGTTTGCTGCTGGGGGATCATGTCTTTATGAGGGAGGACACCAGCCAAGGGTGTAGGATGGGCGATCAGATCAAAGAAGCTGTTCCCTAAGTTTGTTGGGCCATATCAGATTCTAAGGGGGGGGATCAGTCCAGTGGTTTATGAGATCGCCCCACCTCCCCATTTAGCAAACCTGCATAAGGTATTTCACGTATCACGGCTAAGGAAGTATCTTGCAGACCCTAGTCACGTGTTGGAAGCGGACGACGTGAAGATCGGGTGATTCACCAGGGGGAGTTTGAAGAAAACATGAGAGAAGCATATCCCTACCTCCTTCCCTTATAATTCAATTTTCGAGGACGAAAATTTTTCTTGTTGGGGAGAATGTAAGGACCTGTAAAATTGAATTGGAATAAAAGTGGTATATTTAAATAATTTCAGAAGATGTTATTATTTAAAATACAAAGAGCTGGTAAATGAAGTTTCGTAGTAGTCGGACCTCGGACGTCGCCCAAGATCTGGGGTCAGCTGGTAGAGGTCGGTCGGCTGACATGTAGATCAAGAAGAGTAAAGGAGGAAATGTGTAGCTAAGAAGTCTCCTACGAGATCGCCGTTATTGAAGATGGAGGCGATCTCCGACTCCTCTGGCACATAATCGCCTGTCGCCTAGAGGAGACATGAGCGCCAATCGCCTAGAGTGTACGTGATCGGCGGGAATGCACGTAGTATGTGGTCAAGATACTGAATCAACCAGAGTGGGTTCCAACAACCACGCGTATCAAGGTGTGGGTTAAGCCTTAGATACGCTGTGCATGCGAAGCTCTACGCTTGAGCAAAAGAGATCACCCTTAGTGTTGCATGCAAGGGCGCGCGAGGCGTGTGGACGTCGCCAGGGCGCGCGAGGCGTGTGGACGTCGCCAGGGCGCGCGAGGCGTGTGGACGTCGCCAGGGGCGCGCGAGGCGTGCGGACGTTGCCAGGGCGCGCGAGGCGTGTGGACGTCGCCAGGGCGCGCGAGGCATGAGGCATCGTCAGAGCGCGAGAGGCATGCGGGCATCACCAGGGCACGAGGCATGTGGACGTGGCCAAGGCACGAAAGGCGTGCGGGCATCGCCAGGGCACGATGCATGTGGACGTGGCCAGGGCACGAGAGTTATGAGGGCGTCGCCAGGGATGACATCGGTCGTCTCCCAGAAGAAGACATCGGTCGTCTTCCAGGACGAAGGAGACATCGGTCGTTCGCCAGGATGAGTCAGCAGTGGAAAGTTATCGCGCGACGTCGAGTTTCACACAGAGTAAAGTGGGACCCAGACCCCCAGCATGAAACGCCCTGCACGCGCGCCACGTAGACAAAAAGAGTGGTTCAGGCTAGTGACCTCAGAGTGTTAGCCTGCGCAGAGGCACGCTTAGGTGTACTGTTCAGCGAAGCGTACACGCAAACTCCCTGCAGAGTGGGTGGTGGCAGCGGTTTTTGTGGAGAAGTCAGCTTAAGATGCAAAAACCCATTTCTGAGGGAGAAGGAAAGAAACGTTGCTGTGGTTCCAGAGCTAAAGGGTGCGTTTATCTCCCTTCTCCTCCATTCTCTCCTTCGCGCTGCGATTCTAGCACCTTCACACGAGAGTACGACGAGCGACGGCCACCATTAGAGCACCTGGGAGGTTCTCTGCAAGTCCTTCAACCAGACGCAAAAACAGAGCCAAGGCGTCGTTCAAGCTTCGTTGGGTTTCGGAGCTCCTGGTGTTTGGCGCAAGTCCAGGTAAGGGAAGCTAGACCTCTTTTTCCATACAAGCCATAGTGTAGCTATCTCGGAAGTGAGGGCGACGTGGTCGCCATTTTTGTTTTCATCTGCGTAAAATGCTCTGTTTGTGTGCTTGGGCGACGTGGTCGCCGGTTTTATATACAGTCTTCGAAACACCCTGTTTTTGAACTAGATCGCCGATTTTGGCGTTGTTTGTGAACTCTCTGTTTTTGGGTGTTGTTTTGAAACTACTTGAGATTTAAATGAAATATTCGAAGGTCTGAACCTTGAAATGATTCGTTGCTGTGATTTGAATCAATTACTCGAGTGGTATGATGTTTTTGAATGCTGTGAATGTGGGATCGAGGCATAGTATTTTCAGGAAAGAAAATACCGTGTAAGATCTTGTAGTAGGTGCATTGATCGGTGATTCCTAAGGGGATATCCTGACTCTGCTGAGGTAATGGAATCACGTAGAGGAAGTTACTCAGTTGTTGAGAGTCGAAGGAGGTCTATATGATGGGCGTCTCGTGTGAAAAAGAACGAGCTCCGCCTGTCCTATGGATTAACCCTGTCATACCAGGAGAACTATTGACATTGAGATGATATATGCGCATGCTGTGTGGATTCACAGCGACCCTGTGTGGATTTCACAGTGGTGTGGTATGACAGGTGCAGATCTCTGAGTCTAATCAACGCACGAGTCAATCCGGAAGTAGTGTCAAGTGTCTTGTGTGGTGAGTCAGTGGAAAGTCTGACGTGAGAAATGAGAAACATTGATAGTTTATAGACACTTGATGCAGTATTGTGAAATGGAATGACTATGGGTGAATGTTGTGAAATGTGTGATTTTGGGCGATCAGGTGAATGATATGAGCAACTCTACGTTTTACATGGATATTTCGAAACTTGTTTTACTTTGATTGTCATGTTCATGATTTAAACTCTCTTTAAAATATCTAGCTTACCCTGCGTATTTTGGTTCTGTGGTTTTCTCTTAAAACTGTGATGATCGTGTATTTTACACGGGAGCAGATGATCTTCCAGGAAGTAGAGCTCCTTAGTGAGTGATCGCCGAGGAGGAGATCGCCGGTTTTCTGTCTCTATCGGGTGATCGCCTGTTTCTGCCTCTATCGGGTGATCGCCTGTTTTTTTTCTGTCCTGATAGGTGATCGGCTGTTTTGGCTCCTCTGATAGGAGATCGGTCTCGTCCGATAGGAGATCGGTTTCTTCCGATAGGAGATCGCCTGCTTTGTTCTTTTTTTTCTGTATTTTGTTTATGTTTCTGGAAAGTTTGACCGAATTTGTATTCAACTCCCTAAGAGGAGCAACTTCATTTCATATATATAATATTTTGTTCATAGAATCTATTTGTCACCTTTACTTTCATTTTATATTTATTTCAAAGTAATTTGGAGGGATGTTACATTAATGGTATCAGAGCAGTTCGTCCTTAGGATGACCTGAGGGCTGTGGATCCATTGTGTTTCTTCTGCTCATGAAATTTATTTGAGTTTAAAATAACAACTATAGTGAAAGGTTTTCAAACGTTTTTGTATTGAAATTTTGTGTGTGCTTTGGTGAATATATGTTCTAACTGAAAATCTTAGTATTAAGAATGAGAAGGTCTTGATGAAGTAGTGAGGGTGCACACTCATAACTGGATCAAGATGAGTCTCAATCTTAATTCCAAAGGGTTGATGTTTAGCATATATTAAATTCTGGTGTGATTTATTTTGTTTTATTGAGTGTTTTGTAATTGATTGAAAGTGTTGATTGGATTGATGGTTGTATACCAGTAGTTGTTCTGGTGTTTTGCTTGAGATTATGAGTATTATGATCCGGTTGATGAACTCAAATTCTTAATGACTTTGAGATGCTGACCTTTGTAGGGTCTAGCTGTTACCTCCTGAATGAATTGATTTCTTATCGATCTCATTCTTGTAGTTGTAGGGAATATAGAAACCTATAGTTCCAAATCTGAAACGAAGAGAGATGGCACGTAGACCTTCTACCCCTCCCCAACCTTCTTCAGAGATGGGTCAGATCGCCAGGGCCATGGAGATGATGGCAACTGCCATCCAACAGCAGAATACGGTAATGGCCCAGATTCATCAGGCTTTAATGAATCATTGGGAAACTGCTGGATCGGCTGCAACAGCTTCCCAGGTCAATCAGCCTCGGGAGCAGATGGGGATGACCGAGTTCATGAGGCACAACCCAACCCAGTTCCGTGGGAACGTTTCTCCGAACCAACCAGATCAGTGGATCAGGGAATTCCATGCCTTAGTGGAGAAGGCAAAGAGGGTGGAGACCCTGGAGAGGGGTGGTTCCAGAGTAATCAGATCGCAACCAGGGAGTCCCTCCGGTGGGAAGGCCAAGGTGCAGCACCCACAAAGCAAGCCTTATTCGAGACCCCCACAGCATAGGGCAGAAGCAGCACTGCCCCAGTTTCAGCAGCAACAACCCTGGAAACTAAAATGTTTCCACTGTGGTGGACCACACACAGTCAAGGTGTGCTCCAAGAGGAATTCAGAGAAAGGGTGTTTCACATGTCAAGGGATGGGGCACATTTCTAGAGTTTGTCCTAACGGAAAAGGATGACTCAACCTGTTAGTTCCCAGCAGTTGAGGAACAAAGGCAGTCAACCTCGAGCAGCAGAGAGAGTGGTTGCCATGTCTGGAGCGGAGGCATCTCAGTCAGGTAACTTAGTACAGAGTGTTGCTCTATAGCTGGTAGATGCGTTAGAATTTTGATTGATTCTGGAGCGACACACTCCTTTGTGTCAAGCTTGTGTGTAGCCGAGTTGGGCCTTCTAGTGAAGGAGTACCGTTTGAACTGTTGGTCTCTACACCTGTATCAAGACAGGTGTTGACCTCTACAGTTTGCCCTGAATGTCCAGTGATGGTAGAGGGACGCAGATTCAAAGTAAACTTGATCTGCCTACCTCTTCAGGATCTGGATGTTATCCTGGGAATGGATTGGCTAGCTGCCAATCACGTTCTCGTAGTCTGCGGTAATCAGAAGTTAGCGGTTCCAAACCTCCAAGAGTCAGAGGTGATATCTGCTCAGCATGGGTGGTCGGAGTTGGGAAAAAGGGGCGAGGTGCTTCGTGATCCTAGCTCGGTTGGAAGTGAAGAATGAAGAGGACGTAAGCAAGATACCTTGGTGAAAGATTTCATGGAAGTATTTCCAGAAGAAATACCTGGATTACCTCCTAAGAGAGGGGTGGAACTCTCTATTGTTTTGGTACCTGGGGCTGGACCTGTGTCGATGACTCCAGCTGAGTTGATGGAATTAAAGAAGGAAGTGTAAGTTAGATTTAGTGCACCAAGGTTTAGTTTCAGCTACATGTAAGTTATGGAGAGTATATAAGCTGAATGTTGAGGGTTTAAGGGCTTAAGCATGTGTATCCATGGGAAGTACCGGGGTTAAGTTCCAAAAATGAAAGAATGAACGTTCTTTCATTTGAAGCTTGGGAGATGTTTATGTCGATGAAACAGCATGAGATGACTCTAGCTTAACCACAAGCTTAAAAGGAAAGAGGAGATATTGTATTTATGTCTAAAGTTCAATTAGTCAGAGAAATTTGCTGAAAAATACCAAGTAGAGAAGTTACTGGGAGAAGAGAGAAAGCTTCACGCAGAATGGATGCTGTTTTGTGGACCGTGATTTGGAAGATGAGTATGGAAGTGGTGGATGAGGAGTGATGAGAAAGGGAAATGGAAAGATATTCTTGTATCCAAATATGACTCGGAACTTGGGAGGAGCCGAGCTCATTCGAAATATCAATCGTGGTGGTAGAGAGATGTACGTAAGGTGTGCGAGGAGGGTGAAGATGATGGTTAGTTCCAAAAAGTCATTGTTGGAAAGTTGGAGGCGGAGGGGATGTGAGATTTCAGGAGGATGCGTGAGCCACTAACTTTAACTTTAAAGCAACGTGGCTGGTCTATGTGCTTCAAGTGGATAAGTGTTCTATTGGTTCGACATAAGGGTTTGAGGTCCCACCTTGAGAACTTCTATCTTATACGTATGTCATCCAAGTAAAATCAGGTGTGGAAGGGAATGTGGGTGGCAATAGTCTGTTGTATCTTGGAGAAGAGGAATAGAGTTGTCCTTAAGCAAGAAATTCTGAATGCAGAGGAAACTTTCCAATCGGCTCCACTACTTACATGATTGTGGTTGAGAGATATGGTGTGTTCGTTCTTGTATGCCTTTTCAGATGGGCACCTGAACCCAAATCAATGCATCCAATGTATACATTGGACAAGGAGGAAATGATGGGGACAGGAAGCCGAGTTGGCAAAAGAAGTCATAAGGATGATTTAGAAAGTAACAGCAACAAGAACTTTGTCGTTATAAGGTGCAGAATTATGTAGCATAGTGGTGAACCAAAGGTATTCCTGTAGGGAGCGTGAGAATTAGATCAGCAGTGGGAAGTCGATGGATGGTTTTGATCAAGAAGCGGAAGTTGATTCCTAGAAGGATATTTCGGATCCTAGTTTGAATGGACTAGGAGGCATGAGCAGTAGCCAGCTGTCCTTTTTCCTTCCGATGAAGGGATCTTGCTCACTTTTCTCTAAAGGGGCTAGTCCTGGTTCTGTTAAGGGCCTAGTTCTGGACTTGCTCGACCAAGTCTTCAGGGTTGGAAGTAGAGTGTGAGTACTGGAGTTGGCGCTCATTGGGGCAGCATATTCCATAAGCAGGAATGTAAAATGGAATTCGATGAAGTATTGGAGTAGGAAGAGTTGGCTCAGCAGACAACCGAGAGGGCGAAACTGATACAGGGCAGAATGAAAGTTTCTCAAAGTCGGCAGATGTCCGAGGCAGAGCAGAGGAGAAGACCTTTGGGGTTTGCTGCTGGGGGATCATGTCTTTATGAGGGAGGACACCAGCCAAGGGTGTAGGATGGGCGATCAGATCAAAGAAGCTGTTCCCTAAGTTTGTTGGGCCATATCAGATTCTAAGGGGGGGGATCAGTCCAGTGGTTTATGAGATCGCCCCACCTCCCCATTTAGCAAACCTGCATAAGGTATTTCACGTATCACGGCTAAGGAAGTATCTTGCAGACCCTAGTCACGTGTTGGAAGCGGACGACGTGAAGATCGGGTGATTCACCAGGGGGAGTTTGAAGAAAACATGAGAGAAGCATATCCCTACCTCCTTCCCTTATAATTCAATTTTCGAGGACGAAAATTTTTCTTGTTGGGGAGAATGTAAGGACCTGTAAAATTGAATTGGAATAAAAGTGGTATATTTAAATAATTTCAGAAGATGTTATTATTTAAAATACAAAGAGCTGGTAAATGAAGTTTCGTAGTAGTCGGACCTCGGACGTCGCCCAAGATCTGGGGTCAGCTGGTAGAGGTCGGTCGGCTGACATGTAGATCAAGAAGAGTAAAGGAGGAAATGTGTAGCTAAGAAGTCTCCTACGAGATCGCCGTTATTGAAGATGGAGGCGATCTCCGACTCCTCTGGCACATAATCGCCTGTCGCCTAGAGGAGACATGAGCGCCAATCGCCTAGAGTGTACGTGATCGGCGGGAATGCACGTAGTATGTGGTCAAGATACTGAATCAACCAGAGTGGGTTCCAACAACCACGCGTATCAAGGTGTGGGTTAAGCCTTAGATACGCTGTGCATGCGAAGCTCTACGCTTGAGCAAAAGAGATCACCCTTAGTGTTGCATGCAAGGGCGCGCGAGGCGTGTGGACGTCGCCAGGGCGCGCGAGGCGTGTGGACGTCGCCAGGGCGCGCGAGGCGTGTGGACGTCGCCAGGGCGCGCGAGGCGTGCGGACGTTGCCAGGGCGCGCGAGGCGTGTGGACGTCGCCAGGGCGCGCGAGGCATGAGGCATCGTCAGAGCGCGAGAGGCATGCGGGCATCACCAGGGCACGAGGCATGTGGACGTGGCCAAGGCACGAAAGGCGTGCGGGCATCGCCAGGGCACGATGCATGTGGACGTGGCCAGGGCACGAGAGTTATGAGGGCGTCGCCAGGGATGACATCGGTCGTCTCCCAGAAGAAGACATCGGTCGTCTTCCAGGACGAAGGAGACATCGGTCGTTCGCCAGGATGAGTCAGCAGTGGAAAGTTATCGCGCGACGTCGAGTTTCACACAGAGTAAAGTGGGACCCAGACCCCCAGCATGAAACGCCCTGCACGCGCGCCACGTAGACAAAAAGAGTGGTTCAGGCTAGTGACCTCAGAGTGTTAGCCTGCGCAGAGGCACGCTTAGGTGTACTGTTCAGCGAAGCGTACACGCAAACTCCCTGCAGAGTGGGTGGTGGCAGCGGTTTTTGTGGAGAAGTCAGCTTAAGATGCAAAAACCCATTTCTGAGGGAGAAGGAAAGAAACGTTGCTGTGGTTCCAGAGCTAAAGGGTGCGTTTATCTCCCTTCTCCTCCATTCTCTCCTTCGCGCTGCGATTCTAGCACCTTCACACGAGAGTACGACGAGCGACGGCCACCATTAGAGCACCTGGGAGGTTCTCTGCAAGTCCTTCAACCAGACGCAAAAACAGAGCCAAGGCGTCGTTCAAGCTTCGTTGGGTTTCGGAGCTCCTGGTGTTTGGCGCAAGTCCAGGTAAGGGAAGCTAGACCTCTTTTTCCATACAAGCCATAGTGTAGCTATCTCGGAAGTGAGGGCGACGTGGTCGCCATTTTTGTTTTCATCTGCGTAAAATGCTCTGTTTGTGTGCTTGGGCGACGTGGTCGCCGGTTTTATATACAGTCTTCGAAACACCCTGTTTTTGAACTAGATCGCCGATTTTGGCGTTGTTTGTGAACTCTCTGTTTTTGGGTGTTGTTTTGAAACTACTTGAGATTTAAATGAAATATTCGAAGGTCTGAACCTTGAAATGATTCGTTGCTGTGATTTGAATCAATTACTCGAGTGGTATGATGTTTTTGAATGCTGTGAATGTGGGATCGAGGCATAGTATTTTCAGGAAAGAAAATACCGTGTAAGATCTTGTAGTAGGTGCATTGATCGGTGATTCCTAAGGGGATATCCTGACTCTGCTGAGGTAATGGAATCACGTAGAGGAAGTTACTCAGTTGTTGAGAGTCGAAGGAGGTCTATATGATGGGCGTCTCGTGTGAAAAAGAACGAGCTCCGCCTGTCCTATGGATTAACCCTGTCATACCAGGAGAACTATTGACATTGAGATGATATATGCGCATGCTGTGTGGATTCACAGCGACCCTGTGTGGATTTCACAGTGGTGTGGTATGACAGGTGCAGATCTCTGAGTCTAATCAACGCACGAGTCAATCCGGAAGTAGTGTCAAGTGTCTTGTGTGGTGAGTCAGTGGAAAGTCTGACGTGAGAAATGAGAAACATTGATAGTTTATAGACACTTGATGCAGTATTGTGAAATGGAATGACTATGGGTGAATGTTGTGAAATGTGTGATTTTGGGCGATCAGGTGAATGATATGAGCAACTCTACGTTTTACATGGATATTTCGAAACTTGTTTTACTTTGATTGTCATGTTCATGATTTAAACTCTCTTTAAAATATCTAGCTTACCCTGCGTATTTTGGTTCTGTGGTTTTCTCTTAAAACTGTGATGATCGTGTATTTTACACGGGAGCAGATGATCTTCCAGGAAGTAGAGCTCCTTAGTGAGTGATCGCCGAGGAGGAGATCGCCGGTTTTCTGTCTCTATCGGGTGATCGCCTGTTTCTGCCTCTATCGGGTGATCGCCTGTTTTTTTTCTGTCCTGATAGGTGATCGGCTGTTTTGGCTCCTCTGATAGGAGATCGGTCTCGTCCGATAGGAGATCGGTTTCTTCCGATAGGAGATCGCCTGCTTTGTTCTTTTTTTTCTGTATTTTGTTTATGTTTCTGGAAAGTTTGACCGAATTTGTATTCAACTCCCTAAGAGGAGCAACTTCATTTCATATATATAATATTTTGTTCATAGAATCTATTTGTCACCTTTACTTTCATTTTATATTTATTTCAAAGTAATTTGGAGGGATGTTACAACTTTCATCATCAAGGATTGTTTCAGATGCAATCAAAGAAGCTGGTTGAAGGACTTGTAAACATTGATGATAATATTCCTCCTTGTCATGCCTGCAATTTTGGGAAGCAGCACAGGCAACCTTTCCCTAAACAAGCTTGGAGAGCCTCAAAAAAGCTGCAGTTGGTGCACACTGATTTGTGTGGTCCTCAGAGAACACCTTCATTAAATGGTAACCTCTACTACATTATTTTTATTGATGATCTAACAAGAATGTGTTGGATTTTCATGTTGAAACAAAAGTCAGAGGTTCCCAATATATTCTGGAAATTCAAAACCAGAGTTGAAAATGAAAGTGGATGCTCAATTCAGATTATAAGGTCTGACAATGGCAAGGAATACACCTCTGATGCTTTCAACAAATTTTGTGAAGAAGCTGGAATTCAACATCAATTAACAACACCATATACTCCTCAACAAAATGGTGTCAGTGAAAGGAAGAACAGATTCATTATGGAGATGTCAAGGTGTATGCTCCATGAAAAGAATCTTCCAAAAGAATTTTGGGGGGAGGTAGCAAACACTGTTGTATTCCTACAAAATTGAATTTCTACAAAAGCCTTGAAAGATCTGACACCATATGAAGCTTGGTATGGCTACAAACCTTCTTTGAAATTTCTTAAAATATTTGGTTGTCTTTGCTTCACATATATTCCACAGGTCAAGCGTGATAAGCTTGATAAAAAAGCAGAAGCAGGCATCTTTGTTGGATATAGCACTGTATCCAAAGCTTACAAAATTTTTCAGCCACAAACTAGTCGTGTGATTGTAAGCAGAGATGTTCATTTTGTTGAAAATGAGCAATGGGATTGGGAAAGTTCAACTAAGGTGAATCAAAGTCCAAATGCTCCAAACAGTTCAACCCTTGGGAGCATGACTGAAGAATCTGAAGATGATGCTGCAGTTGATGATGCACCTGTCAGAGGAACAAGACTGTTGTCTAACATCTATCAAAGGTGCAATGTAGCTGTTTGTGAGCCTGCTGGATTTCACGATGCAAAAAACAGTCAACACTGGTTGGCTGCAATGCAGGAGGAGCTTTCTATGATTGAGAAAAATAAAACCTGGGAGTTGGTTGATCGACCTCCAAACAGAAAAATAATTGGAGTAAGATGGGTTTTCAGAACCAAGCTAAGTCCTGATGGTTCTATCAACAAATTCAAAGCAAGACTTGTTGTGAAAGGATATGCACAAGTTTTTGGTGTTGATTATTCAGAGACATTTGCACCTGTTGCCAGGCTTGACACTATAAGATTGTTGCTTGCTCTTGCTGCTCAAAGGAGCTGGAAAGTATACCATTTGGATGTTAAATCTGCATTCTTAAATGGAGATTTACAAGAAGAAAATTTTGTTGAACAACCTGAAGGCTTTGTGAATGAGGGCAATGAAAATAAAGTCTATTTTCTGAAAAAGGCTTTATATGGATTAAAGCAGGCTCCACGAGCCTGGTACAGCAAGGTTGATGATCATCTGGTGCACCTTGGATTTCATAAAAGCCAATCTGAACTCACATTGTATGTCAAACATCAAGGTACAAATATTTTGGTCATTTCTCTTTATGTGGATGACATGTTAGTTACAGGAAGCAACGTTGAAGAAATCAACTGGTTTAAACTGGAAATGAAAAAGGTCTTCGAAATGACAGATCTTGGTTTTATGTCATACTTTCTTGGTATTGAGATCAAACAGAATCAAGATGAAGTTTTCTTAAGTCAAAGAAAATATGCAAAGGAGATACTCAAGAAATTTCTGATGGAAAATTGCAAAACTGTGAACACTCCCATGAATCAAAAGAAGAAGCTAATCAAAGATGATGGTTCTGACAAGGTTAATGAATATGAGTTTAGAAGTTTGATAGGTTGTCTGATGTACTTAACAGCTACCAGACTTGACATCCTAAATGCTGTGAGTATTCTTTCAAGGTTCATGCATTGTCCAAACGAAACACATATGATAGCTGCAAAAAGAGTTATAAGATACATCAAAGGAACTTGGAATTTTGGTGTGAAGTTTCTGAAGCAAAAAGAAATGAAGCTGATTGGTTTCTCTGACAGTGACTGGGGTGGATCAATTGATGACATGAAGAGCACATCTGGTTACTGTTTCTCTCTTGGATCAGGCATGTTCTCTTGGAGCTCAAAGAAGCAGGAAACTGTTGCTCAATCCACTGCTGAAGCAGAATTTATTGCTGCAACAGCTGCTGTTAATCAGGCTTTATGGTTAAGAAAGATTCTATTTGATCTAAATCTGGAACAAAAGCAAAGCACTGAAATACATGTTGATAATCAAGCTGCAATCGCAATCTCAAATAATCCAGTCTTTCATGGAAAGACAAAGCATTTCAACATCAAGGTTTTCTTTATTCGAGAAGTCCAGAAAAATGGTGACATAATTCTTTGTTATTGGAAATCTGAGAATCAAATTACAGATGTCTTTACCAAGCCTCTGCCAGTCAACAAGTTCGAAGTTTTCACAGCTAAACTGGGAGTTTACAGCATTTAAACAAGGAGAAGTGTTGGAATAATGTGTTTAACATCCTGCAAGTTAGCTTTTTCTGTTATTGAATAAGTCTCCATATTTTTAGGGATTTAATTATTCTGTTTTAACCACTGGTTGGTTTGTTACCAGATTTATTTCCTGTTTTTAGAACAACTTTGTTCATTCTCGTACAACGTTGTTCATTCTTGTCAAATACCTAGCTTTCCAGCTTTAATATATCATCTCAGTTGATCAATCAAATTTTTATTAATTGTTATAAAACTAACATTTTGTGTTGTGTTTGTAGTTGCGATGTAGACAATGTTTGTTTTGGTTAACATTTGGAGGGGTATGAACTTTTTTCATTGTCGATAGTAGATCCACTTTTAGGGCCTCCTCGAGTATTCTAGCCCTACTCGTGTTTAGTCGGATGTACTGCATGAGCTTAGGTCCTCAAGCTGGTTCTCTTGATCGTCAAGTTTGGGCAAGTTGGCGAGGTAGATCTCGATCTTTGGCTCTTTTCTCAGTTGTAACCTTTGCTCAAAGTTAGTTACGAAACTCTTTTAACTCCTCCAGTTGCTTGAATTTAACAACTTTCTTCCTGAAATCATCTAGGTTAGATGTCGGTTTCTTGCATAAATTTTTGGAGAAGGGCCCCAACTTTAGAATGGTGACCATGTGATGAATGGCTACCTCCAAGTCAAGATTTTGGATATTGAGTGTTACCTTCTTGAATTGTTCCATGAAATCACATAGCAACTTCGTCTTCTCTTGTTTGATGTTAATGAGGGTTATCAATGTCAAGTAATGTGATCGGCTAGTTGCAAATTATGCTAAAAACATAGAGACTGGGATGTTGAAGCGATCAATGAATAGGGGAGGTAAACGAATAAACCAAAGGAAGCTCCTTTAAGGAATGTTGGAAAGACTCTGCTAGAATCACGTCTTTCGAAGTATACAAGCTAACCTGCATACATATATCTACGTGCTCATCCGGATACATCATGTCGTCATATCTATCTATGGTGGGGTTCTTCTAATTGGCAAGCAAGGATGTCTCCGTGATTCCTTTCGCAAAAGGGTGAGGAGCCAAACATTGTAGGAGAAATGCGACGATGGTTTTTTCATTTGGCATCCATCGACCTCTTGTGTTCCCGAGAGGGGTAGTCAGTTGGAATCGTTCGGATCTCCTTGCCCTGACTCGCTATCCAATGGAATAAAGTCGTTGCTCTCCAGTCTTTGCTTTCGGGCATTTTCTTCTCTTAATGTACCTATTTCTTCACCATATTTTTTGTTCATGGTTTCCAGCTCTTTTCAGAGTTTGACTAATAGTGTGATGTGGTCTGCATGATTCTCGGGTATTTCATTCGAGATGAGTTTCATCATTTTACATGTCATAATCATGTGAGCCCTTATCAAGGTTGTGCATAGGTTCATAGTGAATGACAAAAAATGTTCTTACAAGATTGTGATAACCTTATTAAGACCACATCTCATCCACGGATCAAATTCGATGTTTGGAAGTCTTCTGATAACAGTAACTTCTCAATCTCAAGATTTCAGTCTAGACGATCAAAATACATACAAATATATTCTAATACTCAAGTTAATTCTTTATTAAATTTATAAATATTTCTATTAAATGTGCTCTCTAAATCCTTTCAATTTCTAAATAATTGTATTAAATGTGCCCTCTAAGTCCCTCTCACATATGGGAGTCCACAAGTAAAGTTTTTCTAAATTTATTACCAATATAACTTTTTTTCCTTGACTAAACAACAACAGTGAGATTAAAACTTAGAATTTGACAAAGATAAAGTATTCTTTTTTTTCTGATTCAATAAGATTAAAAGTTAGAACATTGGACCACTATTCAAATCCTTCCATTTAAAATAGTTTATGTAATATCTTTCATTCGGCCGTCGTAAAAATAAGACTCGTTTAAGAGGAGTGAACAGTGAACATTTATTATTTAAAGCATCATAATTCATACCTTTTAATGTAGGAAAACAACGTATCTTTATTTTTTATAAAGTATGCCTTAACTACCCACTTAAATTGAATGCATATATCAACACCTTCCTCAGGTTTTTGTCCCATTCAAAAATCAATATATCATACCTAATATAGCCACTCTAGAATTGGAAACTCGTCAACTTAGCACTAACGTGGGTTTTGATTATTTTTTTTCTTCCACCTAAAGCTCATATTTCTTTTTGTTTTTTATATTTTACAAAGTATAAATTTTAGTATATTCACAGACAATCGCACTAATATAAATATTCTTTTATAAAAAATAAAATTTGTAAAAGAAAATATTATCAAAATTATATTTTTTCTCTCTTCAATCTCAAATAATAATATAAATTTTAAAATAAAATATTAAATAAACTAAAAAATAGTTTAGTAATTTAAAAAGATATAAAGTATGAATACCTAATAAGTACTTATTCGTACTCAATTAATTTATAAAATTGAATATTTGTCATCATCATTATCTGAAATAGGTTCAGACATTATGCATTTATCCGAGTTTATTTCTTATCCTTCCACTATATAATCCCTGGGCCTGGAAATGAGTGAGTGTGAGACATCTTATATTCCAATATCACTTGCATAGCAATATGAAGAGTGAGGCTGAGATCAAGGCAACAGTTGATGGAATCGAAGGTGGTTCCATGAACAATACAAACAACTGCCCCCTCCCAACCGAGATCACCAAGCCATCAAATTCACGGTTACCGATCTTGACCAAGCTTCATGCTGGTTACTTTTTCATAAGCCTTTCCTTTGGAGCACAAGCTTTGCTGTGGAAGAGTTTGAGTAAACACAACAAGGACTCGCACTCTCTTTGGCACGGATTCAATTTGATGCCTTCCGTTGCGTTTCTACTACTTTGGTGCGTGTCACTGTTCACTGCCATTACTTTGTCTTTAATTTACGTGCTCAAGTGCATCTTTCACTTTGATATGGTGAAGGAGGAGTTCTCACACCATATTGGAGTGAACTGCATGTATGCTCCTTGGATTTCTTGGCTTCTCATGCTTCAATCAGCACCCATGATTGTTCATACAACTTGTTATTACCAAGCTCTTTGCTTGGCTTTTTCCTTTGTAATATTTCTGATTGATGTTAAACTTTATGGACAATGGTTCACAACTAAAAGGAGGTTTCTGTCGATTGTGGCAAACCCTACTAGCCAGGTTTCGGTTATAGGGAACTTGGTGTCTGCTCAAGTTATTGCAGAAATTGGTTGGAAAGAGAGTGCATTTTTAATGTTCTCACTTGGATTGGTATCCTATTTAATTATATTTATAACTCTATATCAGCGTCAGTCAAGTGGAAACCAGTTTCCCACAGTGCTAAGGCCAGCTTACTTCTTGTTTTTTGCTGCACCAAGCATGGCAAGTTTAGCCTGGAAATCCATCTTAGGTGCTTTTGTCACCCCATCAAAGATGCTCCTCTTTCTGTCTTTATTCCTTTTCATGTCTCAGGTAGGTTCTTTGCTGATTCCAATATTCTAGAGTGTGGATTCACTTTAACTTCTCAGTTTTCATTTTTGTTTGTTTTAATCTTTTTCATTCTAATTAAGGAGTCAATCTTTCTTCTTGAATGCAGGCTTGCAGGCCAGCAATGTTCAAGAAATCGATGAAGAGGTTTAACGTTACATGGTGGCTGTACTCATTCCCTTTAACCTTCCTTGGTCTAGCTTGTGCGCAATATGCTGAAGACGTGAAAAGTGACATGGCCTCTTGGTTAATGTTGGTTATATGTATGGTCTCGGTGCTGATTTTCATTGGTTTGATGATCGTCACTGTACTCAAAATTGAGATGCTACTCAACAAAAATGCTCCCATTATTAGTTATTAGTTCAGAAGTTGATGTTCCCATGTTATGCTATATAATACGGAGACAAATCTTATTATATAAGTGGGTTTTATATAAATGAGTTAAACTTAAACTCATTCTTTAATAATTAAAAATAAAATGTTTTTACTTTTTTATTTTGTTTAAAAAGAAAGAATATGAGTAAAAGCAAAACAATAAAAAGTGAACAAAATTTAAAGCTATTTAATATAAGAGAAATATAAAGAAAAGGAAGAAAAATATTTTCTATGAGAACAAATATGTCCGTGATTAAAAGATTATTTAAATAAATTTATGATTATAATTTTTTCAATAGGTTATACTTTATACTATAAGATATATTGTATTTTTTTCTCAAATTGACCAAAACCTAAAAGGTGTTGTTTAATAAAAATGTGTTATTTTAGATTTGTGGAGAGATATTGGAGATCCATATCCACTAAAAGTCAAATGGCTTCATTTTAAAAACTTGGTTTTCTAATATTTAAATTGATTAAACATTGATGTTCAAAAAGTAAATAAAAGATACAAATAAAAAAATCAATTTTTTGAAATGTATCCAAGCTTTAATGTTACCCCTTAAGAAAAATTAAAATGAACTGGATAATGTATATGGATGGACAACTTTAAGTTGAATGAAAGGATGGTCCTACCAAAAATGAAAGCCACATTATAACAAATAAAGTTGGATTATAAGTTGCTTTAAAGTTTTAGGTTTAAAAAAATTGTAATTAGTCATGATTGTTTTTGTCATTTGCAATTAAGAGTTTTATAGTGTTATATATATATATATATATATATAAAATATATATATATATATATATATAAATATATATATATATATATATATATATATAAAAGTTATTTCTTATGTATGTGTGAGTTAATAAGAGAAGGAAAAAAAATTTACTGAATCAAGACACATGGTTTATAGAAAAGTGAAACTTACATATAATAGCAAACATAACTAATAAATAATTTCAACATAAAAGGAAACAAAATAATGGATGATATATAATATTTATAATATCTAAAAACTAAATAACTGATTATATATTATACCTTTAATATCTAATTATATTTTATTTTAATATTCTATCAAGTTAGAGAATAAATGTTGATCATTTTCAACTTGTCAATTGAAGACACTAATAAGAAAAGTCTCTATGAATATATAAGTTATTTAGTGTTATATGTTATAAGATGAACGAGAGTTAAGAGTTGCATCTAAACAAGTTCATGAATGAAGTGATAGTCAATATCTATATGTTTGAACCTCTCGTGGTGAGAGAGATTATGAGCAAGGTGCATGACAAATTTGTTATAAAAATAGTTGTGTTAATTGAAACTTTAAAATGTTTGAGTAATTGTTGTAGCCAAATTACTTCACTTGCCACTAAAAGATGAAATTTGTTGCATATAAACTTCTAGTAATGTAAAGTGATAAACTATGTAGTTAATGGATTCTTCATATACCAACTAAGCTTGTGAATTGCAAAAGTAATGTGTGAAATGAAAATGGTCTTTAAGTACATAATTCTTCTAATCAATCTTCTACACACAGAGAAATCCTCAATAGGCTTACCATCATTGAAGCTAAGTTTTAAATTGGATCTATAGGTAAATGTAATTGGTTTGCTAGCTAAAAAACCGATATCATTAAATAAAGATAAAGTATATTTTCTCTTACTCAAAGAGAGACCTTTGTTGGATTTTGCAATTTCCAAGCTTAAGAAGTATTAGAAAGAACTAAGAATTTGAACAAATAACTCAATGGCAACACAAGAACAATCATGGCTTGCTAGGATGATGTCGTCTGCATAAACCAACAAAATGACCAATGAAGAACTGTAACCATTAAACCAGAGAGTAATCATTTTTAGATTGTATAATCATGTTGCAATAAGGTTGAAGAGGACTTGCAGAACCATTGTCTAAAGGCTTGTCTCAGTCCATATATAGATTTATTTAACTTGCAATGTTCTTGTTTTGTAACCTTGAAAAATATCCATGCATACTTCTTCAAATAAGAGTGCATTTTTTACAATTTCTCTAGTAACGACTAATCAGACCCTTACGAAAGTAAATTTAGTCATTGATGAGAAAGTGCTTGAAAAATCAATCTCAACCTGTTGTGTGTAGTCTTTGGCTACCAACCGAGCTTTTTATCTGTCAATTGAGCCATCACCATTATATTTCAATTTAAAAACCTATTTTCACCCTATTTAATGTTTGCCTTTTTGATAAAAGAGATAAAGACCAAGTGTCATTATCTTTCAAAGCCTTAATTTCTTGAGCCATGATATTTCTCCATTCAGGGTAAGGAAATTGCTTGATGATAAAATTAAGGCTCATAAGTAGTAGAAATTTCATTGATGAAAGTTTTGTACTCTAGATTGAGTTTGTCCAAAGAATACGAATTTTGAATGGGATAAGGGTGTTAGGTGTAGAGCATACATAGTTAGACAAATAGGAGGGTTTCTTAGATAGATACTCTAGATGATCTCCAAATAGAGGATTTCAGATATATTAATATTAGACATTGATGTTCCATAGGCATCATGTGAATCATTAGAATGATGAACAACAAAATTATCTGAATGCAAAATTACATGGTAAAACACCCAGAGAATTAGGTGCAGAAAATTAAAAATCGGGAGCCCCAATGAACATTGAAACAGTGTGGCAACAGTATTAACGTCCTGGCTTTTAACAATTATATATATATATATATATATATATATATATATATTTTTAATGTAATTAGGACGTTCCTTTTTTTACAGTGGATGCTAAACATGTAGTGTGGGATACCCAAAAAATTTTTAAAATTTTGAAGGCGTAATGTGGTCAAAATAAATTTTGTAAACTATGTGTGAAGTATTAAATTATAGAAACTGGACAGAAACCTAATGGAAGTAAGAACAATGGACAAAACTTCAAGAAATAGGGAGAAATATATGCAAGAAACTCACCAATGAACTAAAATCAAGTTAGGATACTCAAGATTAGGCAACACAAGACAAACCACACGAAAATTGAAACAAGACAGAAACAAGACTTTAAGCAAACAATTTGTGTGCAGTGGAGAAAAACTTAAATAGCTTGCATACAGCAGCAACACAAGACGAAGTTGGACAAGATTAAGCAAAATTAGGATGTGACGATTGACATGCAAATAGTAGAAACAAAAGATAAGACCTAAATGTGCACAAAAATGGATTAAAACACAATCATTACCAAGAAACACAAGCAGAATTAAGGAAAAACAAAAAGAACACCCTTGATTTGGACAGGTTGAGGTGTGGACTGTGTGTGGAAGATTTGGCACAAAAGAAACCAAAGAAAACTCAAGATAAAAAAAAAAGAATCACATACAAAACATATTAAACGGTAAAAGTGGAAGGAAAATAGAAAAAGATAGGATCAAAGGCAAGAAAACAACAAGAAAATTGAAGAACACCAAACAGAAAAAGAGGTTGTGCAGCAGATATCAAGGATAAGTGTTTGATGAAAGTTTCAATGATTTTAAACGGTGAAAAAATGATTTTAATCGGTGGAAACAAAAGATAAACGGTAGAAACAGAAGATAATCGATGGAAAACAAATATTGAATGACAAACAATCAAGAAGAACGAGGAATCTAAAAAAAAAAAAAACAAAGCTGGACAGAACAAATTTGGTGAAAAAAATGAACTTAGCTTGGCCGGATCTTTGGTGTGCTCTGATCCACCTAATGTAGTCCAAAGCTTTTGATTGTTGAAACAAGGATAGAGAGGTAGCGGAAGACTTGGTTGAACGAGGATGATCGAATGGTGGCAAGGTGATTAGGATTCGGAGATGATGACGGTGATGCCTTGAAGAGGAAGTTGGTGAGGCCAACCTTCCAAGAAGCTCACTTAGGCCATGTAGGCTTGCAAGCATGGGGAGACTTGAGAGAGAATGGATTATATTTAAGAATTCCTCATTCACATTAATATCAAATATAAGTACAAAGAGTTTAAGAAAGGTATTTATAGATGATATGAGAGAAGGTAGCTTGCTCCTTAAGCTACCCTAGCCCTAGTTAAGCTTGCTTAACCATGGTAGGATTGACGGCTTAAGGAGTGGCATATATGTCCCTTTAAGATGCCCTAGTGATCCTTGCTTGTGTGACAAGTGAGGATCTCCTAGACTGTCTTTGATATCTCTACACATGCCTCTAAAATATTTTTACAAATACAAATCCTATACAAGCGAATTCTACTTGATTTATACAGATAGTGCTTCTGTCTTTATTGGTGTGTATGGTGGCTTTGGATGGCCTGCCATCAATCACTTTGCACCTTTGGAGGGGAAGAGTCTCTTGGTAGGTAAATCAGTGCAAAGTAAAAATAAGGAGAAAGTTTTCTGGAGAATGGAAGGCGACGACCAACAAATTTTCACACACAACAACGAAGGAGTTAAAGGCATGGAAACATCGAATGGTGGCTAAACAGGAGCGATAATTAGGAGGAATCTTCTACTCATGGCGAAAGGAGAAAAAACCCCTCGTCTCACGATGTCTAACGGTGAAGTAAGAGATTTTTCAGGGGGGAGTCAAGCAACTGAGAATCTATGAAAACAATGTCGCTTGCTAACCTCTCAAAAGTGGAACGTCGATCAAGGTTATCATGTGGGAACTCAAATGGGATTTTAACTAATTCAGCCATATCAAACTGTAACAGGCTGTTTTGGGATAGGGAGTATTTCTCAAACTCTTTGCGAATGTGGGAATTAGGAAGAGAATTAGGTGTTACGTTTGATGGAGAGCAGGGAGACATAATTAAGGAATTAGATAATTTGGATGCTAGAGACTGAAAGTTAAGGAGCAAAGCAAGGAGCGAGCAAGGTTACACATCATATTAGGAAGTTTTAATATTCATGGTTTCGGGGGGGGGGGGGGGGGGGGGGGGGGGGGGGGGGGGGGGGGGGGGGGGGAGGTAAATAAAAGTACATATCAAGGTTAATAAGAAGAGAAGAGCTTGACATGCTTTGCTTGCAAGAGACCAAATCCAACTCCTTCTTGAAGTCCATGTGCTTTAATTTATGGGGGAGTAATGATGTGCGTTGTATTCACAAAGAAGCGTATAATAGTGGGGAGACATCCTTACCACGTAGAGAAAATTTGGGTTCATGTATGAAAGCCATATTGTCGGAGATGGGTTCATCTTGGGGTATGGCGAGTCAGTAAAGTTAGATATAGAATTGTCGTTGTAAATGTCTACTCATTGTGTGTTTAGGAGGAGAAAATTCTTCTTTGGAATGCCATCTCTGGCTTGAGACAAGCTTTTTGCAATATGTGATGTGTTATAGACGATTTCAACGTTGTGAGATCCCCTCATGAAAGGAAAAGTGTTAATAATCTTCATGGGCAGAGTAGAGAAATAAAAGGCTTTAATAATTTTATTGAACAAAATATGCTATTAGATGTCCCGTTAGTTGGTCTAAAGTTCACATGGTATAGACCGGACGGATTGGTTAAAAGTATATTAGACAGGTTTTTGATATCTTAGGAATTGTTAGCTATATGGCTAGACTGCAAACAATAAATTCAGGCTAGACAAGTCTCATATCACTGTGCGGTCATTGTCAAATCTAACCCTAAAGATTGCGGCCTAAGACTGTTCAAATTCTTGGACGCGTGGCTCTTGGCACAAGGATTCACAACAATGGTAAAATCTAAGTGGGATTCTTTTATGCCAAATGGTGACGGTTTGATAAGGTGTAAAGAGAAATTGAAAATGTTGAAATATGTTTTGAAAACGTAGAATGTATAAGTCTTTGGCAACATGTATACCTCTAAGAAAGACATGCTAGACCAGATAGGTAGGTTGGATCAGTTGGATGAAACAAACACTTTTGGAAAGGCAGATAGAAGGAGGAGATTAATTCTTTTAAGTCAGCTAAAGGACATCAATTGTAAGGCCAGGGCCAATTGGCTGAAACTAGGAGATTCAAATACAAAGTTGTATCACTCTTTTATCTTATGGAGGAGGACGTTGAATCAAATTAAAGGGGTATAAGTGGCAAGTGAATGGAATGAGAAACCGAAAATTGTCATAAATGAGGCCAAGAGTTTTTGAGTCTTGCTTCTTCGAGCCAAACCATCTCAATGTTAGGCTGGGAAATGTGGACTTTATGGAACTCACACAAGATGAAAACGTAAATCTGGTGGCAAAGATTTCAGAGGATGAGATAAAGGAGGCAGTTTGGTAGTGTGACGGGTCAAAGAGCCCTAGTCCAGATGGGTTCAACTTCAACTTTTTAAAGCTTATTGGGAGACATAAAACATGATGTAGTGAGTGTGGTGGAAAGTTTTGAGATAACGGGAAAGATCCTAAAGGGTTGTAACACATCCATTATTGCTTTCGTCCCCAATACAAATGATCCCACAAACTTGGACCAATATAGGCCAATCTCTCTCGTGGGAGCTCTATACAAGATAATATCGAAGGTCCTTGCTAATATATTGAAAATCATTCTCCCTAGAATCATATACAAATCTCAATTAAATTTTTTGAGTGATAGGGGACTGTTGGAAAGTATTGTGGTGGCAAACGAATTGGTGGAGGAGCTTAGAAGGGGTGATAAGTCAGGTTTAATTATAAAGGTCGACTACGAAAAGGTGTACAACTCAGTAAGGTGGGAGTTTATGTTTTACATGTTAAAGAGATTGGGGTTTGGCGCAAAGTGGATTAATTGGATTAGAGGTTGTATGGAATCCTCATTGATGTCAATTCTGATCAACAGAAGCTTTACAAGGGAATTTATACCTTCTAAAAGGCTTAGACAAGGTGATCCATTAGCCCCATTCCTGTATTTAGTGGTTGTAAAAGGCCCGGTTGGTCTCGTAAGACGAGTTATGTCCCTCAACAGGCTTCATGGGCTGTCTATTGGGGATAATCAAGTTGAAGTATCCATGCTACAATTTGCAAATGATACCTTGGTGGTATGCCAAGCTAATCACCAAGATGTTATGACGATTAAAACTATCCTTAGATGTTTCAAACTTGCTTTTGGGCTGAAACTAAACTTCCATAAGTTAAGGATTGGAGTTTTCAATGTAGCGAGACAACAACTGCTGGCTTTTGTCGACATGCTAAATTGTGCACAAATGTTTGTGCCTATTAAATATCTTGGGATTCAAGTTTGAGGTAATCCGAGAAAGAAGGAGTTCTGGAAAGAAGCTTTTAAGAAAGTGAGGAAGAAGCTCTCCAAGTGGAAAGGCAAAAATCTAACCTTTGTAGGGAGACTGTACCTTTGTATTACATGTCCCTCTTTAAAACTCCATCTATGGTATGTAAAGAGTTAACAAGCTTGCAAAGGAAGTTTTTGTGCGGTTAGGGTAGTGAGAGAAGAAAGATCGCTTGGGTAAAATGGGAAAACATTTGTAAACCAAAGATTGAGGGAGGTTTGGGGATAAAAGATGTTAAAAGCTTCAATACGACACTCCTAGCCAAATGGATGTGGAAGCTAAAATTCGATGTATTTGGGGTGTGGAGAGAAGTGGTTCTGTCTAAATATGTCGTAAATGGTAATAGCAAAGGGAATACTTCTAGTAGATCACAATCTTGGTGGTGGAGGGACCTGTGCAACCTATGCGAAGAAGGTAAGGAAGGAGGTTGGTTTTATAAATAGGTAGTGTGGAAGTTGGGGGCAGGAGATATAGTTCTTTTTTTAGATGATAAATGGCTAGGAGATTACACGTTGAAACAAAAATACTCAAGAATGCACCTTATGTCTGAAGATAAAGGGAAATACATCCAACAAATAGGTACTTAGTCAAAAACGGTTTGGTCTTAGATCTTGGAATGGAGAAGGAATCTTTTGAATGGGAGAGAACAATAGTCTCAATTGTTAACAGAGCTAAATAATCTCAAGCCACAGTTAGACTCTCTGGATAAGATAGTATGGTTAGCGCAGGAGGATGGGATGTTCTCTATCAAATTTGCATATGATCTACAAACTTCTACACATCTTAAGCCTTGTCCAGCGATGGAAACCTTATGGGATATCAAAGTCCTACCTAATGCCTTATCCTTAGCTTGGAGAATCCTCAAAGGTAAGATTCCAACGAGAGTGAACCTATCGAGAAGAAAAGTTAGCCTTCTGTCTCTGTTATGTCCTCTTCGTAATCGGGAAAAAGAATCGACCCAACATCTGTTCGTGTAAGATATTTGATCTCACAAAAATTTTGGGATTCAATTTAATTGATCACTTGAAATCTTTTGTTTGGAACTTAAATCTACTTCTACTATAACAAAGTTCTAATTACTTATAACTTTCACAATTAAAAGCAAAGTAAGTAGAGGCAAAAGGTAAGGACTCCTAGAACACTAAAGAACATATGACTCAAGGTAAAAGAGGCAAGAACCAAAAGAAGACACAATTATCATCCAAAATAAAAAACAAAGCTAATGACAAGATAAATGCCGAATTGAAAAGCAAGAAAGGAAAGGGCTGAAATTAAATGTGCTTGAATGTAAAGACAAGAAATTAAAGGTGCAAGAAAGTAAAGTGCCAAATCACCTCTAAACAAGAGAAGCTCAAAAACCAAAGCTCTGATAACCACATGATGTGAGTTGATTTTTAGAGGGTTCCATTTTATGGTGACACTTTACTTAGAGTTGGGATTTTAACAATTAGTGGTGAAACCTAAGGAAGATTTCCACCGGACACAAACTTAACCAAGTGGTTAAGTAAGTGTGAAGGTTCACTTCACAGAGGCAAAGATAAAAATCAATATATGGTGATGGATGGAATACAAAACGGAAAAGATAAGCTATAAGGTAACATCAATGGTGGACATGGCCGAACCAAATGATGATCCACAAGCATCCAAATAAGAGCAAATAATCATGAACAAGAAATAAGATGAAGACAACAATTGAAGGCAGAAATGGAAAATGGAAAGGAGATGGAAGAAGGAAACTTATGGAGTGGATAGTGAGAGTAGTTCATGCCACTTGGGGTGTGGTAGCCACCAAGATGAGTGAAGGGCCGCCACTTGAGAGTCTCACACTCCTCAAGATAAGACCAAGTTTAGAGGAATCAAGCCTCACTCAGAACTCACACAATTTGTGCAGAGTTTCTTTACTTCAAATTCAACATGCCAAATACACTAGGTAAGCCTCCTATTTATAGGTGAAGGATCCTTGGAAAAGAAGCAAAAGGGGTAGGATGGAAAAGTTTAATATGGTGCAGCTAGGTTGTTTGACTTCGGTCAATGCTGAACCATAAGCCTAGTATTCTAGAAGCTAGGTCAAACAAGCTAAAGTGCTAGCGCACCCCCCCCCCTTTTTATGCTAAATGACACCTATTCTACTTAAATTAAAAATAATGAAACTAACTGATGCTTAATGTTGGCCTGTGCTTTGCTCCTCGTGATCCTCTGGGGCAAACTAGGTGATGGGGCAGTAGCTAGAGAATCCTGACCTGACCCTATGTCTTGAGGCATGCTCCTAGTCTTCCTCCTCAGAGGTTGGGCCTGGTCAGTAGGCGCACTCTCTCCTAGGTCCTCATCATAGGTAATGTCTCAAAGCGATGTTGGCAAGGAAAGAATTAGTTATGCAACAGAGTTTGTTGGGCAGCCACTCAGACTGTTGGGTAAGTAGTTACGCAGGTCGGTTTGCTGCATAATTGTGATGCCCAAGCACTTTATACTCTATTTTGTCAGGATCTTGTAAGTGGGCAATGTTGTCACGGTTTTGTAACTGATTGGTGTGCCTCTCTCGAATGACACCTTCATAGTATGCAACTTATAACCACTTAAGCTACAACCTCTCTGTCAACCCTTTAATCTGTGTATGAAGGTATGGCAACATAGTTGGTCAATGCAATAGATACTGTAGGAAGTAATCTTTATTGATAAAAAAACAGGGAAAGAAGAGTATATGAAAATGTGATGTTAGAGAGGTGGAAGAATGCCTTGGCGGTAGGAAAGAGCAAGAGGAACAAGATTGTTATGTTGTTGGCTTGTAATTGAATTCATAAACATAACAACTCCACTATTGTAGTTGTGTATATAAACCACTAAGGTTTGCTACAAAAAATTATGCAAAGGAAGAAACCAATTCTGCAGCATTGATGGGATCTTTTAGCATCAATAGAGGTCTCTTTAGGAAGGGATTTGGGATTACAAATGTAAGGAAATGTGGTGTTGTATAGGCATGGTGCTACAAATATTGCTACTGCTAGAAATTATACAGAATTTTGTTGCATAACTATGTCATATAAAGTATTGAAGGATGTGCCAAACAACTTAGGCCTATATTTGTTGCTACGTGTTGGATTGTAGTTAGGTGGTGTGAGTTTTTTGGTGCTTCTATAAGGGTTGGGACACCCCTGAAGTGTCCCATTTTAATTCATTTAGTTTTTGCTAATAAAAAAAGGATACACTTACTATGTGTGCAATGTGCATGGTAAAAGGAGAAAGGAGAAGATATACAACACAATTTTTTTAGCATGAAAGTGTACTTGTAGGACATCAAATCTATGCAACAAGTTTATTGGACTTACAAAAGTTACTCATAATGATATATGTCAATATTTTCATCCTTTTTAGATTATGACCTAAATAACAAAGGAAATAAGATTTAGAAAACAATATGAATAGTGTGAGAGGTGGAGAGCATAAAAATAACGCCATTTTGATTTTTTAAGAATGATAAAGTATATGCAAAGGAGATTTTCAGTTTGCTCACTTGAAAGCTTGAGTTTGGATTATAAATAAAATTAACAAAGCAAACTTTTCTTTCTCTGGTTAATGCATATGTCTTTCACATGTATTAGAAGCATACAATAAAGGACTTGAAATCTAAAATTTAGTTTAAGGGAGGAATGCCAAAATGAGAACTGAAATTTAGTCGAGTATGAAGACTTATTTTCTAATTTTTTTGTCTAGCTTGTGTAAGGATATATATGAGTATGCATAATATATTTTCCTGATAATGTATCTCTTAATACAAATATCCTTCATGGAAATGTGTTGTTTCGAAGGATCATGTAGCATATTGAAGTAGAACACTAGATCTACTAGTCAATTTTTTGTAGAAACAACATGTATACAAGTGATCTCTACAGATGAGAAAGCTTACTCTTCTCGAAACCTAGAAAATACAAACAACAAGCTGAGTCTGGTCCTTCGCCTTCACAAACAAAACACAACTTTCAAAAAATGAATTGGTGTGATAAAGTGAAAGAACCTCCTACAAAATTAGCCAAATAAGTTGAAACATGACCAAATACTATTTACATATTAGTCATTTTAGATTGTGATGTCGGTGGTCGATATGGGGGGATGTAAGACATAACTATGCCAGTGAAAATGGAGACTGCAAACCTATAAAAAAAGTTGATCATAAATATGTAAATTAGCCCAATTACGCGTATCTATGTTACTATACACTGTGTCATTTTTTGGAAGGGAATGTTTTGTAGGTTACCATGTACAAGAATGTACAAAACCTAGTTTTTTTTTAACTTTTTTATATATATATATATGTTTGTATGTAGGTTGAATCATTCTTATTATTTCCTTATTCAATATATTATTTGTTGTTGATAAAAAAATTTACTAATTATTTAAAACATTTTAAGTTGTTTATAACAACTATATTATTTAACAATAGGCAATATCAACTTATAATTTTTATTTTAATAGTTTTTTTAAAAGTAACTCAAAGTTGGAAAAATTGATATAAATCAATATATATCTTAAATATATAAATTAAATCATAAATATTTATTTATTTACAATTATACATTAATTTTTAATCCTCAAGTCTTCTGATAAAAATTTCTAGTAAGAAGAATTTTAAAGGATTATACACTTTTATTAAATGATATAAAATGTATGGTTGTATTTTTCTAAAAAAGAAACATAGAACGGTGTATAAATAGAATTTGTCTACAAGAAAGAAAAAAAAAACCCTTTTCAAACCAATTAAGTTTTGCTTCCAAATCATACAAGGATAATTAATTTTTTTTATATAAATTACTTATGAAGATAAACTTGATTCTGAATACGCAAATTAAAGTAACTATTATATTCTAAAGTATTGTTATTAATTATCAAAAAAAGTGTCAGATGACATGATACAAGTGAAGAGATGAAATTCAATTGTTGAATTACAATAATATAACTTGATACACTATTGCTTTACAAATATATCAAGTTGGGTACCAAATCCCTATAATAATCATTAAATTTAACTAAACATTAGATTATTCCAACATTACAAACGTTAAACAAACAAGGTTAACACTAATAATAGGATAATTAACTTCACCTTGTGTATGTATACTGCAACTCTGTAAAAAAATAAGTAGACGATCTGTATCACAAATAAAATATTATTATCAATATATATATATATATATATATATATATATATATATATATATATATATATATATATATATATATATATATATTAAGACATGATTGATCTTACAAGGTCGATCATGAAATCCCTTATTTTTTGTTATCTCTTTTATCTAACTATTGTGAATGAGTCTTCTCATTATTAATTTATTTTATATATAGTCTTCCTTTATGTTAGTTCTTTCTTTCGTAGTGAGTCTTGGTAAAGATAGGAATGAGTATCTCGAAAAACATTTGAACACCCAAGTTAGTATTTTATCGCTATAGTATTTTTACATTAAGTGAAAGTAATGATGTTTTAAGAATAAAAAAATTCTAACCTATTGATCCTGCCGCTTGACTCGAACGTGGAGGACTGTCTCGTTACTCCTTCGTCTAGCCCTCTGTTCTGCAGGAACGCTCCAAAAACCACCGCCGGAACTCCAAACGCTGCCTGCAAAACACACAGACGGCGCCTCTAGCGGCCGTTGTAGCTCCGACGCTCAAGTCAGGCAACAGGAACACCAAAACTATATCTGAATCTCTCTGTGAGACCCGTGTGTGACTGAAACTCTCAGATGTGTGAGCTATGAGAATCTGAAAAAACCTCCCTCTAATTTCGTTAAGAGTTTGTATATATACCTGAGTTTTTCTCTCTCCTGACGGTTATTCCTCTTGACACGTGGATAACGTCTGGTCGTACACGTGTCATCATCTGGAGTGTCTGCAGCTGAAACGTTACTTCCACTGTGCCCCTGCGACTAAGTTATCCACACAGGGAGTAGCTTAGTACACAGGCTACTCTGGGCGCAACCTTAACATGGCGAGCTGGTTAACCCTGGGCATTGCAGCTCACATTACACATGGTGGCAGATATGCCACTTATCCTCTGTACTTAGACCATACAACAAGTGCTTGCCAAGTCTTCTCAAACACCCGGCGATGTGCTCTTTCGGCGACTTGCTGACCACCTGATCTCCTAACCTTAACACATGGCGATCATGTGCAATCTGGGCGATTACTCATCCATACCGGCGATGACCGATTACTCATCCTCAGCCGATAGGCGATTACTCACCTCAAGGCGATAGGTGATTACTCATCCTCAAGCCGATAGGCGATTACTCATCCTCAAGCCGATAGGCGATTACTCACCTCAAGGCGATAGGCGATTACTCAACATCACAGGCGACAGGCGATTACCATTCTGAGTGATCGCCTCTCTGCTTCGCCTTCTATCCTCTACCACGTGTTACTCTGTGAATGGTCCACGTGGTCAACTGCTGCTGATGTCATCGACTACCGATGACCGACCGGATCACAAGCCCCCCAGTCTCGAGCTGTGAACTTGTTCTCAGCGAAGAGACTAAGAAATCGTCTTCTAATGCTCTACAAGAGCGCACACTCTGATACTTAACACTGTTTCATCCCTTCTTCTTCGCCTTCAAACATTTAAAGCATCTCTCTAGATCATGTAGAGATTCACCTTCTCTGTTTTCTTCTTCTCTGGAGTTCGCTGCGTTTCTCCTCTTTAACTCTCTGCATGTGACTAACTGTTAACTAGCTTAGGCTTTAGCGCGATCTACCTGCAACCCCTCAAACTTGGCCTCTGACTTGATCGCGGCTAACTGTTGCCTTAGCATTGCCTTCAACATAACTTTGTGCTGGATGACTGACTTAACGGGCCTAAACGCTTCGGCTTTACGCAGCAGAACTTGCTTCTACCACCGACCACCGACTAGCATGTTAGCGCACCACCGATCAGTCATCGCGCTTCTGGCTTCGCTGCACTTCTCTGCCACACCAGCGCTGAGTGCGTAGAGGGTCTGAACACCAACTATGACGCCTGTGTTTTGGGGAAGAAAAGTGCTTCTCGATGACCCCTCTTGTCCCAACCTTGCTGTAAGAAGTCGTGGGTGAGGTCTTGCTTCTCTCACCTCAGCGTCGCTGTAAAAAGCAGAGGGAAGGGACTTGGTTCTCTTGCCTCAACCTTGCTGTAAAAAGCAAAGGGAAGAGGACTTTTCCTCATGCCTCAGCCTCGCTGTACAAAGTCGAGGTGAGGACTTGGTTCTCTCGCCTCAACCTTGCTGTAAGAAGCAAAGGGAGAGGACTTTCTCTCTTGCCTCAGCCTCGCTGTACAAAGTCGAGGTGAGGACTTTCACTCGCCTGCACCTCGCTGTACAAAGTCGAGGGAGGACTTTCTTCTTTCTCGCCTGCACTCGCTCAAAGGCAAGGAGGTCTTCCTCTGTTGCCTACACTTGCTCAAGGACAAGGAGGACTTCCTCTGTTCTCGCCTGCACTTGCTCAAGGGCAAGGAGGACTTCCTCTGTTCTCGCCTGCACTTGCTCAAGGGCAAGGAGGACTTCCTCTGGTGCCTGCACTTGCTCAAGGGCAAGGAGGACTTCCTCTGGTGCCTGCACTTGCTCAAGGGCAAGGAGGACTTCCTCTGGTGCCTGCACTTGCTCAAAGGCAAGGAGGACTTCCTCTGGTGCCTGCACTTGCTCAAAGGCAAGGAGGTCTTCCTCTGGTGCCTGCACTTGCTCAAAGGCAAGGAGGACTTCCTCTGTTCTCGCCTGCACTTGCTCAAGGGCAAGGAGGACTTCCTCTGTTCTCGCCTGCACTTGCTCAAAGGCAAGGAGGACTTCCTCTGTTCTCGCCTGCACTTGCTCAAGGGCAAGGAGGATTTCCTCTGGTGCCTGCACTTGCTCAAAGGCAAGGAGGACTTCCTCTGGTGCCTGCACTTGCTCAAAGGCAAGGAGGACTTCCTCTGGTGCCTGCACTTGCTCAAAGGCAAGGAGGTCTTCCTCTGGTGCCTGCACTTGCTCAAAGGCAAGGAGGTCTTCCTCTTGCCTCAACCTCGCTGTATAAAGCAGAGGAAGAGGACTTTCTGTTGCCTCAACCTTGCTGTATAAAGCAGAGGAAGAGGACTTTTTCTGTTGCCTCAACCTTGCTGTAAAAAGCAAAGGAAGAGGACTTTCTCTTGCCTCAACCTTGCTGTATAAAGCAGAGGAAGAGGACTTTCTCTGTTGCCTCAACCTTGCTGTAAAAAGCAAAGGAAGAGGACTTTCTCTCGCCTCAACCTTGCTGTATAAAGCAGAGGTGAGGACTTTCTCTGTTGCCTCAACCTTGCTGTAAAAAGCAAAGGAAGAGGACTTTCTCTCGCCTCAACCTTGCTGTATAAAGCAGAGGTGAGGACTTTCTCGTGGGTGCACGCTCCCAGGGGGGCGCCAGGCGTGGCTGTCTAAGCGCACACACTGGGCGCGCCCTACCTGCATTGCCTCATCGCGCGTTCACTGACGTCCCGACCGGCGAGGACCTCTTCTTCTGGAATCATACGAGGTGTGTAAGGACCTGTAAAATTAAATTGGAATAAAAGAAATATATTTTAAATGAATTCTAAGTATGTCTTTATTTAAAATGAAAAGGAAGGAAAGTGTAGCTTAGAAGACTATGAGATCTCCTTGTTAGTACAAAATCGCCGGTCGCCTAGACTACACGTGATCGCCATGGCGAGAGGTCATCGGTGGATAGTCTTCGCGCGAGAGGTCATCGGTGGATAGTCTTCGCGCGAGAGGTCATCGGTGGATAGTCTTCGCGCGAGAGGTCATCAGTGGATAGTCTTCGCGCCAGTGGTCATCGGTGAAAGGTTATCGCGCGACGTCGAGTTGCACACAGAGAAGGTGGGACCCAGACTCCCAGCATGAAACGTCCTGCACGCGCGCCACGTAGACAAAAAGGGTGGTTCAGAATAGTGACCTCAGAGTGTTAGCCTGCGCAGAGGCACGCTTAGTCGTACTGTTCAGTGCAGCGTACACGCAAACTTCCCTGCAGAGTGGGTGGTGGCAGCGGCTTTTGTGGACAAGTTAGTTTAAGATGCAAAAACCCACTTCTGAGAGAAAGGAACGTTGCAGTGGTTCAAGAGCGAAAGAGTGTGTTTGCCTCCCTTCTTCTCCTTTTCTCTCCTTCGCACTGCGATTCAGGCACCTTCACCCAAAAGTACGACGAGCGACGACTACCATTAGAGCACCTGGGAAGTTCTCTGCAAGTCCTACAAACCAGACGCAAAAACAGAGTGAAAGCATCTTTTAAGCTTCGTTGGGTTTTGGAGTTCTTGGTGTTTTGCGCAAGTCCAGGTAAGGGAAGCTAGCCTTCATTTTCAATACAAGCCATAGATTAGCTGTTTCTGAAGTGAGGGCGACGTGGTCGTCGGTTTCGTTTTCATCTTCGTGAATGCTCTGTTCTATGTGTTTGGGCGACGTGGTCGCCGGTTTTGAATACAGACTTCGAAATACCTTGTTTTTGAACCAGATCGCCGGTTTTGGCGTTGTTTGCGAACTCCCTGTTTTTGGTGTTGCTTTGAAACTGTTTGAGATTTAAAGGTGGAATGCATGTAATACTCGAAAGTCTGAACCTTTGAAATGATTGTTGCTGTGGTTTGAACCATTCATTTGAGTGGTATGATGTTTTGAATGTTGTGAATGTGGGATCAAGGCATAGTATTTTCAGGAAAGGAAATACCGTGTAAGATCGTGTGTAGGTGTATTGACTAGGGGCTTGTCTAGAAGGAGATATCCTGACTCTGCTGATATAATGGAATCACGTAGATGAAGTTATTCAGTTGTGGAGAGTCGGAGGAGGTTCATATGAATGGGTGAGTCGTGTGAAAAAGAACGAGCTCGGCCTGTTATATGAATTAACCCTGTCATACCGGGAGAGTTAATGACATTGAGATTATATATGCGCATGGCTGTGTGGATTTCACAGCGACCCTGTGTGGATTTCACAGTGGTATGGTATGACAGGTGCAGATCTCTGAGCCTGAGTCAACGCACGGGTCAATCCGGAAGTAGTGTCATGTGTCTATGCATTGTGAGTCAGTGGAAAGTCTGACGTGTGAATCTTGAATACTGAAAGTAGCAAATGGACACTTGACGAGTATGTGGAATATGGAAATGTTGATGGTTGTAATTGATATGGATCATGAATGGTGTGAAGTTTTATGTTTACTATGGATTTAAAAGCTTTTAAAACATCTAGCTTACCCCTTTCTTTTGTATTGCTCTGTGGTTGTTTTCTCTTAAACTGTGATGATCGTGTATTTTGCACGGGAGCAGACGAGGTTGCAGGTGGTAGAGCTCCTCAGTGAGTGGTCGTCGGGAGGAGATCGCCCATATATATTTTTGTTAGGCGATCACCCTTTTTAGGTTGTCTGACAGGAGATCGCCCTTTTCTGATAGGAGATCGCCCTTTCCTGATGGGAGATCGCCTATCCTGTTGGGAAATCGCCTGTTTTTATGTATTTTGTTGTATTTAGTTTACGTTTTTGGAAACCGGCAGATTTTGTATTAAACTCCCTACGAGGAGAAAACTTCATTACATATATATATATAATTATGTTCACTTCAACATTATTATTTTATCTCTACTTCATTTTATAATTATGCAATGAAATTGGCGGGATGTTACATTAATGGTATCAGAGCAGTTCGTCCTTAGGATGACCTGAGGGCTTTGGATCCATTGTGTTTCTTCTGCTCATAAAAATTTATTTGAATTTTAAATAACAACTATAGTGAAAGGTTTTCAAACGTTTTTGTATTGAAATTTGGTGTGTGCTTTAGTGAATGTATGCCATAACTGAAAATCTTAGTATTAAGAATGAGAGGGTCTTGATAAAGTGGTGAGGGTGCACACTCATGACTGGATCGAAATGATTCTCAATCTTAATTCCGAAGGTTTGATGTTTAGCATACATTGAACTCTGGTGTGATTTACGTCATTTTATGGAGTGTTTTGGTAATTGATTGAAAGTGGTTGTTTGGATTGATGGTTGTATACCAGTAGCTGTTCTGGTGTTTTGCTTGAAGATATGAGTATTTTGATTCTGTTGATAAACTCAAATTCTTAATGACTTTGAGATGCTGACCTTTGTAAGGTCTAGATGTTACCTCCTGAATGAATTGATTTCTTATCGATCTCATTCTTGTAGCTGTAGGGAGTGTAGACAATCATAGTTTCGAAATCTGAAAAGAAGAAGATGGCACGTAGACCTCCTACCCCTCCCCAACCTTCTTCGGAGATGAGCCAGATTGCCAAGGCTATCGAGATGATGGCAACTGCCATCTAACAACAGAATGCGGCGATGGCTCAGAACCATCAAGCTACCATGCACCACTGGGAAACTGCTCGGTCTGCTGAAACAAATTCCCATGTCGGTCAGCCTCAAGAACAGATGGGACTGACTGAGTTCATGAGGCACAACCCACCCAAGTTTAGTGGGAATGCTACCCCTGATCAGGCAGATCAGTGGGTCAGGGAGTTGGAGAAAATCTTTAGGGCGACCTCCTGCCCTGAAGAGAAGAAGTTGGTGTTCACCACCTATCTGCTGTCTGGAGAAGCTGAGTTCTGGTGGATGGGAGCTCAGCAGATGATGGAGGCCAGAGCTGAAGTGTTAGACTGGGAGAGCTTCAGGGTGAGGTTTTTGGAAAAATATTTCCCAGATAGCGCAAGGTTTGCGAGGGAAGCTGAATTCCTCAGATTGGAGCAGGGGGAGATGTCAGTGAATGCTTATGCTGCTCGGTTTGAGTACCTCGCCCGATTCTACACCCAGGCGACCTCCGAGGCCTGGAGGTGTAGGAAGTTCGAAGAGGGGCTGAAGCATGGGCTGAAGAGGACCATAGCCCCGATGTGCATCAGGGAATTTCACGCCTTAGTAGAGAAGGCGAAGATGGTGGAGACTCTGGAAAAAGGTGATTCTCGGGTGATCAGGTCACACCCAGGAGGTTCTTCCGGTGGGAAGGCCAAGGTGCAGCACTCGCAAAGCAAGCCCTATACGAGACCTCCACCACATCGGGCGGAAACAACGTCATCCCAGTTTCAGCAGCAGCAACCTTGGAAACCCAAGTGTTTCCATTGTGGTGGACCACACACCTCTAACGCGTGCTTCAAGAGGAGTTCAGAGAAAAGGTGCTACACCTGCCAAAAGACGGGGCACATTGCTAGAGAGTGCCCTAACCGGAATGGGGCAACCCAACCCAGTGGCTCTCAGCAGATGAGAAACGAAGGCAGCAGACCTCAGGCGACAGGGAGAGTGTTTGCCATGTCTGGAGCAGAAGCATCTCAGTCAGGTAACCTCATGCAAGGTGTTTGTTTTATAGCTGGTAGAGGTGTAAAAGCTTTGTTTGATTCTGGAGCGACACACTCCTTTGTGTCAAGCCTGTGTGTAGCCGAGTTGGGTCTTCTAGTGAAGGAGTTACCCTTCGAACTGATGGTCTCTACACCTGCGTCAGGACAGGTGTTGACCTCTACAGTTTGCCCCGAATGTCCAGTGATAGTAGAGGGACGCAGATTCAAAGTGAACTTGATCTGCCTACCTCTTCAGGACCTGGATGTTATCCTGGGAATGGATTGGCTAGCTGCCAATCACGTTCTCATAGACTGCGGTAGTCAGAAGATAACGTTTCCAGACCTCCAAGGGTCAGATGTAATATCTGCTCAACAAGGGCAGTCGGAGTTGGAAGAAGGGGCGAGGTGCTTCGTGATGCTAGCTCGGTTGGAAGTGATGAATGAAGGGGACGTAAGCAAAATACACGTGGTGAAAGATTTCACGGATGTATTTCCAGAAGAAGTACCTGGGTTACCCCCTAAGAGAGAAGTGGAATTCTCTATTGATTTGGTACCTGGGGCTGGACCAGTGTCAATGGCGCCCTACAGGATGGCACCAGCCGAGCTGGTAGAATTAAAGAAGCAAGTGGAAGAGTTGCTGGAGAAACAATTCATCAGACCCAGTGTATCTCCATGGGGGGCTCCAGTACTCCTAGTTAAGAAGAAGGATGGAGGGTCTCGGCTGTGTATAGATTACAGGCAGTTGAACAAGTTGACCATCAAGAACAAGTACCCCCTACCCAGAATTGACGATTTGATGGATCAAATACATGGGGCCTCGGTGTTCTCCAAGATTGATCTGAGATCGGGGTACCACCAAATTTTGGTAAAAGCTGAAGATGTTCAAAAGACAGCTTTTAGGTCTCGGTATGGGCACTATGAGTATGTGGTGATGCCGTTTGTAACATCCCGCAAAATAAAACCATACATACATGTATAATGAAAATAAAGGTAAACAAATAATATTGAAGAGTACATGATATTATATATATAAGAAATGAAGTTGCTCCTCTTAGGGAGTTAAATACATAACCAGGTCAAATGTTTTCAAAATTTAAAACGAAATTCAACCAAATACAACAAGACCGGCGATCTCCATACATGAACCGGCGATCTGGTAACAGAAGGCCCAAAACAGGCGATCTGCAGCAGGACATAAATCCGGCGATCACCACCAAGAGATAGAAAACCGACGATCACCACAAACAGGCGATCTCTTCCTCGGCGACCACTCACTAAGGAGCTCTACTTCCTGGAAGATCATCTGCTCCCGTGTAAGTTATACACGATCATCACAGTTTTAAGAGAAAAACAGCCAACGAGCAGAACACGCAGGGTAAGCTAGATATTTTAAAGAGAGTTTAAATAAGGATACTTAAAATAAAATCAAGGTGAACAATTTCAAGATATTCACGTAAAGTATCAAGTTTCTCATACTCTTCACCTGATCGCCCAGAAATCACACATTTCGCAATATTTTCCAGAGTCATTCTATTTCACAACTGTATCAAGTGTCTATCAATTTCAAGTTCCTCATTTCACATGTCAGACCACCACTGACTCAGCACACAAGACACTTGACACTACTTCCGGAAGACTCGTGCATTGACTAGACTCATAGATCTGCACCTGTCATACTGCCCACTGTGAAATCACACACATTCACAGGGTCGCCGTGAAATCACACACATTCACAAGCGTATAATGAATCTCAATATCATCACCATCCAAGCATGACAGGGTTAATCCACACCACAGGTCGAGCTCGTTCTCTTTCAAACAACTCACCCATACGTATGAACCTCCTTCGACTCTCAACGCCTGAATAACTTCATCTATATGAATTCATTATCTCAGGAGAGTCAGGATATCATGACGAATCACCGGTCAATGCACATCCTACACGATCTTACACGGTATTTTCTTTCCTGAAAATACTATGCCTCGATCCCACATTCACAACATTCAACACATCATACCATTCTCAACTAGATGATTCAATCACCGCAATAGTCATTTCAAAGGTTCATGTTTTCGAATATGTCATTTGAATCTCAAACAGTTTTCAAAGCAACACCAAAAACAGAGAGTTCACAAACAACGCCAAAACCGACGATCTAGTTCAAAAACAGGGTATTTCGAGTTTGCATTTAAAACCGGCGACCACGTCGCCCAAACACATAGCACAGAGCATTTTACAAAGATGAAAACGAAAACCGGCGACCACGTCGCCCTTACTTTAGAAATAGCTAAACTATGGCTTGTATTGAAAATGAAGTCTAGCTTCCCTTACCTGGACTTGCGCAAACACCTAGAGTTCCGAAACCCAACGAAGCTTGAAGAACGCCTTGGCTCTGTTTTTGCGTCTGGTTGAAGAACTTGCAGAGAACTGCCCAGGTGCTCTAATGGTGACTGTCGCTCGTCGTACTCTCGTGTGAAGGTGCTAGAATCGCAGCGCGAAGGAGATATCTGGAGGAGAAGGGAGGTAACTAACTCTTTCTCTCTTTGAATGCTGCAACGTCTTTTTTCTCTCAGCAGTGGGTCTCTGCATCTTAAACCAACTTATCCACCAAAAGCAGCTGCCACACCCACTCTGCAGAGAAGTCTGAGTGTACGTTTCCCTGAACAGTACGACTACAGTTGTCTCTTGCGCAGGCCAACCACTCCCTGAACAGTACTACTGAGCGTGCCTCTGTGCAGGCTAACACTCTGAGGTCACTATTCTGAACCACCCTTTTTGTCTACGTGGCGCGCGTGCAGGACGTTCCATGCTGGAAGTCTGGGTCCTACCTTCTCTGTGTGTAACTCGACGTCGCGCGATGACCTTTCACCGATGACCACTTGCGCGAAGTCTATCCACCGATGACCTCTCGCGCGAAGACAATCCACCGATGACCTCTCGCGCGAAGTCCATCCACCGATGACCTCTCGCGCGAAGACAATCCACCGATGACCTCTCGCGCGAAGTCCATCCACCGATGACCTCTCCCTGCGAACGACCGATGTCTCCCCATGATGATGCCCGCATGCATCGTGCCCTGGCGACGCCTGCATGCCTCGCGCCCTGGCGACGACGTGTAGTCTAGGCGACCGGCGATCATGTATTAACAAAGAATTCTTATAGTTTTCTAGACTGCACTCTCCTTCCTTTTTAACTTAAATAAAAACATACTTAGAATTTATTTAAAATAATCCTTTTTATTCCAACTTAATTTTTTCCAAGGTCCTTACAATGTTGAGTTCTTCTAGCAATGTTAGTAAATTGCAGAAAGTTGGAGGTGGAAGCAGAACTTTCCGTGCCTTGTGTTTCTAATGGGATGGGTTTTGCAGCTAATCCTTTAGAGGGGCAGTGGTGGTGGTCAGCGTTTCGTTTTTGATTTTAGAAACAATGCTGCATTGTCAGCTGTACCTGTTCTTCCAAGTCGGTGCTAGTATAGGGGTACTCTGGCGTGATGGTGGCTTTGCAGAATGCTGTTTTAGATGAAAAACCTGGAGTGTGTCTCCAAGGCTGCTGGAGGTCCACAACGATGAGTTGCTTGATAAAGAGGGACCGCAGAAACTAGAGGAATGGGTCTCTTCGTTTAGAGTGGCAACCACTGATTAATTTGGGTATGCGATGTTCAGACCGCTTAACAGTCAAGCCATGCTCTCCTGAACGCCATTCAGGTCGCCCTCTTGAGTTTGAATCAGCAGTGTATGCCTGGTGGTATGATGAGTGGCGGGAAGGTGTTGTGACTGCAGCTAATGACGGTAGTAGATGGATCTTCGCCGGATTTCTCTACCTTAGAAAGTGACTCATCATCCATCCGCAAAGTTGAAGTTGCTAAGAAGGTGAGCAAGAATCGTTTGGTTGGGGAAACCCTTGTGGATCTGGAAAATATGAAGAGAATAACTTTGAGGGAGCCACTCTATGTCGCTTATGAGGACAAGGATAATAACTCTTGTAGAGGCAGTGATGATGTTGACAATGAGGAGAAGACCTTTGGAGTTGTAGTTGGAGATCATGCATTTATGAAAGTGACACCGACCAAGGGTGTAGGACGAGCTATCAGATCGAAGAAGCTGCCTCCTAAGTTAGTCGGGCCATATCAGATCGTAAGGAGGATCGGTTTAGTGGCTTATGAAATCGCCCTACCTCCCCAATTAGCAAATCTGCATAATGTCTTTCACGTATCACAGCTGAGGAAGTACATGGCAGACCCTAGTCACGTGCTGGAAGTGGACGATGTGCAGATCAGGGATGACTTGTCCTTTGAAGCGAAACCAGTCAGGATTGACTATAGGCAAAGTAAACAGCTCAGAGGCAAGACCATCAGCATGGTGAAAGTGGTGTGGGATGAGAGATCGGGTGATTCAACTTGGGAGTTAGAAGAACCCATGAGAGAAGCCTACCCATACCTCTTTTCCTTGTAATTCAATTTTCGGGGACGAAAATTTTTCTTGTTGGGGAGAATGTAAGGACCTGTAAAATTGAATTGGAATAAAAAGAGATATATTTTAAATGAATTCTAAGTATGTCTTTATTTAAAATAAAAAGGAAGGAAAGTGTAGCTTAGAAGACTATGAGATCGCCTAGTTAGTACTTAATCGCCGGTCGTCTACTACACATGATCGCCAGGGCGCGAGGCATGTGGAGGTCGCCAGGGCGCGAGAGGCATGCGGGCATCGCCAGGGCGCGAGGCATGTGGACGTCACCAGGGCGCGCGAGGCATGCGGGCAACGCCGGGGTGCGAGGCATGCGGGCAACGCTGGGGCGCGAAAGGCATGCGGGCGTCGTCGGGGCGCGAGGCATGCAGGCATCGCCGGGTCGCGAGAGGCATGCGGGGCGCCAGGTATAGACATCGGTCGTCTCCCAGGGAGAGACATCGGTCGTCTCCCAGGGAGAGACATCGGTCGTCTCCCAGGGAGAGACATCGGTCGTCTTCCAGGGAGAGACATCGGTCGTTTGCCAGTATGAGACCTCAGTGGATAGTCATCGCGCGAGCGGTCATCGGTGGAAGGTTATCGCGCGATGTCGAGCTTCACACAGATAAAGTGGGACCCAGGCTCCCAGAATGAAACGTCCTGCACGCGCGCCACGTAGACAAAAAGGGTGGTTCAGAATAGTGACATCAGAATGTTGGCATGCGCAGGAGACACTCACAGTCGTACTGTTCAGGGCAGTGGTTGGCATGCACCAGAGACAACAGTGGTCGTACTGTTCAGGGCAATGGTTGGCATGCACAAGAGACAACAATGGTCATACTGTTCAGGGCAGTGGTTGTCAGGCTTTCCTGCAGAAGGGGTGGCAGCAGCAGCATACGTGGACAGGTAGGCTTGGATTCAAAAGCCACTGCGGGAAGGCAAAGAGCGTTACAGACTCAAGAGTGTTAGAGTGAGTGCAAACTTCCTCCCTCCCTTCTTCTCTCCTTTGCGTTGTGACTCAGGCCACCTCAAGCATCAGTGCGACAAGCGACGTTTGCCCTTAGAGCACCTAAGAAGTTCTCTGCAAGTTCTACAAACCAGGCACTGAAAACAGAGCTAAGGCATCCTTCAAGCTCGGTGGGTTTTGAGCTCTCGGTGTTTTGCGCAAGTCCAGGTAAGGGAAGCTAGCCTTCATTTTCAATACAAGCCATAGATTAGCTGTTCCTGAAGTGAGGGCGACGTGGTCGCCGGTTTCTTTTTCATCTTCGTGAATACTCTGTTCTATGTGTTTGGGCGACGTGGTCGCCGGTTTTAAATACAGATTTCGAAATCCCCTGTTTTTGGACAAGATCGCCGGTTTTGGCGCTGTTTTACGAACTCCCCTGTTTTTGGTGTTGTTTTGAAACTGTTTGAGATGTAAATGTGATATTCGAAAACATGAACCTTGGAGTGAGTTTTGCTGTGATTGAAATCATTCCTTTAAGTGTTATGTGATGTGTTGAATGTGGTGAATGTGGGATCAAGGCATAGTATTTTCAGGAAAGAAAATACCGTGTAAGATCGTGTAGGATGTGCATTGATCGGTGATGTCTATAATGAGATTATCCTGACTCTCCTGAGATAATGGATTCATATAGATGAAGTTATTCAGGCGTTGAGAGTCGAAGGAGGTTCATATGAATGGGTGAGTCGTGTGAAAAAGAACGAGCTCGGCCTGTTGTGTGGATTAACCCTGTCATGCTAGGATAGTGATGATATTGAGATTCATTTATTCGCTTGTGAATGTGTGTGATTTCACGGCGACCCTGTGAATGTGTGTGATTTCACAGTGGGCAGTATGACAGGTGCAGATCTCTGAGTCTAGTCAATGCACGAGTCTTCCGGAAGTAGTGTCAAGTGTCTTGTGTGCTGAGTCAGTGGTAGTCTGACGTGAGAAATGAGAAACTTTGAATTGATAGACACTTGATATATGTTGTGATTTTAATGACCTTCGAGGAATCGTGCAATATGTGTTTAATTGATGGTTTACGTGGGTATCTTGAATTTGTTTTACCTTGATTTTAAAGCTCATATCTAACTCTTTTTAAATGTCTAGCTTACCCTGTGTTTCTTTTGTGTTGTGTTTGGCCTTTTCTTAAACCTGTAATGATCGTGTATAATTTACACGGGAGCAGATGATGTTGCAGGAAGTAGAGCTCCTTAGTGAATTGTCGCTGGAAGGAGATCCCCTGTTTTCTATATCTGTTGGGCGATCACCCCTTTTGCTGCTTTCTGATAGGAGATCGCCTTTATGATAGGAGATCGCCCTTCTAATAGGAGATCGCCCTTCTGTCAGGAGATCGCCTATCTTTCTATTGTATTGTATTTTGTTTACGTTTTAATGGAAAAGTGATCGTATTTGTATTAAACTCCCTGTGAGGAGAAACTTTATTTACATATATAAAATTTTGTTCACTTCAATCTATTTGTTACTTTTATTTTCATTATATAAATATGAATAGTATTTTGGCGGGATGTTACATCTTGCACCTGGGGCAAGGAGAACTTTAAACTGGGAACACTCGCACACTTTATGTACTGAAAATCTTTTATTGGGTGGCATCGTTAAAAAGAGTGCCCCTGATCTGCTCAACTGTTTAATACACTAAGTGTGTGTACAGCGCGATAGCGCATCTACTTTACAACTTAACGAAAGCAGGAAAGAAGCGTGTAGCATCCTGGGTTCTGGGAATAGTCGTTACGTCCAGAGTCGCCAGCCGACAAGCTCCATTCTCCAACGTCTCAACCACTCTGGATGGGGTCTCCTTTAACCGGCGATGACCGCCCTGGCGATGCACACACGTGGGGCGATCATGCCTTCCGCTTCAGCTCTGGGAGCCCCCCCAGTGTAGCCTCTTCCATCACCTCACCTCCCCAAACACAGGGAGTTCATGCTGCTAGTCGCCTTCCTGGGACCCCGAAGCGCGATCACCTTGTGCCTTCTGCAGGTAATCGGTCAGGAACCCTGTCTCCACCAACTCAGCAAGCTGACGCCCCAACGCCAGGCAGTTACGGAGTGTATGTCCATAAGCTTTATGGAATTCACACCACTCATCCTTCCTCCCTCCAAGTACCCTATCGGTTTTTTCTGGCATATGGAGTCTTGCTGCCACAGCAGGGATGGCGATCAGCTCCGCCAAACTTACCATGAAATCATACCTGGGGGGTGCGTTGCTTGCACGCCCCCTGGTCTGGTCCTTCCTTGGTGCATAAGGGCGAGACCTTCTCTGCTCCTTCCCCCCTTCCTTGACCTCATGCACCCGCGCCTGTTGCTGTTGATTCCCCTGACCTCCACGTGGCTTCGACGGTGCAGCACTTCCTCTCTTCTCAGAGACCTCGGTCTCTGCTACTATGTGTGCCACCGCACGTCGCCGTATCTCGGTGAAGGTGGCAGGGTGGCTCCTGATGAGCGATTCACTGAAAGGACCAGGGAGGACACCTCTCTTGAACGCATGCACCAGCATGTCCTCGTCCTTGCTGGGCAATCTCACAACCTGCGCCCCAAAGCGATTGAGGTAGTCCCTCAACGGCTCCCCCTGATACTGGTGCACGTCAAACAGGTCGTAGGACACCACTGGCGCAGGTCGGTTAATGATGTACTGCTCCGTGAACAGCTTCGCGAACTGATGGAAGGAAGTGACGTGGCCCTCTGGCAGGCTCACGAACCACTCCATAGCCACTCCGCTCAGCGTGCTCATGAACATCTTGCAGTACACAGCATCTGAACCTTCAGTCAGCATCATCTGAGTGTGGAAGGCTGTCAGGTGTGCTTCTTGATCTTCCGCCCCCGTGAACGACGCTTTCAGTCCCACCAGATTGGGAGGCACCACCGTGTTCATGATTTCGGGGGAGAAAGGCATAGGGAATGCTTGCGGAGGCGACGGTGGCGTCGACGTCCTCTCTTCAGCTGTGCGCTCCTTCTACGCCTGCAATTCCCTACGCAGCTCTTCATTCATACGGTTCAACTCTTCGTTTTTTCTTTGCGATGCAGTCAGCTCTGCACGCATCCTCTCTTGCTCAACTCTCGATTCCGCGACGCTATCTTGCAGCGCGCGCATCATCTCCACTTGCCTGGTTCTTCTACTCATCTCCTCTGCACTTCGACGAAACTTCAAGAAACCTCGACGAAATGATCAAGAAGCTCCAAGAAACTTCAAGAAACCTGAAGAAACTTCAAGAACTGCGACGTGGATGGGAACCAGATTTACACGGGCCCCACGGTGGGCGCCTAATGATCCTGCCGCTTGACTCGAACGTGGAGGACTGCCTCGTCACTCCTTCGTCTAGCCCTCTGTTCTGCAGGAACGCTCCAAGAACCACCGCCAGAACTCCAAACGCTGCCTGCAAAACACACAGACGGCGCCTCTAGCGGCCGTTGTAGCTCCGACGCTCAAGTCAGGCAACAGGAACACCAAAACTATATCTGAATCTCTCTGTGAGACCCGTGTGTGACTGAAACTCTCAGATGTGTGAGCTATGAGAATCTGAAAAAACCTCCCTCTAATTTCGTTAAGAGTTTGTATATATACCTGAGTTTTTCTCTCTCCTGACGGTTATTCCTCTTGACACGTGGATAACGTCTGGTCGTACACGTGTCATCATCTGGAGTGTCTGCAGCTGAAACGTTACTTCCACTGTGCCCCTGCGACTAAGTTATCCACACAGGGAGTAGCTTAGTACACAGGCTACTCTGGGCGCAACCTTAACATGGCGAGCTGGTTAACCCTGGGCATTGCAGCTCACATTACACATGGTGGCAGATATGCCACTTATCCTCTGTACTTAGACCATACAACAAGTGTTTGCCAAGTCTTCTCAAACACTCGGCGATGTGCTCTTTCGGCGACTTGCTGACCACCTGATCTCCTAACCTTAACACATGGCGATCATGTGCAATCTGGGCGATTACTCATCCATACCGGCGATGACCGATTACTCATCCTCAGCCGATAGGCGATTACTCACCTCAAGGCGATAGGCGATTACTCATCCTCAAGCCGATAGGCGATTACTCATCCTCAAGCCGATAGGCGATTACTCACCTCAAGGCGATAGGCGATTACTCAACATCACAGGCGACAGGCGATTACCATTCTGAGTGATCGCCTCTCTGCTTCGCCTGCTATCCTCTACCACGTGTTACTCTGTGAATGGTCCACGTGGTCAACTGCTGCTGATGTCATCGACTACCGATGACCGACCGGATCACCTATTTACACTATTTTAAACGGATCTTTATCTATACAAATTTCTTATCGTACGGGTTAATTGCAATTTTAGGATTATTTAAAATTAATTGCTAATCAAGTGTTAAAATACTTGCTTAATTAGGTGATATCTACTTATTGAGTGGAGACACTACCATCTAGTTTGGTTGCCGAGATTGTATTCGTGCTAAGATCTATCATATTGATGTAAAATTAAAAGTGTACACCAATGAACAATAATGAACATCATCATCATTATAAGAATCTTACAAAACTATTCTCAGATTCCAAAAATCAATTATAATAGAGATAGACACTTACTTGATCCATGAGATTCTACGTGAGCAGTTTCTTTACCTCCTTTATCTCAATCTATCTCTTGACAATTCCGTTCTTGTCACACCCTTTCTTGATGGTCAATAGTGAGTCAACTTTTATTTGCAGAGACAAAACTCTTATTGCTATTATTTCCCAATCTCCATCAGATGTAGGTTTTCATTAGGTATCATATATATTTCTCACGTAAACCAATGGACCTTTTATTTTATTATTATTATTAAATCACATCTAGGCCCAAAGTCAAACTCTATGTCATGTGAGTTACATTATATAAATTAATTTACATAATTTCGTATATTCTCCCACTTGACTCATATGAGTTATAATACTTTCATGATTTAATAATTACATAAATCATAATGCGCATTTAAAGGCCTTACGTAAATTGATTCTATCATCAATCAAAATTATGGATACAGAAATAATAAGAGTCATTGCGGTTACATGTCATTTTAATCAACACATTTCCTTCCATGTATTACTATTTCATCATTTCTCCTTAATATGACTTTATAATGAGAAATCCATAATGGGTTCAAACATAGTGTCATTTTCATTAATAATAACATATTTTTTTTCCACAACATAATTTGCATGCATATACATAAAGTAGAAAACATAGATTTAAGAAAATTTTATACATCAATGAGCTCAGAGTGTCAAATAAACATTAATAACAACATTCATCATTCACTAGTAGGCATAATGCACATATCCTCAACATGAACAGTAAATGTTTTAGGAGGTAGCCCTTTTGTTAAAGGGTCAGCAATCATAATATCAGTGTTAATATGTTCTATTGACACTCTATGCTTCTGAACTCCTCTTTAACAACAAAGTATTTAATTCCATATGTTTAACACCTTTTGAATACTTGTCATTTTTTTAGAAAAAAAAGACAGTTACGAAATTATCACAATAAATTCTCAACGGCTTGACGATACTGTTAACAATTCCAAGTCCTAAAATAAAATTCCGCAACCAATTAGTCTGAATTGTGGCCTCAAAGCATGCCGCAAATTCAACCTCCATGGTAGGTACACATAACCAAATGTGAATTTCCTTGTAACCATACAACCAACAAAATTTGAATCTGAACATCCAATCACCTCAAGATGATTAGATTTCCTATACATAAGCATGTGATTCTTTGTCCCTTATAAGTGTTTTAAAACTTTTTTTGCAACTTTCCAATGATCCAATCCTGAATCACTCTCTGGTATCTACCAAGCATACCAACTGCAAAGCTAATATCTGGTCTTGTACATGTTTGAGCATACATTAAACTCCCAACAAAAGATGCATAAAGGATATTCTTCATCTGTTTCTATTCCAAATCATTATTTAGACATTGCATGAGACCAAATTTGTCTCCTTTCTTTATTGGAACAGGAGATGTTGAACATTTATCCATTTTGAATCTCTCTAAAACTTTATTAAATATATGCTTTCTAAGACAAGCCTAACAATCCTTGTGATCTATCACGTAATATTTCTATTTCTATCACATAGTATGCCTCGCCCATATCTTTCATTTCAAAGTTATTAGAGAGAAACCCCTTAGCCTTGCTTAATAGACCAAGATCATTAGTTGCAAGCAAGACATCATCAGCATACAAAATCAGAAATACAAACTTGCTTCCACTAATGATGTGAGTTGAATTTTAGATGTTTTCGTTTAAGGTGACACTTTACTTTAGGACTAAGATTTTAGGAGGTAAAGGTGATGACCTTAGGAAAATTCTCACTGGACACTAACTTAACCAAGTGGTTAAGTAGGTGTGAAGGTGCATTTCACAAAAGCAAAGATAAAAGACATTATATGGTGAGAATGGATGCAATTTGCGGAAATGAAGAAAGGAAACTAGGAAACATCAATGGTGACCAAGGCCAACCAAATGATGAACCCCACTCAAATAAGAGTGCCAAAATTGAGAGCAAACCCAAAGGAATAAGAGCAAGGAAAATAACATAAAAGGAATGAAAACATGAAGGAAAATGGAAGAAGAAAATTATGGAGATGGTGGTGGATGATCACGCCACTTGGTGTGTGGAAACCACCAAGATAAGTGCTAGGCCGCCACTTGAGAGCTTCATTCTCATCAAGATAAGACCAAAAGGAAGAGGAGATAACACTCACTCAAGCTCACACAATATTTGTGCAAAGTAACTTTACTTCAATTTCAACATGAAAATACATGGAGCAAGGCACCCTATTTATAGGAATGGGTGCCTTGGTGGGAAAGAAGGGCAAGGGTAGGGTGGTAAATGTGAAAGGGGGTTTCCTTTAGGGTTTGACTAAGTCAATCCCGCATCTTAGCTTGTCCTTCTAGAAACTAGGTCAAAAAACCTTCCAAAAGGGTTAGAAACAAGCTAAAATGATAACTAGACCCCCCTATTATGCTATAGGCACCTATTCTAGCCCATCTTTGCTATTTGGACCCCCAAAGTGAGCCCAAATTATTTATAATATTTTAATTTTTAAGAAGACCAGAAGAAAGACCATTTGATATTCTGGTCTTTGCCCATTTCTCCTTCTGGTGAGGTTTGCTAGATCCTTGGTGGGGTCTTCACTTGAAAGTTGAGATGACTTTTCATAGTGTGAATGGTAATTTGAGTCCTTGGTCATCTCTTGTGAATGTTGGATTGCATCAATTGACCTTCAGATATATACACCGATCAACGATGTTTTCCGTAAATCCAAAGGACACAATAGTATCATTGAACTTAAGATACCATTGTTTAGAAGCCTGTTTAAGCCCGTATATTGATTTCTTAAGTTTACACACCATGTGTTCATTTTTTTATTCAATGAACCCCATTGGTTGGTCCATATAAACATCCTCTTCTAAATTCCCATTCAAAAAAGGTAGTTTTAACTTCCATCTGATGCAACTCAAGATCATAATGAGCTACTAATGCCATGATAATTCTAAAGGAATCTTTCTTAGAAATAGGTGAAAATGTTTCCTTATAATCAATGTCATACTTTTGAGTAAAACCTTTGGCAACCAGTCAGGCCTTATAACATTCGATATTGCCATGAGAGTCACGTTTAGTCTTAAAGACCCATTTACACCTAACTCTCTAGTATCCTTCTGGCAATTCCATAAGGCCCCATACATATTTTTGTGCGATTGATTTAAGCTCATCTTTCATGGCATCTAACCACTTATCAGAATTATCCTCATTGATGGCTTCTGAAAATGAAACTGGATCATTATCAATACCTAAGTCATTTTCTAACTATTGTAGATAAACCACATAATCTTTCGAAATAGCGGACTTTCTTTCTCTTTGAGATCTTCTTAATATTATTTCTTGTGGTTGTTCTACTACAGGTTCATTGTTAACTTCTTGATCACTAATTTGTTGTTCTTCATCATCGTTGAGTGGTTCAACTACATCAAGAACAACAATACTTGAAGTAGAGGTACTAGTTAAAGGAACTTGTACTCTAACTTCCTTAATCTCCACATTTTATGAAGCATCACTCCCACTGGTTTCACCATTTTCAATGAACCGTACATTTCCAGTTTCAACAATTCTTGTCCTATAGGTAGGACAGTAAAACATATATCCTTTTGACTTTCCTGGATAACCAATGAAATATCCATTGATTGTTCTTGCATCCAATTTCTTTTATTGCGGATTGTATATTCTAATTTATTCTTGACATCCCCAAACATGTAGGTGTTTCAAGCTAGGTTTCCTTCCTGTCCATAATTCAAAAGGTGTCTTTTGAACTGCCTTACTAGGAACCCTGTTCAACAGATACATGGCAGTTTTTAAAGCCTACATCTATAATGATATAGGTACAGATGAATTATTTAACATGCTCCTAACCATATCCATTAAGGTTCGATTACACCTTTCTGAAACACCATTTTGTTGTGGTGTACTTGGCATTGTGTATTGAGCACAAATACCACGTTTCTCAAGGAACTTAGCAAACAGACCAGGGTGTTGTCCACTTTCATCATACTTTCCATAATATTCACCACCTCTATCTGACCTGACAATTTTCACCTTTTATCCGATTGCCTTTCCACTTCATTTATATAAACATCCAAGGCATTCACTGCTTGGGATTTTGTATGCAGTAAATAGACATAATCACAATGTGAAAAATAATCAATAAAGGTGATAAAATACCTTTCTTTATTGAAAACATTTACATCAAAAGGTCCACATATATCAGTGTGTATAATTTCAAGAAGCTGAGTACTTCTTGTGGCTCCCTTCTTTGTGTGTTTTGGTTGTTTGCCTTTAATACAATCCACACATACATTTAGATTAGTAAAATCTAAATTTGGAAGTATTTCATTTTTTACTAATCTTTCCATCCTTTCTTTGGAGGACGCCGCCTTCTTCAACAAACGGCGATCTCATCGACTTCTAAGCTACACCTTCCTTTCTCTTACCCTTCTTGATTCACGTGCCTCCCTCCCTTGAAGCGCGCCCACTTGATTACCTCACGATAAAGCCATCGCACCTGACTACTTGGTTGGTACAATGGTCAACCGATCGCCCTCTACCAGCTGATCCCAGACCTTGGGCGACGTCCGAGGTCTGACCACGACGATATTTTCTATTTTTATGTCCTTTTTATTTTAAATAATAACATACTCAGAAATTATTTAAAATCTATCACTTCTATTCCAATTAATTTATAGGTCCTTACATTCTCCCCAACAAGAAAAATTTTCGTCCTCGAAAATGAACTTACCAGAAAGGAGATAGGGACAGGCTTCCCTCATTTCTCATACAAACATAGCTATTCATTAGTTAACCTTACAGGCGACTTAAAGCAGAACCACCTCCAAAAGGGGCCAACATTATACCACAAAATTGGTTGAACCTTGCCTAACCTGAGTGTTGCTTGCCTCCTCCATCATTAAAACACCTAATATATACCTGCAAACAGACTGATGACTCACGGGGAAACTCAGCTTCCCACTCCAGCTATATGCTCCTTCATGTACTTAACCACAACCAGCTCATAACTTGACATACCCAAGCAAAATTCAACAGAATCCAACGCTTGCTGCTCCCTCTTACTACTCCAATACTTCATCAAATTCCATTCTAGATCCCTGCATATGGAATATGCTGCATTAATATCTTTCTAGAAATCAACCTCTGCGTCTCAATCAAAACCATCCATCGATTTCCCAACTGCAGATCTAATTCTCACGCTCCTTAAAGGAAAATACCCTTGGTTCACCACTAAACTACATAATTCTGCACCTTATAAAGACAAGGTACCCGCAAAACTTCCTATCCATATTAGTTAAAAAGTTGTTCCTGTTGCTGTTTACTTTCTAAATCGTTATTATGACTTCTTTTACCAACCCGGCTTTCTGCTCCCATTATTACCTCCTTTTTCAACGTATACATTGAATGCATTGATTTTGGGTTCAGGTGCCAATCCGAAAAAAACATACGAGAACGAACGCACCCTATATCTCAACCACAACCATACAAGTAGTGGAGCCGATTGGAAAATTTTCTCTGCATCCGGAATTTCTTGCTTAAAGACAACTCTATTCCTTTTCTCCCAGATACAACATACCATTGCCACCCAGAATCCTCCCAAAAACCTACCTCTCCCACCGTCTTGCCTTGGTCCACAGAAATGGAGTAAAGTCTAGGAAACAAAGATTTAAGGTTAGAGTTAGTGGCCCACGCATCCTCCTGAAATCTAACATTCTCTCCATCTCTAACTTTCCAAACGACAACTTTTTGGAACCAACCATCATCTTCACCCTCCTCGCACACTTTACATACATCTCTCCACCACCACGATTGATATTTCAAATGAGCTTGGCTTCTTCCAAGTTCCGAGCCATATTTGGATACAAGAATATCTTTCCATTTCCCTTTTTCATCACTCATCATCCACCATTTCCATTTTGCCAGAAGAGTAAAGTTAAAATTTTTGATATCTCTTAAATTCTTCATTTGCTGGTATGCAAATCCTGCCATTAATCTCAAGATCACATCATCTCCCATTACTAAGTCCTTAGCCTGATCGGTGCCTAGCACTTCCACAATACGTTTCAGACTAGGGTCCTCTAATTGCTTATCCTTTATCATTCCAATGAAATCATTAGTTATAGTTAACTTACTACAACTAATATAATTAACATGAAATTCCACTCCCAAGTTTAAATCTCTGAACTGCTCGATCAGCTTCTGCTCTTCAATCATCATGATTGATACTTGCATTGATTTTCTACTCAAAGCATCTGCCACTACATTGGCCTTCCCTGGATGATACATAAGTTGGAAATCATAATCTTTCATAAACTCCACCCCTTTTCTCTACCTCATGTTCAACTCTTTCTGATCAAACAAGTAGTCATTGAACATCTGAAATTGAGTTTCATACAATTACAGTTAGAGGATAGTTGTCCTTGATGGTCAACTTATTCAACTTCCTGTAGTCCATACACAATTGAGACCCTTCATCTTCCTTTTTAACCAACAACACTGGAAACCCCATGGAGATATATTGGGCTTGACTAACTGCGTCTCTAACAACTCTTCCACTTGTTTTCTTTAGTTCTACCAACTCGGCTGGAGCCATCCTGTAAGGTGCCATTGACACTGGTCCAGCTCCAGGTACCAAATCAATAGAGAATTCCACTTCTCTCTTAGGAGGTAATCCAGGTATTTCTTCTGGAAATACATCCATGAAATCTTTCACCACATGTATCCTGCTTACGTCTTCTTCATTCTTCACTTCCAACCGAGCTAGGATCACGAAGCACCTCGCCCCTTCTTTCAACTCCGACCGTACCTGCTGAGCAGATATCACATCTGGCTCTCGGAGATCGGGAAACACCACTTTCTGCCTACCGCAGTCTATGAGAATGTGATTGGCAGATAGCCAATCCATTCCTAGGATAACATCCAGATCCTGCAGAGGTAGACAGATCAAATTTACTTTGAACCTGCGTCCCTCTACTATCACTGGACATTCTGGGCAAACTGTGGAGGTCATAACCTGTCCTAATGCAGGTGTAGAGACTAACAGTTCAAAAGGTAGCTCCTTCACTAGAAGGGCCGGCTCGGCCATACTCTGACTTGACACAAAGGAGTGTGTCGCTCCAGAATCAAACAAGGCTTTTACACCTCTACCAGCTATAAAACAAACACCTTGCACTAGGTTACCTGACTGAGACGCCTCTGCTCTTGTCATGGCAAACACTCTCCCTGCTGCTTGAGGTCTACTGCCTCCATTCCTCAACTGGTGAGAACCAACGGGTTGAGTCATCCTATTTCTGCTAGGACAATCTCTAGAAATGTGCCCCATCTTTTGGCACGTGAAACATCTGGGTTTCCATGTTTGTTGCTGCTGAAACTGGGGCGGAACTGCTCCTGCCCGATGTGGTGGAGGTCTCGCATAAGGCTTGCTTTGTGGGTGCTGCACCTTGACCTTCCCACTGGAAGAACCCCCTGGGTGTGATCTGATCACCTGAGAATTACCCCTTTCCAAGGTTTCCACCATCTTTGCCTTCTCTACTAAGGCATGAAACTCCCTGATGCACATGGGTGCTATGGTCTTCTTCAGCTCATGCTTCAGTCCTTCTTCAAATTTCCTACACCTCCAAGCCTCAGAGGTCGCCTGGGTATAGAATCGGGCGAGGTACTCAAACCGAGCAGCATAAGCAGTCACTGACATCTCCCCCTGCTCCAACCTGAGGAATTCTGCTTCCTTCGCAAACCTTGCACTATCTGGGAAGTATTTCTCCAAAAACTTCACCCTGAAGCTCTCCCAGTTTGATACTTCTTCTCGGGCTTCCATCATTTGTTGAGTTCCCATCTACCAGAACTTGGCTTCTCCAGATAGCAGGTATGTGGTAAACACCACAACTTCTTATCTTCAGGGCAGGAGGTCGCCTTGAAGATTTTCTCTAACCCCCTGATCCACTGATCTGCTTGGTCAGGAGTAGCATTCCCACCGAACTTAGGTGGGTTGTGCCTGAGGAACTCGGTTAGTCCCATCTGCTCCTAAGGCTGACCGATGTGGGAAGCTGTTGCAGCCGATCTGGCAGTCTCCCAATGCTGCATTGCAGCTTGATGATTCTGAGCCATTGCCGCATTCTGCTGCTGGATAGCACTCGCCATCATCTCAATGGCCCTGGCGATCTGGCCCATTTCTGCAGAAGGTTGGGGAGGGGTGGGCGGTCTAGGAGCCATTTTCTGCGTAAGATTAGGAAACTATTTTTCTCTAATCATACTCCTATAAAATGAACTTGATAACGAATCAATTCATTTAGAAGACCACACTAGGTCTTACAAAGGTCAGCATCTCAAATCCATCTAGAATTTGAGTTTATCAGCCGATCATGATACCTACCCAAGCATATAACCAAAACAGCTAATGGTATGAACCATCAATCCCAAACAACCAATTTTAATCAATTACAAAAACACTCAATAAAATGCAACAAATCACACCAGAATTCAATATATGCTAAACATCAAACTTTCAGAATTAAGATTGAGAATCATCTTGATCCAGTTATGAGTGTGCACCCTCACTACTTTATCAAGATCCTTTCATTCTAAATACTAAAATTTTCAGTTAGAGCATATATTCACTACAGCACACACAAAATTTCAATAAGAAAACCTTCAAAACCTTTCACTATAGCTTTTATTTAAAACCCCAATAAAATTTGTGAGCAGGAGAAACACAATGGATCCACTGCCCTCAGGTCATCCTAAGGACGAACTGCTCTGATACCATTAATGTAACGCCCCTCAAAATGTTGTTCATTTTTATATAATAAAATAAAGGTGAAACAATAATATCAAAATTTAACATAGATATATACATAATATAATCCATCCATTAATACAAATGTGCCTCAAAATAATATCCCTTTTCGAGGAAGTTTTAATACATCTCCATACAGGAGTTTTCAAAATAAAACAAAACAACAACATTCAAAAACCGGCGATCTCCTCCTCCAGAAATGCTCACTGAGGAGCTCTACTACCTGCAACCTCACTGCTTCTGTGCAAATATACACGATCATCACAGGTTTAAGAAAACAACCACGATACAAAACAAAAGGGTAAGCTAGATATTTTTAAAAACTTTAAATATGAAACTTTATATCAATAGAAAGCATAAATCTTCACACCATTCGTAATCTATATCAATTTCAACCATCAATATCCCCATATTCCACAAACTCGTCAAGTATCTATTCAATACATTCAATACTCATGGTTCACATGTCAGACTTTCCACTGACTCATAACACATAGACACATGACTCTACTTCCGGAAGACTCGTGCGTTGAACTTAGCATCCAGAGGCCTGCACCTGTCATACGAAATTGCTGTAAAGTTTCCATAGCCATGTGTAACATCCCGCCAAAATACTATTCATGTTTATATAATGAAAATAAAGGTAACAAATAGATTGAGGTGAACAAAATTATATATATGAAATGTAGTTTCTCCTCACAGGGAGTTTAATACAAATTCGGTCACTTTTCCAGAAAACATAAACAAAATACAGTAAAAAAACAAAGTAGGCGATCTCCTATCAGAAGAGGGCGATCTCCTATCAGAAGACAGCAAAAGGGTGATCGCCTAACAGAAGTAGAGACAGGCGATCTCCTTCCGGCGACCACTCACTGAGGAGCTCTGCTTCCTGCAACATCATCTGCTCCCGTGTAAATTATACACGATCATCACAGGTTTAAGAAAGAGCCAAACACAACACCAAAAGAAACACCACAGGGTAAGCTAGACGTTTGAAAAAGAGTTTAGATATTATACTTTAAATATCAAGATGAACAAATTAAAGACACCCACGTAAACCATCAATTAAAACACATATTGCACAATTCCTCAAAGGTCGTTAAAAATCACAAAATTCATCAAGTGTCTATCAATACAATGTTTCTCATTTCACACGTCAGACTTCCACTGACTCATCACACAAGACACTTGACACTACTTCCGGAAGACTCGTGCGTTGAACTTAGCATCCAGAGACATGCACCTGTCATACTTCATTTGCTGTAATGTTTCCACAGCCATGCGCATCAACACAATCTCGATCTCAATTCATCACTCTCACAGTATGACAGGGTTAATCCATAGGACAGGCCGAGCTCGTTCTTTTTCACACGACTCACCCATTCATATGAACCTCCTTCGACTCTCACCAACTGAGTAACTTCCTCGATGTGATTCCATTATCTCAGCAGAGTCAGGATCGCCTCATTCACAGGATACTTACAGATCAATACACTTCATAACCAAATCTCAACACGGTATTTCCTTTCCTGAAAATACTATGTCTTGATCCCACATTCACGACATTCCACACATCATACCACTCAAATGAATGATCCAAATCCCAGCAACAGTCATTTCAAAGATTCAGATTTTCGAATATCACATGTATTTCACATTTAAATCTCAAACAGCTTCAAACATCACCAAAAACAGGGGAGTTCGAAAAACAACGCCAAAACCGGCGATCTCGTTCAAAAACAGAGGATTATACAATAACAGTTGAAAAACCGGCGACCACGTCGCCCCCATCATCTCAATCATGAATATAAGGATTTTCGTTGGAAATAAGGCTAGCTTCCCTTACCTGGACTTGTGCAAAACACCAAGAGCTCCGAAACCCACCGAGCTTAAAGGATGCCTTAGCTCTGTTTTCAGCGTCTGGTTTGTAGAACTTGCAGAGAACCTCCCAGGTGCTCTAAGGGCAGTCGTCGCACGTCGCACTGGTGCTGGAGGTTGCCTGAGTCGCAGCACGAAGGAGAGAAAAGAGAGGGATGAAGATGCAGACACTCTTTCACTCTTGAGCCACTGTAACCCTCTTTGCCTTCCCGCAGTGGGCTTTTGAATCCAAGCCTACCAGTCCACGCATGCTGCTGTTGCCACCCCTTCTGCAGGAAAGCCTGAGTGTACGTTCTCACTGAACAGTACGGCCACGGTTGTCTCTTGTGCCTGCCAACCACTGCCCTGAACAGTACGACCACTGTTGTCTCTTGTGCATGCCAACCACTGCCCTGAACAGTACGACCACTGTTGTCTCTTGTGCATGCCAACATTCTGATGTCACTATTCTGAACCACCCTTTTTGTCCACGTGGCGCGCGTGCAGGACGTGTCATGCTGGGAGTCTGGGTCCCACTTTATCTGTGTGAAACTCGACATCGCGCGATAACCTTCCACCGATGACCGCTCGCGCAATGACTATCCACTGAGGTCTCAAACTGGCAAACGACCGATGTCTCTCCCTGGAAGACGACCGATGTCTCTCCCTGGGAGACGACCGATGTCTATCCCTGGCGACGCCCGCATGCCTCTCGCGACCCGGCGATGCCTGCAAGCCTCGCGCCCCGACAACGCCCGCATGCCTCTCGCGCCCCAGCGTTGCCCGCATGCCTCGCGCGCCCTGGTGACGTCCACATGCCTCGCGCCCTGGCGATGCCCGCATGCCTCTCGCGCCCTGGCGACGTCCACATGCCTCGCGCCCTGGCGATGCCCGCATGCCTCGCGCCCTGGCGATGTCCACATGCCTCGCGCCCTGGCGATCATGTGTAGTAGGCGACCGGCGATCATGTGCTAACTAGGCGATCTCATAGTCTTCTAAACTACACTTTCCTTCCTTTTTATTTTAAATAGAAACATACTTAGAATTTATTTAAAATATATCCCTTTTTATTCCAATTCAATTTTACAGGTCCTTACACCATGCGCATAAACATAATCTCGATCTCAATCTCAATCTCAATATCCTCACTCTCTCAGTATGACAGGGTTAATCCATATAACAGATCAAGTCAGTTATCTTTCAAACGACTTACCCATACATATGGACCTCCTTCGACTCTCACCAACTGAATGACTTCATCTATGTGATTCCATCATATCAGCAGAGTCAGGATCGCCTCATTCACAGGATACTCACAGATCAATACACCCTCATAAAATCTCCACACGGTATTTTCTTTCCTGAAAATACTATGCTTTGATCACTCTTTCACATTCATCCAGTACATCATACCACACGTAAAACCACAATTCCATCATATAATATTTTGAATCTTTTCTTAAACAATCCCAATCACAGAAACAATCATACCAAAGTTCATATTTTCGAATATCATATGCATTTCAATCTCAAACAAGTTCAAAGCGACACTAAAACAGGGGAGTTCGAAATCAACATTAAAACCGGCGATCACGTCGCCCCACACATAAAAACAGAGCATCGTGAAATAGAATATGAAACCGGCGACCACGTCGCCCTCACTTCAGAACCTACTCGCCTAAAGTTTTTATAAACGAAAATGCTAGCTTCCCTTACCTGGACTTGCGTAAAATCTCACTAAGAGCTCCAAAACCCACCGAAGCTTAAAGATGTCCTAACCTGCACCATGGAGCCTTTGTCACAAAACTGACTATACTACTCATTTTCTACGCTAACAGAGACGATTTCTGGAGCTAAGGAAGTCGCCGGCAACGCCTATGCAGAGGCAACCCTCTCAAGCTCAGATTCGACTCGAAAAACAGAGTAAAACGACTTACTCTGTTCTAGCGTCCTGACGGGAGAACTTACAGAGTAACCTTCCCATGTGCTCTATGGCAGTCGCCGGTCTTCAACTGGTACGCTAGGACGTCTGAACGCAGGGAGAAGGGGAGGAAAGAAACAGGGAACCAAAGCTAACTCACTCAGTCACTCTCGAACCACAGCAACGTCCACTGCCTCTCAGGAGTGAGTTTTGAATCTAAACCAACTAGCCCAGAAATGCCGCTGCCGCCACCCACTCTGCAGGAAAGCTTGCGTGCACACTTCCTTGAACAGTATGACCACGTGGGTCTCTGCGCATACCAACTCTCTGATGCTAACTATTCTGAAACACTCCTAATGTCTACGTGTCGCGCATGCAGAACGTTCATGCTGGGAGTGTAACATCCCGCCAAATTATTATACAAATGTATATAATGAAAATAAAGGTAATAAATAGATTGAAGTGAACAAAATATTATATATATGAAATGTAGTTCCTCCTCACAGGGAGTTTAATACAAATTCGGTCAAATTTTCCAGAAACATAAACAAAATTCAGTAAAAAAAAACAAAGCAGGCGATCTCCTATCGGAAGAGACCGATCTCCTATCGGACGAGGCCGATCTCCCATCGGAGGACCCAAAAACAGCCGATCTTCTACCAGAACAGAAATCCGGCGATCTCCTTCCGGCGACCACTCACTAAGGACCTCTACTTCCTGGAAGATCATCTGCTCCCGTGTAAGTTATACACGATCATCACAGTTTTAAGAGAACAGCCACAGAACCAAAACACGCAGTGTAAGCTAGATATTTTAAAGAGAGTTTAAATAAGGATAATTAAAATAAAATCAAGGTAAACAATTTCAAGATATTCACGTAAAGTTATCAAGTTTCTCATACTCTTCACCTGATCGCCCAGAAATCACACATTTTGCAATACTTTCTAGAGTCATTCTATTTCACAACTGTATCAAGTGTCTATCAATTTCAAGTTCCTCATTTCACATGTCAGACCACCACTGACTCAGCACACAAGACACTTGACACTACTTCCGGAAGACTCATGCATTGATTAGACTCAGAGATCTGCACCTGTCATACCATACCACTGTGAAATCCACACAGGGTCGCTGTGAATCCACACAGCATGCGCATATATAATCTCAATGTCAATAGTTCTCCCGGTATGACAGGGTTAATCCATAGAACAGGCCGAGCTCGTTCTGTTTCACACGACTCACCCATTCCTATGAACCTCCTTCGACTCTCCACAACTGAGTAACTTCCTCTATGGGATTCCATTATCTCAGCAGAGTCAGGATATCTCATTAGGAATCACCGATCAATGCACATCCTATACGATCTTACACGGTATTTTCTTTCCTGAAAATACTATGCCTCGATCCACATTCACATCATGCAACACATCTCATAACACTTAAAGGAAAGATTTCAATCACAGCAAAAGCTCACTCCAAGGTTCTTATTTCCGAATATCTCATTTAAATCTCATACCGTTTCAAAGCAACATCAAAAACAGGGAGTTCGTAAACAACGCCAAAACCGGCGATCTAGTTCAAAAACAGGGTATTTCGAAGTCTGCATTTAAAACCGGCGACCACGTCGCCCAAACACATAGCACAGAGCATTTTGCAAAGATGAAAACGAAAACCGGCGACCACGTCGCCCTCACTTCAAAAATAGCTAAACTATGGCTTGTATGGAAAAAAGAAGTCTAGCTTCCCTTACCTGGACTTGCGTAAAAATACCGCGAGCTCAAAACCCACCGAGCCTGAAGGATGCCTTAGCTCTGTTTTCAGCACCTGGTCTGTAGAACTTGCAGAGAACCTCTTAGGTGCTCTAAGGGCAACGTCGCTTGTCGCACTGATGCTGGAGGTTGCCTGAGTCTCAACGCAAGGAAGGGAAGAAGGGAGGGAGGAAGTTTGCACTCACTCTAACACTCTTGAGTCTGTAACGTTCTTTGCCTTCCCGCAGTGGCTTTTGAATCCCAACTTACCTGTCCACGCATGCTGCTGCTGCCACCCCTTCTGCAGGAAAGTCTGAGAACCACTGCCCTGAACAGTACGACCACTGTTGTCTCTGGTGCATGCCAACCACTGCTCTGAACAGTACTACCACTGTTGTCGCTTGTGCATGCCAACCACTGCTCTGAACAGTACGACCGCGAGTGTCTCCTGCGCATGCCAACATTCTGATGTCACCACTCTAAACCACCCTTTTTGTCTACGTGGCGCGTGTGCAGGACGTTTCATGCTGGGAGTCTGGGTCCCACTTTACTCTGTGTGAAACTCGACGTCGCGCGATAACTTTCCACTGCTGACTCATCCTGGCGAACGACCGATGTCTCCTTCGCCCTGGAAGACGACCGATGTCTTCCTCTGGGAGATGACCGATGTCTTCCCTGGCGACGCCCGCATGCCTCTCGCGCCTTGGCCACGTCCACATGCCTCGCGCCCTGGCAATGTCCGCATGCCTCGCGCCCGCGCGATGCCCGCATGCCTCTCGCGCCCGCGCGATGCCTGCATGCCTCGCGCCCTGGCGACGTCCACCTGGCGCTCATGTGTAGCAGGCGACCGGCGATCTCATAGCCTTCTAAACTTAACTTTTCCTCCCTTTTTATTTTAAATTAAACATACATAGAATTCTTTTAAAATATAACCCTTTTTATTCCAATTCAATTTTACAGGTCCTTACATTCTCCCCAACAAGAAAAATTTTCGTCCTCGAAAATTGAATTACAAGGAAAAGAGATATGGATAGGCTTCTCTCATGGGTTCTTCCAACTCCCAAGTTGAGTCACCCGATCGCTCATCCCACACCACTTTCACCATGTTAATGGTCTTGCCTCTGAGCTGTTTACTTTGACGATCGTCAATCCTGACTGGTTTCGCTTCAAAGGACAAGTCATCCCTGATCTGCACGTTGTCCACTTCCAGCACATGACTAGGGTCTGCCATGTACTTCCTCAGCTGTGAAACGTGAAAGACATTGTGCAGATTCGCTAAATGGGGAGGCAGGGCGATCTCATAAGCTACTGGGCCAATCCTCCTTAAGATCTGATATGGTCCCACGAACTTAGGGGACAACTTCTTTGGTCTGATCGCCCTTCCTACACCCTTGGTTGGTGTCACTTTCATGAACACATGGTCTCCAGCAGCAAACTCCAAAGGCTTCCTCCTCTGGTCTGCATATGACTTCTGCCTACTTTGAGAAGCCTTCATTCTGCTTTGTATCTGTTGCACCTTCTCGGTCGTCTGTTGAATCAACTCTGGCCCAACCAAGACTGCTTCGCCCTCCTGGTACCAACATAAGGGAGTTCTGCATTTCCTCCCATACAAGGCTTCATATGGTGCCATCCCAATACTAGCGTGATAACTGTTATTATATGTAAACTCCACCAGTGGCAACACCTCGTCCCAATTCCCCAATTGATCCAAGACACACGTCCTCAGCAGGTCTTCCAAGGACTGGATCGTTCTCTCTGACTGACCATCTGTTTGGGGATGATATGCAGAGCTCATCCTCAACTTAGTTCCCAAGCACTCTTGTAAGGTCTGCCAAAACCGTGAGGTGAACCTGGGATCCCTATCTGAAACAATGCTGGAAGGCACTCCATGCAGCCTCACTATTTCCTGGATGTACAACTGTGCCAACTTGGCCATGGGCATCCTCATATTCACTGGGAGAAAATGAGCACTCTTCGTCAGCCGATCAGTGATGACCCAGATTGCATCATGGCCCTTTACCGATCTGGGTAAATGGGTGACAAAATCCATGGCAATGCTGTCCCATTTCCACTCAGGGATATCCAATGGTTGTAACAACCCGCCAGGCCTTTGATGTTCTACCTTTGCCTTCTGACACGTCAAACAGGTAACAACATACTGGGCGATGTCTCTCTTCATGCCTGACCACCAAAATGACTCCTTCAAGTCATGGTACATCTTGGTCATGCCTGGATGTAGGCTAAGGCGACTCTTGTGACCTTCCTCTAGGACCATCTTCTTCAACTCTTCATTTGCCGGTATGCAAATCCTGCCCTCAAATCTCAAGATCCCATCATTGCCCATCACAAAGCCTTTAGCCTGGTCGGTCCCTAGTGACTCCACAGTACGCTTCAGACTAGGGTCCTCCAACTGCTTGTCCTTTATCATTCCAAGGAAGTCATTAGTTATAGCCAGCTTACTACAACTAATGTGATTTACGTGGAACTCTACCCCAAGGTTTAAATCTCTGAATTGCTCGATCAGTTTCTGCTCTTTCATCATCATGGTGGCTACTTGTACTGATTTTCTACTCAAGGCATCTGCCACTACATTGGCCTTCCCTGGATGATACATGAGTTGAAAATCGTAGTCCTTTAGAAACTCCATCCACCTTCTTTGTCTCATGTTTAGTTCCTTCTGATCGAACAGGTATTTCAGGCTCTTATGGTCACTGAACACCTGGAACCGAGCTCCATATAAATAGTGCCTCCAGATCTTCAAGGCAAATACCACCGCCGCCAACTCCAAATCATGCGTAGGGTAATTTCTCTCATGAACCTTGAGTTGCCTTGAAGCGTATGCAACCACTCTTCTCTCTTGCATTAAAACACATCCCAGACCCTGATGTGAAGCGTCACAGTAGACATCAAAAGATCTTCCTACCTCGGGGATCACCAGCACTGGAGCACTAGTCAGCCTTTCCTTTAGTTCCTTGAAGCTCTGCTCACATCGGTCGGTCCAAGCAAAAGGTTGATCCTTGCGGGTCAGCTGTGTTAAAGGAGCCACTACCTTGGAAAAGTCCTCAATAAACCGCCGATAGTAGCCAGCTAGGCCCACAAAACTCCTTATTTCAGTAACTGTCTTAGGACGTTCCCATAGAAGCACTGCCTCCACTTTGGCTGGATCAACCGAGATCCCCTGGGCAGATATCACATGTCCCAAGAAGTTGACTTCCCTCAGCCAGAACTCACACTTCGAGAACTTGGCATAGAGCTGCTTCTCCCTCAGTATCTCCAATACTGTCCTCAGGTGTTCTTCATGCTCTTCCTCGGTCCTTGAGTAAATGAGTATGTCGTCTATGAAGACCACCACAAACTTATCCAAGAAAGGGCGAAAAAATCCTATTCATGTAGTCCATGAACAGGGCTGGAGCATTTGTGACCCCAAACGGCATCACCACATACTCATAATGCCCATACCGAGACCTAAAAGCTGTCTTTTGCACATCATCAGCTTTAACCAAAATTTGGTGGTACCCCGATCTCAGGTCAATCTTGGAGAACACCGAGGCTCCATGTATTTGATCCATCAAATCATCAATCCTAGGTAGGGGGTACTTATTCTTGATGGTCAACTTGTTCAACTGCCTGTAATCTATACACAGCCGAGACCCCCCATCCTTCTTCTTGACTAGGAGTACTGGAGCCCCCCATGGAGATACACTGGGTCTGATGAATTGCTTCTCCAGCAACTCTTCCACTTGCTTCTTTAACTCCACTAACTCGGCTGGTGCCATCCTGTAAGGTGCCATTGACACTGGTCCAGCTCCAGGTACCAAGTCAATAGAGAATTCCACTTCTCTCTTAGGGGGTAACCCAGGTACTTCTTCTGGGAATACATCCGTGAAATCTTGCACCACGGGTATTCTGCTTACGTCCCCTTCATTCTCCACCTCCGACCGAGCGAGTATCACGAAGCACCTCGCCCCTTCTTCCAACTCTGACCGCCCTTGCTGAGCAGATATTACATCTAATCCTTGGAGGTCTGGAAACACAATCCTCTGACTACCGCAGTCAATGAGAACGTGATTGGCAGCTAACCAATCCATTCCCAGGATAACATCTAGGTCCTGAAGAGGTAGGCAGATCAAGTTCACCTTGAATCTGCGTCCCTCTACAATCACTGGACATTCGGGGCATACTGTAGAGGTCGACACCTGTCCTGACGCAGGTGTAGAGACCAACAGTTCGAAAGGTAACTCCTTCACTAGGAGGCCCAACTCGGCTACACACAGGCCTGACACAAAGGAGTGTGTCGCTCCAGAATCAAACAAAGCTTTTACACCTCTACCAGCAATAAAACAAACACCTTGTATGAGGTTACCTGACTGAGATGCTTCTGCTCCAGACATGGCAAACACTCTCCCTGTCGCCTGAGGTCTGCTGCCTTCGTTTCTCATCTGCTGGGAGCCACTGGGTTGGGTCGCCCCATTCCTGCTAGGGCATTCTCTAGCAACGTGCCCTGTCTTTTGGCAGGCAAAACATCTCCTCTCAGAAGTCTTCTTGAAGCATGCATTGGAGGCGTGTGGTCCACCACAATGGAGACACTTGGGTTTCCAATGTTGCTGCTGCTGAAACTGGGGAGGCACTGCTCCTGCTCGCTGTGGTGAAGGTCTCGCATAGGGCTTGCTTTGTGGGTGCTGTGCCTTAGCTTTCCCACTGGAAGAACCCCCGGGGTGTGACCTGACCACCCGAGAATCACCCTTTTCCAGGGTCTCCACCATCTTCGCCTTTTCCACTAAGGCGTGAAATTCCCTGATGCACATCGGGGCTATGGTCCTCTTCAGTCCATGCTTCAGCCCCTCTTCGAATTTCCTACACCTCCAGGCCTCGGAGGTCGCCTGAGTATAGAACCGGGCGAGGTACTCAAAACGAGCAGCATAGGCGTTCACTGACATATCCCCCTGCTCCAGCTTCAGGAACTCAGCTTCCCTCGCAAACTTGGCGCTGTCAGGGAAGTATTTCTCCAAGAACTTCACCCTGAAGCTCTCCCAATCCAATACATCCCCTCGGGCATCCATCATCTGCTGAGCTCCCATCCACCAGAACTCAGCTTCTCCTGATAGCAGATAAGTGGCGAACAGCAATTTCTTCTCTTCAGGGCAGGAGGTCGCCCTAAAGATTTTCTCCAGCTCTCTGACCCACTGATCTGCCTGATCAGGGGTAGCATTCCCACTAAACTTGGGTGGGTTGTGCCTCATGAACTCAGTCAGTCCCATCTGTTCTTGAGGCTGACCGCCGTGGGAGTTTGTCTCAGCCGACCGAGCAGTTTCCCAGTGGTGCATTGTAGCTTGATGGTTCTGAGCCATCGCTGCATTCTGCTGTTGGATGGCAGTTGCCATCATCTCGATAGCTTTAGCAATCTGGCTCATCTCCGAAGAAGATTGGGGAGGGGTAGAAGGTCTACGTGCCATCTCTCTTCGTTTCAGATTGAAACTACAGGTTTCTATACTCCCTACAACTACAAGAATGAAATCGATAAGAAATCAATTCATTCAGGAGGTAACATATAGACCTTACAAAGGTCAGCATCTCAAAATCATTAAGAATTTGAGCTCATCAACAGGATTATCACACTTATAACTTCAAACAAAACACCAGAACAGTTACCGGTGTGTAAACATCAATCCAAATGACCACTCTCAGTCAATTACAAGAACACTAAATAAATCACACCAGAATTCAATGTAGGCTAAACATCAAACCTTTGGAATTAAGATTAAGAATCATCTCGATCCAGTTATAAGTGTGCACCCTCACTACTTTATCAAGATTCTCTCATTCTTAATACTAAGATTTTCAGTTAGAGCATATATTCACCAAAGCACACACAAAATTTCAATACAAAAACGTTTGAAAACTCTTTACTACAGTTGTTATTTTAAACTCAAATAAATTTCATGAGCAGAAGAAACACAATGGATCCACAGCCCTCAGGTCATCCTAAGGACGAACTGCTCTGATACCATTAATGTAACATCCCGCCAAATTATTATACAAATGTATATAATGAAAATAAAGGTAATAAATAGATTGAAGTGAACAAAATATTATATATATGAAATGTAGTTCCTCCTCACAGGGAGTTTAATACAAATTCGGTCAAATTTTCCAGAAACATAAACAAAATTCAGTAAAAAAAAACAAAGCAGGCGATCTCCTATCAGAAGAGACCGATCTCCTATCGGACGAGGCCGATCTCCCATCGGAGGACCCAAAAACAGCCGATCTTCTACCAGAACAGAAATCCGGCGATCTCCTTCCGGCGACCACTCACTAAGGAGCTCTACTTCCTGGAAGATCATCTGCTCCCGTGTAAGTTATACACGATCATCACAGTTTTAAGAGAACAGCCACAGAACCAAAACACGCAGGGTAAGCTAGATATTTTAAAGAGAGTTTAAATAAGGATAATTAAAATAAAATCAAGGTAAACAATTTCAAGATATTCACGTAAAGTTATCAAGTTTCTCATACTCTTCACCTGATCGCCCAGAAATCACACATTTTGCAATACTTTCCAGAGTCATTCTATTTCACAACTGTATCAAGTGTCTATCAATTTCAAGTTCCTCATTTCACATGTCAGACCACCACTGACTCAGCACACAAGACACTTGACACTACTTCCGGAAGACTCATGCATTGATTAGACTCAGAGATCTGCACCTGTCATACCATACCACTGTGAAATCCACACAGGGTCGCTGTGAATCCACACAGCATGCGCATATATAATCTCAATGTCAATAGTTCTCCCGGTATGACAGGGTTAATCCATAGAACAGGCCGAGCTCGTTCTGTTTCACACGACTCACCCATTCCTATGAACCTCCTTCGACTCTCCACAACTGAGTAACTTCCTCTATGGGATTCCATTATCTCAGCAGAGTCAGGATATCTCATTAGGAATCACCGATCAATGCACATCCTATACGATCTTACACGGTATTTTCTTTCCTGAAAATACTATGCCTCGATCCACATTCACATCATGCAACACATCTCATAACACTTAAAGGAAATATTTCAATCACAGCAAAAGCTCACTCCAAGGTTCTTATTTCCGAATATCTCATTTAAATCTCATACCGTTTCAAAGCAACATCAAAAACAGGGAGTTCGTAAACAACGCCAAAACCGGCGATCTAGTTCAAAAACAGGGTATTTCGAAGTCTGCATTTAAAACCGGCGACCACGTCGCCCAAACACATAGCACAGAGCATTTTGCAAAGATGAAAACGAAAACCGGCGACCACGTCGCCCTCACTTCAAAAATAGCTAAACTATGGCTTGTATGGAAAAAAGAAGTCTAGCTTCCCTTACCTGGACTTGCGTAAAAATACCGCGAGCTCAAAACCCACCGAGCCTGAAGGATGCCTTAGCTCTGTTTTCAGCACCTGGTCTGTAGAACTTGCAGAGAACCTCTTAGGTGCTCTAAGGGCAACGTCGCTTGTCGCACTGATGCTGGAGGTTGCCTGAGTCTCAACGCAAGGAAGGGAAGAAGGGAGGGAGGAAGTTTGCACTCACTCTAACACTCTTGAGTCTGTAACGTTCTTTGCCTTCCCGCAGTGGCTTTTGAATCCCAACTTACCTGTCCACGCATGCTGCTGCTGCCACCCCTTCTGCAGGAAAGTCTGAGAACCACTGCCCTGAACAGTACGACCACTGTTGTCTCTGGTGCATGCCAACCACTGCTCTGAACAGTACTACCACTGTTGTCGCTTGTGCATGCCAACCACTGCTCTGAACAGTACGACCGCGAGTGTCTCCTGCGCATGCCAACATTCTGATGTCACCACTCTAAACCACCCTTTTTGTCTACGTGGCGCGTGTGCAGGACGTTTCATGCTGGGAGTCTGGGTCCCACTTTACTCTGTGTGAAACTCGACGTCGCGCGATAACTTTCCACTGCTGACTCATCCTGGCGAACGACCGATGTCTCCTTCGCCCTGGAAGACGACCGATGTCTTCCTCTGGGAGACGACCGATGTCTTCCCTGGCGACGCCCGCATGCCTCTCGCGCCTTGGCCACGTCCACATGCCTCGCGCCCTGGCAATGTCCGCATGCCTCGCGCCCGCGTGATGCCTGCATGCCTCTCGCGCCCGCGCGATGCCTGCATGCCTCGCGCCCTGGCGACGTCCACCTGGCGCTCATGTGTAGCAGGCGACCGGCGATCTCATAGCCTTCTAAACTTAACTTTTCCTCCCTTTTTATTTTAAATTAAACATTGATGCAAGTCAAGACCACTTAAGGATGACCAAAGATGCTATATATAAAGGGTCATCTCAACAATCAAAAGAAGACTTCACAAAAATAAGAAAGGGCCATATTCCAAAGCACTTGAAGTTCTTCTTACTAGTCTTCTTAAAGAGTAGAACATTTTTGTAAATAATTGGGTTCTCTTGAAGAATCCAAGTAGTAGTATAAATAAAGAGGGCCCAAGCCCAAGAAGCCCAAGCCTAAGAAGCCCAAGCCCAAGAAGCCCAAGCCCAAGAAGCCCAAGCCCAAGAAGCCCAAGTCAAGTGGGGCCCAAGCCCAATCCATGAGCATCAATAGGAGCAAGGCTAAAGCTTTGGGAAATAAGCATGAATGGATGTATCTCTTTTGTAATTTCTTTTGTGTAGTTTTTAGTAGAACATTAAAGGAAGGTGTAGATATTAAAATAAGGGGTGCTAATATACAAAAACAAGTCACACCTTCCATGTGACATAAAAAGTAGGTGTAGGTGTAGTTTTAGGAGGTGCCAAAGTAGAAATCAAGTCACACCTCCCTTGTGACATGTGTTTTGGCTCCAAATTCAAATGCTTCTCATTTGAATTTTCCCACTTTAATTTCAGCCCTCTCACACAATAAATAGAGGTGCTATGCTCATGTAAAATAATATTGAAATTAGAAGAAAAGTTACTATACTCAAATTGTGAGTGAATTTTGTGAGACTTGTTCTCCTCTTCCTTGTCTCATCTTGTGAAGCTTTGGGAGCACTCAAGTGGCGGCAAATCTGCACTTATCTTGGATCATCACCTCCAAGTGGCGTGTCCATTCCCAATCCATGGCTACAACCACATAAGTTTCATCTTCTTTCATCTTCCATTGTCATTTCAATCGGTAGTTTTGATTCTATGTCTTGTTCTTGAATTTCAATCGGTTCTTTTGTTTCAATTTGTGTTTCTATTCAGTAATTCTGTTTTCCTTTCCAATTCTGTTATGTTTTTGTGTTCTTCCTATATCAATTGTTGTGTACAAGGATATAGCACTCATAGTTGAGTTTGGTTCATCATTTTGGAAGGCATTGTCTCCATTGATGATTCCTTAAGCTTCCTTGAATTTGTGTGTTGTTTCAATTCTGTTTTTGTGCTTAATTTCAATTCTGTTTCCAGCTTTGTTTTGCACCATTCAAATCTGGATTCTGCACCTTAATTGTCATCCATTCATATCTCTATTTGTGTTTTAACCTTGGACCTTTAGAAATGAACCTTCACATCTACTTAACACTTGTTAAGTTAATGTCCAGTGGGGATTTTCCTTAGGTGACTCACTCTAAATTGCTAAGAATCTTGATCCTAATTCTAAGAAAGTGTCACAAATATAATGAACCTAAAATCAACTCACATCATGTGGTATCATGAGCTATGGTGATGTTTTGTTCTTGTTGAGTTGAATTGACACTTTCTATTCAAGCAATTTCCATTTTCCAGCACTTTATTTTTGTGCAGAATTTTTTTTAGGTTCCTTGTTGTGTTAGTTATTCTGTTTTTGCTTTAATTTGAGTCTTTCCTTGCTGTTTTAATTGGTGCAAAATTAATTGTGTTTGAGTCATTTTTGCTTTTTGAATCCATACAAGTTTTGTCAAGTCATGTTTCTCCTAAATTGTCATCACTTCTATGTAGTACTTTTCTTGATAATTTTTGGTTGATTGCTTTTAATTTTGAGTGCAGTTTCTAATCTGTTTTGTTGAGCCTTTGGTGCATTTTTAATTTTAGATTTGAGTTCATGCTTGTGTGATAGATCCATACAAGTTCACATACATCAATTCTATTGTGTCTTTGAAGTTTCTTAATATTGTTTTAATTCCAAATTAGGCTTCCTCTGTTTTTGTTGAAACTGTGCTGGCTGTTTTTGTTTACAGAATTTAATTCCGTTTATGAAAAATTCTAAAATTCTGGATCTGAACAGATTGATGTGTTAGAAAAAAGTGAAAAAAAAAAGTGAGGAAAAATTCAAAATAGAAAAAAAATGATAAATCAAATACAATCAGTGTGCAATTCTGGCGTGAAAAAACCGGTGAAGTGGCATCAGATTTGAAAAAATTATCACAATTTATTGGTGCATCATTTTGGTGTGATTCCAGCGCCAAATTTGAGCTAAGATCTTGAAATTTCTGTGGTTTAAATTTCAAATTCAAATTTGAATTATCCAGCTCAGCATAATTTGTTTAAGTCACGCATTTTGACACCTTAATATTCTGTAGTACTGTTTTGGTTTTGTTAATCCAATTCTAGTACCATTCTCTAGGTTCTATTTGTGTACTACCTTTTATTGAGTGCCTTATTTTCTTTGCTTGTCATTTTTATTCAATATTCTTTTCCAAAGTTTTGTCATATCTTTACTTCCACTTTGGTTTAGCTTTTCTTGCTTATACATTTTCTTGCTTGTCTTTCTTGTTTCCTCTAGTTTTGTGGTGAATTGTTCTTTGACTAAGTGTGGTTTGCTTTGGCATCTTTCACTTGAGGCTCATCCAATCCACAAGAGAGGCTTGGTGAAGGAAGGATATATTTTCTTGGAGTGGTTTGAGAGATTTTACATCATTGCCGCAAGCTATATTTGTTTTTCACCTTGTTTTTCTAACTTTGTTTTCTATAATAGTTTCTTCTTTGTGTTTTTGTGTTTCATTTTATCATGGATAATCTTTCTAGTGGAGAATCATCTAAGCCTCACTCACCTCAAAAAGCATACCTAATTGGTGAATTAAAGGATGCTAAACTAACAATTGCACAAAAAGATGAGGCATTAAGACAAATGGAGGCAAGGCTCCAAAGATTGGAGTTGGACCGTGAAGAGATGCATCACCACCGTGAGAGAAGACAACACCATCATCATAGGCATACTTCAAGGTCTTCACAAAATTCTTATGGATATCATGAAGAAAATGCTTGGAGGATGCATCACCATCATGAAGATAGGCGCCAAAATGTGGCTAAGCCTTTTATGCCTTATGTAAAATTACCTAGTTTTAGTGGTGAAGGAGATCCTAATGTGTATTTAGGATGGGAGGCTAAGGTAGAGCAAATATTTTTTGTACATGAGGTCCAAGAAGACCAAAAGGTTAAGCTAGCCTCCCTAGAATTTATGGACTATGCCATGCAATGGTGGCATAAAACTCTCATGGACATTGGGCTAAACAAGAGGCCGCCCGTGGTCTCTTGGGATGATTTAAAAGCTTGCATGCACGCTAGATTTGTGCCTCCACACTTTAGGAAAGACCTATTGTTGAAGCTCCAACGGCTTCACCAAGGCACGCTAAGTGTGGATGCTTATTATAAAGAACTTGAAACGCTTTTAACTAGAGCCAATATGCATGAGAATGATGAAGCTAAAATGGCTAGATTTGTTAGTGGTCTTAGAAGGGATATCCAAGATGTTGTAGAACTTAATGAGTATTCTTCTTTAGAAAATTTGGTTCACCTTGCCATCAAGGTAGAAACTCAACTTGCAAGGAAAAATTCTTTTAAAAATACTCATAATGATGGCTTTTACAATTCATCTTGGAAAAACAAAGGAAAATCTTTTTCAAAAATTCCTTCAAAAGATTATACTTTCAAACCTAGAGATTCTAAGCCTTCAACTTCTACTCCTAAATCACCCACTAAATCTTCAAGTAAAAAGTGCTTTAAATGTTTAGGCTATGGTCATATAGCGGCTAATTGTCCTTCAAAGAGAAATATGATGATGCTTGATAATGGGGAAATTGTAAGCGAACATAGTGATAATTCTTCAAAGTCTAATTCCCCTTCCCCTTTCCCTAGTGACCATGAATGTGAGATTCTATGTGAAGGTGACTTGTTAGTGATAAGGAGATTCCTTGGTCAAATTCAAAAACCTTTTGATGAAACTCAAAGAGAAAATATCTTTCACACAAGGTGCCTTATCAATAACAATTTGTGTTCCTTAATTATTGATGGAGGAAGTTGTACAAATGTGGTAAGCACAAGAGTAGTAGATAGGCTTGGATTATCTACTATCTCTCATGCTAAACCCTATAAACTCCATTGGTTAAGTAACAAAGGGGAAATTATTGTAAATAAACAAGTCCTCATTGCTTTTTCAATTGGCAAATATAAAGATGCGGTCTTATGTGATGTTGTCCCTATGGAAGCAACTCATATTCTTTTAGGTAGGCCATGGCAATTTGATAGGAAAACTTTACATGATGGCCTTACCAACAACATTTCTTTTACCTTTCATGGGCATCGGATCACTTTAAAATCTCTTTCTCCAAGTGAGGTCCATAAAGACCAATTAAAAATGAAAACCAAAAGAGAAAATGAAAAAGAGAATAAAAGAAAAGAGAAACCGAGTCTCCAAGTCTCATCATATGCAACTAAATCAATCATGTTGACTCGGGCTATGCTACAATTTGCACCTCCAAGGTGTTATTCTTCCTTATCTTTTTCATTACCTAAGGTTTCTACCTATTTGCTTTCTTTGTTAAAGAATATTAGGAATGATTTTCCAATTCCTCCTAAAGGTTTACCCCTTCTAAGAGGCTTTTCTTCACAAAGTTTTATCATTCCTAAACATTCTTTCCAAAGTTGGTATATAGATAATAAACCTTCCTATGAACTTCTCGCGCTTCAAGATTATAAGTCAACTTCTAATATCACTTCTTATCCTCTTTTATCTATGAGCAAGTTGACTTTGTTATATGCAGGAATTCTGAATTCGTGGTCGAATTCTCTCCAACTTGGGGGGTATGATGCAAGTCAAGACCACTTAAGGATGACCAAAGATGCTATATATAAAGGGTCATCTCAACAATCAAAAGAAGACTTCACAAAAATAAGAAAGGGCCATATTCCAAAGCACTTGAAGTTCTTCTTACTAGTCTTCTTAAAGAGTAGAACATTTTTGTAAATAATTGGGTTCTCTTGAAGAATCCAAGTAGTAGTATAAATAAAGAGGGCCCAAGCCCAAGAAGCCCAAGCCCAAGAAGCCCAAGCCCAAGAAGCCCAAGTCAAGTGGGGCCTAAGCCCAATCCATGAGCATCAATAGGAGCAAGGCTAAAGCTTTGGGAAATAAGCATGAATGGATGTATCTCTTTTGTAATTTCTTTTGTGTAGTTTTTAGTAGAACATTAAAGGAAGGTATAGATATTAAAATAAGGGGTGCTAATATACAAAAACAAGTCACACCTTCCATGTGACATAAAAAGTAGGTGTAGGTGTAGTTTTAGGAGGTGCCAAAGTAGAAATCAAGTCACACCTCCCTTGTGACATGTGTTTTGGCTCCAAATTCAAATGCTTCTCATTTGAATTTTCCCACTTTAATTTCAGCCCTCTCACACAATAAATAGAGGTGCTATGCTCATGTAAAATAATATTGAAATTAGAAGAAAAGTTACTATACTCAAATTGTGAGTGAATTTTGTGAGACTTGTTCTCCTCTTCCTTGTCTCATCTTGTGAAGCTTTGGGAGCACTCAAGTGGCGGCAAATCTGCACTTATCTTGGATCATCACCTCCAAGTGGCGTGTCCATTCCCAATCCATGGCTACAACCACATAAGTTTCATCTTCTTTCATCTTCCATTGTCATTTCAATCGGTAGTTTTGATTCTATGTCTTGTTCTTGAATTTCAATCGGTTCTTTTGTTTCAATTTGTGTTTCTATTCAGTAATTCTGTTTTCCTTTCCAATTCTGTTATGTTTTTGTGTTCTTCCTATATCAATTGTTGTGTACAAGGATATAGCACTCATAGTTGAGTTTGGTTCATCATTTTGGAAGGCATTGTCTCCATTGATGATTCCTTAAGCTTCTTTGAATTTGTGTGTTGTTTCAATTCTGTTTTTGTGCTTAATTTCAATTCTGTTTCCAGCTTTGTTTTGCACCATTCAAATCTGGATTCTGCACCTTAATTGTCATCCATTCATATCTCTATTTGTGTTTTAACCTTGGACCTTTAGAAATGAACCTTCACATCTACTTAACACTTGTTAAGTTAATGTCCAGTGGGGATTTTCCTTAGGTGACTCACTCTAAATTGCTAAGAATCTTGATCCTAATTCTAAGAAAGTGTCACAAATATAATGAACCTAAAATCAACTCACATCAAACATACATAGAATTCTTTTAAAATATAACCCTTTTTATTCCAATTCAATTTTACAGGTCCTTACAGGGAGCCTGGGTCCCACCTTATCTGTGTGAGACACTACCTCGCGCGATGACCATCCACCGATGACTAACCGCGCGATGACTGATGTGCCTCTCATCCCGGCGATGACTGATGTGCCTCTCATCCCGGTGATGACTGATGTGCCTCTCATCCCAGCGATGACTGATATGCCTCTCATCCCGGCGATGACTGATGTGCCTCTCATCCTGGCGATGACTGATTCCTCTTCCTGACGAACAACTGATTCCTCACCCTGGCAGACAACCGATGTCCCACCCTGGAGGACCACTAATGTCTCACCCTGGTAGACAACCGATGTCTCACCCTGGCAGACCACCGATGTCTCACCCTGGCAGACCACCGATGTGTCTCCCATCCTGGTTGATGACCGATGTTCCTCTCATCCTGTTGGCGATCTCTTATCGCCCTTGTGTGTGACGAGAACACATCGCCTTACTCTGGTCACCGATGTCACATCGTCACACCTTGCTGAAGGTTCATCCTCCCATTATGTTACGTCCAAGGTATCACCTCCACATGGCTTGGTGAGGTCGGTAGCTTCACATTTCCAGGAATAGATCAGCACTACTCCTCGTGCGCCCATGCATGCAACACTAAGGACGATTTCTTATGCTCAAGCATATAGCTTCGCATGCCCAGCGTATCTAAGGCTCAACCCACACCTTGATACGCGTGGTTTTTGGAACCCACTATGGTTGATCCAGCATCTTGACCACATGCTAAGTGCACTTTCGGCGATCATGTACACCATAGGCGATTGGCGATCATGTGTACTCTAAACGATTGGCGATTATGTGGAATCTTCGCACACGGCGATCATGCGCAAAATAGGCGATGTCTGATTTCATACGGGGGAAGTCGGAGGACGCCGCCTTCTTCAACAAACGGTGATCTCATCGACTTCTAAGCTACACCTTCCTTTCTCTTACCCTTCTTGATTCATGTGCCTCCCTCCCTTGAAGCACGCCCACTTGATTACCTCACGATAAAGCCATCGCACCTGACTACTTGGTTGGTACAATGGTCAACCGATCGCCCTCTACCAGCTGATCCCAGACCTTGGGCGACGTCCGAGGTCTGACCACGACGATATTTTCTATTTTTATGTCCTTTTTATTTTAAATAATAACATACTCAGAAATTATTTAAAATCTATCACTTCTATTCCAATTAATTTATAGGTCCTTACATTTAGTGTCAACATTATGATGCGAGGTCATAAGAGTTTCAGCATATAAATTATCCACATTCAATTTATATAAACCATCATAAAGAGTACCAGATCCAATCAAGCAGGTACGCTTATATAAACTGAAACAACCATTCCCAAATTTAAAAGAGTATCCGGCAACATCAAGTTTAGACAAATAAACTAAATTCCTAGATATACTAGGTACATAAAAAGTATCCATCAAGTCTATATAAAATCCAGTGTCGAGGATTAAACGATAAGTCCTGACAGCTTCCACTAGAACCTTCACTCTATTCTCTATAAAGACAAACTTTTCATTTGGTTTTATGGTTCGGGTTAAAAAAAATCCTTGCATCATATTAGAAACGCAAATTGTGCATCTAGAACCAATCCACCAAGAATTATGTGGAACTTCAGTTAAGTTTTATTCAAAACATACATAAGAAACATTATGCTTTCCTTTCTTTTCGAACCAAGCCTTACATTTCACACAATTCTTTTGGAAATGTCTAGATTTCCCACAGAAATGACTTTTTCATTTTTCTTCTAGAGTTTAGTAGAGGAGTCATTTATCTTCAGTGGTCCTTTACCCTTTCCATGTTTCTTGTAGACTTTCTTTTCAGCTCCCTGATTCTTCACATAATGTATGGAATGGTTTCTTTGATTCTTAAGTCTAGTCTCTTCCTGAACTAACGTACTATGCAATTCATGCATATTCCATTTATCTTTCATGGTGTCATAGTTCATTTGGAAAGGACCATACTCAAACGGTAATGAGTTCAAGATGCACGAGAAAAATTTTATCCATTGCCATTCCAAGTAACTTAAGTCTTGCTACAATATTTATCATTTCAATGACATGTTCATTTATAGTATGAGAACTATCAAATTTCATGGTAGTTAAGGTACTCATTAATGTCTCGACAAGAGACTTATCAATATTTTGGGAGTGCTTTTCCACAAATTTCATAATTTATTTTGCATTATCACTTTTGGGAAGAAAAAAATTAATATTACTTGCTATGCTCATTAACATAAACATCACGCTAAGTCTATTTGACCTTTTCCAAGCCCTATAATGAGCTTTCTCTTTTATGTTGCTAGCATCAATAATAACAACATGTTCCCAATCAGGAAAATTCAATCCATTAAAGACTGGAACAAACTTAACATTCAAATGTAAAGACACTGGAACAAATACTTCAATTAACACATGTTTAACATTAATACCTTGAGTCATAAACTAAACATACAATACAGATTCATATAACAAATAAACATTCTATGCATACTAATGTTCTCCTTTGGGTGATACATTAATACACAATACATAATTATGCTAATAATATTAACATTATTTGGCAAAATATATGCATTACCTAGAAACACTTGTTATCTTTGGATATACAAGCAAAACTAATAACATATACTCGCTACCAACAATCAAGGTTATCAGACTCGAGAGTCTACTCAAACTCGTGGGAGCCCTGTAAACCCGACTCGTAAAAGTCTACTTCACATAAAAAATTTAACAAAAAAAATATTCATGATACAAAATCCATAATATTGAAATAAACAAGTTCATACACTAACAAAATAAATAAAACTACACAAATGTTATAGTTTAAAAGTCTCATTCATCTAATCCTCTAAGGAAATCATGTCCAAGATCTTCATGATCATCTCCATCATCATCTTCATCATCATCTCCTTCATCATCATCTTCATCACCATCAACATCATCATTAAAAACTATGTTATCAAAATCAGCTACATCTGAAATTAAATCATTTAAACTTGTTCCTCCAACTAAGTCAACATTCACACCATCATTTTCAACTTGAGTTTGCTCAACCTCAACAACATTATCTCCTTCTTCAGTTATCCATTCATTATCAGACTCAATGTCTTCAAATGGAAGAGCAACAGATCATCTAATTTGTTTGCTTATCAACTTCGAGTTATACATTACATAAACTAAGTCATTCATTTTCTTTTGGTGCAAACGATTTCTTCTTTTTGTATGAACCTATAATTAGATATGAAATTTTTTGTCAATATATAAATCAAATCAAGAAAAACCTTAAATAACTTCAAGAACTTTAATTACCATTTCAAATGAGCTCTAATTACGCTCACACCCTGAAGAACTACAAGTTAAACTCAAAACTCAAACAACAAACCTCTTTAATTCTGGAGTTCTATCCCCAAACATCTCCCACCAATCTGCAGGTAACATACCTTTCCTACTCAGCTTTGCATCTTCCAAAGAAAATGTTCCTCTTTCATGGTGAAAATCAGTAAGTTGCAAATTGATTTTTGTTCTTTCTGCAACGTCATTAACCAATCTTCTCATGCACATATACAACCCCTCCTTCACCTCAGCATCATCATTTCTAAAGTTTGGTTGATAGTGTAATTGGGGGTTTAGGTAATAGGCAGTTGCATGCAAAGGTGATGTGAATTCAAGAACATAATATGAAAAGTTCTTGACATTCTTAGGAGACATCTTGAGTTGGTCATATGAGAGGCACTTTCTCTTAGAATTGGATCAATGTTCTAAGACAAGAACTCACCAAAACTAATGCCAAAACACAATCTCAATTAGACGTTCCATCTATTGTCAAATTGAACCGATTGAAATACAAGAAAAAGGAAAAGAAACAGAACATAGGTGCTGGAAAATGAAAAATGCTGGACAGATTTGAAATAGGAACAAAAAACACCGAATAGAATTGCAAGATAAGAACAAAATAGGAAATGGAATGGAGAATGGATTAGAAGACTTATGAAGATGAGACTTGGAGATGATCTCGCCACTTGAAGGTTGGATTGCTTCAAGATAAGAGTGTGATGCTGCCACTTGAGTTCCAAGAGCTCTCAAGATGAAGCAAGGAAGAAGAGACACACAAGTGCTCACAAATGCTCTCAAAAAATGAGTAGAGTTTTCTTACTAATAATTTCCAATCTGCATATACAAGGGGCAGCACCTCTATTTATAGTTTTTAGGTGCTGAAAAATAGGTGGGAAAATTCAAAAGAAACTCCTTTGAAATTCCCACCAAAACAAGTCACATGGGAGGTGTGACCTTTTTCTACTATGACACCTCCTAAAAACTACACTTACACCTACTCTCCTAAGTCACATGTACAATGTGACTTTATTTTACATATTCACACTACTATATTTAATATCCACACCTCCTACAACTTATACAAAAGAAATACAAATGATGCTCTTTTATTAATGCTTGGCCTTGCTTCTCATGGGTTGGACTTGGGCTTCTTGGGCTTGGCCTTTTTGGGCTTGGGCTTTGGGCTTGGGCCTCCTCTTTTAAAAAAGACTAATAAAAAAAACTTTAAATGTTTTGGTGGATGGCCTCTTCCTCCATTAGTGAAATCCTCTCTTCCTTGATATCCATCATACTCCCCGAGTTGGAGAGAATTCGCCCACGAATTCTGAATCCCTGCATATGACAAAGTCAGTTTACTATCAAAATTAATAGATGAAAAAGAAAAAGGCAAACATGACTTAGATTTTGAAAGTAGTGGGAGTTTAGAAAAAGAAGTCCTATAGACAGACCAAGTTGGAAAAATTTGTTTGGGAATGATGATATTTTTTGGAAAAAATCCGCTTAAATGGTGAAAACCATTAGGAGGTATGAAAAAATCATCCCTAACATTTTTTAACCAAGATGGTGGTGAAGTAAGAACCTTTGGTAATGAAAAAGATAAGGAAGGAAAACACCTTGGAGGGGAAAGGATAAGTCGCTTGTCACTTTGGCCTTCTTTGTTTTTATCTTTTGCACCTTTGGTAGGTGGTTGAGTTAGGTCTTGATTTACCTTGTTTATCATGAAAGTTCGTTTTTGTGGACAATGAAGAGCTATATGCCCAAAACCTAAACATTGAAAACATTTGGTGCGTGAAGTTTTGGTAGGTGACTTAAGGGTAGAAGGATTTGAAGTAGAAACTTTTTTTGGCAAAGTGGTTTGTTTGGAAAAATTGGAAGGAGAAAGTTGAGGAGAAATTTTGTTTGCATCCTTCCTTGAAGATTTGTAGAAACCATCATCATTAGCATGTTTGAAAGTTGGTTTCAAATATGAATCTATTTTGATGGCTCGGTGAACCACTTTCTTTAAAGAAGAGTACGCATCTAGGTCTACCAAATCTCTAATATGTCTTCTTAAACCACTTACAAACCATTTTATCTTTGACTCTTCTTTAGCATGCATATTCATTTTAGTCAAAGTTGTTTCAAAATCTTTAAAGTATTCATCTACCGTCCTATGTCCTTGATGAAGCCTTTGGAACTTCAACAAGTGTTCCTTCCTAGAAGGAGGAACAAACCTTGCGCGCATATACTTTTTCAAAGTGTTCCAAGAGTCCATGGGAGGTCTCTTGCGATACATAGTGTCCATTACAATACTATGCCACCATTTCATGGCATAATCACAAAACTCTAAGGTAGCTAGCTTATACTTATGTTCATCTTTGATCTCATGGAGCTCAAAAATCTGCTCACACTTAGCCTCCCAATCTAGATAGACGTTAGGATCACTATCCCCATTGAAGCTTGGAATCTTGACCAAAGGAAGCCTAGGTTTTGCCTCACGGTAGTAGCCATTGTCACGGTGATCTCTCCCTCTATGCTCTTGAGGTTGATATCCATGAAATGTAGGATTAGACCTCCTTCTTCTTTGATCCGCTTCACGGCCATGCTCATTGGAAGAGCCCCTAGATGAAGGTCTATGGGAATGGCGCTCTCCATGGTGAGAATGAGATGGTCTAGCTTGTTGCAACGCCATTGCTTGCAACCTTTCTTCCAAGCGCCTAATAGTTCTTTGGGCCTCATGTAATTCACCAATGAGTGAGGCCTTGGAAGGAGAGGGCTGTTTGTAGGATGCATCACTAGAAAATCCTGCCATTGTAATTAAAAAAAAAATAAAAACAGCAAAGGTACCAAAACAGCAAACAAGTTAAGAATTAAAATTGCAAAAACAGCAACTGTGGTAATGAATCTGCCGAAGAGAATGGAGGAAGAAAAATGTCACTCTCAAAGAAAATAAGGTCCTTTCACCAAGCTGATCTTGAAGCCTTGGAAACCTCAAATGAAAAATGTCACAGCAAGCACACCAATCTTTGAAGGCAACACCACAAAACCAAAGAAAGAAGAAAGACAATCAAGAAAAGGTATAAAGAAGGAAAGGCAATGCAAAAGGAATACAAGATTGATGACAAACACAAAGAATAGAGAACAAAAGACAAGCAAGAAAATAAGGAACTCAATGAGAAAGTAGGCACACAAAAGAATACTTAAAGAAAGGCACTAGAGTAGATGAAGAAAACAAAAATTAGCTACTGGAAAAAAAATTTCTATGCAAACTGTGCATGAGATTCATTGATTAATCTGGAAAGATATACAGCGAACTGGACTATCAAATTTTAACCACACAAACTTCAAGATGTTAACTCAAAAATGGCACTGGAATTATGTAAAAACAGTAAGCCAATTGAGAGAAATAAATTTTTCAAAATCGCTGCCCGATTACCGTATTTTTTTCGGCAGGAATGTACACTTTTCGTATTTTATTTATCATATTTTGTGTACGTTGAATTTTATTGTACTTCTTTTTTCTATTCTTTTCTAACACTTTGAGGATCACAAATCCAGAATTTCAGAAATTTCCAGTGAGTAAATCAATTGCAATAAGCAAAAACAGTAAGCACTTGTTTTCAGAAACAGAGGAATCCTAAGAGGAATGAAAAACAGAATTATGAACTAGCAAAGACATAATGGAAATTGTGTAATAGAACTTGTATAGGTCTAAACTACAAGTATGAACTCAATCTAAAACAGAAAATGCACAAAGGATCAAGCAATAAACTCAAAAACAGAATGTAAACCAAAGCAAGAAACAATCAAAGCAATAAAAGTACTACTAGAAGTAATGACAATTATGGAATAACATGACTTAAGACAAAACTTGACATGATTACAAAATTAAAAGACATATCACAAGATATAACAAGTGAAAGGAAGCTTAAGGTCAGCTCTAGGAAGGAGAATGCCATTCCAAAAGAGCAACCAAACTCATATGAACAATGAGTGCCATAAACCTTTTCACAAACACTTGGTGGAACAAAAGAAAAACAGCAAGAAAACTCAAAGCAAGCCTAAAAACAGAATTGAAAACACAAGATGATAGAGCTCTTGAATTAAAGTGCAACACAACTCAAAAATTAAACAAGAACACACCTAAACTCTAGATACCACATGATGTGAATTCAAGAACATAATATGAAAAGTTCTTGACATTCTTAGGAGACATCTTGAGTTGGTCATATGAGAGGCACTTTCTCTTAGAATTGGATCAATGTTCTAAGACAAGAACTCACCAAAACTAATGCCAAAACACAATCTCAATTAGACGTTCCATCTATTGTCAAATTGAACCGATTGAAATACAAGAAAAAGGAAAAGAAACAGAACATAGGTGCTGGAAAATGAAAAATGCTGGACAGATTTGAAATAGGAACAAAAAACACCGAATAGAATTGCAAGATAAGAACAAAATAGGAAATGGAATGGAGAATGGATTAGAAGACTTATGAAGATGAGACTTGGAGATGATCTCGCCACTTGAAGGTTGGATTGCTTCAAGATAAGAGTGTGATGCTGCCACTTGAGTTCCAAGAGCTCTCAAGATGAAGCAAGGAAGAAGAGACACACAAGTGCTCACAAATGCTCTCAAAAAATGAGTAGAGTTTTCTTACTAATAATTTCCAATCTGCATATACAAGGGGCAGCACCTCTATTTATAGTTTTTAGGTGCTGAAAAATAGGTGGGAAAATTCAAAAGAAACTCCTTTGAAATTCCCACCAAAACAAGTCACATGGGAGGTGTGACCTTTTTCTACTATGACACCTCCTAAAAACTACACTTACACCTACTCTCCTAAGTCACATGTACAATGTGACTTTATTTTACATATTCACACTACTATATTTAATATCCACACCTCCTACAACTTATACAAAAGAAATACAAATGATGCTCTTTTATTAATGCTTGGCCTTGCTTCTCATGGGTTGGACTTGGGCTTCTTGGGCTTGGCCTTTTTGGGCTTGGGCTTTGGGCTTGGGCCTCCTCTTTTAAAAAAGACTAATAAAAAAAACTTTAAATGTTTTGGTGGATGGCCTCTTCCTCCATTAGTGAAATCCTCTCTTCCTTGATATCCATCATAAGGCCTATGAAGTTGATTATTCCACCTCTGATCAATGATTTTCCAAACAGGTTCATAACTACGTACCAATTATGTTATGTAAGAAATAATTACACAAATAAATAAGTATTTAAATTTAAAATGGAAGAAACTTAGAAATGTTACCTTTTCTTGATATTATTAAAGTTTCTTTTAATCTTCTCTTTGGCGCAATCCATCTCCTCATATATAAATCCCATTGCGGGTTTTACATCCGAATCAACCAATCGAAGGACCACCATAAGAGGGGCAGCAACTTTTAAGCATATACTTATATTCTTCCAAAATCGACTATCTAATACCACATTTTGAACTTTTTTCCCTTCTTGTGAAGTTCCAAACTTGCTTGTTTTCCATTCTTCAGAGTTAAACATGGTCATCAATGATGTTTTCATTTCATACAAACAAGCTAGAGTCAAGTATGATGTGGCAAATCTAGTCATTCCAGGCCTTATCAAGTCCCTTCCATTTGTAAACTTTTTCAAAATGGTAATTAACATTGCTCTACCATAAATGTAAGTAGTGATCCTTCTTCCCTTCTTGATAGTAGTTTCATGGACCTTTAATTGCTTCTCAAAATCTTCAAAGATTAAATCAATACAATGGGCAGCACATGGAGTCCAATATAAGTGCTCCCTTTTTTGCATCAACAGTTCTCCAGCTGCCTTGAAATTTGCAGCATTATCAGTAACTACCTGCACTACGTTTTCCTCACCAACAAATTCTATTGCATCATCCAACATTTTAAATACTTTTTCTACAGTTTTTGAGATGTCAGAGGTATCTAATGAATAGAGAAACACAGTTCCTTTAGGACTATTCACCAAAAAATTACAAATTGAACGTCTTTTTTTGTCTGTCCATCCATCAGACATAATGGTACAACCTGTTCTCTTCCATTCATCCTTATACTCTTGAAGTTCTATGTCAGTTCTGTCCACGGCTTGTTTCAGAAGCTTCTCTCTAATATCATGATATGTTGGAGGGTTATAGCCAACACCATATCTACCAATCATGTCACACATCTTTGCAAAAGCTGGATTTCTAATAACATTGAATGGGATGGCACTTGTGTAGAAAAATTCAGCAATTTGAGCATCAACTTTTTCTTTATCACCTCTCTTGTACATTTGATTCAGAGTAGCTTGAACACCATCAGTTGATGAAGATTTACTTTTAAACATCTTGCTAGTGATACTTTCACTATCTTCCTCACCATCCGTTTGTCCAAAACTATTGAACTTTCTTTTCTTCAATGAGGCATCTTTAGCTTCTGAGACAACTTTCAACATTAAAACTTTGACTTCTTCTGGTACTGATACACAAGGTTCAAAGTCATATCATATTTCAGCAAGATGATGTTTAAATCTGAAAATTCCTCCATTAAATATTTTTGAGCAGTAATTACATTTCACTTTTTTTCCATTCCCTAAAGCATCAGTTCCATGCTTCCATCCAATATCTGTTCTATTTCCAGTAGCATTTTTACTTCTAGGTGGCAGTGAAAATGCTGAATTTGAATCAGTTCCAGACATCTTACAATGCTAAAAATTTAAAAAAAGAAAATTCAATTAGCCAATCTGCCCTAAAATTATAAAAAAAAATTTGTCCTAAACCCAATCAAAAAATTTGCCCTAAACCCAATAAAAAAACCCAACCCATTTTTAAAAGCTCAAATAAACCTAATTTTACAAACCCTAACCCTAAAACCCAATCAGAAAAGCACCGCAACAACAGCACATACCTAGGCGAGATGTTTCGTGAACAGCCAACGGCGAGGGCGACGAGGATCGTGGCAGGGTGCGACGAGCAGCAGCGCAGTGTGACGAGCAACGCTGTGCGACGACCGGTGAGCGACGAGCGACGCTGTGCGGCGAGCAACGAGTGACGAGCGACACTGTGCGACGAGTGGCGAGCGGCGAGCAATGAGCAGCGAGCAACGAAGAGCAGCACAGTGCGACGAGCAACAAAGAGCGGCACAGTGCGACGAGGGCAGTGAAGAAGAAGAGATCGCGAGCGTGAAGAGTGGAATCAGGTAAAACCCTAAAAAATCTAACCTAATCACAAGGGAACGCACCATTTTGGGCCATTTTTTCGCAACTCACTGACTCGGCCTTCAACTCGCGAGTTTGGCCGAGTTTGACTGAGTCAACTTCGGGTTTACTCAAAAACGAGTTTGCTCCCGAGTTGACTCGCTAACCTGCACCTGACTCTTAAACTCGTAAGGGTTTACGAGTTAACCCTAAAGTTTGATAACCTTGCCAACAATCATATCCATTAATTATAGGTTTAATTACCTTATTCGTCCCTACATTTAGGGTCAATATTCAATTTAGTATAGTGGTTTTTAAAAAAATCAATTTGGTCCCTATGTTTTTTAAAATGTATATAAATTGATCATTTTCGTTAAGTCTCAGCTTACGACATCAAGTGATGCTTACATGATAGAGAGATGAGATTGACAGATGTGAAGTGTCAAGTTCCACCTTTTTCGTTTTCTCTCTCTCTCCTCCACCTTCCACCTACCACCACCACCTTTTCCCTTTTCTCTCTCTCTCCTCCACATTCCACCTTCCACGACCATCCTTTTCCTTTTTCTCCCTCATCCTTTTCTCTTCTTTCTCCAACTACACCAAGAATGCAATCAAGCTATGCACCTCTTAATGCTCCACATTCATACAGTAAAAATAAAATATATAATTAAAATGATAAAATATTTTAAATTAAATAATTTTATTTTTAAATATGTAATTAATTAAATCATATATTTTTATTGATTGTAAATAAGATAGATATTTTATTTCTTTTTTTTAATCAATAATTTATTTTCATTTTGCATTTGTATTAAATGTAATTATAATTGCTTTATATATTTATAACTTATTTTTTATATTAATTTTGAAATTTTAATTTTTAATGATTGTAAAGTTCTTTATTTTCTATTATATTATAAATAAACAAAGATTTTGTTTCTAAAGGCAACATCAATAAATTACATTTATATTTTTAAGAGTTCTTAATTAAAATGTACTAAATTTATATTTAATTCATAGTGTATTAACATATTTTGCCACTAATTATTCATTATATACAAAAACAATAATTTTAAACAGAAAATAAAATTATATATAATAATTTTATTTTAGTAATATTTTTTAATACAAATAATGTAAAAAATTATTATGCATAATATTTCAAAAATAAAAATTCCGTACACTTAATTTAAATATATTACTTAATTTAATTATACACTTAAAAAATAATCTAATTATTTTAATTAATATTTTTTATTTTTTATTATAAATTAATTTTAATTAATTAGAAAACTCTCAAAAAAAAAAAAAACTAACAAAAAAAATACGGAGAGTGAACCCAGACCGATAATATTCATAAGGATTTAAACTATAATTGAGTCAAATATAAAAGAGTGATAATTATTTTCTATATTACATATAGTTTTCATATATTACAATTATTAATTCTGAAAATATAAAACATATCCTTCTTCTATAGATAAAATATATGTTTATAATATTTTAATTTTTTTTTTGTAATAATTTTAAAATAAATTATAAATTTTGTGTGAAATATAATTATTTCAAATAAAATAAATTATTAAAAGTAAATTGATAAAGATGAAAGTAATAATTAACATATTCATATTAAATATTAAATATATTACTCAATTAAATGATCTGTTTAAAAAATATAACTATTTTTAACTTAAAATAATTTTTTGTTGTCTTAATTATACTAATTAATATTTTTTTAATATTAAATTATTGTAAAAAAAATAAAGATTAAAAAAGGACTTAAGAAATGTCAATAATTTAAAATTAGCAAATATGTTTACCATGACTAAAAAATAGAAATCGGAAAGGTAATATAAGAAAGTAATCTAATGAAATGGTGAAATGAAACTATGTCAGTTAGCTAAATGTGACACATCATTAAAAAAAGAAAGAGCTGAATAAAAAAATAAACCGAGACAGTGTCTGCGGCATGTTGCGGCTTTCAAGCCAAGCAGTGCAGGAGTTGTGGGAGCATTACGGCTGTGTGAACGTGGAGCATAAGAGGTACATAGCATGATTGCATTCTTGGTGTAGTTGGAGAAAGAAGAGAAAATGATGAGGGAGAAAAGGGAAAAGGGTAAAGGGTGGTGTGGAAGGTGGAGGAGAGAAAGAGAAAAGGGAAAAGGTAGTGGTGGTGGAAGGTGGAGGAGAGAGAGAAAACGAAAAAGGTGGAACTTGACATGTCATATCTGTCAGTCCCATCTCTCTACCACGTAAGGATCACTTGACACCATGAGCTGATACTTAACTGAAATGATCAATTTGTATACATTTTAAAAAACATAGAGACCAAATTGATTTTTTTAAAAACCACTATACTAAATTGAATATTGACCCTAAATGTAGGGACGAATAAGATAATTAAACCTTAATTATAAGGACAATTAATTGACCTTTGGGTGATCTACAAATGTCTTATAAAAATGAATTTCAATTTATCCATAAATAAATAATTTAGCTTCCATTTTATAGGTAATTGAAATACAATTCATCAGTAATTTGGAATTAAATAAAACATAAAGATTTGATCACTTTGGTGATTAAAAAATCTATCATACAAATAATTCCAAAAATAATATCATTAATTGAAATAAAATTCATCAATAATTTGGAATTAAATAAAACATAAAGATTTTATCATTTTGGTGATTAACAAATCAATCATACAAATAATTCCAGAAATAATATCATTAATTGAAATAAAATTCATCAGTAATTTGGAATTAAATAAAACATAAAGATTTGATCACTTTGGTGATCAACAAATCTATCATACAAATAATTCCAAAAATAATATCATTAATTGAAATAAAATTCATCAGTAATTTGGAATTAAATAAAACATAAAGATTTGATCACTTTGGTGATTAACAAATCTATCATACAAATAATTTCAAAAAATAATATCATTCATAAAAAATATTACAAATATATATTTATGCCCTTACTTTGATTTATCATAATCTTTTCATCTTGCCATTAAAATAAAACAAGAATTCATGATTTATGATGCAGTAGAAGACTTAAGATTTCATTTTTAATTTGAAATCAATTCATAATGCAACAGAAATAAAGACATAAATTAAACCTTACAACTTATCTTTTATGATGCAACAGAAGACTTGAGATCTCATTATTTTAATTGAAATCAATTCATAATGCAACAGAAATAAAGGGATAAATTAAACCTTACAATTTATCTTTTATGATGTAGCGGAAGACTTAAGATCTCATTATTTTAATTGAAATAAATTCATAATGGAACGAAAATAAAGGGATAAATTAAATGATCAAAATTATCCTCAAATGATATTATTTTCTTTACAATATTCTTAATTTTAAAATTAGGGTTCATAAAATTGGGAAAACATCATTCATGGAGAATCATAAATTTGAGCAAACAAGCTCTGATACCATATGTAAAATAAAAGCGTACAGTAATGAATAATGATGCACATCATCATCATCATCATCATAAGGATCTTACAAAGACGATTCTCACATTCCATACATCAATTATAATAGAGATAGACACTTACCTTGATCCATGAGAGATTCTACATGAGCAGTTTCTTTACCTTCTATACCTCAATCTATCTCTTGGCAATTTCGTTCTTGTCACACCCTTTCTTGATGGCCAACAGTGAGACAAATTTTATTTGCACAGATAGAACCTATTGCTATTATTTCCCAATCTCCATCAGATGTAGGTTTTCCTTAGGTATCATCAGATATATATTTCTCACGTTAACCAATGGGCCTTTTATTTTATTATTATTATTAAATCACATCCAGGCCCAAAGCCCAAACTCTATGTCATGTGAGTCACATTATAGAAATTAATTTACATAATTTCTTACAATTGATTGATGTGTTTTTAGTAATGAAATTATTTCTAACTTAAATATCATGTTACCTTTCAAAATGCCTATGTATTTCTTTATTTATTTTAACTAGTACAAAATATAAAAACAACGACGGTACATTTAAGGCATTTTTACGGTCAGACACTGTCATTCAAAATGCGGTGGCATTTTTCAAATTAACTTCATTTAAGAGGGCAACTATTTTTTATAGCCACATTCTTAAATAAAATGCTTTGTTTTAAGAATGCGGCTATAACAAATAGCCACATTCTTAAATAAAGCGCTTTATTTAAGAATATGACTTTACCTCATAGTCGCATTCTTAAAACAAAGTGCTTTGTTTAAGAATGCAGCTTTACCTCTTAGTTGCATTCTTAAAACATTTTTTTTACCCTAAGACAAAGCGCCCCACTTATGCTTTCATACTTTCTTCTCTGGTGCTTTCATTCTGTTCAGCTCTTCTACTCTGGTGCTTCCTCTCATCTTCCTCGAGCCTGCATTTAGTCTTCTTCGTGGCATTGGTAAGTTCATTTTGACCTCTCTACTTCTTCTTCACCATTGGTTTTTGTATTTTTTTGGTTTCTCTTATGTGTTTCTTTTCTGCCATTGCTCAAAGTTCATTGTTTCATTGCCTCACTAGTGTTTGGGTGTTTATTGTGCACTAATTTCTCCGTCGCTGCTGCTGCTTCTATTGCCTCTTCTACTGTTGCCGCGCCACTCTTCACCACCACGATTGCTTTCACGCACAAGGTTTGTGGTATTTTAAATTTTAATTTTTTTAATGTTTAGGTTTAGGGTTTTAATTTTTTAAAAATTTTTTTAAATAAGAATGCGGCTATTTACCATAACCGCCCTTATAAATCTGCATTTAAGAATGCGGCTAAATAGCCGCCTTCTTTTCTATTGGACATAAGACTGTGTGTACATCAAATGTGGCTAGAAAGTCGACGTTTTAAAGTGAAAATAGTCGCCCTTTTTTAACCTTTCTGCACTAGTGTTTGGTAAAATTTTTTAAAAATTATTTATATTTAATTATATATTACATTTAAAATTTAGTCAATTTTTTTTAAACAATTTATTTTTTTATTATCTTTCTCTTGTTATTTGTTTTCGTCTTCCAATTTCTTACTCTACATCCTTTAATTTTCATAGTATAAAAGAACCAAATAATTAAAAGAGCAAGGAGTATTTCTCATGGCAAGTCAAGCTTAGTGGAACACCATCTCAACTATGTAAGTTATACTTAAAGTTAGGATCTATTAGAGATTGGATTCATCATAATCATCAATCCACTTCAAACACGTTAAGCTTCACTACTGTAAAAATGTCTTTAGACAACGAGTTTTAAAGGTTTTATGCGACGATTTTAAAATCGTAGACTATGCATATGTCGTTTATAGTTTTGAATTATAGATGACGATCACACAATTGTAGTCTATTAGACCACTATAGGAGACATTTATGTATAGAATCATTGCCTATAGCATATGTAATCCTAAAATGCTTTCTTCAATCGTGTCCTTATTTTTATGCTTTGTTTTTGTTGATAACCCAATAATTGGTCCCGTCTGTGGGGACAAGAAAAGAAAATCAAGAAGATAAAGAAATGGCCACCAAGTTTGATGTCGAGAAATATTTGAGAGAGAACAACTTCGATTTGTGGAAACTCGAGATGGTGGAAAAATGTTATGGTAAAGGAACAGAGGTTGTGGAGAAACTCAAGAGCTTTAGCGATGACACACAACAGCGATGATGCAAAACAACAATGACGAGGAGAACATGAGTAGTATTATTGAACTTGGGAACTCGCTCGTTCAACACTGAAAATGGAGAAAAAATCATCAAGAAAACACAAAAAGTATGAAAAACAACATAAAAAATGTTTTCTTTAATCTCGTTCTTATTTGTCTTGCTTTGTTATTGTTGGTAACCCAATAATTTATGCCATTTGTAGGGACAAGAAAATAAAATAAAGAAGATAAAGAAATGACCACCAAGTTTGATGTCAGGAAATTTTTGAAAGAGAACGACTTCGGGTTGTGGAAACTCGAGATGATGGATGTAAGGACCTGAAAAATTAAATTGGAATGAAAGAGTATGTTTTAAATAAATTCTAAGTATGTTTTTATTTAGAATAGAAAGGGAGGAAAAAGTTAAGTTTAGAAGGCTACGAGGTCGCCGGTCGCCTGCTACACATGAGCGCCAGGTGGACATCGCGCGGGCGCAAGAGGCATGCAGGCATCGCGCGGGCGCGAGGGGCATGCGGGCATCGCGTGGGCGCGAGGCACGCGGGCATTGCCAGGGCGCGATGCATGTGGACGTGGCCAAGGCGCGAGAGTTATGAGGGCCTCGCCAGGGAAGACATCGGTTGTCTCCCAGAGGAAGACATCGGTCGTTCGCCAGGAAGATGTCATCGGTGGTAGTCTTCGCGCGAGGTCATCGGTGGTAGTCTTCGCGCGATGTCATCGGTGGTAGTCTTCGCGCGAGGTCATCGGTGGATCGTCTTCGCGCGAGAGGTCATCAGTGGTTTCTCTTCGAGCTGGTAGTCATCGGCGAAAGGTCATCGCGCGATGTTGAGTTACACCCAGAGAGCGTGGGCCCCAGACTCCCAGCAAGAGATGTTCTGCAAGCGCGCCACGTAGACAAAAGAGTGGTTCAGAATAGTGACCTCAGAGCGTAGCCTGCGCAGAGGCACGCTTAGGTGTACTGTTCAGCGAAGCGTACACGCAAACTCCCTGCAGAGTGGGTGGTGGCAGCGGTTTTTGTGGAGAAGTCAGCTTAAGATGCAAAAACCCATTTCTGAGGAAGAAGGAAAGAAACGTTGTGGTGGTTCCAGAGCTAAAGGGTGCGTTTATCTCCCTTCACCTCCATTCTCTCCTTCGCGCTGCGATTCTAGCACCTTCACACGAGAGTACGACGAGCGACGGCCACCATTAGAACACCTGGGAAAGTTCTCTGCAACTCCTTCAAAACCAGACTCAAGAATAGAGCCAAGGCATTCTTCAAGCTCTGTTGGATTTCGAAGCTCCTGGTGGTTGCGCAAGTCCAGGTAAGGGAAGCTAGACTTCATTTTCAATACAAGCCATAGTTTAGCTATTTCTAAAGTGAGGGCGACGTGGTCGCCGGTTTTCGTTTCATCTTTGTAAAATGCTCTGTTCTTATGTGTTTGGGCGACGTGGTCGCCGGTTTTATATACAGTCTTCGAAACACCCTGTTTTTGAACTAGATCGCCGGTTTTGGCGCTGTTTTACGAACTCCCCTGTGTTTGACGTTGTTTGAAGCTGTTTGGGATTTAAATACAATATATATGTGATATTCGAAAGTTTGAAACGTTGAAATGGTTGTTGCTGTGATTTGAAATATTCCTTTGTATGGCATGACGTCTTGAATGCTGTGAATGTGGGATCGAGGCATAGTATTTTCAGGAAAGAAAATACCGTGTAAGATCTTGTAGTAGGTGCATTGATCGGTGATTCCTAAGGGGATATCCTGACTCTGCTGAGGTAATGGAATCACGTAGAGGCAGTTACTCAGTTGTTGAGAGTCGAAGGAGGTCTATATGATGGGCGTCTCGTGTGAAAAAGAACGAGCTCCGCCTGTCCTATGGATTAACCCTGTCATACCAGGAGAACTATTGACATTGAGATGATATATGCGCATGCTGTGTGGATTCACAGCGACCCTGTGTGGATTTCACAGTGGTGTGGTATGACAGGTGCAGATCTCTGAGTCTAATCAACGCACGAGTCAATCCGGAAGTAGTGTCAAGTGTCTTGTGTGGTGAGTCAGTGGAAAGTCTGACGTGAGAAATGAGAAACATTGATAGTTTATAGACACTTGATGCAGTATTGTGAAATGGAATGACTATGGGTGGATGTTGTGAAATGTGTGATTTTGGGCGATCAGGTGAATGATATGAGCAACTCTACGTTTTACATGGATATTTTGAAACTTGTTTTACTTTGATTGTCATGTTCATGATTTAAACTCTCTTTAAAATATCTAGCTTACCCTGCGTGTTTTGGTTCTGTGGTTTTCTCTTAAAAACTGTGATGATCGTGTATTTTACACGGGAGCAGATGATCTTCCAGGAAGTAGAGCTCCTTAGTGAGTGATCGCCGAGGAGGAGATCGCCGGTTTTCTTCTGTCTCTATTGGGTGATCGCCTGTTTCTGCCTCTATCGGGTGATCGCCTGTTTTTTTCTGTCCTGATAGGTGATCGGCTGTTTTGGCTCCTCCGATAGGAGATCGGTTTCTTCCGATAGGAGATCGCCTGCTTTGTTTTTTTACTGTATTTTGTTTATGTTTCTGGAAAATTTGACCGAATTTGTATTAAACTCCCTAAGAGGAGCAACTTCATTTCATATATATATTATTTTGTTCATAGAATCTATTTGTCACCCTTACTTTCATTTTATATTTATTTCAAAGTAATGTGGAGGGATGTTACATTAATGGTATCAGAGCAGTTCGCCTTAGGATGACCTGAGGGCTGTGGATCCATTGTGTTTCTTCTGCTCATAAAACTTATTTGAGTTTTAAATAACCACTATAGTGGAAGGTTTTCAAAACGTTTTTGGTATTGAAAGTTTGTGTATGCCTTAGTGAATGTATGCTCTAATTGAAAATCTTAGCATTAAGAATGAGGAGATCCTGATAAAGTAATGAGGGTGCACACTCATAACTGGATCGGGATGAGTCTCAACCTTAATTCCAAAGGTTTGATGTTTAGCATATATTGAATTCTGGTGTGAGCTATTTCATTTTCTTGAGTGTCCTTGTAATGGATTGAAAATGGTTGATTGGATTGATGACTGCATACCAGTAGTTGTTCTGGTGTTATGCTTGATGTTATAAGCATTATGATTCTGTTGTTGAGCTCAAATTCTTAAGGATTTTGAGATGCTGACCTTTGTAAGGTCTAGATGGTACCTCCTGAATGAATTGATTTCTGATCGATCTCATTCTTGTAGTTGTAGGGAATATAGAAACCAATAGATTCAGAATCCAGAACGAAGAAGATGGCACGTAGACCTTCTACCCCACCCCAACCTTCCTCAGAGATGAGCCAGATCGCCAAGGCCATCGAGATGATGGCGACTGCCATTCAGCAGCAGAATGCGGCGATGGCTCAGAACCATCAAGCCACAATGCAACACTGGGAAACTGCCCGATCTGCTGAGACAAACTCCCACGTCGGTCAGCCCCAAGAACAGATGGGACTGGCCGAGTTCATGAGGCACAACCCACCTAAGTTCAGTGGGAATGCTACCCCTGACCAGGCAGATCAGTGGGTCAGGGAGTTGGAGAAAATCTTTAGGGCGACCTCCTGCCCTGAAGAGAAGAAGCTGCTGTTCGCCACTTATCTGCTATCAGGAGAAGCTGAGTTCTGGTGGATGGGAGCTCAGCAGATGATGGAGGCACGAGAGGATGTATTGGATTGGGAGAGCTTCAGGGTGAAGTTCTTGGAGAAATACTTCCCTGACAGTGCCAAGTTTGCAAGGGAAGCTGAGTTCTTAAAGTTGGAGCAGGGGGACATGTCAGTAAACGCCTATGCTGCTCGTTTTGAGTACCTCGCCCGGTTTTATACCCAGGCGACCTCCGAGGCCTGGAGATGTAGAAAATTCGAAGAAGGACTGAAGCATGGGCTGAAGAGGACCCTAGCCCCGATGTGCATCAGGGAATTCCACGCCTTAGTGGAGAAGGCGAAGATGGTGGAGACCCTGGAAAAGGGTGATTCTCGGGTGATCAGGTCACACCAAGGAGGTTCCTCCAGTGGGAGGGCTAAGGCACAGCACCCACAAAACAAACCCTATGCGAGACCTCCACCACATCGGGCAGGAGCAGCACCTCCCCAGTTTCAACAGCAGCAACCTTGGAAACCCAAGTGTCTTCACTGTGGTGGACCACACGCCTCCAATGCTTGTTTCAAGAAGATTTCAGAGAGGAGATGTTTTGTCTGCCAAAAGATAGGGCACGTTGCTAGAGAGTGCCCTAGCAGGAATGGGGCGACCCAACCCAGTGGCTCCCAACAGTTGAGGAACGAGGGCAACAGACCTCAGGCAACAGGGAGGGTGTTCGCCATGTCTGGAACAGAGGCAGCTCAGTCAGGTAACCTCATCCAAGGTGTTTGTTTTATTGCTGGTAGAGGTGTAAGGGCTTTGTTTGATTCTGGAGCGACACACTCCTTTGTGTCAAGCCTGTGTGTAGCTGAGTTGGGCCTCCTAGTGAAGGAGTTACCTTTCGACCTGTTGGTCTCTACACCTGCGTCAGGACAGGTGTCGACCTCTTCGGTGTGCCCCGAATGTCCAGTAATTGTGGAGGGACACAGATTCAAGGTGAACTTGATCTGCCTACCTCTTCAGGACCTGGATGTTATCCTGGGAATGGATTGGTTAGCTGCCAATCACGTTCTCATAGACTGTGGTAGGCAGAAAGTAGCGTTTCCAGACCCCCAAGAATCGGATGTGTTATCAGTTCAACGAGGGCGATCAGAGCTGGAAGGAGGGGCGAGGTGCTTCGTGGTGCTCGCCCGGTTGGAAGTGGAGAATAAAGGGGACGTAAACAGGATACAAGTGGTGAAAGATTTCACAGATGTATTCCCAGAAGAGGTGCCTGGGTTACCCCCTAAGAGAGAAGTGGAATTCTCTATTGACTTGGTACCTGGAGCTGGACCAATATCAATGGCACCTTATAGGATGGCACCAGCCGAGTTAGTGGAGTTAAAGAAGCAAGTGGAAGAGTTGCTGGAGAAGCAATTCATCAGACCCAGCGTATCTCCATGGGGAGCTCCAGTGCTCCTAGTCAAGAAGAAGGATGGAGGGTCTCGGTTGTGTATAGACTACAGGCAATTGAACAAATTGACCATCAAGAACAAGTACCCCCTACCTCGGATTGATGATTTGATGGACCAAATTCATGGGGCTTCGGTGTTCTCCAAGATTGACCTGAGATCGGGGTATCACCAAATCTTGGTAAAAGCTGAAGATGTTCAGAAGACAGCTTTTAGGTCTCGATATGGGCACTACGAGTATGTAGTGATGCCATTTGGAGTCACCAATGCTCCAGCTCTATTCATGGACTACATGAATAGGATCTTTCGCCCTTTCTTGGATAAGTTTGTGGTGGTCTTCATAGATGACATCCTCATTTATTCAAGGACCGAGGAAGAGCATGAGGAACACCTGAGGACAGTATTGGAAATACTGAGAGAGAAGCAGCTCTATGCCAAGTTCTCCAAGTGTGAGTTCTGGCTGAGGGAAGTCAACTTCTTAGGACACGTGATATCTGCCCAAGGGATCTCGGTAGATCCAGCCAAGGTAGAGGCAGTGCTGCAATGGGAACGTCCTAAGACCGTGACTGAGATAAGGAGCTTTGTGGGGTTGGCGGGCTACTATCGGAGGTTTATTGAGGATTTTTCCAAGATAGTGGCTCCTTTAACACAGCTAACCCGCAAGGACCAACCTTTTGCTTGGACCGACCGATGTGAGCAGAGCTTCATGGAACTAAAGGAGAGGTTGACCAGTGCTCCAGTGCTGGTGATCCCCGAGGTAGGAAGACCTTTTGATGTCTTCTGTGACGCTTCACATCAAGGCTTGGGATGTGTTTTAATGCAAGAGAAGAGAGTGGTTGCATATGCTTCAAGACAACTCAAGGTTCATGAGAGAAACTACCCTACGCATGACTTGGAGTTGGCGGCAGTGGTTTTTGCCTTGAAGATCTGGAGGCACTATCTATATGGAGCTCGGTTCCAGGTGTTCAGTGACCACAAGAGCTTGAAGTACCTGTTCGATCAGAAGGAACTAAACATGAGACAAAGAAGGTGGATGGAATTCCTAAAGGATTACGACTTTCAACTCATGTATCACCCAGGGAAGGCCAATGTAGTGGCAGATGCCTTGAGTAGGAAGTCTATACAAGTCGCCACCATGATGATGGAAGAGCAGAAACTGATCGAGCAGTTCAGAGACTTAAACCTTGGAGTAGAATTTCACGTGAATCACATTAGTTGTAGCAAGCTGACTATAACTAATGACTTCCTGGGAATGTTGAAGGATAAGCAATTGGAGGACCCTAGCCTGAAGCGCACTGTAGAGTCACTAGGGACAGATCAGGCGAGAGGCTTTGAGATGGGCGATGATGGGATCTTGAGGTTTGATGGCAGAATTTGCATACCTGCAAATGATGAGTTGAAGAAGATGATCCTAGAGGAAGGTCATAAGAGTCGCCTTAACCTTCATCCAGGCATGAACAAGATGTACCATGACTTGAAGGAGTCATTTTGGTGGTCGGGCATGAAGAGGGACATCGCCCAGTATGTGACAACCTGCTTAACGTGTCAGAAGGCGAAGGTAGAGCATCAAAGACCTGGCGGGCTGTTGCAGCAACTGGATATCCCTGAGTGGAAGTGGGACAGCATCGCCATGGATTTTGTCACTCATTTACCCAGATCGACAAAAGGTCATGATGCAATCTGGGTCATCATTGATAGGCTGACGAAGAGTGCCCACTTTCTTCCAGCGAATATGAAGATGTCTATGGTCAAGCTGGCACAGCTATACATCCAAGAAATAGTAAGGCTGCATGGAGTGCCTTCCAGCATCGTTTCAGATAGAGATCCCAGGTTTACTTCACGGTTTTGGCAGACCTTACAAGAATGCTTGGGAACTAAGTTGAGGATGAGCTCTGCATATCATCCCCAAACAGATGGTCAGTCAGAGAGAACGATCCAATCTCTGGAAGATCTGCTGAGGGCGTGCGTCTTGGATCAATTGGGAAGTTGGGAGGAGGTGTTGCCACTAGTGGAGTTTACCTATAACAATAGCTACCACGCCAGTATTGGGATGGCCCCATATGAAGCCCTGTATGGGAGGAAATGCAGAACCCCCTTATGTTGGTACCAAGAGGGCGAGGCAGTCTTGGTTGGGCCAGAGTTGATTCAACAGACGACCGAGAAGGTAAAGCAGATACAAAGCAGAATGAAAGCTTCTCAGAGTAGGCAGAAGTCCTATGCAGATCAGAGGAGAAAGCCTTTGGAGTTTGCTGCTGGAGATCACATGTTCATGAAAGTGACACCAACCAAGGGTGTAGGGCGGGCGATCAGGTCAAAGAAGTTGTCCCCTAAGTTCGTGGGACCATATCAGATCTTAAGAAGGATTGGCCCAGTGGCGTATGAGATCGCCCTACCTCCCCATCTGGCGAATCTGCACAATGTCTTTCACGTGTCACAGCTGAGGAAGTACATGGCAGACCCCAGTCATGTGCTGGATGTAGACGACGTGCAGATCAGAGATGACTTGTCCTTTGAAGCAAAACCAGTCAGGATTGACGATCGGCAAAGTAAACAGCTCAGAGGCAAGACCATCGACATGGTGAAAGTGGTGTGGGATGAGAGATCGGGGGATTCAACTTGGGAGTTAGAAGAACCCATGAGGGAGGCTTATCCATACCTCTTTTCCTTGTAATCCAATTTTCGAGGACGAAAATTTTTCTTGTTGGGGAGAATGTAAGGACCTGAAAAATTAAATTGGAATGAAAGAGTATGTTTTAAATAAATTCTAAGTATGTTTTTATTTAGAATAGAAAGGGAGGAAAAAGTTAAGTTTAGAAGGCTACGAGGTCGCCGGTCGCCTGCTACACATGAGCGCCAGGTGGACATCGCGCGGGCGCGAGAGGCATGCAGGCATCGCGCGGGCGCGAGAGGCATGCAGGCATCGCGCGGGCGCGAGGGGCATGCGGGCATCGCGCGGGCGCGAGGCACGCGGGCATTGCCAGGGCGCGATGCATGTGGACGTGGCCAAGGCGCGAGAGTTATGAGGGCCTCGCCAGGGAAGACATCGGTTGTCTCCCAGAGGAAGACATCGGTCGTTCGCCAGGAAGATGTCATCGGTGGTAGTCTTCGCGCGAGGTCATCGGTGGTAGTCTTCGCGCGATGTCATCGGTGGTAGTCTTCGCGCGAGGTCATCGGTGGATCGTCTTCGCGCGAGAGGTCATCAGTGGTTTCTCTTCGAGCTGGTAGTCATCGGCGAAAGGTCATCGCGCGACGTTGAGTTACACCCAGAGAGCGTGGGCCCCAGACTCCCAGCAAGAGATGTTCTGCAAGCGCGCCACGTAGACAAAAGAGTGGTTCAGAATAGTGACCTCAGAGCGTAGCCTGCGCAGAGGCACGCTTAGGTGTACTGTTCAGCGAAGCGTACACGCAAACTCCCTGCAGAGTGGGTGGTGGCAGCGGTTTTTGTGGAGAAGTCAGCTTAAGATGCAAAAACCCATTTCTGAGGAAGAAGGAAAGAAACGTTGCGGTGGTTCCAGAGCTAAAGGGTGCGTTTATCTCCCTTCACCTCCATTCTCTCCTTCGCGCTGCGATTCTAGCACCTTCACACGAGAGTACGACGAGCGACGACCACCATTAGAACACCTGGGAAAGTTCTCTGCAACTCCTTCAAAACCAGACTCAAGAATAGAGCCAAGGCATTCTTCAAGCTCTGTTGGATTTCGAAGCTCCTGGTGGTTGCGCAAGTCCAGGTAAGGGAAGCTAGACTTCATTTTCAATACAAGCCATAGTTTAGCTATTTCTGAAGTGAGGGCGACGTGGTCGCCGGTTTTCGTTTCATCTTTGTAAAATGCTCTGTTCTTATGTGTTTGGGCAACGTGGTCGCCGGTTTTATATACAGTCTTCGAAACACCCTGTTTTTGAACTAGATCGCCGGTTTTGGCGCTGTTTTACGAACTCCCCTGTGTTTGACGTTGTTTGAAGCTGTTTGGGATTTAAATACAATATATATGTGATATTCGAAAGTTTGAAACGTTGAAATGGTTGTTGCTGTGATTTGAAATATTCCTTTGTATGGCATGACGTCTTGAATGCTGTGAATGTGGGATCGAGGCATAGTATTTTCAGGAAAGAAAATACCGTGTAAGATCTTGTAGTAGGTGCATTGATCGGTGATTCCTAAGGGGATATCCTGACTCTGCTGAGGTAATGGAATCACGTAGAGGCAGTTACTCAGTTGTTGAGAGTCGAAGGAGGTCTATATGATGGGCGTCTCGTGTGAAAAAGAACGAGCTCCGCCTGTCCTATGGATTAACCCTGTCATACCAGGAGAACTATTGACATTGAGATGATATATGCGCATGCTGTGTGGATTCACAGCGACCCTGTGTGGATTTCACAGTGGTGTGGTATGACAGGTGCAGATCTCTGAGTCTAATCAACGCACGAGTCAATCCGGAAGTAGTGTCAAGTGTCTTGTGTGGTGAGTCAGTGGAAAGTCTGACGTGAGAAATGAGAAACATTGATAGTTTATAGACACTTGATGCAGTATTGTGAAATGGAATGACTATGGGTGGATGTTGTGAAATGTGTGATTTTGGGCGATCAGGTGAATGATATGAGCAACTCTACGTTTTACATGGATATTTTGAAACTTGTTTTACTTTGATTGTCATGTTCATGATTTAAACTCTCTTTAAAATATCTAGCTTACCCTGCGTGTTTTGGTTCTGTGGTTTTCTCTTAAAAACTGTGATGATCGTGTATTTTACACGGGAGCAGATGATCTTCCAGGAAGTAGAGCTCCTTAGTGAGTGATCGCCGAGGAGGAGATCGCCGGTTTTCTTCTGTCTCTATCGGGTGATCGCCTGTTTCTGCCTCTATCGGGTGATCGCCTGTTTTTTTCTGTCCTGATAGGTGATCGGCTGTTTTGGCTCCTCCGATAGGAGATCGGTTTCTTCCGATAGGAGATCGCCTGCTTTGTTTTTTTTACTGTATTTTGTTTATGTTTCTGGAAAATTTGACCGAATTTGTATTAAACTCCCTAAGAGGAGCAACTTCATTTCATATATATATTATTTTGTTCATAGAATCTATTTGTCACCCTTACTTTCATTTTATATTTATTTCAAAGTAATGTGGAGGGATGTTACAATGGACAAAGGTTGTGGTAAAGGAACAAAGTTTGTGGAAGAGCTCAAGAGCTTTAGTGGTGACGCACAATAGCGGCGGCGAGGAGAACACGCACAATAGTGTCAAACTTGGGAACTCACTCGTTCAACGCTGAAAATGGAGAAAAACCTATCAAGAAAGCACAAAAAATATGAAAAACAACATACAAGAAAAAAAAATAAGGAAGACACATTACAAGGAAGGAGAACAATGACAACAAAGAAAGGTGTCTTAGAAGACAACAATAGGAGCAGCGAAGAAGAAAATGCGAAGACGAGAAGGCCTGGATTGGAAATAAAAAAGCATATAGACGACGATTATGACATTACAAAAAATGCTGTATACGGTGGTAGTGATTTTCGTATAAATTGGCATTTATGAATGCCATAATATACATTGTGGTGATTTCCCAAACCGCCATAGAACTCGCTGTCACAAAGTTTAATATGGCGGTCTTATGCTACCTGCCGCAACACCCGCCACTTGTGTAAGGACCTGTAAAATTAAATTGGAATAAAAGGAATATATTTTAAATGAATTCTAAGTATGTTTTTATTTAAAATAAAAAGGAAGGAAAGTGTAGCTTAGAAGACTATGAGATCGCCTAGTTAGTACATAATCGCCTGTCACCTAGACTACACATGAACGCCAATCGCCTGTAGTGTACATGATCGCCAAAAAGGGGCACATCGCCGAGTATTCGAGAAGACTTAGTAAGTAATTAGTATGTGGTCTAATTACAGAAGATGAGTTATATAGAAGATAGGTAGCATATCTGCCACCATGAGTAGGGTGGACTGTGATACCCAAAGTTAACCAGCACACCATGTTGAAGGTGGAAGTCTTTGGTGTGCTTGGTGTGGAGCTGGAGAGGGGGAAGCTTTGACATTTTGGTCGAGGTACTGGATCAACCATAGTGGGTTCCAAAAAACCACGCGTATCGAGGTGTGAGTTAAGCCTTAGATACGCTGTGCATGCGAAACTCTATGCTTGAGCATAAGAGATCGTCCTTAAGTGTGGCACGCGTGGGTGCACGAGGAGTAGTGTTGATCTATTCTTGGAAATGTGAAGCTACCAACGTCACTAAGCCATGTGGAGATGATAACTTGGATGTAACATAGTGGGTTGAAGAACCTTCAGCAAGGCGTGGCGATGTGGCACAAGTCATCGCCGGGATGAGAGGCGTATAAGTCATCGCCGGGATGAGAGGCGCATAAGTCATCGCCGGTGTGAGAGGCGTATAGGTCATCGCCGGGATGAGAGGCATCGGTCGTCGCCGGTATGAGAGGCACATTAGGCATCGGTGGGTGGAGGATAGTCATCGCACGGTTCCCTGCTAAGAGTGTTAAAGTGGGACCCAGGCTCACAGTGAAAACGCTCTGCATGCGCAACACGTAGACAAAAAGGGGTGTTTCAAAATAGTTGGCATCAGAGAGTTGGTATGCGCAGAGACACACGTGGCCATACTGTTCAAGGAAGTGTGCACGCAAGCTTTCCTGCAGAGTGGGTAGTGGCAGCGGCAATTGTGGACAAGTTGGTTTAGATTCAAAAACTCACTTCTGAGAGGCAAAGAACGTTGCTGTGGTTCAAGAGTGACAGAGTGAGTTTACCTTCATCCTTCTCTTTTCTCTCCTTCGCGCTGCGATTTAGGCATCCTCAAGCACCAGTACGACGAGCGACGACTGCCCTTGGACTCCTGGGAAGTTCTCTGCGAGTTTTCCGATCAGGACGCTAAAACAGAGTTCGGGTATCCTTAAGTTCGGTGGGTTAGAGCTCGTAGTGAGATTTTACGCAAGTCCAGGTAAGGGAAGCTAGCCTTATTTCCAATGAAAACCTTAAGTTAGATGATTTTGATGATGGGGCGACGTGGTCGCCGATTTTCAACTGTTATTGCATAATCCCCTGTTTTTAGATGTGATCGCCGGTTTTAATGTTGTTTTCGAACTCCCCTGTTTTAGTGTCGCTTTGAACTTGTTGAGATTGAAATGAAAAATGTATATGCTATTCGAAAACCTGAACGATGGTATGCTTGTTTTTGTGAGTGGGGTTGTTTAAGAAAAGATTCAAAGTATTCTATGATGGAATTGTTCTTTATGTGTGGTATGATGTATGGAATGTGGTGAATGTGGGATCAAGGCATAGTATTTTCAGGAAAGAAAATACCGTGTAAGATCGTGTAGAGTGTGCATTGACCGGTGATTCGTTTATTATGAGATATCCTGACTCTCCTGATATAATGGAATCATATAGATGAAGTTATTCAGGCGTTGAGAGTCGAAGGAGGTTCATATGTATGGGTGAGTTGTTTGAAAGAGAACGAGCTTGACCCGTTGTATGGATTAACCCTGTCATGCTAGGATAGTGATGATATTGAGATTCATTTATACGCTTGTGAATGTGTGTGATTTCACAGTGATCCTGTGAATGTGTGTGATTTCACAGTGGTGCAGTATGACAGGTGCAGATCTCTGAGTCTAGTCAATGCACGTGTCTTCCGGAAGTAGTGTCAAGTGTCTATGTGTGATGAGTCAGTGGAAGTCTGACGTGAGAAATGAGAAACATTGAAATTGATAGACACTTGATGGATTATGTGAATTGAACGACTCTTGAGGAAATTGTGAAATATGTGATTACTTGATGGTCATGTGAAGGGAATGAGAAAGTTGATGGTTTTTACGTGGGTGTCTTAAATTTGTTTTATCTTGATTTTAAAGTTTCATATCTAAATTCTCTTTAAAATATCTAGCTTACCCTGCGTTTTTGTTTTGTGGATGTTTTCTTAAACCTGTGATGATCGTGTATAATTTACACGGGAGCAGATGATGTTGCAGGAAGTAGAGCTCCTCAGTGAGTGGTCGCCGGAAGGAGATCGCCTGTTTTCTGTTTCTGTTAGGAGATCGCCTGTTTTCTATTTTGCTGTATTTTGTTTAAGTTTTGGAAACTGACTGGATATGTATTAAACTCCCTGTGAGGAGAAATTTCATGACATATATATATATATATATATATATATATATATATATATATATATATATATATATATATATATATATATATATATATATATGTTCACTTCGATATTATTGTTTTACCTTTATTTCATTATATAAATATGAAAAGGATTTGGCGGGATGTTACAACTTGAACACTTTGTTTAAAGTGACAGTTTTATATGTAATTAGTGTCAATCATAGTTGTTGTTCATTGAAAAGGATTTCATTGTCATTATATAGGGTATAATGTGATGTTTTTAACTGTTAGTATTATAACAAAATTGTAAAACGTTTGTTTCAACTGACGTAATTTTAATTCTAAATAACTAGAATTTAGCCACTACTTTTTAGTAACCTGGTTTGCATAAGTAAACTAAACATAATATATTTTCATAATAAGAAAATAAAATACTAATAAAATGAAATACTATAAAGTTATAAGCATCTATTCATTGCATTGAAAATTAAAACACACATAATTGTTCAAAAGTTGATACATAATAGAAAATTAAAAAACACGTAATTGTTCAAAAGTTGATACATAATTTAAAATTAAAACACACATAATTGTTCAAAAGTTGATTCATAATTTAAAAGTAAAACACACATAATTGTTCAAAAGTTGATACATAATTTAAAATTAAAACACACATAATTGTTCATCCCTAATCAATTTTACTTCCAGCACTTGATCCTATTACTTAATTAGGTGATGAAGCACCACTTCCAACATTTGATGCCTGAAATAAATAATAAATAATTTTAAGTTAATAATTTTCAATGTTTATAACTATAAAATAAAAGATACTAATAAATATTTAAATATATTAATACCTCATTGATGGATGCATGAACCAAATTAGCTGCCATTGTAGCAAAATGTTCTGGAACATCTTTTCTCGAAGCAATATGTGTAAGCAAAGTTTGCATTTGATTTTTCACAGTTGCGAGCTCACTTTCCATTTGAACTACCTTGTCCTCCACATTTGATGAAGTTGAACTAGAGGAAGCATAGTTCATACCACTTATCCTTGTTGTTGATCTTTTGAAAGCAAGGCTGGGACAAGCTCCATATGATAGCTCTCTAACTCGACCCGGATGCTCCTTACCAAATATGACACCAATTGGATCTTTTGGAGATATATCTGAAGTAGTTTTTGGATTTGTCAACATTAACTCATCAATTTTTTCCTAGATAAAACTGAAAATAATAAAAAGAACATACTTGTTAGACCTGAATATATGATGAAGCAGTTCCAAAAAGTTGTTATGAATCAACACCATCAAGCATACAAGATATTCACCATCAGCCTTATTAGACTAACAATTCAATAATTTCATATCAACAATTAAATTGTAATATTATACCAACAATGAACCATCAAAATTGTTATCTATAATACCAATCCAGCAATTAAATTGTAATATCAGACCAACAATGAACCACCAAAACTAGTGTATCTGTGCTCAGTTGTTAATTCCTATTTTAACATACACATTGTCATTATTTGTCAAAATAAGAGATATACACAAAGAAATCAAGAGTGCTAAAATTTTTGATCATTTAACTTTGGTGTGTGTTTCTCTTATATACATTGACAATCCTGTGGAGGAGTTGACAACTTTTTCAATAATATTTTAAGATGATTTGGTCATGTAATTCCCTCCCTAATCTCTATAACTAGAACAAATGGGAATTTCTTTTTGTTTGGTTTTCCCACAACATTTTGGATCTATTGTTGCTCAATTTAAAACATTTTTAGGTGCCGCTGTGAGCCTATGGCGCACACAGGCACTAACAAGAAAGCCTGCACGCTTCTTCTACAACATTAGTTCTCAAGGAGGTGGACAAGAAACTACTGCATGAGTTACTGAATTTTGTATTTTAAGTATCCACTAAACATGAGATTGAAAGTAGCAGAAAGTAAAGTTAGCTTTTTTATTGCTATCTATATGTATGCAAGTAGTTCAATATATCATTATGATGAATATATATCATCATCATCACCAATATATCATAATTATAATCATCATCAAAATAACAAATTTATTTTGAAAGTATAATAACACTTACCCCAATCTCCATAGCCTCATCATTCACATAGGTGCCATTTTTTCTTTTATGTGTGGTCTTCCACATTTTAGCTCATATAATATTCTTACCAGTCTCAATTTTCTATATGTTAAAAAATAATAAGTATAAAAGTTAGACATTATAATATATTAAAACAGAGAGTACAATATAAGTAAACAAATACCAAATTATCTCTTCTTCTTGACAAAGACATAGCACCACTAGTGTGAGGAATAATTTGTCTCTTCCTTATATCTTTATTTGTATTATACATGTTCTACAAAGTGAAAATGAAATCAGTTCTGTGTAAACTTAAAGTAAGCTCATTAACAATTAAAAAAACAGATTCTACCACTGTAGAAGGCCTCAAAGGATAATCAACAAAAACAAGCTATTGTTCCATGTTTACTCTGACTGGAACATTCTTAATGAAGTCATTTATGCTCAAAATTGGGTAATAAAATTCATTCCAAAGCTTGCATCTGTATTCCCTCCACAGTTTCACAATTTTAAATATAACATATGTTTTAGCCTAATCTTCATTTACCTTGAAACAAAATCGAGACTTCAAAAAAAGAAAAGAAGTTAGTCCAAATGTATTGAATAAATTAAATAATACTGAAGTTATTTCAATGTAAGTTCTATTACCTTTAGTGCACTCTCCCACACTGTATACTTGTAAGTATCTGGCAAAGTTGACCACCTTTAAAAATTAATAGGGAACAATACATTGATATACTGCTAGTTATCCACAAACTCTAGCAAGTAGACCAAACACTACAAAAGCAGTGTATATTGTGGCGGTTTTTTTTTTTTGTATAAAGTGGCATTTATAACCGCCACAATATACGCGTGTGGCGGTTTCCCAAACCGCCATAGAACTGGCCACCACAAAGTTTAATGTGGCAGCTTCATGCTACCCGCTGCAACAACAGCCACTTTAACACTACGTTTAAAGTGACGATTTTTATATGTAAATAGTATCATTTATAACTGACAAAATTTAATTCATTGAAGAAGATTTTGTGCCATTATGTAGGGTATAATGTGGCGTTTTTAACCGTCATAATTTTAATTCTAAATAAATAAATTTTAACCACCTCTTTTTTATCCTTTTTTTATATATATATTTTTAATTTTTTTATAATCTTTTTATAATTTTTTTATAATATTTTTTATAATCTGGTTTGCACAATTAACTAAACATAATATATTTTCATAATAAAAAAATAAAATATACTAATAAAATGAAATAATGTATAAAACTTATAAGCATCCACTCATTTCATTGAAAATTAAAACACGCGTAATATTGTTCAAAAGTTGATACATAATTGAAAATAAAAACACATAATTGTTCAAAAGTTCATTCCCTAATCAAGTTTAGAATTAAAACACACATCCCTAATCAGTTTTGCTTCCAGCACTTGATCCTATTATTTGATTAGGTGATGGAGCACCACTTCCAGTATCTGATATCTGAAATAAATAAATAATTTTAAGTTAATGAAATTGAATGTTTATAATTATAAAATAAAAGACACTAAAAAACATTTAAATATATTAATACCTCATTGATGGATGCATGAACCAAATTAATTCATCAATTTTTTCCTGGATAAAATTGAAAATAATCAAAAGAGCAACATATACTTGTTAGAATATATTATCACAGTAGTAAACATAATCAAGCACTAAACCTCGTTTCATACACCATTTCAGAAATAAGAACAGGTCATTTGACATTATTTTTGCATTGTTTGAGTAAATTATATGTCAGAACTAAAGAATAAAAACTTTTTAGAGAGAAAGGTAATTAATGTAACTTTTTACTAAATTAGTTAAATGATGAAAGAAATATATATTAATATCAGTTAACTTAAGCTAACCGTTATAGCATAACAGATAACAAGCTTAGGCTTCCTAATTATAATTAGAGCAAGCTCTACAAAAAGAATTGACTAAATCCCTTACAAAAAAGAAATTCATAGCAGATCTATACACCCCAAAACTATGCATCCCTCATATTATGTAGAATCTTGACAGCAGCTCATGCCAAACCTTAGGTAATTCATTCTTCCTTCATCTTCCATCCTCCAATGCATTCTCTCTAATGGCTTCCAGCGGTTGCTGCATAATGCTGTAGAACTTTGTTATGACCAATCTCCAACCTCTCCATCTTTCCATCTTACTAACACAAGCATAACCATTACAAGTATTCAATCCAGAACCAATATACATACTACTCCTGCACCAAAATCCTGCACTATCTGATGGCACAAAGTAGCAAAATTATGCATAATACATGGGGAAAATAGGCAGTATACATGGGGAAAAAACCAGCACCGGATCCTTATGGATGAAAGCTTAAAATCCCTGCATGAATGTGGGTGACTGCTGCATATTTCTACATCACTTGAAGATAAGCCCTTGCACCTGGGCCAACACCACCAGCTTGGTTAGTTATTGCCTTGCCAGAGACAACTTCTGCACTTATTCTCAGTTCCACTGCTATGCAATGCCTTTATTTTCTATAATTGATTTAAGTGAACACTTGGCATTGGTAAGATTCTTCTCATCAAGATATTAATCTAACTAACTTTCAAATCATCATATGACATATTTCTGGAATATGTTTTAACTTGTGCAACCACAAAATCTAGCTAGACAAACTTTTTCCCATCAAGCTTTGCACTAGAACTGAACTTAACAGCCCCAAACATTAGAACCTAGGCTCCACAATTAGCCAGCTATTATGCAGAACCAGTCAAGAACCAGCCAAGAATTGAACCACCAACTAATCCAAACCAGAGGAACCCTGTCATCACAAAAGCAGATAACTCTGCTTCAGACAAGGGCACTGACTTGGGTGTTAGAATCATGAGGACACTAGTGAGGTATCCATTGCTAAATCCTAGCATAAATATTATATTGGAAAACAATTTGTATTTAAATATTTTTCATTTTAAAAGACATTGATTAACAACTTTTTAACTTTTGTACCTTTTTTATTATATAAATCATGTTTTTTAATTTAACAGATACAAATTAAGTTCAGATTTAATTTAATATAAAATTTTATACAAATTAAACTAATATTTTACTATTTAACTTAGTGATAACAACAAGATGTATAACTTCCTCATACTCGCTTTATGTATAGAAATAACGCGTAACAATAAGAATCTTCTTCCTCACACAATAAGGAACTTCTTATATGAAATTCAAAGGAAATTATTTAACATACTTTCTCATTCCCTGTGATATATGTAAGCTGTTATGAGTCTCCACCACTAACACTGTTGCCTTTCAAATCAATCTTTTTATTTAATGTAAATTACTCAACTCATTTGGTTAGTCTCATTCTACATGAAATATAGGGCATTTTCTTCCTCAATCTCCATAGTTTTTTCACGACACTGCACATGCTCCCTTCCACCACTCTCTTATATTCCCTCTCAAAACCCTTGCTCAATTGGAATTCTTAGAATACCCCATTCATCACAACCAATAGATATATCTAACCTAATCCCAATCAATAGATATATCTAATCGCAATGTACCTAAAATTTCACTAAAAATACTTACTAAAGAAAAAGAAATCAGAAACAGTGACTACAAAAGGATTAAACAATTTCAACCAATAACGATTTCGAACAATAGATTTCCAAGAAAGAAGTTTAGGGCGCGCGAGCATAAACCTGAAACAACCTTGCGCGGAGGCGGCAATGGCAGAATGAGGAGTGAGCGTTAGGTTTTCGTGAAGGTCAGAGGAGGGGTTAGTGAAGGTCGTGTAAGGGTTTTGTGAAGGTCGCGTGAGGGTTTCGTGAAGGTTGCGTAAGGGTTCTTGAAGGTCGCGTAAAGGTTTTGTGAAGGGGAAGAGAGTTAGCAGAGAAGGGGAAGAGAATGGGAGGCAACGCTAGTTTCCAAAGAGTGAAACATGTTTTAAAAAAAAATTGAGAATAAAGAGGAATGGTGTAGGGAAGGAAAGCAAACGCGTGAATTTGATTCTGAAACATAATTGTGACAATTAAAAATGATATATTCTAAAGGATAATTATGACAGTTAGTAGAATGTCGTATTATACGGCAAATTGTGGCGGGTAGTATTAAAACCGCCGCTTTATACATAATTTTTTGTAGTGAAATGCTTATCTAATTCGTTGAAATTTGTCATCATAGTTCACCACCACACGTAATTCGTTAGGCAAGTTATGAGCATCCATAACCTTCACCTTTAGTTTTTGATTAACTCTTTCCCCATCTATGAAAATCAAATACATTATTGCATTTACAATGAAACTTATTACATGTAAAGAAAAAACAAAAGATTTTACCTATAGCATCAACAAACCAATAGTGGTTTAACTGCCTTGATTTTCTTGGTTGCACTCTTTCAGGTTCAGACTCGGAAGTTGGTTGTGCTGGTGCAGATTCAGAAGTTTATGAAAGTTGGTTATGAGGTTTGTTGATGTATAGATTGAGAAGTTGTGGTAGTGGAGATCCATATAGACTTGCAGAAGCAGTTCTTGTCTAGTCTTGTGTAGCAGGAGGCATAACATTAGTGTTTACATAGTTGGTCACAGATTTGTCTGAACCAGCAACTGACTTAAGCAAGTTTTTTATCCTTTTAGGTTTAGGCATTTTGCACATAAAAATGAAGTAATCAACTACAATATAATTTAAATGTGAAGATATATTAAAAGCTTCATACATGCACATAGTAGATGAATGAACATATTAATAGTGTAGCTGAACCAAGGTTATTATTACTTTGACATTGAGTCATTTTCATGAAGTTCATCATCATTTTTGTCCTCATTTAGTAATTCATCATCTTCATCCTCCCTAAATAATGTCAATTGGTCGGAGTTGCTGAAAAATTCATTTAAGCCTTGTTGTGGACACGGTTTGATAGGTTGTTCTTCATGACCAATGTTCTTCTTGAATAAATGAGGTGAAAAAGTTTGTGAAAGCAATGGATGATATGGATCAAGGATGGCTAATATAGAGCTATGGATTCCTTGTAGGTACATGAAAAGTATGGAGAGTGATTAGTTGGGCCAAATCACTTGGAGGAAGGTGAAAATTAAGATTAAAATGTTTAACCTAGAGAGACTAGACAAAGAGTAGAAGCTAGCAAAAATTTGGCCGCATTTAAAATTGATCTTACATAACATGAGCCAAGCACCCTAATTTATAGGAGATGGAGCCTTGGAGAGCAAGGAGCAAGGGTAGGATGGGGAATACACAAAAGAGGGTGGCCTTTAGGGTTTGATTAAGTCAAAACGGCACCTAGGCTTTTTCTTCTAGAAACTAGGTCAAATTTCCTTCCTAAAGTGCTAGAAACAATCTCGAATGATAACTACACCCCCTTATTATGTTAAAGGCACCTTATTCTAGCATATCTTGCTATTTGAACCCCCAAAGTGAGCCCAATTTATTTACAAACATGTTTTTGTCTTTTAGAAAGACCAGAAGAAAGAACATTTGGTGTTTTGCTTTATGCTCCATTCTTCTTCTGGTAAGGTCTGTCAGATATTTGGTGGGGTCTTGACTTGATTGTTGAGATGACTACTCATAGTGTGAATTGTCTCTTAAGCCCTTGGTCATCTTGACTACTTGTTTTATATCATGAGGTATTTGAATCCTGATCTAGTCCTAGCATCTTTGAACATGTAAGAAAAGTTTCTCTGCCATCAGTAGCAGAGTCCTAATCTTCTTGAATCCTCTTTTCCATGGACCTAGTTGTTGGTCCTGAACTTGGGCCTCTTCCATCACAGTTCTACTTCACAAACTTCACCATCTCCTTCTCCATATCATACAAGTCTTGTGGTTTTAAATGGACAACAATTGCATCATCTATATAATATACCATTTCAGCTTGTGAAGCTTCAATGTATGGATCCTGCTCCTCACGATCTCTCGTGTGAATTAACTTTCAATTCTAAATTTGAAACCATTTACATTAAAGGCAGAATTTCTTCTAGCATGTGTTGTTGGACCTTGAGCTAGATACTTAATATCATTTGCAACTATACTCGAAACCTCTGGGTTATTAATCTACAAAAATAATGATTAGTGTCAATATATCTTTGAAATTGAAATTTCTAACTTGTAAAAACATATTATACCCACCCTTTGAGGAAACCAATTCATGAAATCCTTATTGACAATCTTTTCTAGCTCTGTATTTGGAATTCTTCTCCCTCTAAACCTTCTTCGTAAATGTTGTCTAAATTCCCTAAGAAAAAATTTGAAACCAATATATTACTAATAATTCTATAAAGGACAACTTTTCATTATAATTAGATTTATATTGAGTGTTAATACTCACTCAATGTAAGGTTGAACATGTGGGCAATTAAATAATACATATCGATGTGCTTGAGTTCTCTCAATAGTTGACATCTCAAAAGTTGAAGCGACACTTACAACTCTACCAATTGGTGGAAATAGGGTATTAAATTATGAAATATCTATGTTAGAAGAGTCATCCGCAAGTGAAGGTCTATTAGTTCTTGTCTCCATCCATTCCATATATTGAGAGCAAAAGGTCAGAACCTCTTCAGCTAGGTATCCTTTAGCAATAAAACCTTCAGGTTGTGCCCTGTTTCGAACATACGATTTTAAGTGCCCCAAATACCTATAAAATGCTTTCGCAATTAGAATAATCAAAATTTGAACTTCCAAAAAAAAAATTACAAAGGTTCGTAGGAAATTTACCTTTCTATGGGATACATCCAACGATAATGTACCAGTCCTCCAAGCTTTGCGTCACTAGCAAGGTGACAAGTTAAATGAACCAGGATTGTAAAAAAGGTAGGAGCAAATAACATTTTCAAGTGGCAAAGAGTTTGAATCATACGAGACTCGAGTTTATTAAGATCAAATTGACTTAAACTTTTCCCACATAATTGTCGAAAAAATGAACACATTTCAACTACCACTGCAGTTACATTGTTTGGTAAAACATTACGTATGACAATAGGTAGTAATTGTTCCATAAGAATATGGCAATCACGACTCTTGATTACAAAAATCTTTCCACCTTTCAAATCAACACACCTTGCAATATTACTTGAGTATCCATCTGACATTTTAGCATTTTTCAATGTCTGCAAAAATGTTTTTTTCTTTGATTTTGACAATGAAAACACACTTGGCCGAAATCTTCCTTTATCATCTGCAAAGCTCTTTCCTTATACCCATTTCTTTAAGAACCTTTCGGACTTTGAGATTATCTTTGGACTTCTTAGGATCATTTAAGTAACGTATACAAAACATTGTCATAAACGTTTTTCTCAATATGCATCACATCTAGACAATGGCGTAACAAGTTGGTCTGCCAATACGGAAGTTCAAAAAATATACTTCTCTTACTCCATTATTCTGCTCCAACTTGAACAACATTCTTTCCATGAGCCCTTTTACTTGTATCTGTAGGGTCAAATGGTTTTCCCAATGTAACATTCACACCCTCAATTTGATTCCATATGTTTGACCCTGACAAAGATTCTGGTGCATCCCTTAGTTCATTTCTTGCATTAAAAAGATAACAATTCAATCTAAATCTATACTATTTATTTAAAAATCTACGATGTCCCATAAAACAAAATTTGCCCCTGTACAACCAAGAAGAGCTTGTTTTAAAGTTACAAGTAGGCTAAGCAAGACCAGTGTGCGTGTTCCATCGAGACAAATTACCTTCCCAGAGAAGTCACTAATTATCCATTTCTGTTTTTGAATAGTCAAATGTTTGCACTCCATCAAGCCATAACTCCTTCAATTCTCTTATGAGTGGTTCTAAGTAAACATCAATCTCATTTCCTACCATTTGTTTTACAAGAATTATCATGGAGAGGATAAAAGATGTTTGCTTCATACACTCCCTAAGAGGGCATTTGTATGGGATGAGAACCACTAGCCATATACTATGGTTTGTACTCATGTTTCCATAAGGATTGAAGCCATCAATATCTAAGCCTAGTCGTACATGTTTTAGGATCATTTGCAAATTCTGGATGCAATAAATCAAATGATTTCTAAGCCTCAAAATCTCTAGGATGTCTCATCAATCCATCTTGAATATCATTTGATGCATGCCATGTTATAGACTCAATCATCTTAGAACTCAAACAATCTTTGAAACTATAGTTTTAATGGAAAGTAACACAAGATTTTTGCGTATTGCTTCTTATCTTTATTTTCCCACTTAGATGTTTTGCACCGTTTACATTCTTCTAAGCCTTCATTGTCTTCACCCCAATATAGCATACAGTCTTTTGGGCAAATTGGTATTTTGACATAATTAAGACCAAGTTTGTTAATCACAGTCTTCGCCTCATAGAACGAGTTAGGAAACTTAGCATGTACAAATGCTTCCTTTAGCAAGTCTAGAATCATGATCATTGCTTTGTCACTCATTCTACTCATGCATTTGATATGGTACAACTTCAACATGAATGATAACTTCAAATACTTTGTACAACCTTCATATAAGGGTTCACTATTGTCCCTCATCAATCCATCAAAGTTTGTATTTCCTTCATCACCCACCATATTAAATTACAGATATCAGCTTCAGTATCATCATCATGCACCGCAAACCCAAATGCATTTTTCAACATGTCTTCCATTGGATTTTGAAATTCCAATAAATCTTCAATGACTTGCGCACTTGTAGCGACCATAGACTCAGTTACTCTTGGTCCTTCATTGTGCAAATACCAAGTTTTGTAGTTTTGAGGGAAAGTTGTACATGTTAAGTGTTCTTGAACTACATCCCTTGTTTGCCACTTTCTGAAACCACACTTTGCACATGGACACTTATTTACAGGACCGTTAGCATGTTGAAATGAAATATCCAAAAACCATTTGCATACTCAATGGTGTTTCGTGGTTTATAAATCCACGATTTATCAATTGGCATGACTACAACGAAACAACAAAATAAAACATTACTTATCTAGTAATGAGTACATATATCAAACTAAAGTCAACTAAAACAAGTAACTATATGTTTGGTAACTGATATAAGTTGATTTTCGATTCATTATATTTGTTACACTTTTAAGAATTAGGATCAAGATTCTTAGCAAGTTTAGATGAGTCACCTAAGGAAAATTCCCACTGGACATTAACTTAGCAAGTGCTAAGTAGATGTGAAGGTTCATTTCCAAAGGTCCAAGGTTAAAACACAATTAGAGGTGAAGGATGATGACAATGAAGGTGCAGAATTAAAATGCAAAAATAGAACAGAAATAAGCACAAAAACAGAATTGAAAACAACACACAAACTCAAGGAAGCTTAAGGAATCATCAATGGAGTCAATGCCTTCCAAATGATAAACCAAACTCAATTATGAGTGCTATATCCTTGTACACAACAATTGAACCGAAAAGAAATGTATAAGAACACAAAATACCGAATGAAAACACAAACTAACACAGTTGCACCGATTGAAAGTGAAGAATAAGGCAAAGAAGCAAAACAACCGATTAAATGAACAAAGGAAGATGAAGGAAGATGAAACTTATATGGTTGTAGCCATGGATTAGGAATGGACACGTCACTTGGAGGTGATGATCCAAGATAAGTATTGAATTGCCGCCACTTGAAGCTCCCAAAGCTCACAAGATGAGACAAGGAAGAGGAGAACAAATCTCACACAATTCACTCACAATTCGAGTATAGTAACTTTTCTTCTATTTCAAACCTGAATTTACAATGACCAAGCACCTCTATTTATAGTTTTAGAGGGCTGAAATTCAAATGAAACAAATTCAAAATTTCCTCCTAATCTAATTCAAATTTGGCGCCTAATTGTAGACACATGGGAGGTGTGATCTTTTTTCTACTTTGGCACCTCCTAAAAACTATACCTACACCTACTCTTTATGTCAGATGGAAGGTATGACTTATTTTTGTACATTAACACCCCTTATTTAATGTCTACACCTTCCCTTAATGTTCTACTACAAATTATACACAAGTAATCACAAAAAGAGACATCCATTGATGCTCTTCTCCCAAAGCTTTAGCCTTGCTCTTAGTCATCCTTTGAGGTATGAAGGATGTTGAGCTAATTGGTTGGGCTTGGGCTTCATGGGCTTGGGCCTCAGGCGCCTCCTTTACTTGGTCTTTATCATACTCCCTGAGTTGGAGAGAATTCGTCCACGAATTTGGAAGACCTGCAGAAAAGGGAGTTAGATCACTGATATTAAAAGAATTACTACCAAGAAATGTAGCAGGCATATCTAACTCATAAGCATTATCATTAATCTCTTGATGACCTGAAAAGGACCATCACCACGAGGTATAAGTTTAGACTTCCTTTGAGTAGGAAATCTATCCTTTCTGAACTGAAGCCAAACCCAATCACCAGGTTCAAAGATTAATGCCTTACGCCTCTTGTTGGCATTCTCAACACATTTGTCAACTTTCTTCTCAATTTGTAACTTGATGTGATTATGCAAGTCTTTAATAAATGAAGCTTTTTGAAAACCATCCTTGCATAAAACCTCATCAAGTATAGGAATTGGAAGAAGATCTAGAGGTGTTAATGGATTGAATCCATAAACAACCTCAAAAGGAGAATGGGCAGTGGTAGAATTTACTACTCAATTATAGGCAAATTCAATATAAGGTAGTAAATTTTCCCATACCCTTGGATTCTCGAAAATAAAGCATCTTAACATTTGCCAAGAGTTCTATTAACCACTTCAGTTTGACCATCAATTTAGGGGTGACAAGTAGTAGAAAATAAGAGTTTTGTGCCAAGTTTTCCCCACAAGGTCCTCCAAAAGTGGCTTAAGAACTTAGAATCTCTATCAGATACTATACTTCTAGGAAGTCCATGCAAACGAATAACTTCCTTAAAGAAGAGATTTGCAATATAACAAGTGTCATCTACTTTGTGGCAAGGAATAAAATGAGCCATCTTAGAAAAGCGATCCACTACCACAAAAATAGAATCCTTACCCATCGATGTCTTGGGAAGACCTAAGATAAAATCCATTGAAATATCTACCCAAGGCATTGATGGAATAGGAAGAGGGGTATATAAACCATGGGGATGGACTTTAGATTTAGCCTTCCTACATGCTATATATTTATCACATAAACTATGTACGAATTTTCGCATGTGAGGCCAAAAGAAATGTTCATGCAATGTTTCTAAAGTCTTACCAACCCCAAAATGTCCCATAAGCCCGCCCTCATGAGCCTTTCTAACAAGTGATTGTCTTATAGAACCATGGGGAACACAGTCTTTTTCCTTTGAAAAGAAAATCATTATGTAAGAAAAAGTCTTTGTGTCCTCCTTTTGAACACTCTTGATAGATAAGTGAGAAATCTAAGTCATCATGATATAGTTCCTTTATGTGATCAAAACCTAAATATTGAACATCCAAAACAGTTAACAAGGTATGCCTTCTTGAAAGAGCATCAACAACCACATTAATTTTACCTTGTTTATGTTTGATCACATAAGGAAACTGTTCAATAAACTCCACCCACTTTGCATGTCTCTTATTAAGCTTGCTTTGGCCTTTCAAATATTTTAGGGACTCATGATCACTATAGATCACAAATTCCTAAGGGAAAAGATAATGTTGCCAATTTTACAAAGCTCGAACAAGAGCATAAAGTTCTTTATCATAAGTGGAGTAATTGATATGACTCCCTTTGAGTTTCTCACTAAAATAAGCTATAGGGTGGCCCTCTTGGAGGAGAACAACCCCAATGCCTATATTAGAGACATCACATTCTATCTTAAATGTTTTAGCAAAGTTAGGAAGGGCTAAGATGGGGGCCTTAGTCACTTTTTCTTTCAAAGTTTGAAAAGCATTTTCTTGCTCTTGTCCCCACTAAAAAACCACATCCTTCTTTACTATAGCATTGAGAGGTGCGACAATAGTACTAAAGTCTTTCACAAACTGCCTATAAAAACTAGCAAGTCCATGAAAGCTTCCCACTTCACTAACATTGGTGGGTGTTGGCCAATGTTGAATTGCTGAAACCTTTGTTTGATCAACATGCACCCCTTTATAACTTACAACAAACCCTAGGAATTCTATATGATCAAGTGCAAACATACATTTAGCAAGATTAGCATACAAATGTTCCTTCCTAAGGGTTTCTAAAAGCGATTTTCCATTCATCCCCCGATTTAATCTGGATTTGGTTATAACCACTCTTAAGATAAATCTTGGAAAATATTTTAGACCCATGTAATTCATCCAACAAGTCATCTAACCTAAGAATGGGATGCTTATATTTGATGGTAATGTTATTTATAGCGCGACAATCCGTACACATTCTCCATGACCCATCCTTTTTAGGAACAAGGATGATAGGCATAGCACATGGGCTCATGCTATCTTGTACCCATCCCTTAGCAATTAAACCCTCAACTTGTTGAATTTCTTTGGCCTCCGTGGGATTGGTCCTATATGCTGGGCGATTGGGTAAAGAAGTCCCGAAAATGAAGTCTATTTGGTGTTTAATCCTTCTTAAAGGTGGTAAGCCATTAGGAGGATCTTGAAACATATCTTCAAACTCCTTTACCAAATTGTCCAAACATGTGGGACTATCCTTAGCCGACTCACAATCAATGATACTAGGAATAGCTAAAAAAATAGGCTTTTGAGCAACTATTACCTTTTTAACTTCTTGAGTAGTCATGAGAAGGCTTCTCTTGGAACTTTTTTTTATCATTTTCATGCTCTCTCTTTTGCTTCATTTTAATTTGGTCCTCATGGACTTCCTTTGGAGAGAGAGACTTAAGTACGACCTTGTGCCCATGGAAGTTAAAAGAAATTTTGTTGGTAAAGCCATCATGAAAAACTTTTCTATCATATTGCCATGGCCTACCCAAAAGAACATGTGTTGCTTCCATTGGGACAACATCACACAAGACCTCATCTTTGTATTTACCAATGGAAAAAGCAATGAGGACTTGTTTGTTAACTATGATTTCTCCAACCTCACTTAACCATTGTAGTTTTTAGGGCTTTGTATGAGAGATAGTAGACAATCCAAGCTTATCTACCACTCTTGTACTAGCCACATTAGCGCAACTCCCCCCATCCACTATCAAAGAACACAACTTATCATTAATGAGACATCTTGTATGGAAAATATTTTCTCTTTGGCTTTCATCAAAGGGTTTTAAAACTTGGTCAAGCATTCGTCTCACTACTAATAAGTCACCTTCAAGTGGACTTTCACTCTCATGCTCACTTGGGGACCTAGGAGGTGTGGAAGGTCTAGAGGAATCCGAACAATGCTCACTCATAACCACCCCATCACGCATCATCATATTCCTTTTAGAAGGACAATTAGTCGCTATATGATCATAGCCTAAACATTTAAAGCACTTTTTACTTGAAGATTTAGTTGGTGATTTAGGAGTAGAAGTTGAAGGCTTAGAACCTCTTGGTTTGAAAGTAGAATCTTTTGAAGGATATTTTGAAAAAGATTTTCCTATGTTTTTCCAAGATGAATTATAAAAGTCATCATTATGAGTATTTTTAAAAGAATTTTTCCTTGCAAGTTGAGATTCGACCTTAATGGCAAGGTGAACCAAATTTTTTAAAGAAGAATACTCATTAAGTTCTACAACATCATGGATATTCCTTCTAAGACCACTAACAAATCTAGCCATTTTAGATTCATCATTCTCATGCATATTGGCTTTAGTTAAAAGCGTTTCAAGTTCTTTATAATAAGCATCCACACTTAGCGTGCCTTGGTGAAGCCGTTGGAGCTTCAACAATAGGTCTTTCCTAAAGTGTGGAGGCATAAATCTAGCGCACATGCAAACTTTTAAATCATCCCAAGAGACCACGGGTGGTCTCTTGTTTAGCCCAATGTCCATGAGAGTTTTGTGCCACCATTGCATGGCATAGTCCATAAATTCTAGGGAGGCTAGCTTAACCTTTTGGTCCTCTTGGACCTTATGTACAAAAAATATTTGTTCTACCTTAGCCTCCCATCCTAAATACACATTAGGATCTCCTTCACCCTTAAAACTAGGTAATTTTACATAAGGCATAAAAGGCTTAGCCACATTTTGGCGCCTATCTTCATGATGGTGATGCATTCTCCAAGCGTTTTCTTCATGATATCCATAAGAATTTTGTAAAGACCTTGAAGTATGCCTATGATGATGGTGGTGTCTTCTCTCACGGTTGTGATGCATTTCTTCACGGTCCAACTCCAATCTTTGGAGTATAGCCTCCATTAATCTTAATGCCTCATCCTTTTGTGCAATTGTAAGTTTAGCATCCTTTAATTCACCAATAAGATGTGCTTTTTGAGGTGAATGAGGCTTAGATGATTCTCCACTAGAAAAATGAGCCATAATAACAAAGAAACACAAACACAAAGAACAAACAATTATATAAAACAAATGTTAGAAAACAAGGGTAAAGGCAAGTATAGCTTGCGGCAAAAGAGAGAAAGGTACTCAAACCACTCCAAGAAAAAAATGTCTTTCCTTAACCAAGCCTTTCTTGTGGATTGGATGAGCCTCAAGTGAAATATGCCAAAGCAAAGCACACTTACTCAAAGAACAAAACTAGAGAAAACAAGAAAGACAAGCAAGAAAAGGTATAAGCAAGAAAAGCTAAACCAAAGTGTGAAAAGAGATGTTGACAAAACTTGATAGAATAGAAGACAAACAAGTAAAAAGGCACAAAAGAGAACTCAAAGAAACCTACTAAACTTTTAATAAAGAAAGAAATGAAATGCTTTAGAACTTGTTAATGTAAAAGGAGCAAAAATTCCACAATGTAGATAACAATTTGCCAATCAATATGAATCCAATTTAGAGAATAAAATTGATGTGCAAATGTAATGTCTAGATGCAACTCCAAACTGTTTTTAATCAATTTCGGTACTGTTTTAAACAATTGAGGTACTGTTTTTTTTTTTTTTATACTATATGAACATATGGAAAGAAAGCTCCATAGTTTGCATCATCACAATTTTTTTAACAACATTCAATTTGCACAAAAAATTTGTTGTAAAGGATTCAAAATGAATGAACACTTGAAATCAAATGTTTGGAACTCTAACTCAACTTCTACTAAAACAAATAACCAAAGACAAAGCACACTTTCAAAATCAAAAGCAAGCAAGTAGAGTCAAAACAAGTACTCCTAGAACACTATTGAACATAAAACTCAAAGTAATAAGCAAGATCAAAGAAAATGCATATACTGAGACATATTCAAACGAAATAAAGCATGAATATAGGTGCTGAAAAAAATTTGGCAAGAAAATAGGTGCTGGAAAATTAAAGAACAACAATTAAAGACAAGAATTGAAAGAAACTTGAATGTAAATGTGCTAGAATTTAAATTGCTTCAAAGTAAAGTGTCACGTCAACTCATCAACAACAAAACATCACCATAGCTCATGATACCACATGATGTGAGTTGATTTTAGATTCATTATATTTGTGACACTTTTAAGAATTAGGATCAAGATTCTTAGCAAGTTTAGGTGAGTCACCTTAGGAAAATTTCCATTGGACATTAACTTAACAAGTACTAAGTAAATGTGAAGGTTCATTTCCAAAGGTCCAAAGTTAAAACACAATTAGAGATGAAGGATGTTGAGCTAATTGGTTGGGCTTGGGCCTGAGGCGCCTCCTCTACTTGGTCTTCATCATACTCCCCGGGTTGGAGAGAATTCGTCCACGAATTTGGAAGACCTGCAGAAAAGGGAGTTATATCACTGGTATTAAAAGAATTACAACCAAGAAATGTAGCACATAGGCATTATCATTAATCCTCTTGATGACCTGAAAAGGACCATCACCACGAGGCATAAGTTTGGACTTCCTTTGAGTAGGAAATCTATCCTTTCTCAACTGAAGCCAAACCCAATCACCAAGTTCAAAGATTAATGCCTTACGCCTCTTGTTGGCATTCTCAGCATATTTGCCAACTTTCTTCTCAATTTGTAACTTGATGTGATTATGCAAGTCTTTAATATAGGAAGTTTTTTCAAAACCATCCTTGCATAAAACCTTATCAAGTATAGGAATTGGAAGATGATCTAGAGGTGTTAATGGATTGAATCCATAAACAACCTCAAAAGGAGAATGGGCAGTGGTAGAATTTACTACTCAATTATAGGCAAATTCAATATGAGGTAGTAAATTTTCCCATACCCTTGGATTCCCGAAAATAAAGCATTTTAACATTTGACCCAAAGTTCTATTAACCACCTCAGTTTGACCATCAATTTGGGGGTGACAAGTAGTAGAAAACAAGAGTTTTGTGCTAAGTTTTCCCCACAAGGTCCTCCAAAAGTGGCATAAGAACTTAGAATCTCTATCACACAAATCTCTATCAGTAACTAAAGTTAACTCTGTTAAATGAAAAAAAGTTAACTAAAAGAAATACTTAACTAAAAAAATAGTTAATTGGGCTGTAAAAAATCATTTATTCAAACAAATAAGTAATAAATAGTTAAATAAAAAAGCAAACTTACTTGGAGTGATGGTTGTCAAAAATGAATCAGCTCCTAGATGATTGTCAAGCTAGAAAATGTTCCTTAGACACACCAAAGATAGATGTTATCATTAGATTACTTCACCAATCAAATAAGAAAAAAAACAAACACAATATAAAACTGTTTAGACTTACTCAACTCATTCAGAACTGTAAAATTGTTTAACAAACATAAAACATAAAACAATATAACACATTGTTTCTTAGCCCCAGCATTGACTTGAGCGTCGGAGTGCAAACGGCCTCTAGGGCGCCCCTTTGACTTTGCAGGTACAGAGTGTTTCGATCCAATGAAGCAGCAACCTGAGAAGGAAGAAGAGGGTGCGAGATTGTCGTAGAGTCAACCGATAGGAGAATCAACCGGCAAGAACATTTGGTGCCCACCGTGGGGTCGAAATAAAACAAGGTCCCATTCACAAGTATAGAGAAGAGATCCAGAAAAATGAGGAACCCTAGACAAGGACCCGCCGCTGCTGCACCAAACGGAGGAGAAAACATCACCATGCAGCAAATTATGGAGACGATGAGCGCCCTCTAGGAGACAGTGACGGCGTCCAGGGCAGATCAAGAGCGCATCCATATTGACCTGGTCGCGTCGCAAGCCAAGAACAAAAAGTTGCGCAGGACCAATGAGGAACTGTGCATGAATTTGCAGCAAGCAGGGGAACGCGTGGTGGATGATCGATCCCCGCCTACGCCACCCAGGGCATTCCCTATGCCGTTCTCGCAGGCTATCATGGACACCGTAATACCACCCACCTTCATAGGCCCTAAGACCACCTTTACAGGTGTGAAGGACCCGGAGGCGCATCTCACGACGTTCCATACTTAGATGATGCTGTCAGGAGGCTCTGATGTCGTACATTGCAAGCTGTTCATGACCATGCTGACGGGCATAGCGTTAAAGTGATTTTTCAACCTCCCTGACGGACACATGACGTCATTCGCACAGTTCTCTACGCTATTCAGGGAACAATACATTGTCAATCGGGCTCCTTCGCCGGTGTCTTACGATCTTTTCGACATAAGACAGTACCAGGGAGAGTCCCTGAAGGATTACCTCAACAGGTTCGGAGCGATGGTGGTGAGGCTGCACACCAAGGATGAGGATATGGTTGTGCACGCCTTCAGGAAGGGAATTTGGCTAGGACCCTTCAGTGAGTCACTCATCAGGAATCGCCCCAAAACCTTTTGTGAGATCAGGCGTCGAGCGGTAGCCCACATAGTCGCAGAAGGGGAACTCACTGAGAAGTGTGAGAGCATTGCCCCCGCACGATCACGAGGGCTAAGTCAACCTTAGCCTATGTGGGTACATGAGGCGACAACAAAGAAGAAGGCCCAAGGGAAACAACAACCCTACATGGCCAGGAAGCCCCAAACCAGGGCGCGTGCAAAGGAGGATGCGCCCCCTAGACATAGCTTCTTGGTGGAATTGAAAGAGCTTATCGCTATCCTCAACATAGCGGAGAGACTGAAGATGCCCGCAAAGACTGACAAGAGATTGGGGCCTAGCAAGAATGCGTGGTGCGAGTTCCATCAAGCGTTTAGTCACTCCATCCGCAACTGTTTGTCCCTAGGCCACCAGTTGGATGAGCTTGTGAAGAGTGGTTTCTTGAATGACTACTTGCACCAGCCCCAGGAGGATCAGGCATTAGCAGCCCCGAGGAGCGATCAGGGGCACGAGATGCCGATTCATGGTGAAATCCACACCATCTCAGGACGTTTTTCAGGAGGGGGGTGCACCGCCTCTCAGCAGAAGAAATACGCCCTCTCAATGATGGTGGTAGAGATGTATGAGGAAGACCACACTCCTGACATCGACCTCACCTTCACCAAGGCCAATCGCCAGGATGTCGTTCCCCACAACAATGACCCAGTGGTGATATCGGTAGTAACGGTGGGAAGGAAAGTGCATTGTGTGCTAGTGGATCAGGGGAGCTCGGCCGATGTGATGTTCTGGTCGACCTTCAACAAACTACAGTTGTCTCCTGACTAGTTGAGACCTTACGCTGGTTGCTTGTATGGATTTGCGGGAGACTAGGTAGAAGTGCGTGGACACATAGAACTGAGGACCACCTTCACAGATGGTGTGGCCTCACACATAGAGAACATCAGGTACCGTGTTGTTAACGCTCCCTCAGCTTACAACATCCTTTTGGGCAGACCTGCCCTGAACAGATTGGGAGAAGTTGCGTCGATGAGCCATATGAAGATGAAGCTGCCTTCCATGGAAGGGACGGTGATCACCATCAAATCAGACCAGAAAGAGGCAAAGAAGTGTTATGAGAATAGCCTCAAGACAAGGATGGGGTGTGCACCATTACCACTCAACCACCAGGTGGGGTGTGCACCGTTACTGCCCAGCCACCACGTGAGGAAGGGGTCACCCGAGTAGAGATGACCCGAACCTGCTAAGGACATCTTGGAGAGGGAGATTGGTGGAAAGATGTTCAAGCTTGGCATGTCTTTATGCCAAGAGAAACAAGACCAAATCGCCGAGGTCATCGCGCAGCACCTGGATGCCTTCACATGGTCTGCCTCAGACATGCCTGGCATAGATCCTGACTTCCTATGTCATCGCCTTGCCATGGACCCCCAGGTCAGACCTGTTCGCCAGAGAAGTAGGAAGTTCAATGAAGAAAGGCGACAAGTCATTAGGGAGGAGACACAAAAGTTGTTGAGAACCGGCCACATCAGGGAGATCCAATACCCAGAGTGGTTGGCGAATGTGGTGCTCGTGAAGAAGGCCAATGGGAAGTGGAGAATGTGCGTAGACTTCACTGACCTCAATAAGGCCTGCCTGAAGGACTCCTACCCCTTGCCAAGCATTGATGCTTTGGTAGACAGTGCCTCGGGTTACAAGTTGCTCAACTTCCTAGATGCATTTTCTAGGTACAACCAGATCAAGATGCATCCCATGGACAAGTGCAAGACGGCGTTCACGACAGAGCTGTCTTGCTACTGTTACACAGTGATGCCCTTTGGGCTGAAGAACGTAGGTGCCACCTACTAGAGGCTGATGTGCACCCACGATAGGGCGAAACGTGCAAGCCTACGTTGACGACATGGTGGTGACCTCACAGGTGAAAGATCAGCACGTTGCTGATCTAGAAGAGCTATTTACAACAATAGCTAAATATAGGCTAAAGCTGAATCCTGAGAAGTGCGTGTTTGGGGTTGAAGCAGGTAAGTTCTTAGGCTTCTTGCTCATTGAGCGTGGGATAGAAGGGAACCCTGACAAGTGCGCTGCAATCCTCACTATGAGAAGCCCGACTTCAGTAAAGGAGGTGCAGCAGTTGACAGGGCGAATGACCGCTCTGTCTAGATTTGTATCAACTAGGGGAGATAAGGGTCACCCCTACTTCCAGTGCCTGAGGAGGAACAACAGGTTCTTATGGACCACAGAATGTCAAGAGGCGTTCCTCAAGCTGAAGGAGTACCTAGCCAGTCTACCAGTGTTATGCAAACCACAGCTGGGCACTCCGCTGCGCCTGTATTTTGCAGTCACTAATCGGGCAGTTAGCTCAGTTCTTGTGCAAGAACAGGATCAGGTTCAGAAGCCAATCTACTTTGTTAGCTAAGTTTTGTAGGGTCCTGAGGTGAGGTACCAGGCCCTAGAGAAGGCGACACTGGAAGTGGTGTTCTCAACAAGAAGACTTCGCCACTACTTCTAGAGTTTCACGGTGGTGGTGATGACAGACCTTCTCATTCGTAAGGTCTTACAGAAGTCAGACATCGTGGGAAGAATGGTGCGCTGGGTTGTAGAGCTCTCAAAGTTCGACATGCAGTATGAGCCCAAAGGTTCTATCAAAGGCCAGGTCTACGCTGATTTTGTAGCCGAGCTCTCATCGGTAGAAACACACAACGAAGAAGATGACTTCCGATGGGTGCTCTCCGCAGATGGGTCCTTTGGCCAACAGGGCAGCGGAGCTGACGTCATCTTGGAGGGACCAAAGGGGCTATTGATTGAACAGGCCCTTCGGTTCGCTTTCAAGGCCAGTAACAACCAGGCAGAGTATGAGGCCCTGATCGCTGGGATACTGTTGGTCAAGGAGATGGGAGCGCGAAGTTTGCTAGCAAAGAGCAACTCCCTACTAGTTACAGGCCAAGTAACAGGAGGACTACCAGGCCAAAAACCCTCAAATATCCTCTAATCTAGAGTATGTATAGGCATTGAGGCAGTCATTTACAACGTTCGAATTGGTGCATGTCCCCAGAGAGCAGAATGCTCGAGCAGACTTGCTAGCAAAGCTCACCAGCTCGGGCAAGGGGGGTAAGCAGAGTACAGTCATCCAGGAGACCCTGAAGACACCTCGCACCTACACTACGGACAATTTGGTAGGGGTCCATCAGGTTAGCACATCAGATGGGAGGAAGAGGAGTCATTGGTCATTGACTCAGGAGACATTGAAGATGCCCAGAATACGCGCATATCCAGCACCAAGGGAAGAGTCATTGCAGGTCTGCCTGGTTGTGAGGGCAGAAACCTGGATGACACCCTATAAGCGCTACCTGGCCGATGGGATGCTCCCGCTGGAACCCACAGAGGTCCAAAAAATAAAGAAGAACTCGACCAAGTACACCCTTATTGACGGAGAATTGTACAAACACGGGTTTACTCACCCCATCTTAGTGTGTGTACGTGGTGAGCAGTGCACACAAATAATGGCAGAACTCCATGAGGGAATATGCGGGAGTCATATTGGTGGTCGAGCTCTTGCATCAAAGGCCATTCGGGCAGGATACCATTGGCCTACCATGAGGGAAGATTGCACAAAGTATGCACAACAGTGCAAGCAGTGTCAACAACACGCTGACTGGCATAAGACGCCACCAGAAGAGCTCAGGTCGATTTATAGCCCTTGGCCATTCAACACATGGGGAATTGACATTCTGGGGCCTTTTCCCTTGGCTGTGCGGCAGATGAAGTACCTCATGGTTGCCATAGAGTATTTCACGAAGTGGATAGAGGCTGAGCCAGTAGCACAAATCACAGCCCACAAGATCCAACACTTCGTATGGAAGAACATAGTATGTCGCTTTGGAGTACCAAAATGATTGGTGTTTGACAATGGCACTCAGTTCGCAAGCCAACAGTTGGACAAGCTGTGTACGGAGCTTGGGATAAAGCAGGTTTTCGCGTTAGTCGAGCACCCCCAAACTAATGGGCAGGTCGAGTCAGCCAATCGAGTCCTACTAAGGGGGCTGAAGAGAAGGCTGGAGAAGGCCAAAGGGACTTGGGCAGAAGAAGTCCCCAGAATTGTGTGGGCTTACCACACTACTCCCTAGTCCACCACCAAGGAAACACCCTTCAGCTTGGTGTATGGTTCAGACACAATGATCCCTGTGGAAATCCAGGAGAACTCGCCACGTTTTCAGAACTTCGTAGCTGAAGAATCCAACGAAGAGAGAAAGGTGAACCTAGACCTACTAGATGAAGTAAGTGAGGAAGCGAGAATCAAAGTTGAAGCCTTGAAGAGAAGGGTGGAGCACAAGCACAGTTCTAAGATGAGACCTTGGCAGTTCCAGGTCGTCGACCTGGTGATGCGAAAAGCCCATCCATATCAACGGGTGAACAAGTTGTCCCCCACGTGGACTGGTCCCTTCAGAGTGACAGAGGCCCTTAGGAACGGGGAATACAAACTTAAAACTTTAGAGGGTAGGTCGATTCCTCGTACATGGAATGCGACTCACCTGAAGTTTTATTTCAGTTGAATTGTAACATTGTACACAGTTTCTAGGGGACACTCTTTTTTCCCTTATAAGGGTTTTTAATGAGGTCACCCAATAAAAATTTCAATTGAAGTATATTTTCGAATATTTTGTGCAATGCAGTTAAGAACCATTCACTTGTGGTTAGAAGTCTCGAGAGTGGGAAGGAAGGTTCACAGAGAACACCTCCTCCTCGAGTGAAAACACCTAGGTTGAACAGTGTGGTTCACCAGTTAAATCCTCCCTTGCTTATGAGTGATGACAGGTCATCTAAGAACCATCTGCTTGGGTTAGAAGTCTCAAAAGTGGGAAGGAAGGTTCGCAGAGAACACCTTCCCTTTTTGAGTGAAAAGGCCAAGAATGATTTGCACGAGTTAAATCATCCCTTGCCCTTGGGCGACAAGAGGTCAGTTAAGAGTCGTTCCTTTGGGTTAGAAGTCTTGAAAGCGGGGAAGGAAGGTTCACAGAGAACACCTCCCCCTTTTGAGTGAAAATGCTAAAGTGGAATAGTATGGCTCACCAGTAAAACCCTCCCTTGCCTTGAGCAAGGAGAGGTCAGTTAAAAGCAATTCGTGTGTTAGAGGTCTCGAGGTCGGGTAAGGAAGGTTCGCAGAGAACACCTCCCCCTTGAGTGAAAACGCTAAGAACGATTTGTATAGTTCGAAGGTCCTTACCTAAGGTTTTGCATAAATAGGGAGTGACCAGAAAAATAGTTTCCCTTAATCGCAGGACAACGACGAACAAACGACACAGTTCACCAATATCAAGGAAGAGTCATCTAAGGTTAGCGTGTTTTCCTCTTAGAATCTGACAGGATGAAGCGTGCTACCTAAGGGGTGGACCTATGTCGAAGACGTTGTTAGCAAAGATTCCTAAGGCGATCAAGTGGAGATCAACTTAAAGAAATACAGAACATGAGAAAGGGCACAGTATAAAGCAGTGAACTATTTACAAGACCAATGTTATAAATGAAAGAGCAGTGATTACAAGAAGTTTAAAGGTCCAACTATTACAAGTCAAGAGACCTAAACCCTAGGAGTGAGTTGTCCGTCGACAACCTGCATCGACACAAAGAAGGGAGAGAGGTCCATCTCAGGATGCACGCTGGCAACCTGAGCAAGGGCATCCTCAAACCCTGCTCCAAAGGCGTCAGCAGCGTCTTCACTCAGCTCGGCCTCGGTCTTCTTGAGCAGTTTAATCTGTTGGGTGAGCTCTCCTTCTACCCTGCCCAGCTAGACCTCTTAATTGGTGGCCCTTTCCTCCAGCTTGGCCATCTTAGCTTGTGCCCCCTCCAGCTGCTCCTCCAGATTAATTATCTTGTTGCAGAGGGGGAGAATTTTTGCTTTAAGCTGGAGGGCCTCCTAACCCTTGTCAAAGAGGAGCTTCTTGGTCTCCTTTTCAGATTGGCGGAGGCTGCTTAGCTCTTGGTTCATAGCAGTCTCGCGCTTGGCAGATATTTGGACCTGGAGAGCAAGCTCCTCCTTCAGCCTTGCCTCAGACTGGCTCACCAGGGCAAGTTTCCCCTTCAGCCTCACCTCTGCCTGGTTCACCAAGATGCTGGAGGCGACTAGGAACTCACCGAGGCCTTGTCCCATGCGATCCCTCAGCGAGTCCCCGTCCAAAGCCTCCATCACTCCCTTATCTTGAAGGCACTTGAGGGCTTGCTGGTGTATGGCTGGAAGCTCAGGGGCAGGAGGCACATGATCACCCCCAGGAGTGTTCTCCCCACCCCTTTCGAGCGCAAGGCACTCGCGAGGGGTGGAGGCAATGGGGGGATTTTCCCTGAAGGATGGGGGTTTGTTATCAGTCACGAAGGAGGTCACCGCAACTCCACCCTTAGCCTTTTAAAGACGAGACCCGTATCGGTGTCTTCGTCATCTAAGTCGATGGCCACTGCTACCCTTTTTTGCTTATCATCAGAAGCCAGACCAGTTGAACCTTGGGCAACAGCGGCACCCAGAGAAGTACCAGCAGGGGCTGAGCCACCTGAATCGGTGAGTGCTGCCTTGCGACGAGCAAGCAGCTCAGCCAACCTCCTCTTCTTCTCTGCATCGAGCACCATGTCTGCACCAAAACAATAAGAATGAGAAGACAATTCAACACAATATGTAACAGCATCAAATATAGGCTGAAACTGCTAAAAGATAGAAGAGCAGGTACCAATGTTGCCCTGGAGGGACTCGGCGTTGTACTCATGCTTAATCAGTTGGGTAGTGTTAAACACCACTCCCAAGCTTGAAAGAAGCTGGCACAATTCGCGATCAAAGGGGGTCAGCTCCTCGAGACCCTTGGGTTTCTTGAATGTCAGCTTTCCAACCCAATACAGGGAAAACCCATCAAGCAGAGTGGGGTCGTAGGAGTTGCAACACACCCTGAAGAACTTCCCTTTGAAACCCTTATAGGATTGCTGGAATAGAGTCAGGAGGACTCTCCCCACCACCCTGTTGAGGCTTACCCAAAGCCTCTTCCTGGGGCTCTTTTCTTCGAAGAAGTGGAGGAAGACGTCCATAGAAAGAGGGTGCCCCAGGTGGTTGCATAGAATGGCGAAGGCCCTCACAAAAGCCCAGTTGTTGGGATGCAACTGGGCAGGGGCCACATTGAGCTCTGTGAAGAGTGTCCGCTCGAACCCAGTGAGGGGCAAGCTAAGCTTAATCTACTTGAAGATGGTGGCGTATAGGAAGAAGAAGGGCTTCCCCACGTTGGAGCGATTGTCAACACATACGGGTTCGCCCTCTGTGCAAGGTTGAACCGAGACGTATGCGTCGCATTCCCTGCCAAACACGCGGCCCTTGATTTTAGCCTCGTCGTCTCTATGCCTCCTCAAGTCCTCGCAAGTAGTGAGTTTGGAGGTCTCAACGAGGAGGTCATCGGAGGCCCAAGGGTAGAGGGCTCTGTAGTCAACCGAGGGAGGAGGGTTGGAAGTGGTTTTGGTTCCTGCCATCTCGAACAAAGCTAAAAAAAGAGAGGCAAAAGGAAGGAAAACGAGGGTTTAAAAGAAGTGATGGTGTGGCTCAATGAAGCAGAAGAACAGAGACTCAAAGACGAAGAACACAAACTGTGCAAAACAGAAACCTTAAGGTGCAGGAATTATAGCAGTTATCGCATGTTATGAGTGGAGAAATCATGAAATAAAGGCAAGCTAAGGAATAAAAATCATACCTTTGGGCGAGTTGAAGGTGAAGTGTCGTGAAGGTTAAAGTTGAAGCAGGAGCGTTTGAGAGAAAGAAAATGATCGAAGGAAAGCTTAAGCAAAAGTGATGAAACAGTGAGGAAGGGCGGGGTTTTGAAAGGGTTTAACGTAAGCAAGGGAACGCAAGCGGCAATAAGCCCTAGCCGTTGATCAAGCCACGTGTACGGAAATTAAAAAAGTATGGTGAGACATCATTTCAGCGCACTGTTCACGTACTTTCACCCAGTGCCACGTAGGTCGCTAAGGGCGACGACTTAGTCTCTTCGCTGAACAAGTTAACAGCTTGAGACTGGGGCGCTTGTGTACCGACTAGTCCTCGAACATCAACGACCGCTAGCAGTAGTGGGCCACGTAGGCTGGGTCCCACAAGTGGCGTGAGACAGTGTCCCTCAAGCGGCATGAGCCAGTGTGCTGATTAATGATCGATGATCGATCAGGAATGTATGTCGATGTGTATTTGGCAATAGAGTGAAGTCGATGTGACATTGGGCATCAGTGATTCAAACAGCTAAACTGGGCCACGAAAGGCAGACCCCAGGAAACACACCAGTTATCAGTGAAACGCCTAGAGTGAGGGGGAAGTCTGAGTTACAAGGTGCTCATGCGTGTGGTGTGAATAGCGCATTTGGGCGCAACACCAGCAAAGGGCCCTTGGAACATTAAGGCCCGTTAGGGTTAGGGTTTCCCAAGGGCAGACTGCATGCATGGCACATGAACAGTTAGGGCACCCCCAGAATGGATGGCCCCAGAGATTAGGTGCACAAGTTGGTACCCAGGTGGCCATACAGTGAAAGGTTGCACTCCAGCAAGGGAAGCCTTACGCGCTAGATTACACTAAGACTGAGAAATAGTAGCGCAACAGTATTCCTTCAAAAAACCCTAAATGCGGGTAATAGAGACAGGGGAAAGCCTAGACTATATAAACAACAGTAAGAAACCCTAAAAAGGTACGCAGCTCTTGAGACTAGAACTGTTACACACATACACATTGTTTCTTAGCCCCAGTATTGACTTGAGCGTCGGAGTGCAAACGGCCTCTAGGCGTCCCTTTGACTTTGCAGGTACAAAGTGTTTCGATCTAGTGAAGCAGTAACCTGAGAAGGAAGAAGAGGGTGCGAGATTGTCGTAGAGTCAACCGACAGGAGAGTCAACCGGCAAGAACAAGTTATTATCTATAACAATATATAAAGGATTCTTCCAACATCAAACTAAAACCATTTAATTATTTTAAAATAAAAAATTATTTAATTATTTATTTTAGTAAATAATTAAAGAAATTTTGTATTTATTAAAAGTAAGATTTTTCAATAAATGAATTATATAAAGAATCAAAGAAAGGTACAATATGGTATGGTATAGACAAATGATTCTATATAAAAGGATAGACTAAGCGTACAAGATTGCGAATTACCAAAATCAAAATAACTGCGACTCTATGTTGTTTTTCTTTTTCGTCTTTGAAAAATAAAATAAAATAATTTAATTGTTTTCAAATAAAAAACGATTTAATTATTTATTTTATTAAATAAATAAATTAGTTTTATTCATTAAAAAGTAATATTTTTCAGTAAAAAATAATATAAAGAACAAAGAATGATATAAAGAGACACAGAAAAAGAAAGATATAAAGAAATAAACAAAGGTACCAAATTCAATTCTGAAAAACAATTTAAATTCAAATTTTATGTATAAATACATATAATAAATTAGTAACACTTATACATAGAGTTTAACGCAGGATAACATCTATGTTCACAACAATCTTTATATATAGAACATAAGCTAAAGAAATAATAAAAAGATATTAAAGAAAAAATATTATTAAGATAATTACAATAAAGATATATTAGACGATCTAACTATAGTAGACAATCTTATGCTCTTTTCTATCAAATAGTCTAACTAGATTAATCAATTGTTTTTTTTTTCTTGTTGGTTTTATTATCAAAATTTTAATCTATTAACTGGAAAGATAATTTGTTAATTTTGTTCAATCTATTCTTTTGAGTTTCAAGCTATTAAATCTGGGTGACTTAGTTTGATATCAAGATCTGCTACTGTTCAAGAATAATCTGACAAAATTGCTTTTTAAGTCAATATTTTGAATCTGGTTTTTGGTTTTGCTTAAGAGAAATTATTAATTTGTTGTTTTATAGACAATCTGTTGTTTTTCTTATAGTAATACTTTCTTTTGGAAATTTTAACCAGTTATTTCATAAAACAATCTATTATTTTTCTGTCAGGATTGAATATTGTGATATTTGAAAAAATTAGCCTAAGTCCAAATCACCCCCCTCTTGAACTTAGACTCCTATAGGGTCAAACAATTGGTATCAAGAGCTAGGGCTTGTATTTTAATCAAGTTTTATTAATATGGGTGAGTTTAAGGTACCTTTTGCTGAGGGTGTGTCTATTAATAGACCCCCTGATGGAAACCATCCAGCCACACACAACCACATAATAAGGAGGATAAAGACCTAGAGGTTGTTTAGGGATTTATTTGCAAATATGGGTCTAATTGGGCTTTTGTTTCTTTTTGTAGGCCCAATCAAGAGGACAACTCTAGGGTGAAGGAATGTACAAACATATCCAAGAAGACTTCCAAGTCATCAAAACATAAACTAAAGCTTTGGTCAAAAGAACACAAGAAGACTAAGTTCCTGTTGACTAGTCAACATTATTTTTGGGCCAAGCTTTAGCTTAAATAAATTGTATAAAGTTGTTTAGGATTTCATGGGCCATGTATTGGGCCTAGTAGCATAAAATAATTGGACCAAATATTTGGGCCAAATAACATTGGTTTTTGGGATTGTATTTGGACCAATAGTAAAATATGACTAGTTAGGGTTAAAAGTGACTAGTTAGGGTAACAATTGGTCTTCTTTGAGCCCAATGTAACCCTAAAACGTCTAGGGTATATTGGAGGACGAAAATCACCTTGGCATGGAGCACATGGACGTCCACATGGCAGCCTAGGAGTGGAATTGCTGTCAACTTTGTGCCAATTATCACTCTTGTCTCATACCTCTAGGATAGACACCTTAGTCTTCATTCTTCATCTTTTCCAAGTGAGATGGCCTCACCACTCACTCTCCACACCTAACACTTCACCTTCAAGGTTTCCACAGCTCCTAGGAGTGCCTTGCACGCTTCCAACCATTGCTTCCGCCACCTTCAAATTCGTTTTCAGCTCATAGAAGAAAGCACTCAAGCTAGGCTACATCACCCCCCATGTTTGGTGGTGTGAATTATGCTTTTTGGAAGATCAGAATGAAAATCTTTATAGAATTTATAGATATGGGAATATGGGATGTTGTTGCTGTTGTAAATAGACCTTTTATACCTATGCATGTGGTAAAGGAAAAAAACATTAAAAAAGCTTAGTCTGAATGGTCTGATAGTGAAAAGAAAAAGGCTTAAAATGATTCCTTGGCTAAAAATATTATTACTTTTGCGTTAAACATGGATGAATTTTTCAGGATGTCACAATGTGGTTCGGCCAAAGAAATGTGGGAAATCTTGAAAGTAACCCATGAAGGAACAGGTGATGTTAAGAGAGAAAGAAAGCATGCTCTCATTCAAGAATATGAACTTTTCATAATGAAGTAAGAGGAAACGATAGCTGATGATCAAAAAAGATTCATGCACATTGTAAATAATCTAACTAGTCTAGGCAAGGTGTTTGATAAAGAAGAACTGAATATCAAGATTTTGAAATGCCTGGATAGAAGTTGGCAGCCTAAGGTGACAACAATTTCTAAATTCAAAGATCTATCAAAGTTTTGAACTGCTGCTCTTTTTGGAAAGCTAAGAGAACATGAGTTGGAACTCAATAGATTAAAGGAGAAAGAGTCATCTTGTAAGGACCTATAAAGTATTTGGAATAGAAGTGGTATATTTTAAATAATTTCTGAGTATGTTATTATTTAAAATAAAAAGAACATAAAAATAGAAAATATCATAGTGGCCAGACCTCGGACGTCGCCCAAGGTCTGGGGTCAGCTGGTAGTGGGCGGTCGGTTGACCATTGTACTAACCAAGTAGTCAGGTGCGATGACTTTATCGTGAGGTAATCACGTGGGCGTGCTTGAGGTGGGGGGGGGCACGTGAATCAAGAAGGGTAAGAGAAAGGAAGATGTAGTTTAGAAGTCGATGAGATCGCCGTTTGTTGAAGAAGGCGGTGGCCTCTGACTTCCCCCGTATGAAATCAGCAATCGCCTATGGTGTACATGATCGCCAATCGCCTATGGTGTACATGACCGCCAATCGCCTATGGTGTACATGATCGCCGAAAAGAGCACATCGCCGAGTATTCGAGAAGACTTGGTAAGCACTTAGTATGTGGTCTAAATACAGAAGATGAGTGATATAGAAGATAGGTGGCATATCTGCCACCATGAGTAGTGTGAGCCATGATACCCCAGACTTAGAGGAATGGGAGGATGAACCTTCAGCAAGGTGTGACGATGTGGCATCGGTGACCAGAGTGAGGCGATGTGTCCTCGTCACACACAAGGGCGATAAGAGATCGCCAACAGGATGAGAGGAACATCGGTCATCAACCAGGATGGGAGACACATCGGTTGTCTGCCAGGGTGAGGAATCAGTCATCGCCGGGATGAGAGGCACATAGTCATCGCCGGGATGAAAGGCACATCAGTCATCGCCGGGATGAGAGGCACATCAGTCATCGCCGGGATGAGAGGCACATAGTCATCGCCGGGATGAGAGGCACATCAGTCATCGCCGGAATGAGAGACACATCGTTCATCGGCGGATAATCATCACGCGGTTAGTCATCGGTGGATGGTCATCGCGCGAGGTAGTGTTTCACACAGATAAGGTGGGACCCAGGCTCCCAGCATGAGCGTTCTGCATGCGCGACACGTAGTCAGTGAGAGTGCTTCAGAACAGTGGCTCCAGAGAGTTGGTATGGAAAGTGACCCAAAGTTGGTGTGCGCAGAAACCCACGTGGCCATACTGTTAGAGGAAACCCACACGCAAGGTTGCTCAGAGAGTGGGTAATGGTAGTGAAGGCTAAAGAGTTGTTCGACCTTAAGAGCTGAGGGAATCAGCTCATTTAGTTCCCCTTTCTCCTTTCTCCTCCACTCAAAGACGCGGCTATCCTCACGTACTAGTGCTACGATCGGCGACTGCCATTGTCCTTCTAGGAAGTTCTCTGCAAGTTTTCCGATCAGAACGCTAAAACAGAGTTCGGGTGTCCTTAAGTTCGATGGGTTAGAGCTCGTAGTGAGATTTTACGCTAGTCCAGGTAAGGGAAGCTAGTTTTATTTTCAATAAAACCTTAAGCTAGAAGATTCTGATGTTTGGGTGACGTGATCGCCGGTTTTAATGCAAATTTCGAAATCCCCTATTTTAGTGTCGTTTTGAAATTGTTTGAGATTGAAAGGTGAAATGCATATGATATTCGAAAATCTGAACTTTGGTATGATTGTTTCTGTGATTGGGATTGTTTAAGAAAAGATTCAAAAATATTATATGATGGAATTGTGCTTTTACGTGTGGTATGACGTACTGGATGAATGTGAAATTGTGATCAAGACATAGTATTTTCAGGAAAGAAAATACCGTGTTGAGATTGGTTATGAGGTGTATTGATCTGTGAGTATCCTATGAATGAGACGATCCTGACTCTACTGATATAATGGAATCACATAGATGAAGTTATTCAGGTGGTGAGAGTCGAAGGAGGTTCATATGTATGGGTAAGTTGTTTGAAAGATAACTAACTTGACCTGTTATATGAATTAACCCTGTCATACCGGGAGAGTGATGATATTGAGATTATGTATGCGCATGGCTGTGTGGATTTCACAGCGACCCTGTGTGGATTTCACAGTGGTGTGGTATGACAGGTGCAGGTCTCTGGATGCTAAGTTCAACGCACGAGTCTTCCGGAAGTAGAGTCAAGTGTCTATGTTGTTGTGAGTCAGTGGATTTCTGACGTGAGAAAGATGAATATTGAAAATTTTTGATAGACACTTGATGGTTGTGTGATATGAATGAGAAAGTGATGGATTTATGTGGGTGTTGAAAAGCTGATTTATGTGATTTTAAAGTTTCGTATTTCAAGTTTTTTTTTGAATAGCTAGCTTACCCTGTGTTTTGTGTTGTGTTTCGTGTTCTTAAAACTGTGATGATCGTGTGTAATTTACACGGGAGCAGATGATGTTGCAGGTAGTAGAGCTCCTCAGTGAGTGGTTGGACAAAGAGATCGCCTGTTCTTATGCTGTATTTTGTTTTATTTTGAAACACTTGTGGGTTATGTATTAAAATTCCCTAGAGAAGGGATATTATTTTGAAATACAATGTATGGAATGGATGAATTATATATATATACCTATGTTAATTTTGATATTATTGTTTTATCTTTATTTTATTATATAAAAATGAATAAGATATTTTAGGGGCGTTACACATCTGAGAAGAAAGTAAAGAGTATTGCTCTCAAAACTAGTGTACAGAAGAAGGAACTGAGTGAAGAAGAAGAAAACTCAGATCAAGATGAAACTTTGAATCTGCTCACCAAAAGGTTCAATAGATTTTTGAAGAAAAAGAATCGTGAGAGATCTCAACCTAAAAGGAGGTATTTTTTCTAAACTGAATGAATCCAGTCCTACTAATTACACTTTCTTTGGTTGTGGTAAGCTAGGACATATAAATATTGATTGTCCAAACAATCAAAACAAAGATAAGCAAGTGAGCAAAAAGACAAAAAAGAGCAAAGGCAAGAGAGCCTACATATCTTGGGAAGACAATGACATGTCTTCATCAGGTGATACATTAGCTGAAAGTGAAGAAGCAAATCTCTATTTCCTGGTCAAAAATGAAGGATCAAGTTGTGATTCTAAAGCTAAAAAGGGTAAAGAAGCAAATCAGTGGCATCTTGACAATGGATGTTCGAAGCATATGACTGGAGACATATCTCAATTTGCTGAATTAAAGCTAAAAACTGAAGGATATGTAACCTATGGTGAGAATAATTATGGAAGAATTCTTGGAAGAGGAGACATTGGAATCAAGGGATCAACAGTGATAGAGAATGTTCTATCTATATGTTGAGAGATTGAAACACAGTCTTCTCCGCATTAGTCAACTTTGTAAATTTGTAACAAAGTCACGGGTAAGGTGATCTTTGCTGGTAAGACTTTCAACAATAACTATCTTCTTGATATCCATCATAACAGTATTGTGAATGAATGTCTCATATCTAAAGAAGATGAATACTAGCTATAAGATAAAAGATTAGCTCATATTCATACTGATCATCTAAATAGATTGAATGCTAAAGAACTAGTTTTTGGTTTACCTAACATGAAATTGTAGAATAATAGAATATGTGATTCATGTGTGAAAGGCAAACAAACAAGGTCTTATTTTAAATCTAAATATATAATCTCTTCTAAGAAACCTTTAGATATTCTGCATATGGATCTGTTTGGACCATTTAGGACTAGTAGTCTAGCTGGAAATTTCTATGCTTTCTAGATATACATGGACTTTATTCATTGTTGCTAAATATTATGCTTATGATGCTTCTAAGAAACTGACTAAGGTTCTACAAAATGAAAATAGTTGCAGTATAAAATTAATTAGAAGTGATCACGGGGGTGAGTTTCAAAATGATAGATTCAATAGGTTCTATGAAAAATATGGTATAACACATGGTTTTTCAACTCCCAGGACCCCTCAACAAAATGGTGTGGTTGAGAGAAAGAATAGATCCCTAGAAGAACTTGCTAGGACTATGCTAAATTAATCTAGTCTTCCTAAATACTTTTGGGCTGATGTTGTGTATACTGCTTCTTATGTCTTGAATAGAACCTTAATTAGGCCTATCTTAAAGAAAACACCATATGAACTGTATAAGGGTAGAAAACCTAACATAAGTCATCTTAGAATATTTGGATGCAAGTGTTTTGTTTTGAAAAATGGTAAAGATAATCTAGGAAAGTTTGATTAAAATCTGATGAAGGTATTCATGTTTGTTATGCTTTGAATGGTCATGCTTACAAAATTTATCATAGAAGATTATTAATTGTTGAGAAATTTGTCCATGTAATTTTTTATGAATCTAACAACTATATGCTTAAGCCTATGGAAGATGGACTAGAAACATGTGATTTAAGAATTGTGCTTTTGAAAGATCAATTGAGTGAACCTAATTCAACCGATTCAAATCCTACAAAAGAACAAACTACAAATCTAGAATTGCCCAAAGAATGGAGAACTCCTAGGGACTTAACTCTTGATAATGTGATTGGCAACATTGAGAAAGGAGTATAAACAAGAAATCTTTAAACAACATATGTGAGATGATGATGTTTGTATCACAAGTGGAGCCAAAGAATCTTGATGAAGCTTTACAAGAAAACAACTGGATTTTGGCCACGCAGGAAGAATTGAATTAGTTTACAAGAAATGAAGTATGGTCTCTGATTCCTAGAACATCCGAGATGAATGTGATAGGCACTAAGTGGGTATTCAAGAATAAAATGGATGAGCAAGGCATCATCACAAGAAATAAAGCAAGACTAGTTGCAAAAGGATACAATCAAGAGGAAGGAATAGACTATGATGAAACCTATGCTCCAATAGCAAGGTTGGAAGCAGTTCGACTTCTCCTAGCCTTTTCATGTATGAGTGGATTCAAGTTGTTCCAAATGGATGCCAAATATGTATTTCTAAATGGCAACATAAATGAAGAAGTCTTTTTATCACAGCCACTTGGGTTTGAAGATTACAAGTTTCCAGACCATGTGTCAAACTCAAGAAAGCTCTATATGGTTTAAAGCAAGAACCAAGACAATGGTATGAGAGGTTGAGTAGCTTCTTACTGTCACAAGGATATAACAGAGGCATGACTGACAAGACTTTGTTCATCAAGAAAAAGAAAGATGACATTATTCTAGTGCAAGTATATGTAGATGGCATTATCTTTGGGTCAACAAATGAAGATATGTGTGAAGCTTTTGTAGAAGCCATGAAGACATGCTAAGACACATGGGGTGCCTTTTCTATGCCTCGTCCTCTACTTATGCCACTTGTCTTCATGCTAATGGAGAGTTCCTTCAAGACATGGATTGCCACATGGCAATCCACCAATGGAGAGGATTTATAAACGCCGCATGGCACTCTATGAATGGAGAGTTTTTAGGAGTTCCAATGGTCATCTTTAGGAGACTTATGGCTTTATAAATAAAGAGCTTATCATGTAATATTTTCAAACTTGGACAGTGTAATGAATTTATGCCTAAATGGTTTCAGAATTCTTTTTTAATTTTCTCTTTTCTCTTGCTTTCACTCTTTAGTGTAGAAGCCTAGAGACAGCTAGAATATTGGCCTAACCTTCTTCCTAGCACTAATCTTCTACAACACCCATTGTTCCAAATCCATTATTGGCCCATTTTGATCAATTATTCCACTGCCATGTATTCTCCTTCCATGAAATCCACATCAAACCGAAGAACTTTAGAAAGAGCCAAGGAGAACTCCATCAGTTGGTGATCCTGCCGCGGACTCGAGCGTGGGGAAAGTGCCTCGTCACTCCTTTGTCTAGCCTTCTAACTGCTGCGCGTTCTGCAAGGAGGCTCCAGGAACCTTCGCCGGAACTCCAAATGATGCCTGCAAAACACACAGACGGCGCCTCTAGCGGCCGTTGTAGCTCCGATGCTCAAGTCAGGCAACAGGAACACCAAAACTCTCTCTAGGATCTCTCTGTGTGAGACTCGTGTGTGCCCTCAGTCCTCTTTGATTCGAAAACTGAGTGTTCTTGGTTCGTGTTGTGTATTGTGTGGCAAAAATTGCGTACCTGGTTCAGCGTTCTTCTTCCTCATATAATCTCGCGTCGCCCCCTACTGGCTACCTCTAGGGCCACTTGGTTACTCTGCACCGCCGTTATCCACCCCCCAGGGCTACCTTGCGTGCAGGCCTTTCTCACTTGAGTGCAAAGTCTGACAGGGAGGGCCGCGTGGGTACCTCTGTACCCCTCAATTTTTGTGCCCATCTGCCCTACCTAATCTCTGGGAACACCTTCACGGTCCACGTGGCATGCATGCAACCTCACTGGGAGACTCTAACCTTGATGGGTTCTTGTCCTAGCAGGATTCTGCACCTAACTGCGTCTTCCCATCTTCATGCATGGTCGTCTCGCGACTAAGGCCACTCCCTGCCTCTGGGCGCTTTACTGATCATTGGTCGCGTTGTTCACATCGTCGCGGCCGATGTCACCTCGACACATACCGATGACTGAGGTGTCCCTCATCCTGACCGATGATCGATGTGTCACCTTGACCGATGACCGATGGCGCTTCTTTACGTTGTCGTGCTCTGCTTATGGAATCATGCGAGGTCCTTGGGTAACGTTCTCGCTGGGAGCCTGGGTCCCAGTTTAACACGTGTTGGCAAGGAACCCCCGACGACTGATCGCTCTGCATGCACCGATGACTGATCGGTGCTTCACACTTCTCGCGCTCTGCTTCCAGGCGCTCATGTAGGAACTGATCTGCTGGTGGTGGTCACTCGGTAACTGACCACTGATCGCCGTTCTTGAACGATCTCCACCCTGGTTCATCTGCTATCTCATGCCACGCGTCACTCTGTGACTGGCCCACGTAGTCATCTGCTGCTGACGTCATCGACTACCGATGACCGACCGGATCAGTTGGTAATCAGAGCTTCGGTTGCATCAAAAAGAGATAAGTTCTTTAATTTTCTTTGTGTTCTTGTCTTGGTCAAACCATATAGGTGTGTTCTTGTGTTTTGTTTCAATTTCCACTGTTTATATTTTTAATTCCACGATTTGATCTTGTTGCTTTTCATTTTAATCAGTTCAAATAATTTGTTTCTTTCCATTAAACCAAAAAATCATAAAAAAATGCATAGATTCTTCCGTTCTTGTGTATTTTGGTCATTTTTTTCATTTTAATTGTTGGGTTTTGTGTTGTTTTTATGAAGGAAGCTTGCGGTTTTCATGGCTGAAAATATGAATTGGAGAAGGTGAATTTGGATTGTAGAAGTATAGACTTAGAAGAGGCAAGACCAACTCCTAAGTGATTCTACGCTAGACACAAACTAGTGCTAAAAAGGAGTGAGCAAAGAAGACAATTGTGCTGAAAAATTGGAAAATTTTCATCATCAAATTCTAAGCTACCTTACATGGTGATTAACACCTCTATTTATAGCCTAATTTGTGTAAAAACTCAAAAAATCATTTTCAATCATAGGATGACAATTGACACTCTCTAATTGGAGAAAATCCTCTCCATTCCTAGCTTGAAAAGTGGGGGATTGGCATTGGTGTAAGAGGCTCTCCAATGAGATCTTGGCATGTGGATGGACACATGTGTCAGGCCTTTAGCCAACTGTATCCAACTAGAATCACACATCCCATGTGTGTTCCAAGTCACACTCCATGTGGCTATTCAATTCCTAGATAAATTAGTTGCCTTGGGCAAAAAAGGCCCAAATATAACTCTAGCTAGACCCTCCCATCCTATTTACATTCTATTCTACTAAGCCAATACATGGTCCAAAAATAAGCCCAATACAAGCCCAAATAAGGCCTAAATTAAGCCTACACTACTTTATTAAATTTTACTAGACTAGAGAAAATGGAAGAATAGTTAAAAATTAATTCTCCACAAACATAGAGTCTTATGAACTCTTTCTTCTTCTTCTTCCAATCTTTTAGCCATGACCCTTGTCAAAGGCCCATTACGAGTCCTTTCAAATGGTCCTCCATCATAGACACTCCCATCTAATCCGTCAAGTATTCTTTATCATTTAGTCACTTCTAACTTAAAACTTGTGTATTGTTTAACACATAACTACTTTTGGCTAAGTCAAAGATTATCTAAGGTGGGATAAAAAATCACGGATTTTGTTCACTAGAGAGCGATAGCGTCTTTCAATGTTTACAAGGTTTCAACTCTCTCTCCTAGTTTGTTAAACGAACACAACAATGTTCTTACCAAGCTTTTAGGGCAAAGAAAATATTTTGCCAGTGTTTTGGAGGCTTACAAATTGAACTCGTTCTAGTTCTTCTCTTCAAAGGATGACTTTATATAGGCATTAAAGAAAAGATTCGTTGTAAATTCTTTTCTGGTCGTTGAGTAGCTTCAAACTCATTTGGATGTCTTCCTTGCATTTGAGCAGCTTGGATGTAGAAGATTCATTAAATGTACTCCATGCATGCATTAAATGCTATTCTTCTTTAAGCAACATCCTAATAATTGGAGGTACTTATCTATCCTTGGTCAAAATGTCTTTACCTGAAATTGTGTAAATAATAGAGTTGTACGAAGTGAATAGAGTTTCCCAAGGTTAACAAAACAAGCGCTAGGTAGATGTTGAAGCAATTAAAAAAAAATTCTTTTAAGTTTTCCCATTTTGGTTGATTTATATGAAATTGTAATTAAAAATTAAAATTACCTTAAAGTCAGTCCACCATTTTAGTTTGTCCTCCTCAGTTAGGGGTGGACAGTGGCCAAATGTCTCAATCTTCTTGAAGAATCAAACATTTCTTACATCCAATCTCGATCCATTGTGCTGCATGTTGATGATGAAATTATCAACACTTAATAGTATACTTATACCCTACAGAGATCTAATACTTGAATCATACGGATATCAGTGTCCAGTGCACTGCATATGTCACATGTGAACTTTGCTGTTCAAACTTAGTATGTAAGTATTTCAAACATACTAATTCATGTAATTGATTATCGGGTTAGTGTAAGAATTTTGTATTTGTAAATCCTAGATGAATAGGATACAAAATGTTCGAGCTAAAGATAATACAATAATTCATACTTCATCATTCATACATCGAAATTTTAGTTAACACGTACGTATAAACATTGTAATTCATACATCGTAATTTCATTTAACACATACGTATAAACACCATAACTCATACATCATAATTCATACATCCTAATTTCATTTAACGTGTACGTATAAACACCATAACTCATACATCGTAATACATACATCGTGATTTCATTGAATGTGAACGTATAAACATTGTAATTCATATATAATAATTCATAGATCATGATTTCACTTAACACGTAAGTATAAAAATTTTAAAAAAATTACTCTTTTAATTATTTTTTATCTATCACAATTTTTAAAATATTTTAGTTAGTTGAAACTTGTTTGTTATTTAAAAGTCATATGTACTAAAGCAACATGTTTTCAAAAACTTGGCCCATTGTCAAGCCTTTTAGTCTATGCATCCCATATATTTTATACACCCACCACATTGCTATTTGCAACATTTTGTTGAAAAACTTGGGACAATTCTACTGCCTACGACTTTTACTATATGCAACTCCTATATATTTTCCACTCCCACCACTTTACTATTTCCAACATATTAATGAAAAACATGGGTCCATTTTACTGCCCATGACTTTCAGTCTATGCAGCCCCTATTTTTTTATACACCCACCACATCAGTATTTACAACATTTGTTGAAAAACTTGGACCCATTCTGTTGCCCAAGACTTTTACTCTATGCAGCCCCTATTTATTTTATACACCCCGTATATCACTATTTGCAATATTTTCTAGAAAAGCTTGGGCTAATTTTGCTGTCCAGGACTTTTACTCTATGCAGTCCCTATTTATTTTCTACACCCATCACTTCACTCTTTGCAACATATTCTTGAAAAACATGGGCCCATTATGCTGCCCACGAATTTTACTCTGTGCAGCCCCTATATATTTTTCTACACCCATGACATCATTATTTGCAACATCTTCTTAAAAAAACTAGGCCCATTCTGCTGTCAATGATTTTCACTCTATGCATTCCCTATTTATTTTCTACACTCACTACTTCACTATTTGCAACATATTCTTGAAAAACATGGGTTCATTCTGCTGCCCATTTACTTTTACTCTATGCAGTCCCTATTCCTTATGTTTCTCTGAAAACCTCAACTTCTAAATCTATAATGTAGTGAATTATTACAAGATAACCAATGAAAAAAAATAAAAAACTTCTAAATCTATAATGTAGTGAATTATTACAAGATAACCAATGAAAAAAATATAAAAAAAAAACTTCTAAATCTATAATGCAGTTAATTATTACAAGATAACCAATAAAAAAAATAAAAAACGCAATTTCTTGATTCATCCTTTAAATGGTAATAAGTTTGTTTCCTTCCCAATTAGCACTTCTTTTATTAATTACTGTACTGACCAGTCCTCGGATGTAAAACAAGGTCTCATACACGAGAGTGAGAGAAAAAACCACAGAAGATAAGGAACACAAGACACGGGTCCGTTCCACCAAATGGAGGCGACAGCGTTACCATGCAACAGCTTATGGAAACGATGCGCGCCCTCCAGGAGACGGTGGCGGAGTCCAGAGCGCATCAGGCGCGTATGCAGGAAGACCTGACTGCCTCACAGGCCAGGAATGAGGAGTTGCACCGAGCGAATGAGGAGCTGCGCTTGAATTTGCAACACATGCAACAAGCTGGAGATCGTGGGGAAGATGATCGAGCCCCACCAGTGTCCCCAAGGGCCTTTCCCATGCCTTTCTCCTAGGCGATTATGAACACGGTGGTCCCAGCCACCTTTGTAGGGCCTAAGACCGTGTTCACCGGGAAAGAAGATCCTGAAACACATCTCACTGCTTTCCATACGCAGATGATGTTGTCAGGAGGGTCCGACGCAGTGCACTGTAAGCTCTTTATGGCCACACTGACAGGAACCGCGCTAGAATGGTTTGTGAGTTTGCCTGAAGGACATATCACATCTTTCGCGCAATTCTCTGCGCTGTTCAGGGAGCAATATCTTGTCAACAGGGCCCCTCCCCCAGTGTCTTACGATCTTTTCGATGTAAGGCAGCACCAGAGGGAGTCCCTTAAAGATTACCTCAACAGGTTTGGGGCGATGGTGGTGAGGTTGCACACCAAGGATGAAGACATGGTGGTGCACGCCTTCAGGAAGGGTGTATTGCCAGGGCCTTTCAGCGAATCTCTGATACGCGGCCGCCCCAAGACTTTCGGCGACATAAAACGACGTGCCGTGGCCCACATTGTCATCGAAGGAGAGCTCAGCGAGAAGCGAGAAAGCGCAGTCTCGTTAAGGCCCCGAGCGCTTAATCGGCCTCAACCACTGCGGTGCACGAGGCAGCCACAGAGAAGAAGGCTCAAGGGAAACAGAAGCCTTATGAGCCCCGAAAACCACAAGCTAGGGGACGAAGCAAAGATGACATGCCCCCTAGGCATGACTTCGTGGTCGAGCTGAAGGAGCTGATTGCCATTCCTAATGTGGCAGAAAGATTGAAGATGCCCCCAAAGAGTGACAAGAGGCTGGGGCCAAACAAAAACGCCTGGTGCGAGTTCCATCAGGCCTTTGGTCACCCCATTCGAAATTGTCTGGCCTTGGGCCACCAATTGGACGAGTTAGTGAAGAGTGGGTTTTTGAATGACTACCTGAAGGAGGCACCAGAGGGCGAGGCGGTCATTGTGTCAAGGACAGACCAGGGGCATGAAATGCCCATACATGGTGAGATCCACACTATATCGGGTGGGTTCTCAGGAGGAGGGTGCACTTCTTCGCAGCGTAAGAAGTATGCACGTTCGGTGATGGCAGTGGAGGCCTGCGAGGAAGACCACTTCCCGGACATCGACCTCGTCTTCACAAAGGCTGATCGCCGAGATGTTGTCCCCCATGATAACGATCCGGTGGTCATTTCAGTTGTCACTGCCGCACGCAAGGTGCACCGGGTATTAGTAGATCAGGGAAGCTCGGCCGATGTGATGTTCTGGTCGACTTTCAACAAGTTACAGTTGTCTCCTGATCAGCTGCGACCCTACGTCGGCTGTTTGCATGGGTTCGCAGGAGACCAAGTAGAAGTGCGGGGGTACATAGAGTTGAGGACCACATTCACTGATGGAGTAGCATCCCGCATAGAGAACATCAAGTACCTTGTAGTGAACGCCCCCTCTGCCTACAACATACTTCTGGGCAGACCGGCCCTGAACAGGCTAGGGGCTGTGGTGTCCACAAGGCACATGAAGATGAAGTTGCCCTCGATGGAGGGGATGGTGGTAACCATCAAGTCAGATCAAAAAGAGGCTAAAAGGTGCTATGAGAATAGCCTCAAGACAAAGAGGGGAGTCTGCATGGTGACCACCTCACCACCGGGAGGAGGTGTCAATGAAGCAGATATGCCCCGAGGTGACGTCGGGGTCACCCGAGCAGAGGTCGCCCGGGCGAGGTGACCCGAACCGGCAGAGGAGGTCGTGCAGAAGGAGATCAGGGGGAAGATTTTCAAGCTGGGTAAATCCCTGTCTCAGGAGACCCAAGACCAGGTGGCGGGAGTTATAGGAAAGCATCTGGACGCTTTCGCTTGGTCCCCCTCAGACATGCCAGGCATTGACCCTGATTTTCTATGCCATCGCTTGGCACTGAATCCCCAAGTCAGACCAGTCCGTCAAAGTTGAAGGAAGTTCAATGATGAACGAAGGCAGGTAATCAGGGAGGAAACACAGAAGTTGCTGAAAGCAGGCCACATACGGGAAATACAATACCCTGAGTGGCTTGCGAATGTTGTCCTGGTAAAAAAGGCCAATGGGAAGTGGAGGATGTGTGTGGACTTCACAGATCTAAACAAGGCCTGTCCAAAAGATTCCTACCCTCTGCCTAACATAGATGCGTTAGTAGACAGTGCCTCGGGCTGCAAGTTACTCAGCTTCTTGGACGCTTTCTCTGGGTACAATCAGATCAAGATGCACCCGATGGATGAGAACAAGACTGCGTTCATGACAGAGCTGTCTTGTTACTGCTACACAGTCATGCCGTTTGGGCTGAAGAACGTGGGTGCCACATATCAGAGGCTGATGGACAAAGTCCTCGCCCCCATGCTGGGACGCAATGTGCAGGCCTATGTAGATGACATGGTGGTGACGTCCCAGGCACGAGATCAGCATGTTGACGACTTGGAGGAGCTATTTAATACAATAGCAAAGTACAGGCTGAAGTTGAATCCAGAAAAGTGCGTCTTTGGGGTGGAAGTAGGCAAGTTCCTTGGGTTTTTGCTCACGGAAAGAGGGATTGAGGCCAACCCAGACAAGTGTGCAGCGATCATAGCCATGAGGAGCCTGACGTCGGTCGAAGAAGTGCAACAGTTGACGGGTCGGATGGCTGCACTCTCCAGGTTCGTGTCAGCCGGAGGAGACAAAGGCCACCCTTATTTCCAATGCCTAAGGAGGAATAGCAGATTCACCTGGACTGCAGAATGTGAGCAGGCCTTCCTTAAGCTCAAAGAGTATCTGGCCAGCCCGCCAGTCTTGTGCAAGCCTCAGCTCGGCACACCCCTGCGTCTGTACTTTGCAGTTACAGATAGGGCGGTGAGTTCTGTCTTGGTTCAAGAACAGCAACAGAGCCAAAAGCCCATTTATTTTGTCAGCAAAGTGTTGCAGGGGCCTGAGACGAGATACCAAGCCTTAGAAAAGGCAGCATTAGCAGTGGTGTTTTCAGCCAGGAGACTTTGCCACTATTTCCAGAGCTTCACAGTGGTGGTGATGACAGATTTACCAATATGCAAGGTCCTGCAGAAGCCTGATGTGGCAGGAAGAAAGGTGCGTTGGGCAGTCGAGTTGTCAGAATTCGACATCCAGTATGAACCCAGGGGCCCGATCAAAGGACAGGTCTACGCTGACTTTGTGGCCGAGATGTCCTCAACCGAGGCCCAACAGGAGGGACCCAACTTCAAGTGGGTATTGTCAGTAGACGGGTCCTCGAATCAGCAAGGCAGCGGAGCGGGGGTGATCCTGGAAGGACCCAAGGGGTTGTTGATAGAGCAGGCCCTGCGGTTCGCTTTCAAAGCCAGCAATAACCAGGCCGAGTATGAGGCTTTGATCGTTGGGATGTTGTTGGCAAAGGAGATGGGAGCGCAGAGCCTTATGGCCAAGAGTGACTCACTGTTGGTCACCGGTCAAGTGGCGGGAGAGTACCAGGCCAAAGACCCTCAGATGGCCTCTTACTTGGAGTATGTCCAGAGATTGAAGAGTTCATTTGAAATATTTGAACTAGTACACGTGCCCAGGGAGCAGAATGCCAGAGCTGACTTGTTGGCCAAACTCGCCAGCTCAGGCAAGGGGGGCAGACAGAGGACAGTCATCCAGGAGACTCTGAGGGCGCCTCGTACTTATACAGCTGATAACTTGGTGGGAGTCTATCAGATCAACTAGTCAGATGGTGAGAAGAGGAGTCATCGCTCGTTGACTCCAGAAACTTTGAAGAAACCACGAGTCAACGCATGCATGCTAATGGAGGTAGAGGCGTCGCAGGTCTGCCTGCTACAGAGTGGAGAGACATGGATGACGCCCTATAAGCGTTACATAGCAGATGGAATGCTCCCAGTAGAGCCGACAGAGGCAAAGAAGATAAAGAAGAACTCGTCCAAGTACACGCTCATTGAAGGTGAGTTGTACAGACATGGGTTTACCCACCCCATCTTAGTCTGCGTGCATGGCGAGCAGTGTGTGAGGATAATGGCAGAGCTCCATGAAGGCATCTGTGGTAGCCATATCGGAGGTCGAGCTCTGGCTTCTAAGGCCATTCGAGCAGGGTACTACTGGCCAACGATGAGGGAAGATTGCACTAGGTATGCGCAGCAGTGCAAGCAATGCCAGTTGCATGCTGATTGGCCTAAGGCGCCACCAGAAGAGCTCAGGTCGATATACAGCCCTTGGCCGTTTCACACATGGGGAATAGACATCTTGGGGCCCTTCCCTTTGGCGATACGACAGATGAAGTACCTCGTGGTTGCCATAGAATATTTCACGAAGTGGATCGAGGCTGAGCCAGTAGCACAGATTACAGCACAAAAGATCCAACACTTCGTGTGGAAGAATATAGTCTGCCGCTTCGGGGTACCCAAACGCTTGGTGTCTGACAATGGCACGCAGTTTGCAAGCCAGCAGTTGGGGAAGCTATGTACAGAGCTGGGGATCAAGCAAGTGTTTGCATCAGTCGAGCACCCACAGACCAATGGGCAGGTCGAGTCGGTCAACCGAGTCCTCCTCAGAGGACTGAAGAGAAGGCTGGAGAAAGCAAAGGGAAGGTGGGCTGAAGAGGTTCCCAGAATAGTATGGGCCTACCATACTACTCCCCAGTCCACTACTAAGGAGACTCCCTTCAGTTTGGTGTATGGTTCAGATGCCATGATCCCTGTGGAGATCCAGGAGAACTCGCCACATTTCCAGAACTTTGTGGCTGAGGAATCCAATGAAGAGAGGAAGGTGAATCTCGATCTTTTGGATGAAGCCAGGGAAGAAGCAGGAATCAAAGCTGAGGCGCTGAAGAGGAGAGTCGAGCTCAAACACAGTTCTAAGCTGAGAGCTCGGCAGTTCCAGGTGGCAGACCTCGTCATGCGCAAGGCGTCTCCATACCAGATAGAGAACAAGCTATCCCCTAAGTGGACTGGTCCTTTCAGAGTGACAGAGGCCCTAGGAAATGGAGCATATAGGCTTGAGACTCTAGAAGGAGGTCTGATTCCTCGAACATGGAATGCGACCCACCTGAAGTATTATTTCAGTTAAAGCCATGTAATCTTGTACACTACACAATACAGGGGACACTCTTTTTTCCCTTTCTAAGGGTTTTTAATGAGGTCACCCAATAAAATTCAATTAAAGTTATATATTTTTAATGTGTTGGTACAATGTTATTAGAACCTGTCACTTGGAGTTAGAGGTCTCGTAAGTGGAGAGGTAGGTTCGTAGAGAACACCTCCACTTCGAGTGAGAATTTCCAATGTGAAAGAAGGGTTCGCCCAGAGAAATCCTCCTCGCCTGTGAGTGATGTGAGGTCAGTTAGAACCTGTCACTTGGAGTTAGAGGTCTCGTAAGTGGAGAGGTAGGTTCGTAGAGAACACCTCCACTTCGAGTGAGAATTTCCAATGTGAAAGAAGGGTTCGCCCAGAGAAATCCTCCTCGCCTGTGAGTGATGTGAGGTCAGTTAGAACCTGTCACTTGGAGTTAGAGGTCTCGTAAGTGGAGAGGTAGGTTCGTAGAGAACACCTCCACTTCGAGTGAGAACTTCCAATGTGAAAGAAGGGTTCGCCTAGAGAAATCCTCCTCGCCTGTGAGCGATGTGAGGTCAGTTAGAACCTGTCACTTGGAGTTAGAGGTCTCGTAAGTGGAGAGGTAGGTTCGTAGAGAACACCTCCACTTCGAGTGAGAACTTCCAATGTGAAAGAAGGGTTCGCCCAGAGAAATCCTCCTCGCCTGTGAGCGATGTGAGGTCAGTTAGAACCTGTCACTTGGAGTTAGAGGTCTCGTAAGTGGAGAGGTAGGTTCGTAAAGAACACCTCCACTTCGAGTGAGAACTTCCAATGTGAAAGGGTTCGCCCGGTTAAATCCTCCCTCGCCCATGGGCGATGAGAGGTCAGTCAGAACCTATTAGTTGGGGTTAGAGGTCTCGTGAGTGGAAAGGGGAGTTCGCAAGGAACACCTTCCCCCTCCGAGTGAGAACTCCCAGATTAAAATAAAGGTTCACTAGTGAAATTAGCAGAAAAGCATGCTACTTAAGATTCATTTTTATAGGTGCATTATTTGTGATCGTGAGTCCACCAAATATAAAGCACGTCAAACAGATGAACAAGCAGCAGAAATTCAAAGGCAAGCAAAGTGCTGCATAAAACAAAGTATTTATATTACAAAGGAGGGTGATTACAAGATGTTCAGCTACTAAATACAATCACTTAGAAGACCTATCTGGGCACTATTTGCCCGTCGATCACCTGCATGGTTGCAGAGTATGGTGAGAGGTCCATCTCAGGATGCACGCAGGTAACCTGAGCATGGGCATCACCAAAGCCTTCCCCATAGGCGTCGGCGGCGTCGTTAATAAGCTCGGTTTCAGTCTTCTTCAGCAATTCAATTTGTTGGGCAAGTTCCTCCTCAACCTTGCCCAGCTGAACTTCTCGGTCGGTAGCCCTCTCCTCCAGCTTGGTCATTTTGGCTTGAGCCCCCTCCGCTTGCTCTTCCAGTTCAATGATCTTGTTGCGGAGGGGGAGTATTTTAGCTTCAAGCTGGAGGGCCTCCTGCCCCTTGGAGAAGAGAAGCTTCTTGGTCTCCTTCTCAGATTGACGGAGACTACCCAGTTCTTGATTAAGGGCAGTCTCGCGCTTAGCCGCTTGGCGGAATTGGAGATCCTTCTGCTCCAGCTCTTTCTCCAATTGGACGATTTTCTCAAGCAGCCCCGCCTCAACGTTGCCCTTGACCAGCAAGGAGTTTGAAGCGGCCAGGAACTCCCCGAGACCATGACTGAGGAGGTTCTCGAGGGAATTTCTGTCCATGGCCTCCAAAGCAGCTCAGCCTGGCATCTGCGCAAGGGACCTTTGGAGCAGAGAAAGCAGTTCTGGGGCAAAAGGCATCTGGCCAGAAGGAGGAGCACTCTCCCCACCCCCTCAAGCGTTAAGATTGGCTCAGGAGGGGATGAAGCGCTGGGAGGGTGCTCCCTAAAGGATGAAGGGTGCCCTTCTGTGGCCGAAGAGACCTCCGCGGCTGTCCCCACCCTTTTCCTTTTGAAGACAAGGCCGGAACAGGTGTCCTCGTCATCAGAAACCTCCACAGGGGCTGCCTTCTTGGACTTTTCAGCAATGGGTTCCAGGGTAGCACCCGCGAGTGATGAAGGACTTGCAGGAGCTGAACCGCTAGCATTGCGGCGATTCAGCACATCCGCCAGCCTTTTCTTCTTGTCAGCGCTGAGCACCATGCCTGCAGTGAACAATAAGAAAGGATGAGAAAGACAAGGCATTAGGTATGTGAACAGTTAAATGCAAGATGAAGTTGATGTACCAATGTATACGCTAAGAGTCTCAGCGTCGTATTCATGCCTAATCAGCTGGGTGGAGTCAAACACCACGCCCCAGCTGGAAATGGTCTGGCAGAGTTCTTGGTCAGGGACAGTCAACTCCTCAAGCCTGCGTCGTTTCTTGAACTTCAACTCCCCCACCCAATATAATGGGAACCCATCAAGCATGGTGGGGTCGTAAGAGCTGCAGCAGACTCGAAAGAACCTTCCCTTGAAGTTCTTGTACGACTGCGAGAAGAGAGTGAGTAGGACTCTCCCTGCCACCCCATTCAGGCTCACCCAAAGCCTCTTGCCGGGGCTCTTCGCCTCGAAGAAGTAAAGAAAGACGTCGACAGATGGGGTGAACCCTAGATTATTGCAAAGGACAAAGAATGCCCTGATAAAGGCCCAACTGTTGGGGTGCAGTTGGGCAGACGCCACATTTAATTCTGTGAGTAAAGCCCTCTCGAACCCGGTGAAAGGAAGGCGGACTTTGACTCGTTTGAAGATGGTGGCGTAGAAGAAGAAGAACGGTTCCCCGTTGTTGCAGCGATCATCGGCGCACACGGTTCGTTTTCGGTACAGGGTCGCACAGAGACATACGCGTCAATCTCCCTGCCAAAGACGCGTCCTTTGATCTCATTTTCATCATCCCTGTGCTTTCGAAGATCCTCGCAGGATGTGAGTTTGGAGGTCTCAGCAAGGAGATCCTCAGAAGCCCATGGGTAGAGGGCCCTGTAATCGACCGCTACGGTTGGAGGAGGGTTGGAGGTAGTTTTGGTTCTGGCCATCTCGAATCTAAACAAATGAGAGGCAGGAAAAGGAAAAAACTCAAAAGAAAACAATGGTGGACGAAGACTCGAAGGTAGAACGAACCCAGAAAAGAAGAACAAAACCCTAGAATGCATAAATAACACACAGGCCCAGAACAGCAGCATGCAATATGGAGAACAGAGATTATGTCATGAAGGTGGAGAAGACATAAAAATCATACCTTTGGTTGAGCGAGGGCGGAGAAGTTCGAAAAGCTTGGTGAGAGGAGGAGAGCATGCGTTGGAAGATAGAGTTTACAGAAGGTAAGAATGCAAAGTGATGAAACAGTGAAGTGGCGCGGGGTTTTGAAGAGGTTTAACGTAGCCCTAGGGAGCACAAACGTTATGAATCTCAAACCGTTGATGCACCCACGTGTTAGCGGATGAAAGGGGGTTGGTGAAGTGTCCTTTCAGTGCACTGTTCATGTACTTATGCGCAGAGCCACGTAGGCCACCCGAGTCAATGACTTAGTCTCTACGCTGAAACAAGTTAACAGCTCGAGACTAGGGGGGCTTGTGTACCGATCAGTCCTCGCCCATCACTTAGTCTCTTTGCTGAAACAAGTTAACAGCTTGAGACTGGGGGGCTTGTGTACTGACCAGTCCTCGGACGTCAGCTGGGTCCCATAGCATGGGCCAAAGCCACGTGGAATGGACCCCACAGGGGGTATTGAACAGAAAGGGGTGATTAGTCATCAGCCTACAAAGAAGGGCGATGAGTCATAGAAAGGGGTGATTAGTCATCAGCCTACAGAAAGGGGTGATTAGTCATCAGCCTACAGAAAGGGGTGATTAGTCATCAGCCTACAAAGAAGAGCGATGAGTCATCAGCCTACAGAAAGGGGTGATTAGTCCTCAGCCTACAGAGAAGGGTGATGAGTCATCAGCATGTTCCCACAAAGAAGGGTGAGTAGTCATCAGCGTGATGGTCACTAGAAAGGGCTTATGTGTCCTTGTCACTTCGCAGGGTGATCAGTCCTCGGCAACAGAGTGTGGCGAGGTGACATCGATCCTGGGTGATTTGAACAACGTAACCAGAACAGTTAAGATTGGTTCCCAGTGTGGGCCAATGACCAGTTAAATACCCAGAGGTAGGGAGAGGCCTGGATCACGAAGTGCCCATGCGGGTAGCAGGGAGAGCATAGTTAGGTGCAAAGTCCTGAGGGGTCGAGTACTCATCAGAACTAGGGTTTCCCAGTGAAGCTACATGCATGGCACATGAACAGTGAAGGCGCTCCCAGAACAGGTGGCCCCAGAGACTAGGTGCACAAAGAGGCATCCAGGTGGTCACCCTGTTAAAGTTTGCACTCCAGAGAAGGAAACCTTATGTGCTAGATTACCCTAAGATTGGGTGATAGCGGCGCAAGGGTATTCCAGTAAACCCTAAATATGGCTAGTAGCGCAATGAACCCTAATTAGGACTAGCGGCGCTGTAAACTCTAGACTATATAAGGGACAGTAAAATACTTCACAAAGGTACGCAGTTTCTAGACCTAAACACAGAGAAACTCAATACACTTGGTGTTTCTTGCCCTACACTGACTTGAGCGTCGGAGTGCAAACGGCCTCTAGGGCGCCCCTTTCTCTTTTGCAGGTGCAGATTGTTTCGCAAAGAACCAAGCACATATCAACGTGAGGAAGGTGGTGCATGAGTATCGTGGAGTCAACTGACAGGCGAGTCAACCGGCAAGAACAATTACCTTTCCTTTTATTCTCATTTTCCGTTATAACAAATAAACAATTTTAAGGCCAAGATATGAATTTGGTACACGCACAAAAACTTTGTTCTTCCCCATTTTCATGCATAACAGCGTTGTCCTTCCCCATTACAATTTGTGATTTTTTAAAGTTTAAAACAAATTATATTTCTAGTAAAACCATTCCAATAACCTGCACAACAATCACATAAACAACAACATTCACATATACAACAATAATCACAAAAAAACAATTAAACAAAAAAACAATTAATCAAAAGCTTAGTAATTTTATAAATTTACCTCAAAAGAAGGATGGAAGATCGACTTCGAGTTAGAGGTGGAGCTAGAGGTGGTGGAGCATCGGCAGTGAAGACACAGTTGGAGCTAAAATGAAGAAGAAGGAACAAAGTTAAGAAAAATCATAACATACAGAGAAGAGAAGAGAAATGGAGAAGGAAGAGAAGACCGAAAGTGAAGAGAGGCGGGACTAGGCAGTAGAGGGTAGTGGGAGGTGCGACGGCAAAGGAAGTAAGAGAGGGAGACTCATGGCAAAGGGCGTGAGGGTAGGAGACTCACGGCGAAGGGCAACATTGGAGCTGAAATGAAGAAGAACAACAAAAAGTTAACAAAAATAATAACATACAGAGAAGAGAAGAGAAAGGGAGAAGGAAGAGAAGACCGATGGTGAAGAGAGGCCGGACTGGGCAGCATCGACCGGTGGAAGGCACGGCGACGAAGCAGTGATGGTAGGACTCGCGACAAAAGGCAATGGAAGGTAGAGTTAAATACGGAGAGTGAGTGTGAAGTAGAGAGATATTAGGTTTAAATTGAGAATTTGGGGAAAATGAGGGCGCAGAGAGAAAATGTGCCACTTATATTAGCACAAACGATGCATCGGTCACGTTTGATGCACAATGTCCCGAGGACTTTGCATCGGCTGGCCGATGCCAAGACTCATAAATATAAAAATAAATTTTTTAAATTCAAGATATAATTAAGAAATATTACGTATAAATTTATATTTTTATAAATTCTTTCCAAATACATAAATCACTAAATTTAATAGATATTTAATTCACCATTTTCATAATATTTTGAACATTTAATTAAATCTTCATAAACTCAAATAGAAATTTAAAGAAAATAATTTAATTTATACAATGAAAATAAATAAATAATTCAATTAAACATTGGTTTGGAAAGTCATTTATTCTTACAAGTGTTGTTTCTATCTACTATTATCTAAAAATAATCAAGTTATTAATGTTTGGACGAAAACAAAAAATTGTAAGAATTAATGGCCTAAACAAGAGGGGAGTGAGGTATTTAATGAAAGATTTTCACAAATATTGTCTAAGAATGAAATTCTTTGAAGAATTACAGAAAGAGCAATCAGAGAAGCCAAGAAACCAAAACAATAAAAATTGTTTGCAGAATATCAACCGGTTGAAATTTCGTTTTAACCGGTTGTTTATAGCGGTAGAGACAAAAACCACACCAAACAGTTTGTAATGAGAGAGAGAGAAGATTGCACAACCAATTTATATTGGTTCACTCTTACACCAAGAGCTACATCCAATCCCAAGAACTACTAGGTATTTCACTATGTAACCAACCACAGATTACAACACACAAACACTGTTGAACCAAGTGGTGTTCAAGGTTTTGAAGAATCCAAATCCTTTGAAGGATGATGAAGCTTTTGCTGTGCTTGCTGTTGCTGTGCTGGTTTAGTTAGGATCTGGGTAGTTTGAGTTATGTAACTCAACCTTTGATTGAATCTAAAGCTCAAGCATCTCAACTTTCAAACAAAGTAAAGTGTTTTTTTTCAAACTGAGTTAAAACAACTAATTGTTTTATCGAAACAACCGATTGTTTAAGCTTAGGTGTTTTGAAAACTGTTTTGAAGTGTGAAAATTGGTTAAGTAACAAAACAACCGATTGATTCGAGGAAACAATCGATTGTTTGTTATGTTTTTATAACAGAAAACAGTTTTGACTTTGACTGAGCTTTAAATGCTTTTAATTCATACGCTCCAGTCATTAAATGCTTTGACCAATCTTTCTAAAGCAATTAAGAGTTTGTTAAGATTTGATTACAAACATCTTCTTTATATATATACAGAAAAACATATTTGAGTAAGAAGAATCTAAGTGAATTGAGAAAGTTTTTCTAAGAGTTGGAGATTGCTTAGAGTTTTGGTTGATCAAACTGCTGAGATAGGATTCTCTTGTACTGATTTCAGATTGCTTCTGTAACAAGTGTAATCCTTGTAATTCTGTGAACATTCGTTTGTGCTGTTGCTAAGAAGAGCTGTGTGTTCTTGAGGGGATCAAGATCAGCTTTCTTAGTGTGGTGTGCTGACCAAGGAAAGTGTGTTTCTTGAGGGTGTTCAAGGTCACTTTCTTGGTTGTGTGTAAGTAATCTAGTGTTGATTGCTTAGTGGATTTCCTCAGGGTTTCTGAGAAGACTGGATGTAGCTCTGGGTTGGAGTGAACCAGTATAAACATCTGTGTACAATCTCTCTATCCCTAACTCTTTAATTTCAGTTTGTTTGTTGTTTGTTGGTATAAACAACCGATTGTTTTCCTGGCAGTGCTGTTTTGCTTGCTGTTTTGGCAAAGTGAATTGCTTAATCATTTGATTTCTGAAAGATATTCATTCTAGCTTGGAAAAGTTTGCGAAAACCTCTTTAAACAATTCACCCCCCCTCTAGTTTAAAGCCATCTTTCCTAACAATTGGCATCAAGAGCTTGGTTCTTGAAAGTCATTCAAGTTGATCCTAAAATCTTTTAAAATGGCTGATAGACTACCTTTTGGGGAAGGTGCTTCAATAAACAGACCACCCTTGTTCTGTGGTTTGAATTACCAGTTTTGGAAAGTTAGAATGAAAATATTCATGGAATCTCTTGACAAAGGAATTTGGGATGCAATTGAAAATGGTCCTTTTATACCATAGTTTGAAAAAGATGGTTTTGTCATTGAGAAGCCATGGTCTCAATGGACTGATGCAGAAAGCAAAAAGGCCAAATTTGATTGCATTGCCAAAAATATTATAGCCTCTGCTTTAAATTCTGATGAGTTTTTCAGGGTATCACAATGTAAATCATCAAAGGAAATGTGGGATACTTTGGAGGTCACTCATGAAGGAACAAATGAAGTTAAAAGAGCTAGAAAGCATGCTCTAATCCAAGAGTATGAAATGTTCAGAATGCTTAAAGGTGAAACAATTGCTGAAGTACAGAAAAGGTTTACTCATATCATCAATCACCTTATGAGCCTAGACAAGACTTTTGACAAAGAAGAGCTAAACATCAAGATCTTGAAATGTCTTGATAGAGCATGGCAACCAAAGGTAACTGCAATTTCTGAATCTAAAGATCTAACATCCTTAAGTGTTGCTTCTTTGTTTGGAAAGCTTAGGGAACATGAGCTAGAGATGAATAGACTCAATGTTCAAGAGAATCAAGATAAGCACACAAGGAGCATAGCCTTGAAAGCATCCAAACACAAGGGAAAGCAAGATTCAAGTGATGATAGTGATGAGGAAAATCTGAGTTTGCTGTCAAGAAAATTCAGCAAATTCCTAAAGAGAAACCGCAACAAAGACAACAACAAGGATAGGTATGGAAACAAGAAATCCAATGATTTAAATTCAAATAACTATACTTGTTTTGGTTGTGGTGAGCAAGGTCACATAAAGGCAGATTGTCCCAACAAGAGCAAGGAGAAAAAGACAAGCTATAAGGAGAAGAAAGGCAAGACAAAAAGAGCCTACATAGCTTGGGATGAAAATGAAGTGTCTTCATCAAGTGAAGATGAAAAAGCCAACATATGTTTAGTGGCTGAGGATGATGATGATGCTTGCAGTTCAAGTGAGGTAAGTTCTTGTGCTTCCTTAAATGAACAAAATTATTGTGAATTGCTTGAAGCTTTTCAAGAAACTCATGATGAAGCTAATCGATTGGTGCTTTCAAACAATCGATTGAGAGATCTTAACAATGGGCTTGAAAAGAGAGTTAAATCACTTGAAGAGGATCTGAGAAAAGCAAAAATTGATTTTGAAAAGATGGAAAATCATTTCAAAAACACCTCTTGTAAGTGTGATACTCTCATTTGTGAAAATTGTGAAAATCTTGAGAAAAATGTTCAATATCTTGTTGAAACTGTGGACAAGCTTTCAAAAGGGAAATCAAACTTTGAGAATGTCTTGGCATCTCAAAATTGTGTTTTTGGAAAGGCTAGTTTAGGCTTCAATCCACAGAACAAGCAAGATAGGTTTTCAAAAAGTTGTTTAAGAAAACCAGAAAAACAACCGATTGTTAAGACGAAACAATCGATTGTGACATGCTTTTATTGCATGAAAAAGGGCCATTCGGTTAGATTCTGCAAAATAAGAAAGTTTTCTGTTCCAAGAGGCTACATGAAATGGATCCCTAAAGGATGTGAGGTTCCAAGTGTGAAAAAGAAACCAATTGGACCCACATTTGTGAAAGGACCAAATCTTGTTGCTTGAACTAATGTTTGTGCAGGAAAATAAATAGAAAAAGAGGAGCTGAGCCAACTGGTTAGACTGTTAAAGACAAAGGGCAATCATTGAAGCTGAATCAATGCTTTGCAGAAGGTCAATTCAATGAAAAGAAGCCTTCTTGATCAACAAGCAATTGGCTCATTGAAGAAACAACACAAGGATGAGATTTTTCTTTTACTGTCCTCAATTTTAGTATTAAAGTTCTTTCCTGTGATTAATCCCTCTTTGGTCAATGTTATCTGTTGTTATCTGCTTCTGTTTTTGGTTAAAAATTTCTTAAAATCAAGTTTTAACTGCTGCAGAAAAACAACCGATTGTTTCTTCGAAACAACCGATTGTTTTGAGTCTGACAGCACTGTGAAGAAATTGATTTAATTTTGAATTCTTCTTCTATCCGTTGCAGATCAAATTCAAAAGGGAGAATCTTGGTCAAAATATCTGTATTGAAAGCTGAACGTGCTCAGAAAGTGGTTACAACATTCATAAAGGAATATATTCCAAAATCTTGGAAATTCAAGAGTCTTTATGACTAGTCAAAAGACCATGTGTTTTTCAGTTTCTTTTTCTGACATGTTCTGTGCAGAACAACCTTCTCTCTCTGAAAATCAGGTACCCATTGAATGGAATTAATCATAAATTGGTTTTCGGATGGTTATAAAATCAGGTGCAGATGAACAACCAATTGCAACATCTCTTGCAACATCTCTTGCACCATCTCTTGAGAAAATCTGTAAAGAAGAGCTGCCCTCTGTTTTCTCATCTCTGCTGCCATGGAATCAACTCCTCCCACTTCTGGAAGAATCAAAACCAGAGCTGTAAGGTCTGGAGGAAGGCTGGAAGGATGGTTTTCTGGAGATAAAGATCTCATAGAAAAATATAGATATGAGACAAGTCTCAAGAAAATCAACAACCCCAAGGTTGTGAGTTTTGATTGGCTGAAAAGTCAAAAGCTGGACAATGTGAGGAAACTTCTCAAAGATCAGTATCTCAGAAGGTTTCTGGAGATGAAGGGCAACATATATACAGACTTGGTGAAGGTCTTCTACACCAATTTGAAATTTGAGGGAAACAACCTAGTTTCTCATGTAAAAGGTGTGGACATGGAGATAACCCATGAGGTTTGGGCTGCTGTTGCTGGACTCAAGTTTTCTGGACTGCGAATCAGCAAAGGCAATCTTGGTGTGGTGGAGGATTTCAACAAAATTCAGTTTTACAGAAGCTGTTTGAAAAACACTCAAGCTCAAGTGAGTGCATGCTCAGTTGGAGGGTTGAAACTGGATGAGAGGCTGCTTGCTCTCATTGTGACATGGATTCTAACTCCAAGGGGGAGCAACCATTCTGTTTTGACTGAAGAAGATCTGGTTTACATCTTCTGCATCACCAAGAAGGTCAAACTAAATTGGATCCACATCATCAAAGAGCACATGCAAAAAGCAATGAGGTTGGGTGACTATCACTATCCCTATGCTATTTTGATATCTAAATTCCTAAACTATTTTGAAGTTAATCTGGAAGATGAGACTTCTGAGCTGGTCAAGTCAACTCAAGAGTTGAACAATGGATCACTCAGCAAGATGGGATTTACAAAAATAGGTGGAAAATGGGTAAGCAAGGATGGTGATCATGGTGCCTCCTCTAGTGGTGCTGCTCAAGAAGAACCTACAGATATGGATGTTGAACATGAAGATCCAATAGGAGGGTTTCAAGATGCTGGACCCAGTGCGGCTGCTGAACATCCAGAAGAAAGGATTCAATCAATGTCACCTTTTGAAAGGTTCATGATGAATAGGATGGATAGCTTTGCTGAAAACCAAAGAAACCTCCATGATCTGTGTGTTAGCAATTTCCAGAGGTTTGATACCAGGTTTGACAACATGGATACAAGGTTCATGAGCCTGGATGAACAAATTGAAGTTGTTCAGAACCAAATCTTTGATCTTCAGTTTGGAGATAAGGAAGAATGAAGAAAAACAACCGATTGGATTGTCGAAACAATCGATTGTTTTTGCTGCTGTTGAAGTTTGATTTTCTTTTCTTTCCTTCTGCTGTTGCTTTTATAATTCTGATGTAATATGAACTTTTTATGGCTTTATCTCTTATATTTGTCTATTTGTGAAGACAAATAGGGGGAGATTTTATGCTTGTTTGCTTATATGCTTGTTTAAGACTGTTTTTAGCTGTTTTTACTGATATTAATTGTTTAAGCCTTAACTGTGTATATATATTCTAACCAAATATCAGAGGTTCAATGTCTGCTAAAAGTTCGTTTGCAGGAACTGCTTTAGATTTAATCAAAACAACACAAGCATTAGGGATCAAGCATCAGGGATTTGTCTTCATCAAATAGGGGGAGATTGTTGAACCAAGTGGTGTTCAAGGTTTTGAAGAATCCAAATCTTTGAAGGATGATGAAGCTTTTGCTGTGCTTGCTGTTGCTGTGCTGGTTTAGTTAGGATCTGGGTAGTTTGAGTTGTGTAACTCAACCTTTGATTGAATCTAAAGCTCAAGCATCTCAACTTTCAAACAAAGTAAAGTGTTTTTTTTCAAACTGAGTTAAAACAACCGATTGTTTTATCGAAACAACCGATTGTTTAAGCTTAGGTGTTTTGAAAACTGTTTTGAAGTGTGAAAATTGGTTAAGTAACAAAACAACCGATTGATTCGAGGAAACAATCGATTGTTTGTTATGTTTTTATAACAGAAAACAGTTTTGACTTTGACTGAGCTTTAAATGCTTTTAATTCATACGCTCCAGTCATTAAATGCTTTGACCAATCTTTCTAAAGCAATTAAGAGTTTGTTAAGATTTGATTACAAACATCTTCTTTATATATATACAAAAAAACATATTTGAGTAAGAAGAATCTAAGTGAATTGAGAAAGTTTTTCTAAGAGTTGGAGATTGCTTAGAGTTTTGGTTGATCAAACTGCTGAGATAGGATTCTCTTGTACTGATTTCAGATTGCTTCTGTAACAAGTGTAATCCTTGTAATTCTGTGAACATTCGTTTGTGCTGTTGCTAAGAAGAGCTGTGTGTTCTTGAGGGGATCAAGATCAGCTTTCTTAGTGTGGTGTGCTGACCAAGGAAAGTGTGTTTCTTGAGGGTGTTCAAGGTCACTTTCTTGGTTGTGTGTAAGTAATCTAGTGTTGATTGCTTAGTGGATTTCCTCAGGGTTTCTGAGAAGACTGGATGTAGCTCTAGGTTGGAGTGAACCAGTATAAACATCTGTGTACAATCTCTCTATCCCTAACTCTTTAATTTCAGTTTGTTTGTTGTTTGCTGGTATAAACAACCGATTGTTTCGAAGAAACAACCGATTGTTTTCCTGGCAGTGCTGTTTGGCTTGCTGTTTTCGCAAACTGAATTGCTTAATCATTTGATTTCTGAAAGATATTCATTCTAGCTTGGAAAAGTTTGCGAAAACCTCTTTAAACAATTCACCCCCCCTCTAGTTTAAAGCCATCTTTCCTAACAAACACCACAAAGAGTTGATCCTTTCCACACAAAATCACTCACCTTCTTTGCCTTACAACATACACACAAACAGAATAGCCCTCTGCCTAGCAGATTTACTGTTTTACAAGTATTCAAATTGAAAACAAATACAAGAATATAAGGAACAGATTACACCTGATGTTTAGGAAATCACAGAGCTCCTAAATCACTTCTTGAACCACTTGCACAGCCTAAAGCAATCTTGGCAAAACTTTGAATCAAAGCTCTCTCAAAACAATTTCTAAATCTCTCTTTCTATATTTTGAAATGAGGAGATTGATCCCTTTTTATAGCTCTACAGAACTAACCGTTTTAGGCAGTTAATCACGAGCCAAAAATAGTTTCAAAAACAACTGAAATCAGGTTTAACAAGTTTTTGAAAACCTATTAGAAATTCAAAAATCAATTGGTTGAAAAGTCGATTTAACCGGTTGAATCGATTATGACTATTAGTCAACCAAGTCAAAATCAGTTTGAAAACCTTCCAAACAAGCTATGTGTAAAACAACTGACTAAACCGTTAAATCAATCGGTTGTTTATCACTTAGCTTAGAAAACCACTTTTCTTTTTCAAAACCAGATTGATTTAGCTGTGCTTTGGTTTAAGAATGATTCTTACAAATTCTAAACATTCTAAAACTAATCCCTAACAGCAGCAGCATAGGCTCCAAGCTTTCTTCACAGAGTTGGGGTCATCAAAGCTTCATTTTCAACATTCTCCCCCTATTTGATGAAGACAAATCCCTGGGTTGCTTTGGGATGTTTTGTTTAGAATTTGGCACAAACTGCAATCACAAACAGATGCAGAAACACAGGATAATCCATTCTAGATATATCAAGCACCACAAAACCAGTTTTCACTAGGTGATTTCCAAGCAGGAAGATTAACCAAATCAATGTGAAGACCAGAAACACAAGCATAGGTGCAGCAATAGAAAAAATAGTCAGTTAAACTGCAGGAATAACCGGTTAAAAATGTCAAAGTAAGCAGTTTATCATCTACCTAAAGCAGTTTTCAAAAACATAATAAGTGCATGTATTAGATTATTACAACCCAACCCAAAGCCACTTCTCCCCCTATTTGTCTTCACAAATAGAGTTGAAGAAGGGATTAAAAAAAGCATAAAAGAAGAAAATTGTTCAGAATCAATAACCATAAATGGAAAGGAAGGCATAAAGCTTGCTTTATTCATCCTTGTTGTATTGCAGCTCAAAGAGTTGGTTCTACACAACCTCAATTTGTTCATCCAAGGTTTGAAACCTTGTATCCATGCTATGGAACCTTGTATCACACAACTCATAGAGATTTCGTTGACTTTCAGCAAAGCCATCCATTCGATTTATCATGAGCCTTTCAAATGGAGTCATTGATGTAATCCTTTCTTTTCCAGTAGCCGCACTTAGTCCAGCTTCAAATGCAGCAGCTTCCTCTCCAGCAGCAGTTTCATTTTCCTCCTCGGCTTGTGCTCCACTGGATGATCCAGCTGGATCTCCTCCTTTGCTTACCCATTTGCCATTGATTTTGGTGAATCCCATTTCGCTTAGGGACCCATTATTGATTTCACTTGAGGACTTCACTACCTCAAACACTTCTTCCTTTAAATCCACTTCAAAATAGTGAAGAAATTTAGAAACTAAGATGGCATAGGGATAGTGGAAATCACTTAATCTTGTAGCCTTTTGCATGTGGTCCTTAATAATGTGAATCCAATTCGGCTTCACCTTGTTCATGATATAGTAAATCTAAACCAAGTCTTCCTCTGACAGAGTTGAGTGGTTGTTGCCCCTTGGTGTGAGAATCCAGGAGATGATGAGGCAACAAGCCTTTCATTCAGTTTTAAGCCTCCAACAAAAAAGTTCCTCACTCTTGAGAGTGGATTTTTAAGGCAGCTCTTGTAGAATTGCATCTTGTTGAATTCATCCACCACTCTTATATTCCCTTTGTTGATCCTTAGCCCGGTGTACTTCAGTCTAGTTATGGCAGTCCACACCTCATGTGTTATCTCCAAGTCTACCCCTTTCACATAAGAACAAAGATTGTCACCATTAAATTGAAGGTTTGTATAGAAAATTCTTACCAAATTTGGATATATATTTCCAGACATTTCCAGAAAATGCTTCAGCATTTGTTCTTTCAACAGGCTTCTCACTTCCATGAGCTTTTGCTGCTTCATCCAGTTGAAGGAGATCACTTTTGGAGTATTGATCACCTTCGTACTTGCCTCATGTAGGTATTTTTCAATTGATTCAGTTTCACCCGCAAACCAGCTTTCAAGTTTGCCCCCTCTTCTCACAGCTCTTACCTTTATCCTTTTAGAAGATAAAGGAGTTGATTCCATTATTTAGTGAGTGAAGAACAGAGAAGGCACATTGCAGAAATAGATTAGAGTAGAGAAAAATAGTTGGTTGTTTCTTGTGAAGAAGAACAACCCATTACCTCACTTATATAAGACTAGAAAAGGCAGTCAAGTCTTTGGCATTTAGTGGGTTAAAATTCAAACGAAAAGGAAGCAAACCAGAGTCAATAAAGCAATCTATCAGACCCTAACAGAAAGCACAAAAAAATCACATGCTGATTTGACCAAGTTTTAAAAGGTTTTAATTTCTAACACAAAGAGGAATATATTCTTTAAAGAGCAATAACTACACAAAAAAACCATGTTCAACACAGTAATTAATGCATCATTGACCACTAACGGTACAGAGAAAGATCAAGGATTCAAATCAAAGCTTAGAGAAATAAAGCAGAAATAACCACAGAATTGTCAGGGCTAAAATAATCGGTTGTTTCACAGAATCAACCAGTTGATTTTCTGTGACAGGGATTTTGAAATTGATAAATCCAAATCCTTCAACAGAACCCGAGAAAAAAATATACAGATCAAGGCACACATAATTTGTATGAGAATAAAGCAGATATAATGCCAGATGATCTAGAAAGTAATTGTAGAAAAACCGAATTGGATTTATAATAGATTGTTCAAGCATAGAAGAAAAACAAGAAATTATTCTTTCAAGATCTTTGTACAGATTTGAAACAATTTATAATTTCCAAAACATGAGCTCTATCTCAAGCATTTGCATCCATGAAAGCCAGATTCTACAGATCCTTCAATATGTAAGCAAAGTCCTGCATACAAAACAATCAAGTGGCAAGGTTTGGTCCCCTAACAAATTTGGGTCCATAGAGGTTACTTTTGTTGTTAGGAACCTTAGGATTCTTAGGAACCCACTTTACAATGCCTCTAGGAACAAGAATTTTATGAACTTCGCAGAACCTTACAGACCCTTTCTCATACAGTCGAAACAAGAAATAGCCAGTAGTTTCGACTTTTTAATCGGTTGTTTTTCTGCAAGAGTTGAAAAAGGTTTTGAAATCCCATTTTTCTTGCTCTGTGGATAAAAGCCAAGTCCAGATTTTCCAAAAACACAGTTCTGAGATGCAAGCACAGTTTCAAAATTTGACTTCCCTTTAGAAAGCTTATCCACAGTTTTTATAAGATAGTGAATCTTCTTTTGAAGAGACTCACAATTTTCACAAACACTAGAATCACACTTGCAAGAAGAATTTTGATAAATCATCTCTAAATTTTCAAAATCAGTTTTGAATTGTCCAATTCTTCTTCCAAGACTTTGACTCTATTTACCAACCAGTTGTTCTTAATTTTCAACTGATTATTCAAAAGGGTCAATCTAGAAGCTTCTTCATGAGTCTCTTTAAAAGCCTCAAGAAGTTTATGATAATTTTCAGTATTTATGGAACAGTTTGAACTTACACTGTTTGATGCAAAACATTCTTTTGCCATCAGACATATGTTGGTTTTTGAAGCTGCAAAGGATGATCCAGAGGAGAAGCTTTCATTGTCCAGCTTAGCATCACTTGAATCTTTATGAGTTCTTTCAAGAGTATGCCACATATCTTTAGCTGAAATGCACTTTGAAACTCTAAGAAGCTCATTAGAATCAATAGCAGATACAATAATGTTCATAGCAACACAATCAAGATGATCTCTTTCATTTTCATTTTTAGTCCATTGAGAAACAGAATTTTCAGAAAAAACTTTATTAGTTTCAGACATAGGTATAAGAGATCTGTTTGTGATGATATTCCAAATTTTCCTATCTATAGATTCATCAAAAAATTTCATTCTTATACACCATAATTGATAGTTCATATCACAGAATAGAGGTGGTCTGTTTAAAGAAGCACCTTCCCCAAAAGAAAACTTTTCAGCCATTAAAACATATTTGAAAAACAAAACTTGAGAAAATTTCAAGAACCTAACTCTTAATGCTAATTGTAAGAATTAATGGCCTAAACAAGAGGGGGGTGAGGTGTTTAATGAAAGATTTTCGCAAATATTGTCTAAGAATGAAGTTCTTTGAAGAATTACAGAAAGAGCAATCAAAGAAACCAAGAAACCAAAACAATTAAAACTGTTTGCAGAATATCAATCGATTGAAATTTCGTTTTAATCGGTTGTTTATAGCAGCAGAGACAAAATTCACACCAAATAGTTTGTAATGAGTGAGTGAGAGAGAGAGAAGATTGCACAACCAATTTATATTGGTTCACTCTTACACCAAGAGCTACATCCAGTCCCCAAAAACTACTAGGTATTTCACTATGTAACTAACCACAAATTACAACACACAAACACCACAAAGAGCTGATCCTTTTCAGACAAGATCACTCACCCTCTTTGCCTTACAACATACGCACAAATAGAACAACCCTCTGCCTAGCAGAGTTACTGTTTTACAAGTATTCAAATTGAAAACAACTACAAGAATATAAGGAACAGATTACACCTGATGTTCGGGAAATCACAGAGCTCCTAAATCACTTCTTGAACCACTTGCATAGCCTAAAGCAATCTTGGCAAAACTTTGAATCAAAACTCTCTCAAAACAATTTCTAAATCTCTCTTTCTGTACTTTGAAATGAGGAGAGTAATCCCTTTTTATAGCTCTATAGAACTGACCGTTTTAGGCAGTTAATCACGAGCCAAAAATAGTTTAAAAAACAACTGAAATTAGGTTTAACAAGTTTTTGAAAAGTTGTTAGAAATTCAAAAATCAATCGGTTGAAAAGTTGATTTAACCGATTGAATTGGTTATGGCTGTTAGTCAACCAAGTCAAAATCAGTTTGAAAACCCTCAAAATAGGCTATGTGTAAAACAACCGACTAAACCAATAAATCAATTGATTGTTTATCACTTAGCTTAGAAAATCACTTTTCTTTTTCAAAACCGGATTGATTCACCTGTGCTTTCGTTTAAGAATGATTCTTACAAATTCTAAACATTCTAAAACTAATCCCTAACAGTAGCAGCACTGGCTCCAAGCTTTCTTCACATATTTGGGGTCATCAAAGCTTCATTTTCAACAAAAATAACTCTTGAGGCGCGATATTATAAAAAGGTTCCCTTTCAGATCAAACAATTCTATCGAATAAAATATAATTGTATGTGTGATATCATCTACTATATTAGGAATATCAATGAACCCTATTATTGAAATTGCTCAAGATACCCTTTTTTAGCTTCTACAGTCTATTTCTTAGTTCAACTCTTACCTTACTAATTGCAGTACAAAAATTAGTAGATATGCTCAGTTCAAAATGGCAAGGGGCTAGGGTTATGAACTTATAATTGGGAAATAAACTTTGATTGAGAGTGTCATATAGAAATGCTCTGGAAAAATTTGAAATCGTATGTAAAATCATATAATGGCATAATTAAGAACTAAGTTTAGTAAAATCACTAGGTGTCAAAGACCTATTATTCATGCGATGAGTATTGTTTTACATGGTAAAACATCTATGTTGCTTAATAAGAGGTCAATGAAATACACTAGAAGAAAGTAAATCTATGAATTTGTTCTTCAGTGCATTGGGGAATTGTATTAACGTACTTATAGGGAATATTGCACATGTGCCATCTCGTGACTCAAAACTTAGTACATTATTATGTGCTTCATTTGGAAGACGTTAGTTTCTTTTGGAGGTCATATTCAGTGAGTATAAGAATTCATGTTTTCTATTTGTTTATTTCTTTTATTACTATTGCTATATTTAAATTAAAAATTTCAAATATTGCATGGCATGTCCTAAATGGTTGCTAGTAAAAACACACTTTTGTTATATATTCAATTTGCATTTATAGAACATGTGGTGAAGTTTGGGACACTTTGGATATTGTAGTAATATAACATTTAAGAATAAGTTATTCACTCACACTCACTCTTAATGTTTGTATTATATACTTTGTGGATAAATCTCTAAAATGACTTTATGCTTTATTTCTTAGAAGTAACCTCTTTTAAATCACAATCAACATCAAAGAGAAATCTCCAGTTCAAAATAAATTGTTCTTTCATCCATTACAAATATATTATGAGATTGGATTGAACTTACCAATCAAAAGTTTTGTCCTCACTTTTTTTTTTTTTCTTTAGTTTACTTTCAGATTTTATGATAATAATTGCTTCTTTATTTTTAAATACATCCATTAAATTTTATATGAATTACTTCATGTCAAATTTATATCCATAAATTTATGTATATTTTATATTTTATATAACATTACAAAATATAAATATGTATTTTTTTTATTTACTCAATTATTATTTTTCTACATTTTTCAATTCTTTTAAAACTTTTTATGATAATTTCTTTAAATAATTTTAATATTGAACTAAATAAATTTAATTTAATTAACTTATATCAAAATTTAAATTTTACTCTAAAATAAAGTATTCAAAACTAAAATAGTTATTACAATATTAAAAATTTATTAAATTTAAAATAAATAAATTTATACATGTAATAAAAATATACATACAATAAACTATTTAAAATTAAAATATTTATTGTAATATTATAAATTAAATAAATTTAAAATAAATAAATATTTAAAAAAAATAAAAATATTTAAATATACATATGCGTCGATCTAACCGACACATCAATTAAATATGTTTTTAAGACATCATCATCGACCAAGTCGACGCACAGCTCAAATTATGCACGGTCTAGTCAACGCAGTATTATTATTTTTCTTTTTTTCACTTTATCTCTGCGCGTCCCACATGCATCGGTAGACCCACACAAAAACAATTTTACATCAATGTTGCGTGGGTTTGGCCAATGCAAATAACGTTCATGCTTGACTGACACAAATATATCGCAGTTCATAGTGCATTTTCTTGTAGTGTGATTAGTTAAATGTTTAAAAAAAAATAATTTTTGTTTAATACTCTATTTTATTTAGACATTTTTTTATATTCTAATTGATTAAATTTTTATTTATAGTAAAATGTGTAACATCCCGCCAAAAACTATTCATATTTATATAATGAAAATAAAGGTAACAAATAGATTGAAGTGAATAAAATTATATATATGTAATGAAGTTTCTCCTCACAGGGAGTTTAATACAAATTCGGTCAATTTTCCAAAAACGTAAACAAAATTACATTAAAATAGAAAGGCAGGCGATTTCCTAACAGCAAAGGCGATCTCCTATCAGAGAACGGCGATCTCCTATCAGACAACAGAAAAGGGGTGATCGCCTAACAGAAATAGAAATAGGCGATCTCCTTCCGGCGACCACTCACTGATGAGCTCTACTTCCTGCAACCTCGTCTGCTCCCGTGCAAAATACACGATCATCACAGGTTTTAGAAAAACAGCCACATAACAATACAAAGGGTAAGCTAGATGTTTTAAAGACCTTAAATATGAAACTTTAAATCAATAGCAAACATGAATCTTCACGTCATTCATAATCCAGATCAGTTTTCAACCATCAACATTTCCATATTCCACAATACTCGTCAAGTGTCTATTTGCTACTTTCAATATTCATGGTTCACACGTCAGACTTTCCACTGACTCATAAGATATAGACACATGACTCCACTTCCGGAAGACTCGTGCGTTGACTCAGGCCCAGAGATCTGCACCTGTCATACCACACCACTGTGAAATCCACACAGGGTCGCTGTGAAATCCACACAGCCATGCGCATACATAGTCTCAATATCATCACTCTCCCGGTATGACAGGGTTAATTCATATAACAGGCCGAGCTCGTTCTTTTTCACACGACTCACCCATTCATATGAACCTCCTTCGACTCTCCACAACTGAATAACTTCGTCTATGTGATTCCATTATATCAGCAGAGTCAGGATATCTCCTTCTAGACAGGCCCCTAGTCAATACACATTTCACACGATCTTACACGGTATTTTCTTTCCTGAAAATACTATGCCTTGATCCCACAATTCACCACAATCAATACATCATACAACACTGAATGAACGAATCAGTCACAGCAACATTCATTCCACGGTTCAGATTTTCAAATATCACATGTATTTCACATTTAAATCTCAAACAGTTTTCAAACAGCACTAAAACAGGGGAGTTCGAAAAACAACACCAAAACCGGCGATCACGTCCAAAACAGGGGATTTCGAAATCTGTATTTAAAACCGGCGATCACGTCGCCCAAACACATAAGAACAGAACATCATGAAAAGAATATGAAACCGGCGACCACGTCGCCCTCACTTCAGAAACAGCAAATCTATGGCTTTTATTGAAAATAAAGCTAGCTTCCCTTACCTGGACTTGCGTAAAACCTCACTTCGAGCTCTAACCCACCGAACTTAAAGGATGCCTTGGCTCTGTTTTAGCGTCTGGTTTGTAGAACTTGCAGAGAACCTCCCAGGTGCTCTATGGCAGTCGTCGATAGCCAAGCAGGAACGTGATAGGGCCTGAATCGCAGAGTGAAGGAGAGAAAAGAGAAGGATAAAGGTGAGCTCACTCTTTCACTCTTGAACCACTGAAAACGTTCTTTTTCCTCTCAGAAGTGGGTTTTTGTATCTTAAACCAACTTGCCCACAAAAGCCGCTGCCACCACCCACTCTGTAACATCCCGCCAAAAACTATTCATATTTATATGATGAAAATAAAGGTAAACAAATAATGTTGAAGAGAACATAATTATATATATATAAGTAATGAAGTTGCTCCTCACAGGGAGTTTAATACATAACCAGTCAAATGTTTTTCAAAACTTAACGAAATCAATCAAATACAACGAAAATGGCGGTCTCCATACATAAACCGGCGATCTCCTAACAGAAGACCCCAAAACAGGTGATCTGCTATCAGGACATAAATCCGGCGATCACCACCAAGAGATAGAAACAGGCGATCTCTTCCCCGGCGACCACTCACTAAGGAGCTCTATGTAACATCCCGCCAAAATACTATACAAATGTATATAATGAAAATAAAGGTAACAAATAGATTCTATGAACAAAATATTATATATATGAAATGTAGTTTCTCCTCACAGGGAGTTTAATACAAATTCGGTCAAATTTTTCCAGAAACATAAACAAAATACAGTAAAAAAACGAAGCAGGCGATCTCCTATCGGAAGAGACCGATCTCCTATCGAACGAGGCCGATCTCCCATCGGAGGACCCAAAAACAGCCGATCTGCTTCCGGCGACCACTCACTAAGGAGCTCTACTTCCTGGAAGATCATCTGCTCCCGTGTAAGTTATACACGATCATCACAGTTTTAAGAGAACAGCCACAGAACCAAAACACGCAGGGTAAGCTAGATATTTTAAAGAGAGTTTAAATAAGAACATTAAAATCAGAGTAAGCAATTTCAAGATATTCACGTAAAGCTATAGATTTTCTCAATACCCTTCACCTGATCACCCAGAAATCACACATTTCACAATATTCTCAAGAGTCATTCTATTTCACAAAACTGCATCAAGTGTCTATAAATTTCAAGTTCCTCATTTCACATGTCAGACCACCACTGACCCAGCACACAAGACACTTGACCTACTTCCGGAAGACTCGTGCATTGACTAGACTCAGAGATTCTGCACCTGTCATACAAGCTGTTGTAATGTTTCCACAGCTATGCGCATCAACACATTCTCGATCTCAAGTTCACCATTCTCACAGTATGACAGGGTTAATCCATATGACAGGCCGAGCTCGTTCTGTTTCACACGACTCACCCATACATATGAACCTCCTTCGACTCTCAACGCCTGAATAACCTCATCTATATGAATCCATTATCTCAGGAGAGTCAGGATAATCCCATTATAGACATCACCGATCAATGCACATCCTACACGATCTTACACGGTATTTTCTTTCCTGAAAATACTATGCCTCGATCCACATTCACCACATCCAACACATCACATAACACTTAAAGGAATGATTTCAATCACAGCAAAACTCAATCCAAGGTTCTTATTTTCGAATATCTCATTTAAATCTCAACAGTTTCAAAGCAACACCAAAAACAGAGAGTTTCGCAAACAACGCCAAAACCGGCGACCTGGTTCAAAACAGGGTATTTCGAAGTCTGCATTTAAAACCGGCGACCACGTCGCCCAACACATAGCACAGAGCATTTTACAAGGATGAAAACGAAAACCGGCGACCACGTCGCCCTCACTTCAGAAAATAGCTAAACTATGGCTTGTATTGAAAATGAAGTCTAGCTTCCCTTACCTGGACTTGCGCAAACACCTAGAGTTCCGAAACCCAACAAAGCTTGAAGAACGCCTTGGCTCTGTTTTTGCGTCTGGTTGAAGGACTTGCAGAGGACTGCCCAGGTGCTCTAATGGTGGCTGTCGCTCGTCGTACTCTCGTGTGAAGGTGCTAGAATCGCAGCGCGAAGGAGGCAACTGGAGGAGAAGGGAGGTAACTCACTCTTTCTCTCTTTGAAGGCTGCAACGTTTCTTTTTCTCAGCAGTGGGTTTTCTGCATCTTAAACCAACTTATCCACCAAAAGCAGCTGCCACCACCCACTCTGCAGAGAAGTCTGAGAACCACTGCTCTGAACAGTACTGCCACTGTTGTCGCTTGTGCATGCCAGCCACTGCTCTGAACAGTACGACCGCGAGTGTCTCCTGTGTAAGGACCTGAAAAATTTATTGGAATGAAAGAGTATGTTTTAAATAAATTCTAAGTATGTTTTTATTTAGAATAGAAAGGGAGGAAAAAGTTAAGTTTAGAAGGCTACGAGGTCGCCGGTCGCCTGCTACACATGAGCGCCAGGTGGACATCGCGCGGGCGTGAGAGGCATGCAGGCATCGCGCGGGCGCGAGAGGCATGCAGGCATCGCGCGGGCGTGAGAGGCATGCAGGCATCGCGCGGGCGCGAGAGGCATGCAGGCATCGGCGGGCGCGAGAGGCATGCTGGCATCGCGCGGACGCGAGAGGCATGCAGGCATCGCGCGGCGCGAGAGGCATGCAGGCATCGCGCGGGCGCGAGGGGCATGCGGGCATCGCGCGGCGCGCGCACACCGGGCATTGCCAGGGCGCGATGCATGTGGACGTGGCCAAGGCGCGAGAGTTAGGAGGGCATCGCCAGGGAAGACATCGGTTGTCTCCCAGAGTGAGACATCGGTCGTTCGCCAGGAAGAGGTCATCAGTGGTTTGTCCTCGCGCGAGAGGTCATCAGCGTTTGTCTTCGTGCGAGGTCATCGGTGGTTCGTCTTCGCGCTGGTAGCCATCGGCGAAAGGTCATCGCGCGGCGCTTAGTTACACACCGAGAACGTAGGACCTAGACTCCCAGCAAGAGACGTTCTGCACGCGCGCCACGTAGACGAAAAGGTGGTTCAGAATAGTGACCTCATAGCGTAGCCTGCGCAGAGGCATGCTTAGTAGTACTGTGCAGGGAAGCGTACACGCAAACTTCCCTGCAGAGTGGGTGGTGGCAGCTGCTTTTGGAGGGATAAGTTGGTTTAAGTTACTGAAATCCACTACTGAAGAGGAAGAAAACGTTGTTGTAGTCGAAGAGAGAAAGAGTGAGTTCCCTCCTCCGCGTTGCGATTTCAGCCTCTCCACACAAGAGTACGACGAGAAGCAACACCATTGGAGCACTTGGGTAGTCCTCTGCAAGTTCTTCAGACCAGACGCGAAAAACAGAGCCAAGGTATTCTGCAAGCTTCGTTGGATTTCGAAGCTCCTGGTGGTTGCGCAAGTCCAGGTAAGGGAAGCTAGCCTTCATCTTTACTACGCGCCATAGTTGAACCATTTCTGAAGTGTGGGCGACGTGGTCGCCGTTTTCGCTTTCGTCTTCGTGAAATGCTCTGTGTTGTGTGCTTGGGCGACGTGGTCGCCTGTTTTAATATACAGCCTTCGAAATACCATATTTTGAACTAGATCGCCGGTTTTGGCGCTGTTTTGCGAACTCCTTGTGTTTGATGTTGTTTTGAGAACTGCTTGAAATTTACATGAGATATTCGAAAATATGAATCCTTTGAAATGGCTATTGCTGTGATTGAAATCATTCTTTTAAGTGTGGCATGATGTCCTTGAATGCTGTGAATGTGGGATCGAGGCATAGTATTTTCAGGAAAGAAAATACCGTGTAAGATCTTGTGGTAGGTGCATTGATCGGTGATTCCTAAGGGGATATCCTGACTCTGCTGAGGTAATGGAATCACGTAGAGGAAGTTACTCAGTTGTTGAGAGTCGAAGGAGGTCTATATGATGGGCGTCTCGTGTGAAAAAGAACGAGCTCCGTCTGTCCTATGGATTAACCCTGTCATACCAGGAGAACTATGGTAACATTGAGATGATATATGCGCATGCTGTGTGGATTCACAGCGACCCTGTGTGGATTTCACAGTGGTGTGGTATGACAGGTGCAGATCTCTGAGTCTAATCAACGCACGAGTCAATCCGGAAGTAGTGTCAAGTGTCTTGTGTGGTGAGTCAGTGGAAAGTCTGACATGTGAAATGAGAAACTTGAATATTGATAGACACTTGATGCTGTATTGTGAAATGGAATGACTATGGGTGAATGTTGTGAAGTTTGTGATTTTGGGCGATCAGCTGAATGCTATGAGCAGCTCTACGTTTTACATGGATATTTTGGAACTTGGTTTACTTGGATTTTCATGTTCTTGATTTAAACTTCTTTTAAATTATCTAGCTTACCCTTTTATCTGTTATTGTGGTTGTTTTCTCAAAACTGTGATGATCGTGTAATTGTTACACGGGAGCAGATGATCTTCCAGGAAGAAGAGCTCTCTAGTGGGTGGTCGCCGGGGAAAGAGATCGCCTATTTCCACCTCTCGGTGGTGATCGCCGGTTTTCGTGTCCTGATAGGAGATCGCCCTTTTTGAGGTCTTCTGTTTGGGATCGCCGTTTTATGTTGGAGATCGCCGTTTTTTTTGAGACCGCCGGTCTTACTGTATTTCATTTATTTTCGTTAAACCTTGAAAACAATTGATTTGGTTATGTATTAAACTCCCTAAGAGGAGTAACTTCATTTCTGATATATATATACATATTATCTTGTACTCTTCAATATTATTTGGTTACACTTAATTTCATTATACATGTATGTATGTATTATTTTGGCGGGATGTTACATTAATGGTATCAGAGCAGTTCGCCTTAGGATGACCTGAGGGCTGTGGATCCATTGTGTTTCTTCTGCTCATAAAATTTATTTGAGTTTTAAATAACCACTATAGTGGAAGGTTTTCAAACGTTTTAGTTTTGAACTCTTGCGTGTGCTTGGGTGAACGTGTGCCTAACTGAAAATCTTAGTATTAAGAATAAGAAGGTCTTGATAAAGTGGTGAGGGTGCACACTCATAACTGGATCAAGATAATTCTTAATCTTAATTCCAAAGGTTTGATGTTTAGCCTACATTGAATTCTGGTGTGATTTTTGAGTGTTCTTGAATTTGACTGAGGTGGTAGTTTGGACTGATGTTTGCACACCAGTAACTGTTCTGGTGTTTTGTGTGAAGTTATAAGTGTTATGATTCTGTTGATGAACTCAAATTCTAGATGACTTTGAGATGCTGACCTTTGTAAGGTCTAGCTGTTACCCCTTGAATGAATTGATTCTTATCGATTTCATTCTTATAGTTGTAGGGAATATAGAAGTCAATAGATTCAGAAGATGGCACGTAGACCTGCTACCCCACCCCAACCTTCCTCAGAGATGAGTCAGATCGCCAAGGCCATCGAGATGATGGCGACTGCCATTCAGCAGCAGAATGCGGCGATGGCTCAGAACCATCAAGCCACAATGCAGCACTGGGAAACTGCCCGATCTGCTGAGACAAACTCCCACGTCGGTCAGCCCCAAGAACAGATGGGACTGGCCGAGTTCATGAGGCACAACCCACCTAAGTTCAGTGGGAATGCTACCCCTGACCAGGCAGATCAGTGGGTCAGGGAGGTGGAGAAAATCTTTAGGGCGACCTCCTGCCCTGAAGAGAAGAAACTGTTGTTTGCCACGTATCTGCTATCAGGAGAAGCTGAGTTCTGGTGGATGGGAGCTCAGCAGATGATGGAGGCCCGAGAGGATGTTCTGGATTGGGAGAGCTTCAGGGTGAAGTTCTTGGAGAAATACTTCCCAGACAGCGCCAAGTTTGCAAGGGAAGCTGAGTTCTTAAAGTTGGAGCAGGGGGACATGTCAGTAAACGCCTATGCTGCCCGTTTTGAGTACCTCGCCCGGTTCTATACCCAGGCGACCTCCGAGGCCTGGAGGTGCAGGAAGTTCGAGGAAGGGCTGAAGCATGGGCTGAAGAAGACCATAGCCCCGATGTGCATCAGGGAGTTCCACGCCTTAGTGGAGAAGGCGAAGATGGTGGAGACCCTGGAAAAGGGTGAGTCTCGGGTGATCAGGTCACACCCAGGAGGTCCTTCCAGTGGGAGAGCTAAGGCACAGCACCCACAAAGCAAACCCTATGCGAGACCTCCATCACATCGGGCAGGAGCAGCACCTCCCCAGTTCCAACAGCAACAACCTTGGAAACCTAAGTGTCTTCACTGTGGTGGACCACACGCCTCCAATGCTTGTTTCAAGAAGACTTCAGAGAGGAAATGTTTCGTCTGCCAAGGGACAGGGCACGTTGCTAGAGAGTGCCCTAGCAGGAATGGGGCGACCCAACCCAGTGGCTCCCAACAGTTGAGAAACGAGGGCGGCAGACCTCAGGCAACAGGGAGGGTGTTCGCCATGTCTGGAGCAGAGGCAGCTCAGTCAGGTAACCTCATCCAAGGTGTTTGTTTTATTGCTGGTAGAGGTGTAAGGACCTTGTTTGATTCTGGAGCGACACACTCCTTTGTGTCAAGCCTGTGTGTAGCCGAGTTGGGCCTCCTAGTGAAGGAGTTACCTTTCGAGCTGTTGGTCTCTACACCTGCGTCAGGACAGGTGTCGACCTCTACAGTGTGCCCTGAATGTCCAGTGATTGTAGAAGGACGCAGATTCAAGGTGAACTTGATCTGCCTACCTCTTCAGGACCTGGATGTCATCCTGGGGATGGATTGGTTAGCTGCCAATCACGTTCTCATAGACTGTGGTAGGCAGAAGGTAGCGTTTCCAGACCCCCAAGAACCGGATGTGTTGTCAGTTCAACAAGGGCGATCAGAGCTGGAAGGAGAGGCGAGGTGCTTCGTAGTGCTCGCCCGGTTGGAAGTGGAGAATAAAGGGGACGTAAACAGGATACAAGTGGTGAAAGATTTCACAGATGTATTCCCAGAAGAGGTGCCTGGGTTACCCCCTAAGAGAGAAGTGGAATTCTCTATTGACTTGGTACCTGGAGCTGGACCAGTGTCAATGGCACCTTACAGGATGGCACCAGCCGAGTTAGTGGAGTTAAAGAAGCAAGTGGAAGAGTTGCTGGAGAAGCAGTTCATCAGACCCAGCGTATCTCCATGGGGAGCTCCAGTGCTCCTAGTCAAGAAGAAGGATGGAGGGTCTCGGCTGTGTATAGACTACAGGCAATTGAACAAATTGACCATCAAGAACAAGTACCCCCTACCTCGGATTGATGATTTGATGGACCAAATTCATGGGGCCTCGGTGTTCTCCAAGATTGACCTGAGATCGGGGTATCACCAAATCTTGGTAAAAGCTGAAGATGTTCAGAAGACAGCTTTTAGGTCTCGATATGGGCACTACGAGTATGTAGTGATGCCATTTGGAGTCACCAATGCTCCAGCTCTATTCATGGACTACATGAATAGGATCTTTCGCCCTTTCTTGGATAAGTTTGTGGTGGTTTTCATAGATGACATCCTCATTTATTCAAGGACCGAGGAAGAGCATGAGGAACACCTGAGGACAGTATTGGAAATACTGAGGGAGAAGCAGCTCTATGCCAAGTTCTCTAAGTGTGAGTTCTGGCTAAGGGAAGTCAACTTCTTAGGACACGTGATATCTGCCCAGGGGATCTCGGTAGATCCAGCCAAGGTAGAGGCAGTGCTGCAATGGGAACGTCCTAAGACAGTGACTGAGATAAGGAGCTTTGTGGGGTTGGCAGGCTACTATCGGAGGTTTATTGAGGATTTTTCCAAAGTAGTGGCTCCTTTAACACAACTGACCCGCAAGGACCAACCCTTTGCTTGGACCGACCGATGTGAGCAGAGCTTCAGGGAACTAAAGGAGAGGTTGACCAGTGCTCCAGTGCTGGTGATTCCAGAAGTAGGAAGACCTTTTGATGTCTTCTGTGATGCCTCACATCAAGGCTTGGGATGCGTCTTGATGCAAGAGAAGAGAGTGGTTGCATATGCTTCAAGGCAACTCAAGGTGCATGAGAGAAACTACCCTACTCATGATTTGGAGTTGGCAGCGGTAGTGTTTGCCTTGAAGATCTGGAGGCATTATCTTTATGGAGCTCGGTTCCAGGTATTCAGTGACCACAAGAGCTTGAAGTACCTGTTCGATCAGAAGGAACTAAACATGAGACAAAGAAGGTGGATGGAATTCCTAAAGGACTACGACTTTCAACTCATGTATCACCCAGGGAAGGCCAATGTAGTGGCAGATGCCTTGAGTAGGAAGTCTATACAAGTCGCCACCATGATGATGGAAGAGCAGAAACTGATCGAGCAGTTCAGAGACTTAAACCTTGGAGTGGAATTTCACGTGAATCGCATTAGTTGTAGCAAGCTGACTATAACTAATGACTTCCTGGGAATGTTGAAGGATAAGCAATTGGAGGACCCTAGCTTGAAGCGCACTGTAGAGTCACTAGGGACAGATCAGGCGAGAGGCTTTGAGATGGGCGATGATGGGATCTTGAGGTTTGATGGCAGAATTTGCATACCTGCAAATGAAGAGTTGAAGAAGATGATCCTAGAGGAAGGTCATAAGAGTCGCCTTAACCTTCATCCAGGCATGAACAAGATGTACCATGACTTGAAGGAGTCATTTTGGTGGTCAGGCATGAAGAGGGACGTCGCCCAGTACGTGGCAACCTGCTTGACGTGTCAGAAGGCAAAGGTAGAACATCAAAGGCCTGGTGGGTTATTACAACCATTGGATATCCCTGAGTGGAAATGGGACAGCATTGCCATGGATTTTGTCACCCATTTACCCAGATCGGTCAAGGGCCATGATGCAATCTGGGTCATCACTGATCGGCTGACGAAGAGTGCTCATTTTCTCCCAGTAAATATGAAGATGCCCATGGCCAAGTTGGCACAGCTGTACATCAAGGAGATTGTGAGGTTGCATGGAGTGCCTTCCAGCATCATTTCAGATAGAGATCCCAGGTTCACTTCACGGTTTTGGCAGACCTTGCAAGAGTGTTTGGGAACCAAGTTGAGGATGAGCTCTGCATATCATCCCCAAAGAGATGGTCAGTCAGAGAGGACGATCCAATCTTTGGAAGATCTGCTGAGGGCATGCGTTTTGGATCAATTGGGAGGTTGGGAGGAGGTGTTGCCACTAGTGGAGTTTACCTATAACAATAGCTACCACGCCAGCATTGGGATGGCACCATATGAAGCCCTGTATGGGAGGAAATGCAGAACCCCCTTATGTTGGTACCAAGAGGGCGAGGCAGTCTTGGTTGGGCCAGAGTTGATTCAACAGACGACCGAGAAGGTAAAGCAGATACAAAGCAGAATGAAAGCCTCTCAGAGTAGGCAGAAGTCCTATGCAGATCAGAGGAGAAAGCCTTTGGAGTTTGCTGCTGGAGATCACGTGTTCATGAAAGTGACACCAACCAAGGGTGTAGGGCGGGCGATCAGGTCAAAGAAGTTGTCCCCTAAGTTCGTAGGACCATATCAGATCTTAAGAAGGATTGGCCCAGTGGCGTATGAGATCGCCCTACCTCCCCATCTGGCGAATCTGCACAATGTGTTTCACGTGTCACAGCTGAGGAAGTACATGGCAGACCCTAGTCATGTGCTGGATGTAGACGACGTGCAGATTAGGGATGACTTGTCCTTTGAAGCCAAACCAGTCAGGATTGACGATCGGCAATGTAAACAGCTCAGGGGCAAGACCATCGACATGGTGAAAGTGGTGTGGGATGAGAGATCGGGGGATTCTACTTGGGAGTTAGAAGAACCCATGAGGGAGGCTTATCCATACCTCTTTTCCTTGTAATCCAATTTTCGAGGACGAAAATTTTTCTTGTTGGGGAGAATGTAAGGACCTGAAAAATTTATTGGAATGAAAGAGTATGTTTTAAATAAATTCTAAGTATGTTTTTATTTAGAATAGAAAGGGAGGAAAAAGTTAAGTTTAGAAGGCTACGAGGTCGCCGGTCGCCTGCTACACATGAGCGCCAGGTGGACATCGCGTGGGCGTGAGAGGCATGCAGGCATCGCGCGGGCGCGAGAGGCATGCAGGCATCGCGCGGGCGCGAGAGGCATGCAGGCATCGCGCGGGCGTGAGAGGCATGCAGGCATCGCGCGGGCGCGAGAGGCATGCAGGCATCGCGCGGACGCGAGAGGCATGCAGGCATCGCGCGGGCGGGGGGGCGAGAGGCATGCAGGCATCGCGCGGGCGCGAGGGGCATGAGGGCATCGCGCGGGCGCGAAGCACGCGGGCATTGCCAGGGCGCGATGCATGTGGACGTGGCCAAGGCGCGAGAGTTAGGAGGGCATCGCCAGGGAAGACATCGGTTGTCTCCCAGAGTGAGACATCGGTCGTTCGCCAGGAAGAGGTCATCAGTGGTTTGTCCTCGCGCGAGAGGTCATCAGCGGTTTGTCTTCGTGCGAGGTCATCGGTGGTTCGTCTTCGCGCTGGTAGCCATCGGCGAAAGGTCATCGCGCGGCGCTTAGTTACACACCGAGAACGTAGGACCTAGACTCCCAGCAAGAGACGTTCTGCACGCGCGCCACGTAGACGAAAAGGTGGTTCAGAATAGTGACCTCATAGCGTAGCCTGCGCAGAGGCATGCTTAGTAGTACTGTGCAGGGAAGCGTACACGCAAACTTCCCTGCAGAGTGGGTGGTGGCAGCTGCTTTTGGAGGGATAAGTTGGTTTAAGTTACTGAAATCCACTACTGAAGAGGAAGAAAACGTTGTTGTAGTCGAAGAGAGAAAGAGTGAGTTCCCTCCTCCGCGTTGCGATTTCAGCCTCTCCACACAAGAGTACGACGAGAAGCAACACCATTGGAGCACTTGGGTAGTCCTCTGCAAGTTCTTCAGACCAGACGCGAAAAACAGAGCCAAGGTATTCTGCAAGCTTCGTTGGATTTCGAAGCTCCTGGTGGTTGCGCAAGTCCAGGTAAGGGAAGCTAGCCTTCATCTTTACTACGCGCCATAGTTGAACCATTTCTGAAGTGTGGGCGACGTGGTCGCCGTTTTCGCTTTCGTCTTCGTGAAATGCTCTGTGTTGTGTGCTTGGGCGACGTGGTCGCCTGTTTTAATATACAGCCTTCGAAATACCATATTTTGAACTAGATCGCCGGTTTTGGCGCTGTTTTGCGAACTCCTTGTGTTTGATGTTGTTTTGAGAACTGCTTGAAATTTACATGAGATATTCGAAAATATGAATCCTTTGAAATGGCTATTGCTGTGATTGAAATCATTCTTTTAAGTGTGGCATGATGTCCTTGAATGCTGTGAATGTGGGATCGAGGCATAGTATTTTCAGGAAAGAAAATACCGTGTAAGATCTTATGGTAGGTGCATTGATCGGTGATTCCTAAGGGGATATCCTGACTCTGCTGAGGTAATGGAATCACGTAGAGGAAGTTACTCAGTTGTTGAGAGTCGAAGGAGGTCTATATGATGGGCGTCTCGTGTGAAAAAGAACGAGCTCCGTCTGTCCTATGGATTAACCCTGTCATACCAGGAGAACTATGGTAACATTGAGATGATATATGCGCATGCTGTGTGGATTCACAGCGACCCTGTGTGGATTTCACAGTGATGTGGTATGACAGGTGCAGATCTCTGAGTCTAATCAACGCACGAGTCAATCCGGGAGTAGTGTCAAGTGTCTTGTGTGGTGAGTCAGTGGAAAGTCTGACATGTGAAATGAGAAACTTGAATATTGATAGACACTTGATGCTGTATTGTGAAATGGAATGACTATGGGTGAATGTTGTGAAGTTTGTGATTTTGGGCGATCAGCTGAATGCTATGAGCAGCTCTACGTTTTACATGGATATTTTGGAACTTGGTTTACTTGGATTTTCATGTTCTTGATTTAAACTTCTTTTAAATTATCTAGCTTACCCTTTTATCTGTTATTGTGGTTGTTTTCTCAAAACTGTGATGATCGTGTAATTGTTACACGGGAGCAGATGATCTTCCAGGAAGAAGAGCTCTCTAGTGGGTGGTCGCCGGGGAAAGAGATCGCCTATTTCCACCTCTCGGTGGTGATCGCCGGTTTTCGTGTCCTGATAGGAGATCGCCCTTTTTGAGGTCTTCTGTTTGGGATCGCCGTTTTATGTTGGAGATCGCCGTTTTTTTTGAGACCGCCGGTCTTACTGTATTTCATTTATTTTCGTTAAACCTTGAAAACAATTGATTTGGTTATGTATTAAACTCCCTAAGAGGAGCAACTTCATTTCTGATATATATATACATATTATCTTGTACTCTTCAATATTATTTGGTTACACTTAATTTCATTATACATGTATGTATGTATTATTTTGGCGGGATGTTACATCTTGCGCATGCCAACATTCTGATGTCACCACTCTTAATCATCCTTTTTGTCTACGTGGCGCGCGTGCAGGACGTTTCATGCTGAGAGTCTGGGTCCCACTTTATCTGCGTGAGGCTCGCCATCGCGACAACTTTCCAATGCTGACTCATCCTGGCGAACGACCGATGTCTCCTTCGCCCTAGAAGACGACCGATGTCTTCCTCTGGGAGACGACCGATGTCTTCCCTGGCGACGCCCTCATAACTCTCGCGCCTTGGCCACGTCCACATGCCTCGCGCCCTGGCAATGCCCGCATGCTCTCGCGCCCGCGCGACGTCCACCTGGCGCTCATGTGTAGCAGGCGACCGGCGATCTCATAGCCTTCTAAACTTAACTTTTTCCTCCCTTTCTATTCTAAATAAAACATACATAGAATTCTTTTAAAATATAACCCTTTTTATTCCAATTAAATTTTACAGGTCCTTACACTCTACTTCCTGGAAGATCATCTGCTCCCGTGTAAAAATTACACGATCATCACAGTTTTAAGAGAAAAACAGCCATAGAGCAGAACACGCAGGGTAAGCTATATATTTTAAAGAGAGTTTAAATATGAACATAAAAAAAAATCAGGATAAAACAAATTCAAGATACCCACATAAAACTATAAAGTTTCTCATTCCCTTCACCTGATCGCCAAGAAATCACACACTTTACAATATTTTGCACAGAGTCATTTTATTTCACAAACTGCATCAAGTGTCTATCAATTTCAAGGTCCCTCATTTCTCACGTCAGACTACCACTGACTCAGCACACAAGACACTTGACACTACTTCCGGAAGACTCGTGCATTGATTAGACTCAGAGATCTGCACCTGTCATACTAAACAGCTGTAATGTTTCCCCAGCTATGCGCATCAACACAATCTCGATCTCAAGTTCATCATTCTCACAGTATGACAGGGTTAATCCATGGAACAAGCCGAGCTCGTTCTTTTTCACACGACTCACCCATTCATATGAACCTCCTTCGACTCTCACCAATTGAGTAACTTCCTCTATGTGATTCCATTATCTCAGCAGAGTCAGGATATCTCATTAGGAATCACCGATCAATGCACATCCTACACGATCTTACACGGTATTTTCTTTCCTGAAAATACTATGCCTTGATCCCACATTCACCACATTCAACACATCACATAACACTTAAAGGAATGATTTCAATCACAGCAAAACTCACTCCAAGGTTCTTATTTTCGAATATCTCATTTAAATCTCAAACAGTTTCAAAGCAACACCAAAAACAGGGAGTTCGCAAACAACGCCAAAACCGGCGATCTGGTTCAAAAACAAGGTATTTCGAAATCTGTATTTAAAACCGGCGACCACATCGCCCAAACACATAGAACGGAGCATTCACGAAGATGAAAACGAAACCGGCGACCACGTCGCCCTCACTTCAGAAACAGCTAATCTATGGCTTGTATTGAAAATGAAGACTAGCTTCCCTTACCTGGACTTGCGCAAAACACCAGGAGCTCCGAAACCCAACGAAGCTTAAAGAATGCCTTGGCTCTGTTTTTGCGTCTGGTTTGAAGGACTTGCAGAGAACCTCCCAGGTGTTCTAATGGTGGCCGTCGCTCGTCGTACTCTTGTGTGAAGGTGCCAGAATCGCAGTGCGAAGGAGAGAATGGAGGAGAAGGGAGGTAAACTCACTCTTTCGCTCTTGAACAACTGCAACGTTCCCCTCTCTCAGAAGTGGGTTTTTGCATCTTAAACCAGCTTGTTCACAAAAGCAGCTGCCACCACCCACTCTGCAGAGAAGTCTGAGTGTACGTTTCTCTGAACACTACGACCACGTTTGTCTCTTGCGCATGCCAACCACTTCCTGAACAGTACGACCGCGAGTGTCTCCTGCGCATGCCAACATTCTGATGTCACTATTCTGAATCATCCTTTTTGTCTACGTGGCGTACGTGCAGGACGTTCCATGCTGGGAGTCTGGGTCCCACCTTCTCTGTGTGCAACTCGACATCGCGCGATAACCTTTCGCCGATGACCTCTCGCGCGAAGACTATCCACCGATGACCTCTCGCGCGAAGACAATCCACCGATGACCTCTCGCGCGAAGACAATCCACCGATGACCTCTCGCGCGAAGGCTATCCACCGATGCCTCATTTTGGCGGACGACCAATGTCTCCCCCTGGAAGATGCCCGCATGCCTCGCGCCCTGATGATGCCCGCATGCATCGCGCCCTGGCGACGTCTGCATGCCTCGCGCCCTGGCGATGACGTGTAGTCTAGGCGACCGGCGATTATGTACTAACAAGGAAATCTTATAATCTTCTAAACTACACTTTCCTTCCTTTTTTATTTTAAATAAAAACATACTTAGAATTCATTTAAAATATATCCTTTTATTCCAATTTAATTTTTCAGGTCCTTACATTCTCCCCATCAAGAAAAATTTTCGTCCCCGAAAATTGAATTACAAGGAAAAGAGGTATGGATAAGCTTCTCTCATGGGTTCTTCTAACTCCCAAGTTGAATCCCCCGATCTCTCATCCCACACCACTTTCACCATGTCGATGGTCTTGCCTCTGAGCTGTCTACTTTGCCGATCGTCAATCCTGACTGGTTTTGCTTCAAAGGACAAGTCATCCCTGATCTGCACATCGTCTACTTCCAGCACATGACTAGGGTCTGTCATGTACTTCCTCAGCTGTGATACGTGAAAGACATCGTGCAGATTCGCTAGATGGGGAGGTAGGGCGATCTCATAAGCCACTGGACCAATCCTTCTTAAGATCTGATATGGTCCCACGAACTTAGGGGACAACTTCTTTGACCTGATCGCCCGTCCTACACCCTTGGTTGGTGTCACTTTCATGAACACGTGGTCTCCAGCAACAAACTCCAAAGGCTTTCTCCTCTGATCTGCATAGGACTTCTGCCTACTTTGAGAAGCTTTCATTCTGCTTTGTATCTGTTGCACTTTCTCGGTCGTCTGCTGAATCAACTCTGGCCCAACCAAGACTGCTTCGCCCTCCTGGTACCAACATAAGGGAGTTCTGCATTTCCTCCCATACAGGGCTTCATATGGTGCCATCCCAATACTGGCGTGGTAACTATTATTATAGGTAAACTCCACCAGCGGCAACACCTCATCCCAACTTCCCAATTGATCCAAGACGCACGCCCTCAGCAGATCTTCCAAGGACTGGATCGTTCTTTCTGACTGACCATCTGTTTGGGGATGATATGTAGAGCTCATCCTCAACTTAGTTCCCAAGCACTCTTGTAAGGTCTGCCAAAACCGTGAAGTGAACCTGGGATCTCTATCTGAAACGATGCTGGAAGGCACTCCATGCAACCTCACTATTTCTTGGATGTATAACTGTGCCAGCTTGGCCATAGGCATCTTCATATTCACTGGAAGAAAGTGGGCACTCTTCGTCAGCCTATCAATGATGACCCAGATTGCCTCATGACCCTTTACCGACCTGGGTAAATGGGTGACAAAATCCATGGCGATGCTGTCCCATTTCCACTCAGGGATATCCAGTTGCTGTAACAACCCGCCAGGTCTTTGATGCTCTACCTTCGCCTTCTGACACGTTAAGCAGGTTGCAACATACTGGGCGATGTCTCTCTTCATGCCCGACCACCAAAATGACTCCTTCAAGTCATGGTACATCTTGTTCATGCCTAGATGGAGGTTAAGGCGACTCTTATGACCTTCCTCTAGGATCATCTCCTTCAACTCTTCATTTGCAGGTATGCAAATTCTGCCATTAAATCTCAAGATCCCATCATCGCCCATCACAAAGTCTCTAGCCTGATCTGTCCCTAGCGACTCCACAGTACGCTTTAGACTAGGGTCCTCCAATTGCCTATCCCTTAACATCCCAAGGAAGTCATTAGTTATAGCCAGCTTACTACAACTAATGTGATTTACGTGAAATTCTACCCAAAGGTTTAAGTCTCTGAACTGCTCGATCAGTTTCTGCTCTTCCATCATCATGGTGGCTACTTGTATTGATTTCCTACTCAAGGCATCTGCCACTACATTGGCCTTCCCTGGATGATACATGAGTTGAAAATCGTAGTCCTTTAGAAACTCCATCCACCTTCTTTGCCTCATGTTTAGTTCCTTCTGATCGAACAGGTATTTCAGGCTCTTATGGTCACTGAACACCTGGAACCGAGCTCCATATAAATAGTGCCTCCAGATCTTCAAGGCAAATACTACAGCTGCCAACTCCAAATCATGCGTAGGGTAGTTTCTCTCATGAACCTTGAGTTGCCTTGAAGCATATGCAACCACTCTTTTCTCTTGCATCAAAACACATCCCAAACCCTGATGTGAAGCATCACAGTAGACGTCAAAAGGTCTTCCTACCTCTGGGATCACCAGCACTGGAGCACTGGTCAACCTCTCCTTTAGTTCCATGAAGCTCTGTTCACATCGGTCGGTCCAAGCAAAAGGTTGGTCCTTACGGGTCAGCTGTGTTAAAGGAGCCACTACCTTGGAAAAGTCCTCAATAAACCTCCGATAGTAGCCCGCCAACCCCACAAAACTCCTTATCTCGGTGACTGTCTTAGGACGTTCCCACTGCAGCACTGCCTCTACCTTGGCTGGATCCACCGAGATCCCCTGGGCAGATATCACGTGTCCTAAGAAGTTGACTTCCTTCAGCCAGAACTCACACTTAGAGAACTTGGCATAGAGTTGCTTCTCCCTCAGTATCTCCAATACTGTCCTCAGGTGTTCCTCATGCTCTTCCTCGGTCCTTGAATAAATGAGTATGTCGTCTATGAAGACCACCACAAACTTATCCAAGAAAGGGCGAAAAATCCTATTCATGTAGTCCATAAACAGAGCTAGAGCATTGGTTACTCCAAACGGCATCACCACATACTCATAGTGCCCATACCGAGACCTAAAAGCTGTCTTTTGAACATCTTCAGCTTTTACCAAAATTTGGTGGTACCCCGATCTCAGATCAATCTTGGGGAACACCGAGGCCCCATGTATTTGGTCCATCAAATCGTCAATTCTGGGTAGGGGGTACTTGTTCTTGATGGTCAACTTGTTCAACTGCCTGTAATCTATACACAGCCGAGACCCTCCATCCTTCTTCTTGACTAGGAGCACTGGAGCCCCCCATGGAGATACACTGGGTCTGATGAATTGTTTCTCCAGCAACTCTTCCACTTGCTTCTTTAACTCTACTAACTCGGCTGGTGCCATCCTGTAAGGTGCCATTGACACTGGTCCAGCTCCAGGTACCAAGTCAATAGAGAATTCCACTTCTCTCTTAGGGGGTAACCCAGGTACCTCTTCTGGAAATACATCCGTGAAATCTTTCACCACATGTATTCTGCTTACGTCCCCTTCATTCTCCACTTCCAACCGAGCTAGCATCACGAAGCACCTCGCCCCTTCTTCCAACTCTGACCACCCGTGCTGAACTGATATCACCTCTGATTCTTGGGGGTCTGGAAACGCTACCTTCTGACTACCGCAGTCTATGAGAACGTGATTGGCAGCTAGCCAATCCATTCCCAGGATAACATCCAGGTCCTGAAGAGGTAGGCAGATCAAGTTCACTTTGAATCTGCGTCCCTCTACTATCACTGGACATTCGGGGCAAACTGTAGAGGTCGACACCTGTCCTGACGCAGGTGTAGAGACCAACAGTTCGAAAGGTAACTCCTTCACTGGAAGGCCCAACTCGGCTACACACAGGCTTGACACAAAGGAGTGTGTCGCTCCAGAATCAAACAAAGCTTTTACACCCCTACCAGCTATAAAACATATACCCTGCACGAGGTTTCCTGACTGAGACGCCTCTGCTCCTGACATGGCAAACACTCTCCCTGTTGCCTGAGGTCTGCCCCCTTCGTTCTTCATCTGCTGAGAGCCACTGGGTTGGGTCGCCCCATTCCTGCTAGGGCACTCTCTAGCAACGTGTCCTGTCTTTTGGCAGGCAAAACATCTTCTCTCTGAAGTCTTCTTGAAGCATGCATTGGAGGCGTGTGGTCCACCACAATGGAGGCACTTGTGTTTCCAAGGTTGCTGCTGCTGAAACTGGGGAGGCGCTGCTCCTGCCCGATGTGGTGGAGGTCTCGCATAGGGCTTGCTTTGTGGGTGCTGTGCCTTAGCTTTCCCACTGGAAGAACCTCCTGGGTGTGACCTGATCACCCGAGAATCACCCTTTTCCAAGGTCTCCACCATCTTCGCCTTTTCTACTAAGGCGTGAAATTCCCTGATGCACATCGGGGCTATGGTCCTCTTCAGCCCATGCTTCAGCCCCTCTTCGAACTTCCTACACCTCCAGGCCTCGGAGGTCGCCTGGGTATAGAATCGGGCGAGGTACTCAAACCGAGCAGCATAGGCGTTTACTGACATATCCCCCTGCTCCAACTTTAGGAACTCAGCTTCCCTCGCAAACTTGGCGCTGTCTGGGAAATATTTCTCCAAGAACCTCACCCTGAAGCTCTCCCAATCCAATACATCCTCTCGGGCCTCCATCATCTGCTGAGCTCCCATCCACCAGAACTCAGCTTCTCCAGATAGCAGATAGGTGGCAAACAACAGTTTCTTCTCTTCAGGGCAGGAGGTCGCCCTAAAGATTTTCTCCAACTCTCTGACCCACTGATCTGCCTGATCAGGGGTAGCATTCCCACTTAACTTGGGTGGGTTGTGCCTCATGAACTCGGTCAGTCCCATCTGTTCTTGAGGCTGACCGACGTGGGAGTTTGTTTCAGCAGATCGAGCAGTTTCCCAGTGGTGCATCGCAGCTTGGTGATTCTGTGCCATCGCTGCATTCTGTTGTTGAATGGCAGTTGCCATCATCTCGATGGCCTTGGCAATTTGGCTCATCTCCGAAGAAGGTTGGGGAGGGGTAGAAGGTCTACGTGCCATCTCTCTTCGTTTCAGATTTTGAAACTATAGGTTTTCTATGTTCCCTACAACTACAAGAATGATATCGATAAGAAATCAATTCATTCAGGAGGTAACATATAGACCTTACAAAGGTCAGCATCTCAAAATCATTAAGAATTTGAGCTCATCAACAGAATCATAATACTTATAACCTCAGACAAAACACCAGAACAGTTACTGGTGTACAATCATCAATCCAAACAACCACTTTCAGGCAATTACAAGAGCACTCAATAAATCACACCAGAATTCAATGTAGGCTAAACATCAAACCTTTGGAATTAAGATTAAGAATCATCTCGATCCAGTTATGAGTGTGCACCCTCATTACTTTATCAAGATTCTCTCATTCTTAATACAACTACAAGAATGATATCGATAAGAAATCAATTCATTCAGGAGGTAACATATAGACCTTACAAAGGTCAGCATCTCAAAATCATTAAGAATTTGAGCTCATCAACAGAATCATAATACTTATAACCTCAGACAAAACACCAGAACAGTTACTGGTGTACAATCATCAATCCAAACAACCACTTTCAGGCAATTACAAGAGCACTCAATAAATCACACCAGAATTCAATGTAGGCTAAACATCAAACCTTTGGAATTAAGATTAAGAATCATCTCGATCCAGTTATGAGTGTGCACCCTCATTACTTTATCAAGATTCTCTCATTCTTAATACTAAGATTTTCAATTAGGGCATACATTCACTAAGGCACACACAAAATTTCAATACCAAAAACGTTTTGAAAACCTTTCACTATAGTTGTTATTTAAAACTCAAATAGATTTTATGAGCAGAAGAAACACAATGGATCCACAGCCCTCAGGTCATCCTAAGGACGAACTGCTCTGATACCATTAATTTAACATCCCGCCAAAAACTATTCATATTTATATGATGAAAATAAAGGTAAACAAATAATGTTGAAGAGAACATAATTATATATATAAGTAATGAAGTTGCTCCTCACAGGGAGTTTAATACATAACCAGTCAAATGTTTTTCAAAACTTAACAAAATCAATCAAATACAACGAAAATGGCGGTCTCCATACATAAACCGGCGACCTCCTAACAGAAGACCCCAAAACAGGCGATCTGCTATCAGGACATAAATCCGACGATCACCACCAAGAGATAGAAACAGGCGATCTCTTCCCCGACGACCACTCACTAAGGAGCTCTACTTCCTGGAAGATCATCTGCTCCCGTGTAAAAATTACACGATCATCACAGTTTTAAGAGAAAAACAGCCATAGAGCAGAACACGCAGGGTAAGCTATATATTTTAAAGAGAGTTTAAATATGAACATAAAAAAAAATCAGGATAAAACAAATTCAAGATACCCACATAAAACTATAAAGTTTCTCATTCCCTTCACCTGATCGCCAAGAAATCACACACTTTACAATATTTTGCACAGAGTCATTTTATTTCACAAACTGCATCAAGTGTCTATCAATTTCAAGGTCCCTCATTTCTCACGTCAGACTACCACTGACTCAGCACACAAGACACTTGACACTACTTTCGGAAGACTCGTGCATTGATTAGACTTAGAGATCTGCACCTGTCATACTAAACAGCTGTAATGTTTCCCCAGCTATGCGCATCAACACAATCTCGATCTCAAGTTCATCATTCTCACAGTATGACAGGGTTAATCCATGGAACAAGCTGAGCTCGTTCTTTTTCACACGACTCACCCATTCATATGAACCTCCTTCGACTCTCACCAACTGAGTAACTTCCTCTATGTGATTCCATTATCTCAGCAGAGTCAGGATATCTCATTAGGAATCACCGATCAATGCACATCCTACACGATCTTACACGGTATTTTCTTTCCTGAAAATACTATGCCTTGATCCCACATTCACCACATTCAACACATCACATAACACTTAAAGGAATGATTTCAATCACAGCAAAACTCACTCCGAGGTTCTTATTTTCGAATATCTCATTTAAATCTCAAACAGTTTCAAAGCAACACCAAAAACAGGGAGTTCGCAAACAACGCCAAAACCGGCGATCTGGTTCAAAAACAAGGTATTTCGAAATCTGTATTTAAAACCGGCGACCACATCGCCCAAACACATAGAACGGAGCATTCACGAAGATGAAAACGAAACCGGCGACCACGTCGCCCTCACTTCAGAAACAGCTAATCTATGGCTTGTATTGAAAATGAAGACTAGCTTCCCTTACCTGGACTTGCGCAAAACACCAGGAGCTCCGAAACCCAACGAAGCTTAAAGAATGCCTTGGCTCTGTTTTTGCGTCTGGTTTGAAGGACTTGCAGAGAACCTCCCAGGTGTTCTAATGGTGGCCGTCGCTCGTCGTACTCTTGTGTGAAGGTGCCAGAATCGCAGTGCGAAGGAGAGAATGGAGGAGAAGGGAGGTAAACTCACTCTTTCGCTCTTGAACAACTGCAACGTTCCCCTCTCTCAGAAGTGGGTTTTTGCATCTTAAACCAGCTTGTTCACAAAAGCAGCTGCCACCACCCACTCTGCAGAGAAGTCTGAGTGTACGTTTCTCTGAACAGTACGACCACGTTTGTCTCTTGCGCATGCCAACCACTTCCTGAACAGTACGACCGCGAGTGTCTCCTGCGCATGCCAACATTCTGATGTCACTATTCTGAATCATCCTTTTTGTCTACGTGGCGTACGTGCAGGACGTTCCATGCTGGGAGTCTGGGTCCCACCTTCTCTGTGTGCAACTCGACATCGCTCGATAACCTTTCGCCGATGACCTCTCGCGCGAAGACTATCCACCGATGACCTCTCGCGCGAAGACAATCCACCGATGACCTCTCGCGCGAAGGCTATCCACCGATGACCTCTCGCGCGAAGACAATCCACCGATGACCTCTCGCGCGAAGGCTATCCACCGATGCCTCATTTTGGCGGACGACCGATGTCTCCCCCTGGAAGATGCCCGCATGCCTCGCGCCCTGATGATGCCCGCATGCATCGCGCCCTGGCGACGTCTGCATGCCTCGCGCCCTGGCGATGACGTGTAGTCTAGGCGACCGGCGATTATGTACTAACAAGGAAATCTTATAATCTTCTAAACTACACTTTCCTTCCTTTTTTATTTTAAATAAAAACATACTTAGAATTCATTTAAAATATATCCTTTTATTCCAATTTAATTTTTCAGGTCCTTACACACTCTGCAGGAAGCTTGCGTGCACGCTGCCCTGAACAGTACGTCTACGCGTGACTCTGCGCATCCAACATTCTGAGGTCACTATTCTGAACCACCCTTTTTGTCTACGTGTCGCGCGTGCAGTACGTCTCCTGCTGAGAGCCTGGGTCCCACCTCACCTGTGTGAAACTCGACATCGCGCGATAACCTTCCACCGATGACCGCTCGCGCGATGACTATCCACTGATGTCTCATACTGGCGGACGACCGATGTCTCTCCCTGGAAGACGACCGATGTCTCTCTCTGGGAGGCGACCGATGTGCCTCTCATATCGGCGATGACTGATGTGCCCCATCCCGGTGATGACTGATTCCTCACACTGGTAGACAACCGATGTCTCACCCTGGCAGACCACCGATGTCTCTCCCTGGCAGACCACCGATGTCTCACCCTGGAAGACAACCGATGTCTCTCTCTGGGAGGCGACCGATGTGCCTCTCATCCTGTTGGCGATCTCTTATCGCCCTTGTGTGTAAAGAGAACACATCGCCTTACTCTGCTCACCGATGTCATATCGTCACACCTTGCTGAAGGTTCTCCATCCCACTATGTTACGTCCAAGGTATTACCTCCACATGGCTTGGTGACATCGGTAGCTTCACATTTCCAAAAGTAGATCAGCACTACTCCTCGTGCTCCCATGCATGCAACACTAAGGATGACTTCTTATGCTCAAGCATAGAGCTTTGCATGCACAGCGTATCTAAGGCTTAACCCTCACCTTGATACGCGTGGTTGTTGGAACCCACTCTAGTTGATCCAGTATCTTGACCACATACTGAGTGCACTTTCGGCGATCATGTCTCCTCTAGGCGACAGGCGATTATGTGCCAGAGAAGTCGGAGATCGCCTCCGCTTTCAAGAACGGCGGTCTCGTACTTCTGAGCTACACTTTCCTTCCTTTTCTCTTCTTGATCCACATGTCAGCCGACCGACCCCTACCAGCTTACCCCAGACCTTGGGCGACGTCCGATGTCCGACTACTACGAAACTTCATTTACCAACTCTTTGTGTTTTAAATAATAACATCTTCTGAAATTGCTTAAATATAACACTTTTATTCCAATTAAAGTTTCTAGGTCCTTACAATCTCCCCAACAAGAAAAATTTTCGTCCCCGAAAATTGAATTATAAGGAAAAGAGGTAGGGATATGCTTCTCTCATGGTTTCTTCAAATTCCCATGGTGAATCACCCGATCTGCACGCCGTCCACTTCCAACACGTGACTAGGGTCTGCAAGATACTTCCTTAGCTATGATACGTGAAATACATTATGCAGGTTTGCTAATTGGGGAGGTGGGGGGATCTCATAAGCCACTGGACCGATCCTCCTCAGGATCTGATATGGCCCAACAAACTTAGGGGACAGCTTCTTTGATCTGATAGCTAGTCCTACACCCTTGGCTGGTGTCACCCTCATAACGACATGATCTCCAGCAGCAAACTCCAAAGGTCTTCTCCTCTGATCTGCATAGGACATTTGCCGACTTTGAGAAGCTTTCATTCTGCCTTGCATCAGTTTCACCTTCTCGGTTGTCCGTTGAACCAACTCTTACTACTCCAATACTTCATCAAATTCCATTCTCCAACCCTGCATATGGAGTATGCTGCTCCATTGAGCGCCAACTCCAGTACTCACACTCTATTTCCAACCCTGAAGACTTGGTCGAGCAAGTCCAGAACTAGGCCCTTAACAGAACCAGGACTAGCCCCTTTAGAGGAAAAAGTGAGCAAGATCCCTTCATCGGAAGGAAAGAGGACAGCTGACTACTGCTCATGCCCCCCAGCCAATTCAAACTAGGATCCGAAATATCCTTCTAGGAATCAACTTCCGCATCTTGATCAAAACCATCCATCGACTTCCCAACTGCTGATCTAATTCTCACGCTCCCTAAAGGAACACCTTTGGTCCACCACTATGTTACATCATTCTGCACCTTATAAAGACAAAGTTCCTGTTGCTGTTACTTTCTAAATCATCATTATGACTTCTTTTGCCAACTCGGCTTCCTGTTCCCATCATTTCCTCCTTGTTCAATGTATACATTGGATGCATTGATTTGGGTTCAGGTGCCTATCTGAAAAAGCATACGAGAACGAACGCACCATATATCTCAACCACAACCATGTAAGTAGTGGAGCCGATTGGAAAATTTCCTCTGCATCCAGAATTTCTTGCTTAGGGACAACTCTATTCCTCTTCTCCAAGATACAACAGACTATTGCCACCCACATTCCTTTCCACACCTGATTCTACTTGGATGACATACGTATAAGATAAAAGTTCTCAAGGTGGGGCCTCAAATCCTTATGTCGAACAAATAGAACACTTATCCACTTGAAGCACATAGACCAGCCACGTTGCTTTAAAGTTAAAGTTAGTGGCCCACGCATCCTCCTGAAATCTCACATCCCTTCCGCATCCAACTTTCCAAACAATGACTTTTTGGAACTAACCATCATCTTCACCCTCCTCGCACACCTTACGTACATCTCTCCACCACCACGATTGATATTTCAAATGAGCTCGGCTTCTCCCAAGTTCCGAGTCATATTTGGATACAAGAATATATTTCCATTTCCCTTTCTCATCACTCCTCATCCACCATTTCCATTTCGCCAGAAGAGCAAAGTTAAAATTTCTGGTATCTCTTAAATTCTCCATCTGCTGGTATGCAAATTCTGCCATTAATCTCAATATTCCATCTTTACCCGTTACAAAGCCTTTAGCCTGATCGGTGCCTAGCAATTCCACAATACGTTTCAGACTAGGATCCTCTAATTGTTCAATCAAAACTGGTTCGCCCTCCTGGTTCCAACAATAAGGGAATTCTGCATTTCCTCCCATACAAAGCTTCATACAATTACTGTCTTCAAATCTCCATAACAATACTACCACTGCCGATTCTGAATCATAAGTAGAATAATTTCTCTCATGAAATTTGAGTTGCATTGAACATATGCAACTCCTGTCTTCTCTTGTATTCAGACACAATTCGAACTTTGATGTGAGGCATCATACTAAACCTCAAAAGGCTTGTCTTCTGCACATTTTCTGTCTTAGCAAAATCTGGTTTTATCCAGATTTCAAATAAAACTTTGAGAACACTGAAGTTCCATCTAACTGATCCCTCAAATCATCAATTACGGGTAGAGGATAGTTGTCCTGGATGGTCAACTTATTCAACTTCCTGTAGTCCCTACACAGTTGAGGTTCTTCCTCTTCCTTTTTAACCAACAACGCTGGAAACTCCAAGGAGATATATTGGGCTTGACTAACTGCGTCTCTAACAACTCTTCCACTTATTTTCTTCAATTTAATCAACTCGGCTGAACTTTGGAAACACTATCTTTCGTTGAGCTTAACCTTTGGAAACGTGATTGACAGATCACTAATCCCTTTTCTGGAATAACATCCAATTCATCTCCTACATACTCATCATAAACTAGTGTCCAAATTTCGAATCACATACTGCTTTCAAATCCAAATCAATTAAACAACATCCATCCCACGTGAGACTTTCTCTCTCATCCAAGCAATTTCTCTGCCTGTTGCTTTTCAACAATTTTCTTTGCCTAACTGTAACTTTAAACACAATTAAGATATTTCATCTTTCCCCTTTCCCGAAATCATTGATACATCTCAAGATGATATAATCATCTTGTAAACTTATTCTCCACCAAATCTCAAATTTCCATTTTAAGCCTTGTGTCCAGCTAGAGCCATCTTATGTTGTGTTACTGACACTAACACCTTCCAAGTTCCAGATCAAAGAAAATTCCTACGTTCATCTTGGAACTTAACTCCAGTACTCCCTATAGAAGCACGTGCTTAAATCTTAAAACCCTCAATATACTATTGATTTACTCTACATGTCTTATATCTATCTGAAATTAAATCATGGTGCAACTAAATCTATCTTGCACTTGCTTTACACTTATTGGGTAACTATCCATTCACCAATTTCTTCTCTTCAGGGCAGGAGGTCGCCTTAAAGATTTTCTTGAACTCTCCGACCCACTGATCTGCTTGATCAGGGTTAACATTCCCACTGAACTTGGGTGGATTGTGCCTCATGAACTCGGTCAGTCCCATCTGTTCCTGAGGCTGACCGACGTGGGAAGCTGTTTTCAGTCGACCGAGCAGTTTCCCAGTGGTGCATTGCAGCTTGATGATTCTGAGCCATTGCTGCATTCTGTTGTTGGATGGCAGTTGCCATCATCTCAATGGCCTTGGCGATGTGGCCCATTTCCGAAGAAGATTGGGGAGAGGTAGGAGGTCTACGGGTCATCTTCCTTCGTTCTCAGATTTTGAAACCACTAGTTTCTATGTTTCCTACTACTATAAGAATGAAATCGATAAGAAATCAATTCATTCAAGGGGGTAACATCTAGACCTTACAAAGGTCAGCATCTCAAAGTCATCAAGAATTTGAGCTCATCAACAGAATCATAATGCTTATAACATCAAGCATAAGACCAGAACAACTACTGGTATGCAGTCATCAATCCAATCAACCATTTTCAATCAATTACAAAGACACTCAAGAGAATGAAATAGCTCACACCAGAATTCAATATGTGCTCAACATCAAACCTTTAGAATTAAGATTGAGAATCATCTCGATCCAGTTATGAGTGTGCACCCTCACTACTTTATCAAGATCCTTTCATTCTTAATACTAATATTTTCAGTTAGAGCATATATTCACTAAAGCACACACAAAATTTCAATACAAAAACGTTTGAAACCTTTCACTATAGTTTTCATTCAAAACTCAAATAAATTTTATGAGCAGAAGAAACACAATGGATCCACAACCCTCAGGTCATCCTAAGGACGAACTGCTCTGATACCATTAATGTAACATCCCGCCAAAAACTATTCATATTTATATAATGAAAATAAAGGTAACAAATAGATTGAGGTGAATAAAATTATATATATGTAATGAAGTTTCTCCTCACAGGGAGTTTAATACAAATTCGGTCAATTTTCCAAAAACGTAAACAAAATTACATTAAAATAGAAAGACAGGCGATTTCCTAACAGCAAAGGCGATCTCCTATCAGACAACAGAAAAGGGGTGATCGCCTAACAGAAATAGAAATAGGCGATCTCCTTCCGGCGACCACTCACTGATGAGCTCTACTTCCTGCAACCTCGTCTGCTCCCGTGCAAAATACACGATCATCACAGGTTTTAGAAAAACAGCCACATAACAATACAAAGGGTAAGCTAGATGTTTTAAAGACCTTAAATATGAACTTTAAATCAATAGCAAACATGAATCTTCACGTCATTCATAATCCAGATCAGTTTTCAACCATCAACATTTCCATATTCCACAATACTCGTCAAGTGTCTATTTGCTACTTTCAATATTCATGGTTCACACGTCAGACTTTCCACTGACTCATAAGATATAGACACATGACTCCACTTCCGGAAGACTCGTGCGTTGACTCAGGCCCAGAGATCTGCACCTGTCATACCACACCACTGTGAAATCCACACAGGGTCGCTGTGAAATCCACACAGCCATGCGCATACATAGTCTCAATATCATCACTCTCCCGGTATGACAGGGTTAATTCATATAACAGGCCGAGCTCGTTCTTTTTCACACGACTCACCCATTCATATGAACCTCCTTCGACTCTCCACAACTGAATAACTTCGTCTATGTGATTCCATTATATCAGCAGAGTCAGGATATCTCCTTCTAGACAGGCCCCTAGTCAATACACATTTCACACGATCTTACACGGTATTTTCTTTCCTGAAAATACTATGCCTTGATCCCACAATTCACCACAATCAATACATCATACAACACTGAATGAACGAATCAGTCACAGCAACATTCATTCCACGGTTCATATTTTCAAATATCACATGTATTTCACATTTAAATCTCAAACAGTTTTCAAACAGCACTAAAACAGGGGAGTTCGAAAAACAACACCAAAACCGGCGATCACGTCCAAAACAGGGGATTTCGAAATCTGTATTTAAAATCGGCGATCACGTCGCCCAAACACATAAGAACAGAACATCATGAAAAGAATATGAAACCGGCGACCACGTCGCCCTCACTTCAGAAACAGCAAGTCTATGGCTTTTATTGAAAATAAAGCTAGCTTCCCTTACCTGGACTTGCGTAAAACCTCACTTCGAGCTCTAACCCACCGAACTTAAAGGATGTCTTGGCTCTGTTTTAGCGTCTGGTTTGTAGAACTTGCAGAGAACCTCCCAGGTGCTCTATGGTAGTCGTCGATAGCCAAGCAGGAACGTGATAGGGCCTGAATCGCAGAGTGAAGGAGAGAAAAGAGAAGGATAAAGGTGAGCTCACTCTTTCACTCTTGAACCACTGAAAACGTTCTTTTTCCTCTCAGAAGTGGGTTTTTGTATCTTAAACCAACTTGCCCATAAAAGCCGCTGCCACCACCCACTCTGCAGGAAGCTTGCGTGCACGCTGCCCTGAACAGTACGTCTACGCGTGACTCTGCGCATCCAACATTCTGAGGTCACTATTCTGAACCACCCTTTTTGTCTACGTGTCGCGCGTGCAGTACGTCTCCTGCTGAGAGCCTGGGTCCCACCTCACCTGTGTGAAACTCGACATCGCGCGATAACCTTCCACCGATGACCGCTCGCGCGATGACTATCCACTGATGTCTCATACTAGCGGACGACCGATGTCTCTCCCTAGAAGACGACCGATGTCTCTCTCTGGGAGGCGACCGATGTGCCTCTCATATCGGCGATGACTGATGTGCCCCATCCCGGTGATGACTGATTCCTCACACTGGTAGACAACCGATGTCTCACCCTGGCAGACCACCGATGTCTCTCCCTGGCAGACCACCGATGTCTCACCCTGGAAGACAACCGATGTCTCTCTCTGGGAGGCGACCGATGTGCCTCTCATCCTGTTGGCGATCTCTTATCGCCCTTGTGTGTAAAGAGAACACATCGCCTTACTCTGCTCACCGATGTCATATCGTCACACCTTGCTGAAGGTTCTCCATCCCACTATGTTACGTCCAAGGTATTACCTCCACATGGCTTGGTGACATCGGTAGCTTCACATTTCCAAAAGTAGATCAGCACTACTCCTCGTGCTCCCATGCATGCAACACTAAGGATGACTTCTTATGCTCAAGCATAGAGCTTTGCATGCACAGCGTATCTAAGGCTTAACCCTCACCTTGATACGCGTGGTTGTTGGAACCCACTCTAGTTGATCCAGTATCTTGACCACATACTGAGTGCACTTTCGGCGATCATGTCTCCTCTAGGCGACAGGCGATTATGTGCCAGAGAAGTCGGAGATCGCCTCCGCTTTCAAGAACGGCGGTCTCGTACTTCTGAGCTACACTTTCCTTCCTTTTCTCTTCTTGATCCACATGTCAGCCGACCGACCCCTACCAGCTTACCCCAGACCTTGGGCGACGTCCGATGTCCGACTACTACGAAACTTCATTTACCAACTCTTTGTGTTTTAAATAATAACATCTTCTGAAATTGCTTAAATATAACACTTTTATTCCAATTAAAGTTTCTAGGTCCTTACAAAATGAATATTTTAGATCTATGATTTAATTGATCTAAAAGAAAAATATACAAAAAATTGCAAATTTTTATAATATTATAACATTATCTGATTATGTAATCACCATTTATAAAATTTATGTAATTAATTTTTTTTAATTGATAGTATATTCATAACATCATTATTTTGATAATATTTAAAACGAATAATAATGTTCACACACTAACTCTTTTTCATAATTTAAGGATAGAAACTATAATGTTTTTTTGGAATATACACCAAATAATGAAATTGTTTATAGATGTGCAAGTGATATGAATAAAAAATAAATATAGATTGATTGTAATTTGAATAGAGAAAAATTATATCTTATTCTATAAAACAAATACTGTCAGTGTAATTTAACTCAATTGAAATCAAACATTAACTAATCATTCATACAAAACAATTACAACATTTAAAAACTCTATATATCCTTTCTACTACACCCATATATACACGTGTATGATTCAATTTCATTTATATAATTTAGAATATATCAATTGTAACAGATGCATTTAACTCAAGTATTTCATTATTTTTTTAATCAAACGAAATCTTACATCATAAAAAAAATAAATTTCTACATTTTATCTTTTGAGTATGACTTTGTAGGGTTTGTAATCTGTGTCATTTGTAAACATGAACTTAATTAACTTTTCTTGCCCTATTTTTACTTGAAATTTTAGTTTTAATTAAAATTTTGATTCACCTTGTTCTACTTTTATTGTTGTTACTGGTAAAAATAGATTAAAAAAAATATGAAACTTTTACTAATAAAGATAGAAAAAAAGTAAAAATAAATAAAATTTAAAGATATAATTTTTAAAATAAATAAAGATTAAATTAATTTTGTAATATATATATATATATATATAATTTAAGATATTTATTTTTCATCATTTTAATCCTTTCATCTTAATTTAAACAAAATATTGTGATAAGTTAAAGGAAAATAAAGTTATTATTTAATCAATTAACGAAAAGACATTGAAAGAAGAAAAAATTTGTGAAAATTTGTAACACCATAAAAAGAACTAGTCACTAAACTACAAACTTAATAGAGGGCATGTACCAAAGATAATGTATTTCAAAATACAACTTAAACCCACACAAGTTTATATATACACACATACAAATATTTAGAAAAAAAAAAAGATAAAATAAAGTATATATTGCTCTTGAGATGTTGCTCCCACACCTGTCCTCATATACTATGTGTACATAATATAAACAAGACATGTAAGGGTAAGCTATTGGAATAAATTTTCAACATAAGAACAATATATAAAAGAAGACATTTTAATCAAAGTATCACAACCATTCAATCTCCTTCAAATACCAATGTACATCAACAATGTAAACCACACATGAATCTATACAATCAAGGATACTCAAAAAGCAAAATATCGATTGACACCTTTTGGAAGACTCATTTTAAGTATGTCATACTTGAGACTAACATTTGATTCAATACACAAGACTTAGATTTACAAGTGAATCTAAGAGAAGGGTCGAGGTAAGTTCATTACAACACAAGTCGTGTATCGACATATGTCAATGTGTGTAAGAACTCCTAGGATAAGTTTAATACAACTTAAGTCATGCATCCATATATGTCACGATATGCGAAAACTCCCAAAGTAAGTTCAATACAACTCATGTTGTGCATTCATATATGTCACAATGTGCAAGAACTCATTTCTCAACTTCTCATCACGTGATATCTTAGTCTATGTGACTTTGATCATTAGTGAAGTAAGAGAATCTCTGTTACAACATATGTGTCAATGCTTAATACACATATATCCATATGTGTGACCATAAATTCATACAAATATAATCAATCTTAGTAAGCATTGTCATACAATATAACTAATTTAAACAAAAACACAAAATAAATTAATTTTACAACTTAATATTCATTTTACATTTAGAATAAACATTCCTATAAAATCCAATCCATTAAACAGTCAAGAAGAAAAGAAAATAAATAAAGAAATATTTTTTTAATTGTTTTAGCTTAAACGAGAATAGGCTTGCTTGACCAAAAATTTGGCAGAGATGATTTATTTTCAGTGTGTTTTTTCTTAAACAACATTTTTTTACTTGAGCGAAAACAAGACTAAAAGGAAGGTTGAGATGCTATTTTCACTTGAGCGAAAATATCAGAAAAATCAACCTCAACAGCATAATCAAATCAATTTTCAAATATCTTTTAAAAAACATTCTAATAACACAACTTCTAAACATTTCAAAATGTCAATCTAGTTATTATATTAACTCCTTATCGAGGTATTCAATTTTAAGCATTCCAAAACTCAAATAACATTCAATGTCAAATTTTCAAACAGTTTCAAACAAAACATCGTCCCTAAATAGAACTCAACATATTGTGATCACATCACCTTCACATCAAAATCATCTATCCTTAAGTTATATGTAAACATAAATAGCTCCACTTACCCAAATCCTTTAAAGCAAATTTTCAAATCCAAATAGTAAAACTATACAAAATTTGGGGACCTAGAGCAAGTATCCAAACATAACAAAATATTAGTATAAGGTTAACCAAGTTGAGAGAATCACTTTTCTCAACTGATCCCACCAAGATTGATGACAAAATCATAAGAGAAATAGGATGACAAAGATTCTATAGAGTAAAGAGAAATTTACTTTGTTTGAAAATCTAATCGAGTAGAATTGATCACTTGTTTCTTAGTGAATATGTGACATGAGAAATAGTTAAGATATGGAGGGAGAAAAATTAGACAAAAAAAAAAGGAAAATTAAGATATTTTTTTAAATTGACACTCAACTCGAAAATTGACACTCAACTAATTTAAAAAATTTTAGGATAATTTTTTTAATTAAATATCTTATATAATATTATTATATTGATATATGATTTTTTTTTAAAATTAACCATAATATTTAAGGGTATTGAACTAGTACTACTCGAATGAATGATTTATTGGTTTTTCAAATTCTATTATGGTATAATATTGTCATTTCGATTGATACTTATTTATAATTGTGTTTGGATAAGATTTTTAATAACAATAGTATATAAAATGACTTTTGTGTAAAATATATTAAATAAATTGTAGTTTTAAAATTATATATTTTATTTAAATTTTTTAAAACTTTATTTTATGATTATCCAACTAAAAAAAGTAATGAAATTATTTTTAACGATTGTTTTTGCATTTGACAATATCATAAACAAATTTGCTAATGATTCCTTCAAATAACCAATAAGATAACTATAGATATACAAAATTAAAAATTAATCACAACTGCATTCTTTTTATATCTTTTATCTATATATTTTATAGACTCAATTATTTAGTTAAAACTAAAATGAAAGATCTAAACTAAAACATTTATTATATTTAAATATAATATTATTTGGTAATAAATTATTTAATAGGTAATAAATATATGTTAATAGGTTTTTTAAATGTGGTTTTATAGGATAATTTATATTTTATTTATAATACATTTATACATATTAAAACATAATAATCAATTTTTATAATAATTTTTATGTAATTTATTTATTAAACTAAGAGAAAGTTTAAATTATGAACATATCTCTTTATTTGACAAATTTTCAATATTAATTTAAAAAACCTTTTAAATTTTTTAAAATATTCAATAATTTTATAATGCAAATTGAAAACACTAATCCAACATTGAAATTATAATAATAATCCAATATATATACACTTATTTTATTTATCACAGTATATTATTTAATTTAAATTTTCATATTATACTAACAATTTATTTTTCAAGTTATTTGTTAACTAGTTTTGTTCAAGTCAAAATAGAATAAAATGTTTATATTTAATTATTTTTTTATGAATTAAAATATTTTTAATTTTTTAATTTATTTATTCACATAATATTTATGGATTTAAAAAATATGAATCAACATATATGTGGATAAAATAAATACAATTTGATGAAAATAAAAATAAGTCGTAAACAATAACTTAAAATTGTGAAACTGAGCAAAATAAATAAATTTTAAAAAATCTGTTTCAATTTTGAAAAAAAAAAGAGTTAAATTTAAATTATATATATATATATATATATATATATATATATAGACACACACACACGTCTTGTTAGTTTTCTATAAAAATAAAATAAAAAGTGGAGTTATTAAGAATAAGTGGTAGTGTAGAAAAGTAAATTATTTAGTTATTTTCACAATAAATAAAAATATTCAATTATTTATTTTATTCAAAAGTAAATAACTTTATTTATTAAAAATTAAACTTTTTAATTAAAAAATAACATGAAAGAATGTTTACATAATAGATTATTCACGTCAAAACAGAATAAAATGTTTATATTTAATTAATTCTTTTTATATAATAAAATATTTATATGTTTATTAATTTTTTAATTGATTTAACATGGACGTTAAAAATTTGAATCAACTTATATATGGATAAAATATATACAATTTAATGAAAAGTGAAAAATAAGTTATAAACAATAACTAAAAATTGGGAAACTGAGCAAAATAAAATAATTTTATAGAATCAGTTTTAATTTTGAAAAAAAAATTATGTATATATACATGTAATTAAATATTATACTATTTATTGTATTTTTGATAAATTTATCTTACTAATTTTAAATAAAAAAAGAGGAAAAGTGTGATTAAGAAAAAGTTATCTTATTATAGCTGCAGTGATACAATTGATCTCTTTAAATTTACCTATAATTTATAATAATTATTTATTTTAATTTATTTATTTATTAAATTATAACAATGAGTATAAGTTATATATATATTAAAAGATAAATTGTTATATATATATATATATATATATATATATATATATATGTAACAGTTCTTTTTAAAAAAAATTATTTAACTATTTGGAAATAAAAATAAATTATTCAATTATTTATTTTATTAAATCAATAAATTATTTATTTGGATAACATGAGTGTTATTAGAGATATGCTTGCAGAGAGGCTGGTGTGAGATGCCTTTGTTCATGTTAGACTACAACAAAGTTGTGGATCTTTGAGGTAGGTCACACGAAAATCTCTTAAGCAATTTGACAAGAACCTTTAAACATAAATATTACAAAATACTCGAAGGTCAGGGGGTTGACCGAGATCGTCTATTTAAGATGGAGGAAAAAGACATTGAAACATTCATTGATATACACTCACAGGAAGTTACTGAAGACATCTTCGATCAGGCAGACATTTGATACAGATAAATGAAGAAGACCTTTAAGCCTCTCTATGGGTTATAATGATCTTCTAAGAGTTACGTCATTCCTTGGAGCAAGGAGAGCAATCATATCTAAGAAGATGACTCCAAAATTCATAGGTTCTACTGCTTATAAAATTTTTTGTCTCTTTTGTTAACCAACATTCATTATGTCCTTCGTGTATCATAACTAAGGAAATATATATAATTGGTCACAATCATACTCTAATGTCTAATTTAGTTGAATAAAAGATCTCTCTTTTAAAGTGGAGTCAATTAAAATTTTGGGTTTTCAAGTAAAGTAATTTCCTGGTAGAAACATCGACATAGTCAAAGTATTATGAAATCTCATATGATGTGATTTCACTTGAAAAATAAAAGAGAAGATAACATAATTATATCCTATTTTTTCTTAATAAGCTAATTTTCGAGGACGAAAATTTTTTAAGGTAGGGATAATGTAATGTTAAAAAAAAAAACAAGAAGGACAAAATCATGACCCCCCCCCCCCCCCCCACAATGCCTTTTTCCTTCCCTTTCTTCTCTCTCCATCTCTCCAACTCTCTCCCTTCTCTCTTCAATTTCTCTCCCATAACTCATCTATTTCAAAATCTGATCACGTCATGCTGTAGTTGAGGAGTCAGGGTACATTTCTACCCGATCATGTTTTCAAACAGAGTAAGTCCATTTTTACCTTAAAGATCTCTTATTCTCTGTTTTTTCTCCATGATTTAGTCATCAATCTTGATGGGAATAGTTGAAAAAAGTGTTCCTCTCAACTTGTTTAACCATATACTAAAATTTGATAATATTTGGATAACTTGCTATGGGTTCCTAAATTTTGGAGTGGTTCCCCTGTTTGAGGTAGAATTTACATCAGTGAATTTCAAGTAAGGGAAACTTACTTTAACTTTCAATAGTACCATAGGCTAGAAGATCTGAATATGGAGGGGACGTGGTCCCAAGTTTCAATTTCTCTTGTAGGGATGTTAGTTGATAAAATTGTTTGATTTTATGTTGTGTGAACATATATAAATATTATATTTTGATAGTTTGAAAGTTAAATATTGTTTTTTATGTTGGAAAAGTTCTTGAATGGTATGGATTTTCAAATGTTATGTGATTGAATGATATGTATTATATATGAATGATGAAAATTATATGAAATTGATGTCATACATTTGGGATAATGTATGAGTTGTTGTTTGATTGCATTAAGTATGAAAAGCCTATGTTTAATAGATACTCTCTAGCTTCACTGATGATCTAAGTCATATAAACTACGATATTAGGTGGTGAGAAGCTGAGGGGGAGTTCATACATAGCGGGACCCGCTGTAGATACTTGGTATTGGATGTTTGAACTTACCTTGATCATTTCTCTTGGATTCGCTAGTAATCTTTGGATCAAGTGTTAGTCTCTAGTAGGGCATACTTAATGAGTCTTCCGGAAGACGAAGTGGGATTGAAATGAAATACAATGATTGTGATTGAAAATAGATCCATATGTGGTCTATATGAATGATGAAATTGATATTGAAATTTTATATGACAACATTTAAAAAAATGTTTATAAATGATTAGTTTGATTAGTTCTTTTTGCATTAATTAAATATGTTATGAAATTTCTTTTCATTAACTCACCCCTTTCTTTTCTTGTTGTGTTGTGAACTGCGATGACGGTAAGATGATCATACAAGTATCGGAGGGTCTAGAGGGCTTTAGGATGTAGTTTTGAACCTTATATTGTTAATATTTGTATTTCTATAAGTCATAATCTTATAATAGAAATATTTTGAAAAAAACCTCCTGTATAGAAATCGATAGAACTTGTATTGTAATAGTTGGATGTATTTTTTTGGGTGTTACATTTATAAAATCAGTTTTAATTTTGAAAGCAAAATTATGTATATACATTTAATTAATTATTATACTATTTATTGTACTTTGATAAATTTATCTTCTTAATTTTAAATAAAAAAAAGAGGAAAAGTGTGATTAAGAAAAAGTTATCTTATTATAGCTGGAGTGATACAATTGATCTCTTTGAATTTACCTATAATTTATAATAAATATTTTTTTAATTAATTTATTTATTAAATTATAACAAGGAGTATAAATTATATATATATATATATATATATATATATATATATATTAAAAGATAAATTGTTATATATACATATATATAACAGTTATTTTTTTTAAAAAATTAACTATTTGGAAACAAAAATAAATTATGCAATTATTTATTTTATTAAATAAATAAATAAATTATTTTTTTAAAGATGAATAATCTAAATAATGTAAACATTTTTCTTTTGCAAAAAATTATTATTATTATAATAACTATTGTAACGCCCCTCAAAATGTTGTTCATTTTTATATAATAAAATAAAGGTGAAACAATAATATCAAAATTTAACATAGATATATACATAATATAATCCATCCATTAATACAAATGTGTCTCAAAATAATATTCCTTTTCGAGGAAGTTTTAATACATCTTCATACAGGAGTTTTCAAAATAAAACAAAACAACAGCATTCAAAAACCCGCGATCTCCTCCTCCAGAAATGCTCACTGAGGAGCTCTACTACCTGCAACCTCATCTGCTCTCGTGCAAATATACACGATCATCACAGGTTTAAGAAAACAACCACGATACAAAACAAAAGGGTAAGCTAGATATTTTTAAAAACTTTAAATATGAAACTTTATATCAATAGAAAGCATAAATCTTCACACCATTCGTAATCTATATCAATTTCAACCATCAATATCCCCATATTCCACAAACTCGTCAAGTGTCTATTCAATACATTCAATACTCATGGTTCACATGTCAGACTTTCCACTGACTCATAACACATAGACACATGACTCTACTTCCGGAAGACTCGTGCGTTGAACTTAGCATCCAGAGGCCTGCACCTGTCATACGAAATTGCTGTAAAGTTTCCACAGCCATGCGCATAAACATAATCTCGATCTCAATCTCAATCTCAATATCCTCACTCTCTCAGTATGACAGGGTTAATCCATATAACAGATCAAGTCAGTTATCTTTCAAACGACTTACCCATACATATGGACCTCCTTCGACTCTCACCAACTGAATGACTTCATCTATGTGATTCCATCATATCAGCAGAGTCAGGATATCTCATTATAGAAATCACCGATCAATGCACATTCTACACAATCTTACACGGTATTTTCTTTCCTGAAAATACTATGCCTTGATCCCACATTCACAACATTCAACACATCATATAACACTTAAATGAACGATTCCAATCACAGCAACAATCATTCCAAGGTTCAGATTTTCGAATATCACATGCATTTCACATTTCAATCTCAAACAGTTTCAAACGACACTAAAACAGGGGAATTCGAAATCAACATTAAAACCGGCGATCACGTCCAAAAACAGGGGATTATGAATAACATTTGAAACCGGCGACCTCGTCGCCTCAACATCAAAATCTTCTAGCTTAAGGTTTTCTTGAAAATAAAGCTAGCTTCCCTTACCTGGACTTGCGTAAAATCTCGCTAAGAGCTCCAAAACCCACCGAAGCTTAATGATGTCCTAACCTGCACCATGGAGCCTTTATCACAAAACTGACTATACTACTCATTTTCTACGCTAACAGAGACGATTTCTGGAGCTAAGGGAGTCGCTGGCAACGCCTATGCAGAGGCAACCCTCTCAAGCTCAGATTCGACTCGAAAAACAAAGTAAAACGACTTACTCTGTTCTAGCGTCCTGACGGGAGAACTTGCAGAGTAACCTTCCCAGGTGCTCTATGGCAGTCGCCGGTCTTCAACTGGTACGCTAGGACGTCTGAACGCAGGGAGAAGGGGAGGAAAGAAACAGGGAACCAAAGCTAACTCACTCAGTCACTCTCGAACCACAGCAACGTCCACTGCCTCTCAGGAGTGAGTTTTGAATCTAAACCAACTAGCCCAGAAATGCCGCTGCCGCCACCCACTCTGCAGGAAAGCTTGCGTGCACACTTCCTTGAACAGTATGACCACGTGGGTCTCTGCGCATACCAACTCTCTGATGCTAACTATTCTGAAACACTCCTAATGTCTACGTGTCGCGCATGCAGAACGTTCATGCTGGGAGCCTGGGTCCCACCTTATCTGTGTGAGACACTACCTCGCGCAATGACCATCCACAGATGACTAACCGCGCGATGACTGATGTGCCTCTCATCCCGGCAATGACTGATGTGCCTCTCATCCCGGCGACGACTGATTCCTCTTCCTGACGGACGACTGATTCCTCACCCTGGCAGACAACCGATGTCTCACCCTGGAGGACCACTGATGTCTCACCCTGGCAGACAACCGATATCTCACCCTGGCAGACCACCGATGTCTCACCCTGGCAGACCACCAATGTCTCACCCTGGCAGACCACCGATGTCTCACCCTGGCAGACCACCGATGTGTCTCCCATCCTGGTTGATGACCGATGTTCCTCTCATCCTGTTGGCGATCTCTTATTGCCCTTGTGTGTGACAAGAACACATCGCCTTACTCTGGTCACCGATGTCACATCGTCACACCTTGCTGAAGGTTCATCCTCCCATTATGTTACGTCCAAGGTATCACCTCCACATGGCTTGGTGATGTCGGTAGCTTCACATTTCCAAGAATAGATCAGCACTACTCCTCGTGCGCCCATGCATGCAACACTAAGGACGATTTCTTATGCTCAAGCATAGAGCTTCGAATGCCCAGCGTATCTAAGGCTCAACCCACACCTTGATACGCGTGGTTTTTGGAACCCACTATGGTTGATCCAGCATCTTGACCACATGCTAAGTGCACTTTCGGCGATCATGTACACCATAGGCGATTGGCGATCATGTGTACTCTAAGCGATTGGCGATTATGTGGAATCTTCGTACACGGCGATCATGCACAAAATAGGCGATGTCTAATTTCATACAGGGGAAGTCGGAGGACGCCGCCTTCTTCAACAAACGGCGATCTCATCGACTTCTAAGCTACACCTTCCTTTCTCTTACCCTTCTTGATTCACGTGCCTCCCTCCCTTGAAGCACGCCCACTTGATTACCTCACGATAAAGCCATCGCACCTGACTTCTTGGTTGGTATAATGGTCAACCGATCGCCCTCTACCAGCTGATCCCAGACCTTGGGCGACGTCCGAGATCTGACCACGACGATATTTTCTATTTTTATGTCCTTTTTATTTTAAATAATAACATACTGAGAAATTATTTAAAATCTATCACTTCTATTCCAATTAATTTATAGGTCCTTACAACTATTAAAATAAAAATATATTATTAGATTATAAAAATATTTTTGTTAAAAATAATTATAAAAATAAATAAATTTTTAAATTTTGTTGTATGTATTTTTTTTTATGTAGTTGATTTTTTATTGGGAATAATTATTTGAATTAAAAAAATGGGTTCTTTGTTGTTTTTCAAATTCAAATTTCTCTAAATATTTTAAAATTCAAATATTCAGTTTAAATAAATATTTTTTAAATGTATTTAATTTTAATATTATAAAGAATAAAATTAAAAATAAAATATGTAAAGAAAAGGAAATCCCTTTTATATATTTTATTATTTTATTTAGTAAATACGTAAAATATTTTTTATTTGTTGAAAAGTAAAATTGTTTAATTAAAAATATTTATAAGTTTATTAATTTTTCAATTGATTTATGTAACATCCCTAATTTCTACTCATACATATATAATAAAATAAAAGTAAAACAGGTAATATTTAATTAACAGATAAATACATCTATCCCATAATTGTATCTCAAAAGAAACATCCCTCTTCGCAAGGATTTTTAATATATATATATATCAAAAGTTTTAAAAACAGAATAAAGCGTTCAAATTAACTATCCCTTTCTCCAAATGCTCCCTAAGGAGCTTTATCACCTGCAACCTTGTCTGCTCCCGTGTAAATTAACACGATCATCATAGATTAAAGAAAACAAAACACAAAACAAAACACTGGGTAAGCTAGCTATTTTTAAAACTTCAAATATGAAACTTTATATCAACATAAACCATCAATATTCACACATTTCACAATTTCATCAAGTGTCTATCAGGTACATCATCCACATTACTCTTGTCAGATTTCTACTGACTCACTACACATAGACACTTGACTCTACTTCCGGAAGACTCGTGCGTTGACTCAGACTCAGAGATCTGCACCTGTCATACTATATCACTGTGAATCCACACAGCTATGCGCATAAATAATCTCAACATCATCTCTCTCCTAGTATGACAGGGTTAATTCATATAACAGGTCAAGTTAGTTATCTTTCAACAACTTACCCATTCATATGAACCTCCATCGACTCTCACCACCTAAATAACTTCATCTATATGATTCCATTATCTCAGGAGAGTCAGGATATCTCCTTCTAGACGAATCCCTAGTCAATGCACATTCTACACAATCTTAACACGGTATTTTCTTTCCTGAAAATACTATGCCTTGATCACACTTTCACATCATTCCATATATCATACAACACATCCATGAACGATTCAATCATATCATATTTCAAACCTTTTCTAAACAATCCAAATCACAAAATCAAATCATACCCAAGTTTAGAATTTCGAAAATCATATAAATTTCACAGCATCTACTATATTTAAAATTTCACATTTCAATCTCAAACAAATTCCGATCTACACAAAAACAAGGCATCATGCAAGAAAAATTTGAAACTGGTGACCACGTCACCCCCAACTTCAGAATCTTCTAGCCTAAGGTTTTATTGAAAATAAAATTAGCTTCCCTTACCTGGATTTGAGCAGATGCTCACTAAGGTTCCAAACCCACCAAAAACTTAAGGATGCCCTAACCTGCACCATAGAGTTTTGATCACAAATCTAACTAGATCACTCGTTTTCTGCGTTAACAGAGACGAACTCTCAAGCTAAAAGAGTCACATGCAAAGCCTATGCAGAGACGACCCTCTCAAGTTCAGAATCGACTCAAAGAACAGGGCAAAATGAACTTACTCTGTTTAAGCTTTTGATCGAAAAATCTCGCAGAGTAACTTCCCAGGAGTCCAATGGCAGTCGCCGATCGTCAAACTGGTACGTTAGGATGTCCGAATCGTAGAGAGAAGGAGAGAAAGGAAAAAGGAACAAAACTAAACTCACTCTATCTCTCTCTACCCAACAACAGCGTTCGAACACTCTATGAGGATGTGAATTTTGAAACTAAGCCACGCAGACCAGTAATGCCGCTGCCATCACCCACTCTGACGAAAAACTTGCGTGCAGGTTTCCTCTACTTGATTGCAACGTCCGACAGGATGGCCACGTGGGCGTCTCTGCGCGCACTCAAACTCTGGGCCACCTGCCCTACCAAATCTCTGGCGCCAACTACTCTAGGCACCCTCACTGTCTACGTGTCGCGCATTCAGAATGCCCTCGCTGGGAGCCTGGGTCCAGCTTAACTGCGTGTAGCAGGTAACCCCGATGACCATGCACCGATGACCAATCGGTGCTTCACTACTTCCCCCGATGACTGATCGCACTCTGAGTGCACCGATGTCTGATCGCGCTCTGAGTGCACCGATGACTGATCGCGCTCTGAGTGCACCGATGGCTAATCGCGCTCTGAGTGCACCGATGACTGATGTATCTCCCATCCTGGCTGATGACCGGTGACCGATGACACATCGTCACACTCTGCTGAAGGTTCATCGACCCACTACTCCACGTCCGTGGTATCACCCCCACATGGCTCGGTGACGTCGGCAGTTTCTCCTGCCCGAGGACTGGTCGGTACAAACCCCTCACGTGCCAATGCATGCAACACTAAGGATAAATCTCTTATGCCAAAGCATAGAGTTTCGCATTTATCCTGCATGCATGGCGTATCTAAGGTTCAAATCACACCTTGATACATGTGATTCCTAGAACCCACTATGGCCCACCGACCGACTTCTACCATGCTGACCTCAGACCTCTTGGGCGACGTCCGAGGTCTGACTACTATGAATTTTCTATTATATGCCTTTTTCATTTTCGATAAATAAGATATTCAGGAAACATTTAAATTATACTACTTCTATTCTAAGTTAATTTTCTAGATCATTACAATTTAACACATAATATTCGCATAGTATTTATGTACGTTAAAAATATTAATCAACATGTATACGAATAAAATATATAGAATTTGTTGAAAAGTAAAAAATAATTTATAAATAATAACCAAAATTGTGAAACTGAAAAAATAAAATAATTTTACAAAATTTGTTAGAATTTTGAAAACAAAAAGTTAATTTAAATTTTATGTATATATACATACATGTATATATGTTATAATTTAATAAATAAAAAGGAAAAGTGAAGTTATTAAGAATAAGTGGTTGTGTGGAAAAGTGAGTATGGGTTTTTGGATATTATTAATAAAATTATATTTATTTAATTTTTATAAAGATAAAATATTTAATTATGTTTAAATAAATAAAAAGATTCAATTATTTATTTTATTAAAGAAATAAATTATTTTTTATTTATTAAAAAGTAGATTTTTTAATTAAAAAATTAAATGAAAGAATGTTTGCATAATAGATTAACTAGTATTATTAAGGTCAAAATAGAATAAAATGTTTATATTTAATTAATTATAAAAAGGATACGCTGGAAAATTGCAGGAATACCTAAATCAAATTAAATTTAAATTTTATGTATATATGGATGTAATTAATTATTATACTATTTATTGTAATTTTTGATAAATTTATCTTATTAATTTTGAATAAAAAATAGGAAAAGTGCAATTATGAAAAGGTTTGCTTGAATATTAATACATAAATTATAACTTAAAATTAAAATAAATTATAAAAAAAATTGTAATTTAAAAATTAACTAAATGGAAAAAATAAAAACTTCTAAAAGTATAATGTGATTAATTATTACAAGATAACCAATGGAAAAAGTAAAAAAAAAAAAACTTTTAATTTATAATAAAAAAATTTCAATTATTACAAGTCAATTATTACAAGATAACCAATGAAAAAATAAAAAATGCAATTTCTTGAATCATCCTTTAAGCGGTAATAAGTTTTTTTCAAACCCAATTAGCACTTCTTTTTACTAATTATCTTTACTTGTGAAAGCATAAATCAAATGGATAGGTCGGGCAACAATATCATACAAAGTACTAAAAAATTAATATCATACAAAAATGAAAAGGAATAATTTCTCATCACACTCTTCCTCTATTTATAACTTCTATTTATTTATAAGAAATTGTTGGACTCAACTCTTCCTCTATTTATAACCTCTATTTATTTATAAGAAATTGTTGGACTGAAAAATATTTTAAATAATATTTTTGTATTAAAATTAAAGACATGTTTATAAATTTAATATTTAAATATTTAGAATTTAGATAGATTTTATATTTCATGAAATTTATTTCAATTCAAATTGTTAATATATATATTTTTTTATTTTAGATTTTAAATTGAGTGGTAGGTGTAGGAAACTCATAAATAGATTTCCCATTATCCTTAAATGATATAGATTGATAAGGTGAAATATTTGATATAAAAACTGTACTTATTCCAACATAAACCTTTATAGAAGAAGAAGTTCAAAATTGAAGTCATTAAAATCATCAATTAGTCATGAAAATATTAAATTAAGTATCATAACTTCATAAACTACAAAATTTTACTTTCAAAATTAAAAATATTTGGTATGACAAAAATGTTTTAGCTCTTTAAGAATTTAAAAAACAAAACATAATATGTTAACAACTTCCATAATATAATATCTAATAATGATGTATATTATTATTTCATTTCAAAGTTTTTTACTTTAATTTTTATTATTTAAATATAATATTTTATTATTAATATTTGTTATTTAAAAAAAAAACTGTGTTGCAAATGATTATATTTTAATTTAAAATTCAAAATGTTAATTTTTCTTGTTTAGTTAAAGTTTTAAAAAATAACATTCATTGTTAAGTGTTAAGTATTTTTTTAAAATTTAAATGTTTGCAAGATTGTTTATGGGAAGAAAGTGAAAATCTCATTTTCTTATTTGTTGAATTTTTATATACGATAAATATATTATATTATTTTATTAAATCATTTAAATCGAAGAATGATATATATATATATGTTCTGACCTCAAGTTTGTTGGACAGTATTGTTAGGATCAATCACCGCATCTGAGATATTGTCCGCTTTGGAGGTCAGTGCTCCATCACAATTTTGTCCTTAAAAGACGTCTCAGAGGGTGAAGGGAGGAAGGTGTATTTAAACTGTTATTGACCTCGACTCCTAAGCGATGTGGGACTATATTGGCAGTACTGGAACAAGCCCCCCAAGTCGAGGTCTAAGGGGAGTGGATCCCCTAGTTGAAGGGCTTGGGAATTTTTGTTCCCACAGACGATGCCAATGTTCCGACCTCAAGTCTGTTAGGTAGCATTGCTAGGGTCAATCACCGCATCCGAGGTATTGTCTGCTTTGGAGGTCGGTGCTTCGTCATGGTTTTGTCCTTAAAAGACGCCTCGGAGGGTGAAGGGAGGAAGGTGTATTTAAATTGCCCTTGACCTCGACTCCTAAGCGATGTGGGACTATATTGGCAGTATCGGAACAAGCCCCCCTAGTCGAGGTCTAAGGGGAGTGGATCCCCTTAGTTGAAGGGCTTGGGAATTTCATCCCCACAGACGACACCAATGTTTCGACCTCAAGTCTGTTGGGCAGCATTGCTAGGGTCAATCACCGCATCCGAGGTACTGTCCACTTTGGAGGTTGGTGCTCCGTCACGGTTTTGTCCTTAAAAGGCGCCTCAGAGGGTGAAGGGAGGAAGGTGTATTTAAACTGCCTTTGACCTCGACTTCTAAGCGATGTGGGACTATATTGGCAGTACCGGAACAAACCCCGTGTATTGGACCAGAGCGCGTAGAGCTCAGTGCTCGGTGGTCGGACATCAGCATCTACAACAAGCAGGTTAGCTCGGCTGTTGGGTCGAGTTGACGGATCATATGACTGGGTTCAGGTATGTGCATATTAACTCTCATTCATACATTTAGTGTAATCGTTCGCGTACAAGGCCTGGTAGGTCAGCGAAACGTGTGTTAATGGACCTAGGGGTGCATCTAGTGCATTTGGGTCTAGTACGAGTAAAATGTTCTCTATCCGCCTAAGTCCAAGTGCACTAGGGTTTGATAGAATAGTTTGCATGCATGATACGTAAGAGCATATGCATGATACGCAAGAGCACGTATTCCCACATGGAACAAATTGGACCTCAGGAGCTGGTACATGAGTTGGTACCTAGGCAGTTATTTTGTTCAGATTTTATGCACTCCAAGGAGATAAGATTATCTGCAGTTGAGGCGCTAAGATTGTGCACACTATAGCTGGATCTTCTCCTATTGAATATGCTCTAACTTGAGATAAGGTTCTCGTGAGGGAATGTTGTTACAAGAGGTAGCCTAGCACTAGTCTATAAAAGGGACTTGAGTTCCCAAGTGAAGGTACGCTATTTCTAAGCCTGAAACTAGATATTTTTTGTTTCTTATAAGCCCTGTACTGACTTGATCGTCGAAGTGCAATCAGCAGGTAGGGTACCCTCTGTCTCAACGGAGCCACGTTCAAGCAACTAAGGAAAGTGTAGATTTCAATAGAGGCAGACGGAGTCAGAGCTCACCTTCAAAGTCAACCGACGACCAGGTCAACCGGTAAGAACATTTAGCGCCCACTGTGGAGCCCGATAAAACTAGGTCCCATCCACAGTTGTGATCAAAGATATAAGGAGATATGAGGAATACAAGGTAAGGTCCTGCAGGATCGGAAGGAGGTGACAACCTTACTATACAACAACTCTTGGAGAACGTCAATGCTCTCCAGGAGAAAGTGGTAACATCCAGGGCTGATCAAGAAAGGCACTTGGCTGAGGCGAGCCAAGCAGGCTCTCAGACAAGACCAATTCAGAGTCGATATGGACGCTTCACGGGCAACTAACAATGAGTTGTGTAGGGCCAATGAGGAACTGCGTAGAGATCTACAACATTTGGGGGAGCGCACCGCAGGAGAGCGGAGCCCGCCTTTCCAATATAGGGCTCACCCAATGCCGTTCTCACAAGCGATCATAGATGCCGTTATACCAACAAATTTCATGACGCCCAATATTACTTTCACAAGTACAGAAGATCAAGAGGCCCATCTCATGGCCTTCCATGCCCAGATGATGATCTCCACATCCAAGATGAGGCTTTGATGGTCCATGCCTTTAAGCAGGGGTTCATGTCATGGTCGTTTAGCGATTCCTTAATAAGGAATCGGGCGAGGACCTTCGGTAAGATCAGGTGACGAGCTATTGCCCACATCACTGCTGAAGAAGCTGTGATGATGAAATGTGGGAACACGAGCGTTGGGCAGACCAAGCCCCGCGATAGCAGTCGTGTCCAACCCATGAGGGTGCACGAAGTTGCGACAGAGAGGAAGTCGTCGTCACGGCGTACACCTTATAAGTCTAAAAGGCACCAGTCTAGATCCAAGACAAAGGACGACTTGCCTTTTCGACCTAAGTTTAAAGTGTCCTACAAACAATTGCTTGCCATGACGGGTATGGTGGACAAGTTGAGTTTCCCCCAAAGACTGATAGGATTTTGGGGCCGAGTAAAAATACCTGGTGTGATTTCCACAAGGCCTTTGTAATGCAAACTAAGCCCACAAGGTGATGATCAAGGACGCTAAAGAATATAAAGAGAAGTCACCTCAAAGTAGAGACCTCACCAGATGGAGAATGGGACAAAGACCAGAGCACCTAAAGTTCTTCATGTTGGTCTTCTTAATGATTAGAAAATGTTGTAAATAATTTGGACTCACTTTGGGGGTCCAAATAGCAAATATAGGCTAGAATAAGGTGCCTTTAGTATAATAGGGGGTGTAGTTAGCATTTTAGGATGTTCTTGGTCCTTTTTGAAGGCATTTTGACCTAATTTCTAGAAGGATAAGCCAAGAATACGGGATTGACTTAGTCAAACCTTATGGCTGCCCACTTTTTTCCCTTTTCCCATTCTACCCTTTAAGCTTGCTTTCCAAGGCTCCTAAATCTATAAATAGGGAGGCCTACCTCATGTATTAACAAGTTGAAAATTAGAGTAAAGTTACTATACACAAATTCTTGTGTGAATTGTGAGTGAGTGAGCTCCTCCAAAATTGGTCTTATCTTATGATTTTTGAGAGCTCTCAAGTGGCGGCATCCTTCACTTATCTTGGAGTCATTTCACCATCCAAGTGGCGTGCAACCATTCTCAATTCCATTTCTCATAAGCTTCCTTTTCCTTCATCTTTTCCTTCCATTATCATTCCATCTATTCACAAACATGTTCTTATTTTGCTTCATTATGTCTATTCAGTCTTTATATGTTGCTCTTGTTTTCCTTATGTAATTCCACACCATAACTTGTCATCATCATCACCTTATAATTGTGTTTTCCTTTTGCCTTTGTGAAATGAACCTTCACATCTACTTAACCACTTGGTTAAGTTAATGTCCAGTGGGGATTTTCCTTAGGTTCTCACCTTAATCATCCTAAAATCTCAATCCTAATTAAAGTGCCACCATAAAATGCTAAATCCTAAAATCAACTCACATCATGTGGTTATCAGAGCTTAGGTTCTTATGCTTAATTTTTTGAGTTGATTTGGCACTTTACATTCAAGCAATTTAAATTCTAGCACCTTTAAATTCAAGTACCTTTAATTTCTTGTCATTTATTTTCTTGCTTTTATTGTCCAGCCCTTTATTTAGTGCAGATTTTTTTTTCCAGCACCTTATATTCATAGCATTTTTCGTTTTGAATATGTTTCTTCTTATACCTTTCTTTGATCTTGCTTTTTACTTTGAGTCTTATGTTCATTAGTGTTCTAGGTGTCCTTGTTTTTGCTTCTACTTACTTGCTTTTAATTTTGAAAGTTTGCAAAGTCTTTTAGATATTTGTTTTAGTAGAGGTTGATTTAGAGTTCCAAACATATGATTTCAAGTGTTCAATTATATTGAATCCACCATAAAACTTTTTGTGCAAATTGAATGTTCTTCAAAATTGTCATGATGCAATCTATGGATCTTTCTTTCCATAATCCAATTTAAGTATAAAAAAGAAGAAGAAGCAAAACAATACCAAAAACAGTATAAAACATGAGGCACCGCCCGGTCATCAGGGGAAGTTATGAGGCACCGCCCGGGTGTGACTGCATGAAGAGCACGATCGGGCGTTAAGAGGGAGATCAGTCGTAAATGCATGCAAAGGGAGGTCGGTCGTAAGTGCATGCAGAGGGCGATCGGTCATCGGCGTTCCCAGCGAGAACGCTACGCATGCACCTCGCAAGATGCCCACTCAGAGGACGTGCGGCGAGGCCATGCAGGCAGGATGCGCTTGGCACTCTCCTGGGAGCATGCGGCCCGCACAGAGAGAAGCGCAGAAGCCCTCCAGGTGTGACGCGTGTACGGTAGATTCCAGCTGGTGCCTCCACGTGTCACCATCTGGGAGAGAGGCGCGGCTCAGGTATAAAGCACTCCACGTCATGTAAGGTAAGGGGTTTTTTTTGACAGATTACAAGTTTACACATGCTCACTACACTGAGTTCTGTGTCACTGTGAGAGCGTTCTTACACGTTGCACAGTGATAACAGAAAACGGTTATAGAGAGAGAAAGTGGATCTGAGAGCACACACGAGTCTCACAGAGAGATTCAGATATAGTTTTGGTGTTCCTGTTGCCTGACTTGAGCGTCGGAGCTACAACGGCCGCCAGAGGCGCCGTCTGTGTGTTTTGCAGGCAGCGTTTGAAGTTCCGGTGAAGTTTCTTGGAGCGTTCCTGCAGAACAGAAGGCTAGACGAAGGAGTGACGAGGCAATCCTCCACGTTTGAGTCAAGCGGCAGGATCATTGGCGCCCACCATGGGGCCCGTGTGAATTTTGTTCCCATCCACGTCGCAGTTCTTGAAGTTTCTTGAGGTTTCTTGGAGCTTCTTGATCATTTCATTGAAGTGAAGTTACGTCGAAGTGTAGAGGAGATGAGTAGAAGAACCAGGCAAACCTCGCCTGCGCCATCTGCTGAAGAAGAAGCTGTTACCATGGCGCAGGTAGTGGAGATGATGCGCGCGCTGCAAGATAGCGTCGCAGAATCGAGAGCTGAGCAAGAGAAAATGCGTGCAGAGCTGACTGCATCGCAGGGAAGAAACGAAGAGTTGAACCTTATGAATGAAGAGCTGCATAGGGAATTGCAGACGCAGAAGGAGCGCGCAGTTGAAGAGAGGACGTCGACACTGCCATCGCCTCCGAGAGCATTCCCTATGCCTTTCTCCCCCGAAATCATGAACACGGTGGTGCCTCCTAATCTAGTGGGACTGAAAGCGTTGTTCACGGGGGTGGAAGATCCAGAAGCACACCTGACATCCTTCCACACTCAGATGATGCTGACTGGAGGTTCAGATGCTGTGAACTGCAAGATGTTCATGAGTACGCTGAGCGGAGTGGCTATGGAGTGGTTCGTGAGCCTGCCAGAGGGCCACGTCACTTCCTTCCATCAGTTTGCGAAGCTGTTCACAGAGCAGTACATCATCAACCGACCGGCGCCAGTGGTGTCCTACGACCTGTTTGACGTGCGCCAGTATCAGAGGGAGCCGTTGAAGGACTACCTCAATCGCTTTGGGGCACAGGTGGTGAGATTGCCCGTCAAGGACGAGGACATGTTGGTGCATGCGTTCAAGAGAGGTGTCCTCCCTGGTCCGTTCAGTGAATCGCTCATCAGGAGCCACCCTGCCACCTTCACCGAGATACGGCGATGCGCGGTGGCACACATAGTAGCAGAGACAGAGGTCTCTGAGAAGAGAGGAAGTGCTGCACCGTCGAAGCCACGTGGAGGTCAGGGGAATCAGCAGCAGCAGGCGCGGGTGCATGAGATCAAGGAAGGGAGGAAGGAGCAGGAAAGGTCTCGCCCTTATGCACCCAGGAAGGACCAGACCAGGGGGCGTGCAAGCAACGCACCCCCCAGGTATGATTTCATGATAAGTTTGGCGGAGCTGATCGCCATCCCTGCTGTGGCAGCAAGACTCCATGTGCCAGAGAAAACCGACAGGGTACTTGGAGGGAGGAAGGATGAGTGGTGTGAATTCCATCAAGCTTATGGACATACACTCTGTACCTGCCTGGCGTTGGGGCGTCAGCTTGCTGAGTTGGTGAAGACAGGGTTCTTGACCGATTACCTGCAGAAGACACAAGGTGATCGTGCTTCGGGGTCCCAGGCAGGCGACCAGCAGCATGAACTCCCTGTGTTTGGGGAGGTGAGGTGATGGAAGAGGCTACACTGGGGGGGCTCCCAGAGCTGAAGCGGAAGGCATGATCGCCCCACGTGTGTGCATCGTCAGGGCGGTCATCGCCGGATAAAGGAGACCCATCCTTCGGGGTCCCAGGCAGGCGACCAGCAACATGAACTCCCTGTGTTTGGGGAGGTGAGGTGATGGAAGAGGCTACACTGGGGGGGCTCCCAGAGCTGAAGCGTAAGGCATGATCGCCCCACGTGTGTGCATCGCCAGGGCGGTCATCGCCGGATAAAGGAGACCCATCCAGAGTGGTTGAGACGTTGGAGAATGGAGCTTGTCGGCTGGAGACTCTGGATGGAGCAGCTATTCCCAGGATGTAGAACGCTACACGCTTGTTTCTTACTTTGGTTAAGCTGTAAAGTAGATGCGCTATCGCGCTGTACACACACTTAGTGTATTAAACAGTTGAGCAGATCAGGGGGCACTCTTTTTAACGATGCCACGCAATAAAAGATTTTCAGTACATAAAGTGTGCAAGTAATTCCCAGTTTAAAGCTCTCCTTGCCACAGGTGCAAGTACAGGTGATCGATGGTCAGTTACCGAGTGGCCACCACCTACAGATCAGCCCCTAGATAAGCGCCTGGATGTAAAGCGCGATCAGCCATCAGTGCATGCAGACCGTTATTAGCCGTCGGTGCATGTAGAGAGTGAGTGGTCGGTCGGTGCATGGTCATCGGGGTCTTGCTAACACGTGTTAAGCTGGAACCCAAGTTCCCAGCGAGAGCGTTAAGCATGCACCTCGCATGATTCCAGAAGAAGAGCTCCTCGCCGGTGGGGACGTGCATCCATTCACACAATGAACGCGCGATGAGGCCATGCAGGCAGGATGTGCCTGGCGATTGCACTTAGACAGCCACGCCTGGCGCTCCCCTGGGAGCATGCACCTACGAGAAAGTCCTCCCTCGACTTTGTACAGCGAGGTGCAGGCGAGAGAAAGTCCTTTTCCTCTGCTTTATACAGCAAGGTTGGGGTAAGAGAAGAAAGTCCTCCCTCGACTTTGTACAGCAAGGTGTAGGCGAGAGAAAGTCCTCTTCCTCTGCTTTATACAGCAAGGTTGGGGCAAGAGAAGAAAGTCCTCCCTCGACTTTGTACAGCGAGGTGCAGGTGAGAGAAAGTCCTCGTCCTCTGCTTTATACAGCAAGGTTGGGGCAAGAGAGAAAGTCCTCCCTCGACTTTGTACAGCGAGGTGCAGGCGAGTGAAAGTCCTCTTCCTCTGCTTTATACAGCAAGGTTGGGACAAGAGCGAAAGTCCTCTTCCTCTACTTTTTACAGCAAGGTTGAGGCAACAGAGGAAGTCCTCCTTGCCTTTGAGCAAGTGCAGGCGAAAACAGAGGAAGTCCTCCTTGCCTTTGAGCAAGTGCAGGCAACAGAGGAAGTCCTCCTTGCCTTTGAGCAAGTGCAGGCGAGAACAGAGGAAGACCTCCTTGCCTTTGAGCAAGTGTAGGCAACAGAGGAAGTCCTCCTTGCCTTTGAGCAAGTGCAGGCAACAGAGGAAGTCCTCCTTGCCTTTGAGCAAGTGCAGGCGAGAACAGAGGAAGTCCTCCTTGCCTTTTAGCAAGTGCAGGTAACAGAGGAAGTCCTCCTTGCCTTTGAGCAAGTGCAGGCAACAGAGGAAGTCCTCCTTGCATTTGAGCAAGTGCAGGCGAGAACAGAGGAAGTCCTCCTTGCCTTTGAGCAAGTGCAGGCGAGAACAGAGGAAGACCTCCTTGCCTTTGAGCAAGTGTAGGCAACAGAGGAAGTCCTCCTTGCCTTTGAGCAAGTGCAGGCAACAGAGGAAGTCCTCCTTGCCTTTGAGCAAGTGCAGGCGAGAACAGAGGAAGTCCTCCTTGCCTTTTAGCAAGTGCAGGTAACAGAGGAAGTCCTCCTTGCCTTTGAGCAAGTGCAGGCAACAGAGGAAGTCCTCCTTGCATTTGAGCAAGTGCAGGCGAGAACAGAGGAAGTCCTCCTTGCCTTTGAGCAAGTGCAGGCAACAGAGGAAGTCCTCCTTGCCTTTGAGCAAGTGCAGGCAACAGAGGAAGTCCTCCTTGCCTTTGAGCAAGTGTAGGCAACAGAGGAAGACCTCCTTGCCTTTGAGCGAGTGCAGGCGAGAAAGAAGAAAGTCCTCCCTCGACTTTGTACAGCGAGGTGCAAGCGAGTGAAAGTCCTCACCTCGACTTTGTACAACGAGGCTGAGGCAAGAGAGAAAGTCCTTCTCCTTCGCTTCTTACAGCAAGGTTGAGGCAACAGAGAAAGTCCTCACCTCGACTTTTTATAGCGAGGTTGAGGCATGAGGAAAAGTCCTCTTCCTCTGCTTTTCACAGCAAGGTTGAGGCGAGAGAAAAGTCCTCTTCCTCTGCTTCTTATAGCAAGGTTGAGGCAAGAGAATCAAGTCCTCTTCCTCTGCTTTTTACAGCAAGGTTGAGGCAAGAAGAAAAGTCCTTCTCCTTCGCTTCTTACAGCAAGGTTGAGGCAACAGAGAAAGTCCTCACCTCGACTTTGTACAGCGAGGCTGAGGCATGAGGAAAAGTCCTCCTCCTCTGCTTCTTACAGCAAGGTTGAGGCAAGAGAACCAAGTCCTCTTCCTCTGCTTCTTACAGCAAGGTTGAGGCAAGAGAACCAAGTCCTCTTCCTCTGCTTCTTACAGCGAGGTTGAGGCAAGAGAACCAAGTCCCTTCCCTCTGCTTTTTACAGCGAGGCTGAGGTGAGAGAAGCAAGACCTCACCCACGACTTCTTACAGCGAGGTTGAGGCAAGAGGGGTCGTCGAGAAGCACTTTTCTTCCCCAAAACACAGGCGTCATAGTTGGTGTTCAGGCCCTCTATGCACTCAGCGCTGGTGTGGCAGAGAAGTGTAGCGAAGCCAGAAGCGCGATGACTGATCGGTGGTGCACTAACATGCTAGTCGGTTGTCGGTGGTAGAAGCAAGTTCTGCTGCGTGAAGCCGAAGCGTTTAGGCCCCGTTAAGTCAGTCATCCAGCACGAAGTTATGTTGAAGGCAATGCTAAGTTAGTCACATGCAGAGAGTTAAAGAGAAGAAACGCAGCGAACCCTAGCGCGGTTGAGAAGAAGAAAACAGAGAAGGTGAATCTCTAGATGATCCAGAGGGATGCGCACGCTTCTGTTGAATGAAGGAAACGGTAGCGACACTCAGTGGGGGCCATTAATGCGTCCAGGTGTCGAGAGATAAAGTATGGAAGCTGTGACGCCGAGGAGCAGATACGTGAGCAGCACGTGGCGTGGCCCCACTTGCCACGTGGACCGAGGGCGCGACCACTTAGTCTCTTCGCTGAGAACAAGTTCACAGCTCGAGACTGGGGGCTTGTGATCCGGTCGGTCATCAGTAGTTGATGACGTCAGCAGCCGTTGACCACGTGGACCATGCACAGGGTGGCACGTGGTAGAAAGAGCAAGTGAATCAGGGAGGAGATCACCTAGAACGGTGATCGGTTGTCAGATACCAAGTGGCCACCACTCCCAGTTCAGAGCATAGATAAGCGCCTGGAAGCACCGCACGGACGTCAGTGGATAGTCATGAGGCACCGCCCGGTCGTCGGTGGCAGGTCATGAGGAACCGCACGGACGTCGGTGGATAGTCATGAGGCACCGCCCGGTCATCAGGGGAAGTTATGAGGCATCGCCTGGGTGTGACTGCATGAAGAGCGCGATCGGGCGTTAAGAGGGAGATCGGTCGTAAATGCATGCAGAGGGAGGTCGGTCGTAAGTGCATGCAGAGGGCGATCGGTCATCGGGGTTCCCAGCGAGAACGCTACGCATGCACCTCGCAAGATGCCCACTCAGAGGACGTGCGGCGAGGCCATGCAGGCAGGATGCGCCTGGCGCTCTCCTGGGAGCATGCGGCCCGCACAGAGAGAAGCGCAGAAGCCCTCCAGGTGTGACGCGTGTACGGTAGATTCCAGCTGGTGCCTCCACGTGTCACCATCTGGGAGAGAGGCGCGACTCAGGTATAAAGCACTCCACGTCATGTAAGGTAAGGGGTTTTTTTTGACAGATTACAAGTTTACACATGCTCACTACACTGAGTTCTGTGTCACTGTGAGAGCGTTCTTACACGTTGCACAGTGATAACAGAAAATGGTTATAGAGAGAAAATGGATCTGAGAGCACACACGAGTCTCACAGAGAGATTCAGATATAGTTTTGGTGTTCCTGTTGCCTGACTTGAGCGTCAGAGCTACAACGGCCGCCAGAGGCGCCGTCTGTGTGTTTTGCAAGCAGCGTTTGGAGTTCCGGTGAAGTTTCTTGGAGCGTTCTTGCAGAACAGAAGGCTAGACGAAGGAGTGATGAGGCAATCCTCCACGTTCGAGTCAAGCGGCAGGATCAGTTTTAGTAGAGGTTGATTTAGAGTTCCAAACATATGATTTCAAGTGTTCAATTATATTGAATCCACCATAAAACTTTTTGTGCAAATTGAATGTCCTTCAAAATTGTCATGATGCATGTAACATCATCCCGCCAAAACTTTTTCGTAATTATGAAATGAAATAAAGGTAAAACAATAATATTGGAGTGAACATAATTATATATATGTAATGAAGTTTCTCCTCACAGGGAGTTTAATACATAATCGGTCAATTTTCCAAAAACTTAAACAAAATACAGTAAAATAGAAAGACAGGCGATCTCCTAACAGCAAAAGGCGATCTCTTATCAGAAAACGGCGATCTCCTATCAGAAAACAGAAAAAGGGTGATCGCCTAACAGAGACAGAAACAGGCAATCTCCTTCCGGCGACCACTCACTGAGGAGCTCTACTTCCTGCAACATCATCTGCTCCTGTGTAAATTATACACGATCATCACAGTTTTAAGAAAAACAGCCACAGAACCAAACACAGGGTAAGCTAGATATTTGAAAGAGAGTTTAGATATGAACTTTAAAATCAAGATAAAACAAATTTAAGATACCCACGTAAAACCATCAACTTTCTCATTCTCTTTACATGACCATCAAGTAAACACATAGTTCACAATTCCTCAAGAGTCGTTCAAAATCACATAATGCATCAAGTGTCTATCAATTTCAATGTTCCTCATTTCTCACGTCAGATTTCCACTGACTCATCACACTTGACACTACTTCCGGAAGACTCATGCATTGACTAGACTCAGAGATTTGCACCTGTCATACTGCCCCACTGTGAAATCACACACATTCACAGGGTTGCTGTGAAATCACACACATTCACAAGCGTATAAATGAATCTCAATATCATCACTATCCTAGCATGACAGGGTTAATCCATACAATGGGTCGTGCTCGTTCTCTTTCAAACAACTCACCCATACGTCTGAACCTCCTTCGACTCTCAACGCCTGAATAACTTCATCTATATGATTCCATTATATCAGGAGAGTCAGGATATCTCATAATAAACGAATCACCGGTCAATGCACATCCTACACGATCTTACACGGTATTTTCTTTCCTGAAAATACTATGCCTTGATCCCACATTCACAATATTCAACACATCATACAACACTTAATGAACGATTCCAATCACAACAACAATCATCCCCTGGTTCAGATTTTCGAATATCACATTTAAATCTCAAACAGTTTTTCAAGCAACACCAGAAACAGGGGAGTTCGAAAAACAACGCCAAAACCGGCGATCTCGTCCAAAAACAGGGGATTATGCAATAACAGTTGAAAACCGGCGACCACGTCGCCCCATCATCTCAATCATCTAATATAAGGTTTTCGTTGGAAATAAGGCTAGCTTCCCTTACCTGGACTTGCGCAAAACACCAAGAGCTTCAAAACCCACCGAAGCTTAAAGATGCCTTAGCTCTGTTTCAGCGTCTGGTTTGTAGAACTTGCAGAGAACCTCCCAGGTGCTCTAAGGGCAGTCGTCGCTCGTCGCACTGGTGCTTGAGGATGCCTGAATCGCAGCGCAAAGGAGAGAAAAGAGAAAGATGAAGGTGAACTCACTCTTTCACTCTTGAACTGTAAGAACCTAGAAGTTTATATTGGAATAAAAGTGTTATATTATAAATAAATTCGAAGCACGTGTTTATTTAAATATAAAGGAAGGAATGTATAGCCGAGAAGCCTACGAGATCGCCGTTATTAAGCGGGTAGGCGATCTCCAACTTCACTGGCACTTGAACGCCTATCGCCTAGCTTATGCTTGAACGCCTATCGCCTGTGTGTACCTAGTAGCCTGTCGCCTAGAGTACACCTAATCGCCGAAACTACACTTAGTGTGTAGCCAAAATGTTGGATCAACCCTGGTACGTCCCAAAAGCCACGCGTATCAAGGTGTGGGTTAAACCTTGGATACGCTGGGCAGGCGAAGCTCTATACTTGAGCATAAGAGAATCATCCTTAACGTTACACGCTTGGGCGCACGAGGACTTGTGCTAATCAACTCTTGGAAGTGTGAAGCTACCGACGTCACCAAGCCTTGTGGAGAGAATACCTTGGATGTAACATAGTGGAATGAAGAACCTCCAGGGGGGAGTGGCGAGTGTCATCGGGCATCGCAGGGCGCGAGGCATGCTGCGGGGTGTGTCTTCGCGCGAGAGGTCATCGGTCGAGAGTCTTCGCGCGAGAGGTCATCGGTCGAGAGTCTTCGCGCGAGAGGTCATCGGTTGTTAGCCTTCGCGCGAGAGGTCATCGGTTGTTAGCCTTCGCGCGAGAGGTCATCGGTTGTTAGCCTTCGCGCGAGAGGTCATCGGTTGTTAGCCTTCGCGCGAGAGGTCATCGGTTGTTAGCCTTCGCGCGAGAGGTCATCGGTTGTTAGCCTTCGCGCGAGAGGTAATCGGTGGATAGTCTTCGCGCCTGTGGTCATCGGTGAAAAGGTCATCGCGCTACGTTAAGTTATACACAGAGAACGTGGGACCCAGACATCCAGCATGAGACGTTCTGCATGCGCGCCACGTAGACAAAAGAGTGGTTCAGAATAGTGACCTCAGAGTGTTAGCCTGCGCAGAGGCACGCTTAGGTGTACTGTTCAGCGAAGCGTACACGCAAACTCCCTGCAGAGTGGGTGGTGGCAGCGGTTTTTGTGGAGAAGTCAGCTTAAGATGCAAAAACCCATTTCTGAGGGAGAAGGAAAGAAACGTTGCTGTGGTTCCAGAGCTAAAGGGTGCATTTATCTCCCTTCTCCTCCATTCTCTCCTTCGCACTGCGATTTTAGTACACCTTCACGCGGGAATACGACGAGCGACAGCCACCATTGGAGCACTTGGGTGGTTCTCTGCAAGCTCTTCAAAACCAGACACAAGAACAGAGTCAAGGCGTTCTTCAAGCTTCGTTGGATTTCGGAACTCCTGGTGTTTGCGCAAGTCCAGGTAAGGGAAGCTAGACCTCTTTTCCATACAAGCCATAGTGTAGCTTTTTCTGAAGTGTGGGCGACGTGGTCGCCGTTTTCGCTTTTGTCTTCGTGAAATGCTTGGTTTGTGTTTTGGGCGACGTGGTCGCCGGTTTTATATAAAGCCTTCGAAATACCTTGTTTTTGAACCAGGTCGCCGGTTTTGGCGCTGTTTTGCGAAATCTCTGTTTTTGATGTTGTTTTGAAACTACTTGAGATTTACATGAGATATTCGAAGATCTGAAGCTTTGAAATGTTTGTTGATGTGATTTGAATCATTTACTTGAATGGTATGATGTGTTTGGATGTGGGATCGAGGCATAGTATTTTCAGGAAAGGAAATACCGTGTTGAGATTGGTTAGGAAGTGCATTGATCAGTGAGTAACCTGTTAATGAGACGATCCTGACTCTGCTGAGATAATGGAATCACGTAGATGAAGTTATTCAGTTGGTGAGAGTCGAAGGAGGTTCATACGTATGGGCGAGTTGTTCAAATGGGAACGAGCTCGAGCTGTTGTATGGATTAACCTTGTCATGCTGTATGGTGATGTGTTGAGATTCATCGTATGCTTGTGAATGTGTGAGATTTCACGGCGACCCTGTGGATGTGTGAGATTCCACAGTGGGCAGTATGACAGGTGCATGTCTCTGGATACTAAGTTCAACACACGAGTCAATCCGGAAGTAGTGTCAAGTGTCTTGTGTTGTGAGTCAGTGGAAAGTCTGACAAGGGAAATGAGAAACTTGAATATTGATAGACACTTGATGCTGTATTGTGAAATGGAATGACTATGGGTGAATGTTGTGAAATGTGATTTTGGGCGATCAGCTGAATGCTATGAGTAGCTCTACGTTTTACATGGATATTTGGAACTTGGTTTACTTTGATTGTCATGTTCATGATTTAAACTCTATTTAAAGATATCTAGCTTACCCTTTATTTTGTATTGCTCTGTGGCTGTTTTCTATTAAAAACTGTGATGATCGTGTCTTTTACACGGGAGCAGATGATCTTCCAGGGAGTAGAGCTCCTCAGTGAGTGGTCGCCGGAAGGAGATCGCCTATCTCCGTCTCTACCGGGTGATCGCCGGTTTATGCCTCCATCGGGTGATCGCCGGTTTTCGTGTCCTGATAGAAGATCGCCCGTTTTGAGGTCTTCTGTTAGAGATCGCCGTTTTAAAGTTGGAGATCGCCGTTTTCTTTTGAGACCGCCTGTCTTACTGCATTTCTTTTAATTTCGTAAAATCTTGCAAACATTTGATTTGGTTATGTATTAAACTCCCTAAGAGGAGTAACTTCATTTCTGATATATATATAAATACATATTATTTTGCACTCTTCAATATTATTTGGTTACACTTAATTTCAATTATACATGGATGTATGTATTATTTTGGCGGGATGTTACATTAATGGTATCAGAGCAGTTCGCCTTAGGATGACCTGAGGGCTGTGGATCCATTGTGTTTCTTCTGCTCATAAAAATTTAATTGAGTTTTAAATAACAACTATAGTGAAAGGTTTTCAAACGTTTTGTATTGAAAAGTTTGTGTGTGCTTCTGTGCTTTAGTGAATGTATGCTCAAATTGAAAATCTTGGTATCAAGAATGAGAAGATCCTGATAAAGGAATGAGGGTGCACACTCATAACTGGATCAAGATGATTCTTAATCTTAATTCCAAAGGTTTGATGTTTAGCCTACATTGAATTCTGGTGTGATTTTTGAGTGTTCTTGAATTTGACTGAGGTGGTAGTTGGATTGATGTTTGCACACCAGTAACTGTTCTGGTGTTTTGTTTGGGATTATAAGTCTTGTGATTCTGTTGATGAACTCAAATTCTAGATGACTTTGAGATGCTGACCTTTGTAAGGTCTAGCTGTTACCCCTTGAATGAATTGATTCTTATCGATTTCATTCTTATAGTTGTAGGGAATATAGAAGTCAATAGATTCAGAAGATGGCACGTAGACCTGCTACCCCACCTCAACCTTCCTCAGAGATGAGTCAGATCGCCAAGGCCATAGAGATGATGGCGACTGCCATTCAGCAGCAGAATGCGGCGATGGCTCAGAACCATCAAGCCACAATGCAGCACTGGGAGACTGCTCGGTCGGCTGAAACAAACTCCCACGTCGGTCAGCCCCAAGAACAGATGGGACTGGCCGAGTTCATGAGGCACAACCCACCTAAGTTCAGTGGGAATGCTACCCCTGATCAGGCAGATCAGTGGGTCAGGGAGGTGGAGAAAATCTTTAGGGCGACCTCATGCCCTGAAGAAAAGAAGCTGTTGTTCGCCACTTATCTGCTATCAGGAGAAGCTGAGTTCTGGTGGATGGGAGCTCAGCAGATGATGGAGGCCCGAGAGGATGTTCTGGATTGGGAGAGCTTCAGGGTGAAGTTCTTGGAGAAATACTTCCCTGACAGTGCCAAGTTTGCAAGAGAAGCTAAGTTCCTGAAGTTGGAGCAGGGGGAGATGTCAGTGAACGCCTATGCTGCTCGTTTTGAGTACCTCGCCCGGTTTTATACCCAGGCGACCTCCGAGGCCTGGAGGTGTAGAAAATTCGAAGGGGGGCTGAAGCATGGACTGAAGAGGACCATAGCCCCGATGTGCATCAGGGAATTTCACGCCTTAGTAGAGAAGGCAAAGATGGTAGAGACCCTGGAAAGGGGTGATCCTCGAGTGATCAGGTCACACCAAGGAGGCTCTTCCAGTGGGAAGGCGAAGGTGCAGCACCCACACAGCAAGCCATATGTGAGATCTCCACCACATCGGGTGGGAACAGCTTCGTCCCAATTTCAGCAACAACAAACGTGGAGACCCAGGTGTTTCACATGCCAAGAGATAGGGCACCTTTCTAGAGATTGTCCCAACAGAAAAAGGATGACTCAACCCGTTAATTCACAGCAGTTGAGAAACGAGGGCAGAAGACCTCAAGCAGCAGGGAGAGTGTTTGCCATGTCTGGAGCGGAAGCCTCTCAATCAGGTAATCTAGTACAAGATACTTGTTTATAGCTGATAGATACGTTATAGTTTTGTTTGATTCTGGAGAGACACACTCTTTTGTGTCAAATCGGTGTGCAACCGAGCTTGGGCCATATAGTGGAGGAGCTGTCGTTTGAACGATTGGCCTCTGCACCTGCTTCAAAAACAGGTTTTGACCTCCCTAGGTTGCTCTGAATGCCCAGTGATAGTAGATGGAATGAAAGGAACAAGTGTGAGTTAGATTTGGCAGTACCAAGGTTTAGTCCCAGTTACGTATAAGTCATGGAGAGTAAATAAGCAAGAGGCTGGGGGTTTAAAGCTTAAGCATGTGTAACCATGGGAAGTACCAGAGTTAAATTCCAAGGAAGGAATTTTCTTTTGAAGCGTAGAAGATGCTCATGTCAATGAAACAGCATGAGATGGTTCTAGCTTAGGCTTCACGCAGAATGGATGCTGTTTGGCTGACCGGGATTTGAAAGAGGATTATGGAAATGGTGGGTTGAGATAAAAGGCTTCCGAAAATGTAAGCCTCCGAAGTTTTTGGCAAATAAGATGTAGATCGACCTGTGAATGTAGAAGGGAAGGAGGATATGGCTGTGGATAAAAATGAGGGTAGGCCGTGTTATGATGATGTTGAGTCTTTCTAGAGATGTAGTAAATTTCAGAATGATGGGTGTGGAAGGGATTGTGAGTGGAAATAGCCTGTGGTATCTGGGACAGAAGGAGAATAGAGTTATCCTTAGGCAAGAGATTCTGGAGGCAGAGGTGCGTTCGTTCTCGTATGCCTTCTGGATAGGCACCTGAAACCGACGTCAATGCATCCAACGTATACATTGAAGAAGAAGGTCGTAATGGGAACAGGAAGTCGAGTTGGCAAAAGGGGTCATAATAATAATTTGGAAGGTAACAGCAACAGAAACCTTGTCTTTGTAAGGTACAGAATTATGCAGCGGAGTAATGAATAAAAAGTGTCCCTTTTGGGAGCGTGGGAATTTGATCAGCAGTTGAGAAGTCGGTGAATGATTTGATCAAGATGCAGGAGTTGATTCCTAGAAGGACACTTCGGACCCTAGTTTGAGTTCGCTAGGGGGTGGCATGAGTTGTGGACAGCTGCCCCCTTTCCTCCCAATGAAGGGATCTTGCCCGCTTTCTCTAAAGGGGCTAGTCCTGGTTTAAGGACCTAGTTCTAGACTTGTTCAACAAAGTCTTCAAGGTTGGAAGTAGAGTGTGAATGCTGGAGTTGGCACTCTATGGGACAGCATATCCCATGTACAGGGATGTAAAATGGATTTTGATGAAGTATTGAGGTAGGAAGAGTTGGTTCAATAGATCACCGAGAGGGTGAATTTGATACAGGACAGAATAAAAGTTTCTTAAGGTCAGCAAATGTCCTAGGCAGAGCAGAGGAGGAGACCTTTGGAGGTTGCTGCTGGGGTCATGTCTTTATGAAGGGGGACACCAGCCAAGGGTGTAGGGTAGGCGATCAGATCAAAGAAGCTGTCCCCTAAGTTTGTTGGGCCATATCGGATCTTAAGGAGGATAAGTCTAGTGGCTTATGAGATCGCCCCACCTCCCCAATTAGCAAGTCTACATAATGTATTCCACGTATCATAGCTAAGGAAGTCCCTTGCAGACCCTACTCACGTGTTGGGAGTGGACAACGTGAAGATCGGGTGATTCACCATGGGAATTTGAAGAAACCATGAGAGAAGCATATCCTTACCTCCTTCCTTGTAACCCAATTTTCGAGGACGAAAATTTTTCTTGTTGGGGAGATTGTAAGAACCTAGAAGTTTATATTGGAATAAAAGTGTTATATTATAAATAAATTCGAAGCACGTGTTTATTTAAATATAAAGGAAGGAATGTATAGCCGAGAAGCCTACGAGATCGCCGTTATTAAGCGGGTAGGCGATCTCCAACTTCACTGGCACTTGAACGCCTATCGCCTAGCTTATGCTTGAACGCCTATCGCCTGTGTGTACCTAGTAGCCTGTCGCCTAGAGTACACCTAATCGCCGAAACTACACTTAGTGTGTAGCCAAAATGTTGGATCAACCCTGGTACGTCCCAAAAGCCACGCGTATCAAGGTGTGGGTTAAACCTTGGATACGCTGGGCAGGCGAAGCTCTATACTTGAGCATAAGAGAATCATCCTTAACGTTACACGCTTGGGCGCACGAGGACTTGTGCTAATCAACTCTTGGAAGTGTGAAGCTACCGACGTCACCAAGCCTTGTGGAGAGAATACCTTGGATGTAACATAGTGGAATGAAGAACCTCCAGGGGGGAGTGGCGAGTGTCATCGGGCATCGCAGGGCGCGAGGCATGCTGCGGGGTGTGTCTTCGCGCGAGAGGTCATCGGTCGAGAGTCTTCGCGCGAGAGGTCATCGGTCGAGAGTCTTCGCGCGAGAGGTCATCGGTTGTTAGCCTTCGCGCGAGAGGTCATCGGTTGTTAGCCTTCGCGCGAGAGGTCATCGGTTGTTAGCCTTCGCGCGAGAGGTCATCGGTTGTTAGCCTTCGCGCGAGAGGTCATCGGTTGTTAGCCTTCGCGCGAGAGGTCATCGGTTGTTAGCCTTCGCGCGAGAGGTAATCGGTGGATAGTCTTCGCGCCTGTGGTCATCGGTGAAAAGGTCATCGCGCTACGTTAAGTTATACACAGAGAACGTGGGACCCAGACATCCAGCATGAGACGTTCTGCATGCGCGCCACGTAGACAAAAGAGTGGTTCAGAATAGTGACCTCAGAGTGTTAGCCTGCGCAGAGGCACGCTTAGGTGTACTGTTCAGCGAAGCGTACACGCAAACTCCCTGCAGAGTGGGTGGTGGCAGCGGTTTTTGTGGAGAAGTCAGCTTAAGATGCAAAAACCCATTTCTGAGGGAGAAGGAAAGAAACGTTGCTGTGGTTCCAGAGCTAAAGGGTGCATTTATCTCCCTTCTCCTCCATTCTCTCCTTCGCACTGCGATTTTAGTACACCTTCACGCGGGAATACGACGAGCGACAGCCACCATTGGAGCACTTGGGTGGTTCTCTGCAAGCTCTTCAAAACCAGACACAAGAACAGAGTCAAGGCGTTCTTCAAGCTTCGTTGGATTTCGGAACTCCTGGTGTTTGCGCAAGTCCAGGTAAGGGAAGCTAGACCTCTTTTCCATACAAGCCATAGTGTAGCTTTTTCTGAAGTGTGGGCGACGTGGTCGCCGTTTTCGCTTTTGTCTTCGTGAAATGCTTGGTTTGTGTTTTGGGCGACGTGGTCGCCGGTTTTATATAAAGCCTTCGAAATACCTTGTTTTTGAACCAGGTCGCCGGTTTTGGCGCTGTTTTGCGAAATCTCTGTTTTTGATGTTGTTTTGAAACTACTTGAGATTTACATGAGATATTCGAAGATCTGAAGCTTTGAAATGTTTGTTGATGTGATTTGAATCATTTACTTGAATGGTATGATGTGTTTGGATGTGGGATCGAGGCATAGTATTTTCAGGAAAGGAAATACCGTGTTGAGATTGGTTAGGAAGTGCATTGATCAGTGAGTAACCTGTTAATGAGACGATCCTGACTCTGCTGAGATAATGGAATCACGTAGATGAAGTTATTCAGTTGGTGAGAGTCGAAGGAGGTTCATACGTATGGGCGAGTTGTTCAAATGGGAACGAGCTCGAGCTGTTGTATGGATTAACCTTGTCATGCTGTATGGTGATGTGTTGAGATTCATCGTATGCTTGTGAATGTGTGAGATTTCACGGCGACCCTGTGGATGTGTGAGATTCCACAGTGGGCAGTATGACAGGTGCATGTCTCTGGATACTAAGTTCAACGCACGAGTCAATCCGGAAGTAGTGTCAAGTGTCTTGTGTTGTGAGTCAGTGGAAAGTCTGACAAGGGAAATGAGAAACTTGAATATTGATAGACACTTGATGCTGTATTGTGAAATGGAATGACTATGGGTGAATGTTGTGAAATGTGATTTTGGGCGATCAGCTGAATGCTATGAGTAGCTCTACGTTTTACATGGATATTTGGAACTTGGTTTACTTTGATTGTCATGTTCATGATTTAAACTCTATTTAAAGATATCTAGCTTACCCTTTATTTTGTATTGCTCTGTGGCTGTTTTCTATTAAAAACTGTGATGATCGTGTCTTTTACACGGGAGCAGATGATCTTCCAGGGAGTAGAGCTCCTCAGTGAGTGGTCGCCGGAAGGAGATCGCCTATCTCCGTCTCTACCGGGTGATCGCCGGTTTATGCCTCCATCGGGTGATCGTCGGTTTTCGTGTCCTGATAGAAGATCGCCCGTTTTGAGGTCTTCTGTTAGAGATCGCCGTTTTAAAGTTGGAGATCGCCGTTTTCTTTTGAGACCGCCTGTCTTACTGCATTTCTTTTAATTTCGTAAAATCTTGCAAACATTTGATTTGGTTATGTATTAAACTCCCTAAGAGGAGTAACTTCATTTCTGATATATATATAAATACATATTATTTTGCACTCTTCAATATTATTTGGTTACACTTAATTTCAATTATACATGGATGTATGTATTATTTTGGCGGGATGTTACATGAACCACTGCAACGTTCTTTGCCTCTCAGAAGTGGGTTTTTGAATCTTAAACCAACTTGTCCACAAAAGCCGCTGCCACCACCCACTCTACAGGGAAGTTTGCGTGTACGCTTCCCTGAACAGTACGACTACGCATGCCTCTGCGCAGGCCAACACTCTGATGTCACTATTCTGAACCACCCTTTTTGTCTACGTGTCGCGCGTGCAGTACGTCTCATGCTGAGAGCCTGGGTCCCACCTTATCTGTGTGAAACTCGACACCGCGCGATAATCTTCCAGCGATGACCGCTCGCGCGATGACCATCCACCGATGTCTCATCCTGGCGGACGCCCGATGTCTCTTCCTGGAAAACGACCGATGTGTCCCTCATCCTGGCGATGACCGTCTGTCTCTCATACCGGCGATGACTGACGTGCCTCATCCCGGTGATGACTGATTCCTCATCCTGGCAGACAACCGATGTCTCACCCTGGAGGACCACCGATGTCTCACCCTAGCAGACCACCGATGTCTCACCCTGGAGGACCACCGATGTCTCACCCTGGCAGACCACCGATGTGTCTCCCATCCTGGTTGATGAACGATGTTCCTCTCATCCTGTTGGCGATCTCTTATCGCCCTTGTGTGTGACGAGAACACATCGCCTTACTCTGCTCACCGATGTCACATCGTCACACCTTGCTGAAGGTTCTTCATCCCACTATGTTACGTCTAAGGTATCACCTCCACATGGCTTGGTGACGTCGGTAGCTTCACCTTTCCAAGAATAGACCAGCACTACTCCTCGTGCGCCCATGCATGCAACACTAAGGATGATTTCTTATGCTCAAGCATAGAGCTTCGCACGCCCAGCGTATCTAAGGCTTAACCCACACCTTGATACGCGTGGTTTTTGGAACCCACTATGGTTAATCCAGCACCTTGACCACATACTAAGTGCACATTCGGCAATCATGTACACCATAGGCGATTATGTGTCAAAGAGGTCGGAGATCGCCTCCGTCTTCAATAACGGCGATCTCGTAGAGGACTTCTTAGCTACACTTTTCTTCCTTTACTCTTCTTGATCCACATGTCTTCCTCGAGCACATCCACGTGATTACCTCACGATAAAGTCATCGCACCTGACTACTTGGTTAATACAATGGTCAGCCGACCGACCTCTACCAGTTGAACCCAGACCTTGGGCGACGTCCGAGGTCCGACTACTACGAAACTTCATTTACCAGCTCTTTGTATTTTAAATAATAACATCCTCTGAAATTATTTAAATCTAACACTTTTATTCAAATTAAAGTTTCTAGGTCCTTACAATGCAATCTATGGATCTTTCTTTCCATAATTCAATTTAAGTATAAAAAAGAAGAAGAAGCAAAACAGTACCAAAAACAGTATAAAACAGATTGGTACTGCACCTATACCTCTCATTTGCACATTAAATTCACCTTCAAATTTGGATTCAACTTGATTGGCAAATTGTTATCTACTTTGTGGAATTTTTGATCCATTTGCTTTTACAAATTCTAGAGCAACATCTTCTTTCTTGATTAAAAGTTTAGTGAGTTTCTTTGAGTCTTCTTTTGTGCTTTTCTTGATTGTCTTTTATTCTCAAGTTTTGTCATATATCTCTCTTTCCATCTTTGGTTTAGCTTTTCTTGCTTGTCTTCTTGTTTCCTTCAAGTTTTGTTTCGGTTTCATCTTGCTTGAGTGATTGAGGCTTTGTCCTTTTTCATTTGAGGGTTTTCATATATCAAGAAAGACCTTTGAGGAGTGGGAAAAATTTCTTGAGTGCATTGAGTGCTTCTCCTCCAAACCGCAAGCTTCAACTTGTTTTTACACTAACTTTGCTTTCCTAATTGTTTGTTCTATTTGTGTCTTCTTTATGGCTAATCTTTCTTCAGGTGAATCTTCCAAACCTCATTCTCCACAAAAAGCCTTCCTCATTGGTGAATTGGAAGCGGCCAAAAGAACCATAGCCCAAAAGGAAGAAGAAATGAAGCAAATGGAGGCAAGACTTCAAAGACTTGAAATGGCTCATGAAAGACCACCTAGAGGAAGAAGATGGGAGCAAAGACGACATTCAAGAGCCTACACAAATTATGGAAGCTATGAAGATGAACAAGATTGGAGAGATCAACACTTTGAGGAGCGGCACTTTCAACATCATCATCATCATCAAACTCCCAAAACCCCTTTCCCTTTTATTAAATTGCCAAGTTTTAATGGGGACTGCGATCCCAATGTTTACCTAGGATGGGAGGCTAAGGTAGAACAAATGTTTAATGTGTATGAGGTCCAAGATGACCAAAAAGTTAAGTTAGCCTCCTTAGAGTTTGTAGACTATGCCATGTAGTGGTGGCATAAGACTGTAATGGACATTGGACTTAACAAGAGGCTAGCCATGGTTTCTTGGGAGGATTTAAAGTTATGCATGCGCGCTAGATTTGTGCCTCCACACTATAGGACCGATCTCTTGTTGAAGCTCCAACGGTTTCATCAAGGCAAACAAAGTGTGGATGCTTATTTTAAGGAACTTGAAACAACTTTAACAAAGGTTGACATGCATGAAAGTGAGAAGTCCAAAATGGCTAGATTTGTAAGTGGCTTAAGACGGGATATCCAAGATGTGGTAGAACTCTATGAGTACTCCAATTTAGAAAAGTTGGTTCACCTTGCCATCAAGGTAGAATCACAAATTTCAAAGAAAACTTCTTTTAAAAATGCTCATAATGATGGCTTTTACCACTCTTCTTGGAAAAACAAAAACAAAACTTCTTCAAACTTTGTTAAAGAGTCCACTTATAAACCTAGAGATTCTAAACCTTCCACTTCAAAACCTCAATCCCCTACCAAAACCTCTAATACAAAATGTTTTAAATGCTTAGGTTTTGGTGACATTGCATCTCATTGCCCTTCTAAACGAATAATGATGGTTAAAGAGGGGGTTGTCGTGGGTGACCATAGTTCTCAACGATCCAAATCCCCTCCCTCTTCAACAAATCATAGTGAAGAAGAATGTGAGATACCATGTGAGGGAGACTTGTTAATGGTAAGGCGCTTACTTGGTCAAATTCAAACACCTTTTGATGAAAGTCAAAGGGAAAACATCTTTCACACAAGGTGCCTTATCAATAACAATTTGTGTTCCTTAATCGTGGATGGAGGGCACCAATGTGGCTAGTACAAGAGTGGTGGAAAAGCTTGGGTTATCCACCATCTCTCATACGAAGCCTTACAAACTCCAATGGTTAAGTAACAAAGGGGAAATTGTGGTAAATAAACAAGTCCTCATAGCCTTCTCAATTGGAAAATACAAAGATGAGGTCTTGTGTGATGTTGTACCTATGGGAGCTACTCATGTTCTTTTAGGTAGGCCATGGCAATATGATAGAAAAACTTTACATGATGGCCTTACCAACAACACTTCTTTTACCTTCCATGGGCATAAGATCACCTTGAAATCTCTTTCTCCAAGAGCGGTCCATGAAGACGAAATCAAAATGAAAAATAAAAGAGAAAATGAAAAAGAAAAAGAAAAAGAAAGAAAAGATAAACCGAGTCACAACATATCTTCTTACGCCACTAAATCAATCATGTTGACTCGTGCCATGCTTCCACCTCCACCTCCAAGGTGGCCCCCTTCTTTCTCTTTTTCATTACCTAATAACTCTTCTTACTTGACATCTTGGGCAAAGAACTTTTGGAATGAACATAAAACACCTCCTAAGGGTTCTTCCCTTTTGAGAGGTTCTTTCTCACCAAACTCTTTCATTCCCAAATATTCTTTTCCAAAATGGCTTGACAGAAGAGCTTGTCCTTTTGAACTCCCCAAGCTTCACGACTATAAGTCAAGTTCACATCTCCCTTCTTACCCTATTTTCTATGTGAACACACTGACTATGTTATATGCAGGGGTTCTGAATTCGTGGTCGAATTCTCTCCAACCTGGGGGGCATGATGCAAACCAAGCCCACAAGGTGATGATCAAGGACGCTAAAGAATATAAAGAGAAGTCACCTCAAAGTAGAGACCTCACCAGATGGAGAATGGGACAAAGACCAGAGCACCTAAAGTTCTTCATGCTGGTCTTCTTAATGATTAGAAAATGTTGTAAATAATTTGGGCTCACTTTGGGGGTCCAAATAGCAAATATAGGCTAGAATAAGGTGCCTTTAGTATAATAGGGGGTGTAGTTAGCATTTTAGGATGTTCTTGGTCTTTTTTGAAGGCATTTTGACCTAATTTCTAGAAGGATAAGCCAAGAATATGGGATTGACTTAGTCAAACCTTATGGCTGCCCACTTTTTTCCCTTTTCCCATTCTACCCTTTAAGCTTGCTTTCCAAGGCTCCTAAATCTATAAATAGGGAGGCCTACCTCGTGTATTAACAAGTTAAAAATTAGAGTAAAGTTACTATACACAAATTCTTGTGTGAATTGTGAGTGAGTGAGCTCCTCCAAAATTGGTCTTATCTTATGAGTTTTGAGAGCTCTCAAGTGGCGGCATCCTTCACTTATCTTGGAGTCATTTCACCATCCAAGTGGCGTGCAACCATTCTCAATTCCATTTCTCATAAGCTTCCTTTTCCTTCATCTTTTCCTTCCATTATCATTCCATCTATTCATAAACATGTTCTTATTTTGCTTCATTATGTCTATTCAGTCTTTATATGTTGCTCTTGTTTTCCTTATGTAATTCCACACCATAACTTGTCATCATCATCACCTTATAATTGTGTTTTCCTTTTGCCTTTGTGAAATGAACCTTCACATCTACTTAACCACTTGGTTAAGTTAATGTCCAGTGGGGATTTTCCTTAGGTTCTCACCTTAATCATCCTAAAATCTCAATCCTAATTAAAGTGCCACCATAAAATGCTAAATCCTAAAATCAACTCACATCACTTTGGGCATAATGTGGAGAATTGTATAGTTCTTGGTTACCAGCTGGCGGGACTGGTGAAGGATGGTCTCCTACAGGAATATTTGGAGGGAGGTCAGGAGGGATCAAAGGAGGAGACGCCAACGGAGGAACAAAGGCACGAGGTGCCTATCCATGGCGAGATCAACACCATCTCTGGAGGATTTTTTGGGGGAGGTTGCACTGCCTCCCAATGAAAGAGGTATGCAAGGGAGGTGATGACCGTAGAGGCTCAAGAGTCAGATCAGCCAGCTGAGCCCGACCTCTACTTCACCCATGTTGACCTGAGGGACATGGTCCCACATGATGAAGATCCGGTGGTAATCTCGATGATCACCGTGGGACGAATGGTGCACCAGGTTCTCATCGACTAGGGAAGCTTGGCCGATGTGATGTTCTGGTCGACGTTCAACAAATTGCAGTTGTCGCTAGATCAGCTGAGGCTGTACGATGACTGTTTGTATGGTTTTGTAGGAGACCAGGTAGAGGTGAGGGGGCATGTGGAGCTGAGGACGACTTTCACAGATGGCACCTCATCTTGTACCATTAACATTAGGTACTTGATTGTTAATGCTGCTTCAGCTTACAACATCCTTTTAGGCAGACCTACCTTGAACAGGTTAGGCGTTGTGGCCTCATCAAGGCCTAACACTTTTAGGTATTTCAGATTAGGTTGATAACCTTTCCACAATGCATAGGGTGTTTTACCAATTTTCTATATGTTATCCTATTTTGCAAAAAACACGCGATAAGTAGGGATTCACCCTACAGATTATCAGGAGCTTTAAAACTAATAAGCATGACATTCATCATTTCATTGAGAGTCCTATTTTTTCTTTCAGCTATTCCATTAGATTCAGGTGAATATGATTTGTTACTTCATGAATAATATATTTTTTAACAAAAAATATTCACCACCTCTATCTGACTTAATTCTTTTAATTTTCTTATTCAATTATTTTTCTACTTCCGCCTAATAAGTTAAGAACATAGCAAAAGCTTCATTCTTATGTTTCATTAAATACATTTTGGTGTATCTAAAAAAATCATCAATAAATGTTACAAAATAATTTTTACCACCTCTAGACGTGGTTTATTTTAAATCAGGAAGATCGGTATGAATTAAACCAAGAAATTCAGTTTGACGTTCTACAAAATAACGTATTTTCTTCGTTATTTTAGATTCTAATCATATATCACATTTACTACTTTGTTTGTCATACATGTTTGTTAATCCTAGTTGTTGTCATTTCCTAACTTACGAATAATTCACATGTCCTGATCTAGCATGTCAAACATCATATGAATCAATAATATAAGTAGAAGATCCAAATTCGTTAATAACTTCAGAGATGTTCAATACAAAAAAACCCTGATCACAATATCGCTTCCCCATAAAAATATTATTTTTTTTCATAACAATCTTGTCAGATTCAAATGACACTTTAAACTTAACTTTGCCTAGTAATGCTATAAAGATCAAATTAACTCTAATCGATGACACGTGTAGCACATCACTTAAAGCCAGATTTTTACCATATGAGATCTTTAGAAGAACCTTTCATTTTTTTCTAGGACAGGAGTTGTCTTGGAATCACCAAGATAAAATTGTTCTTCTCCATCCCCGACACTTGTGTAGGATGTAAACACATTTCAATTTGCACAAATATGTCCAGTTGTCCCAAAGTCTACCACTCATTTATTCATATTGATCATAAGATTTACTTGTTAAATGACTATAATAATGGTATCTTCCCCTTCGACTATATTTGCCTTAGGAGGATTTTCCTTTTTTGCCCTATGTTTGTACTGAGGTGCATGATGACTTGGCTTTCCACAGATAAAGTGGTTTCCCTTTTTCTTGAAGGTAGGGTTAGTTCCATTAGGACAAAAAAAATTATTATTATATTTCCTTTTGTGATTAGGTTTGTTCTCGTACATTATTGGAGTTGGTTTGTCTTCTACCATGTTTGCCTTGATAAACAAGGCTTTGGCCCTTTGCAGTGACACACTCCTTTCTTTTGGTGTCTTAATGATGATGTGAGTGATCAAAATTGGGTAGTGACATTTGTTTGTGTCTGTGCTTTAGTTGTTGTTTGTAGCTAGTCCAAGCTTGCGAAAGCTTTTCGATCAGTAGTTTGGACACAAAATCATCAGGCAAGCTTGTGCTATTTGTTTATCTAAATATTTATGTCCTAGTCTTCAATCATCTCCCAATGATAGTGTTTCTTATCACGAACCTTTGTCTAACAACGTCTTTAGCAGTATTTTTTAGGATAAGGGAATCTCAAATATCTTTTGTTTCTTTGTAAAAGCAATAGACAACGAACACATGGTTAGATAACTCATTGACTAAGGTGTGATGACATACCTTATTTGCATGGGTCAAAACATCAATTTGTTTCGCATTCGTGCTTGAGTTATTTTTAGAAGACATAAGTGCAAAAACAACTTCGTACATGTCCAACAGGGTGGACATGCATTCTTGCCAGCATCAAAAATTCTGACTGGTGAAGAATTCACTTTTCGAGACGTTTAACGGTTTCGCAAAATTTTTTGAGTTGCAGAAACAGGGTTTGATGTTGTTGAACATAGGCTTTGGTGTCTCCAAATCCAAGTGGAATGCATGAAGATCTTTGTTGCTGCTTGTGTGTGTGGGTTCTGAGTAGTTTGAATTTTTTAATCCACTATTAGTTATGATTCAAACTTGTTTTAATCAAGATCTTTTGAAAAAAAGTGTTTTCTAAATAAGTGGAAAAACAACCAGTTGTTTTATCATTTCAATCAATTGTTTTACACTTAGTGGTTTTTTAAAAGGATTTGAAAAACTTGACTTTGTTTGACTTTGCTGTCAAACACATTCAATCGGTTGTTTCAAGAAATCAATCAATTATTTTTTGAAAATCCTTAACAAAATCTATTAAGTTTGTTGAATCTCCAAAAACAAACGTCTCAAACTCACTTAGAATTTGAGTCCATCGATAATAACAACCACCTACCATGTATATATATAAAAAAATACTACACTAAAACAAATGTTGGTGTAAAACTATTAGCTGAAAAGACCGCTTTAAAACTTACAACCAAACACTTACACTGATTAAATTTATTTCCCTAAACTAAACCTTTGTTCAATATCAAGTTCACATAATATATAAATAATCATCCCAAAACATATACAAAAGGTATACTATACTTTTAGAATTAAGATAAAAAAAATCATCTTGATGTAGTCATGAGTGTGCACCCTCACCACTTTATCAAGATTTTTATTCTTAATACTTCCATCTCTATTCATAACAATCACTTTGACTTAACCACAAACAAGATTTTAAAAAAAAATGACCCTGTTAAACATCCTATTAGAATCTTTTAACTAAGTCTTGAAGCTAGACTTAAACAAAAATCTACACGCAAGAGAAACACAATAGACCCATTACCCTCAGGTCATCCTAAGATGAACTGTTCTGATACCATTTAATGTAACACCCCAGAAAAAATACATCTAGTTATTACAAAAGAAGTTCTACCAGTTTCCATACAAACATGGAGTTTTTCAAAATATTCCTATTACAATATTATGGCTCATAGAAATACAAATATTTACAGTATAAGGTTTAAAACATCCTAAAACCTTCCAAGACCTCCTACACCTATATAATCATCGGCTCGTGTACGTAGTACAATCATCGCAATTCAAACACAACAAGAAAAACAAGGGTAAGCTAGTGAAAAATAAAATTTTATAATATACACAATTAAATCAAAAGAGAAACCAAATTACATTATCAATTTCTCAATTATTCAATCTTCTTCAAATCCCAATAATAAAACAATCACATAGACCTCACATTGATCTACACATCCAAGATATTCAACAAACAACATCTTTTGGAAGACCTGTATTAAGTAAGTCCTACCAGATACTAACACCTGATCCAAAGATTACCAGTGAATCCAACAGAAAGGGTCAGGGTAAGTTCAATACAACCCAAGTCATGCATCTCATATATCACAGTGTGCATGAACTCCTCCATCAACTTCTCATCACCTGATATCTTAGTCTATGTGACTTAGATCATCAGTGAAGCTCGGAGATCTCTGCTACCACATAGACATTAATACTTAATACACAACAAACATCAGTCCATACATTATCCTAAATGTATGAATTCAATTCCATATCATTTTCATCATACAATATCATTCAAAATGTAATCCACAATATTCAAAAGTTTATTTAACATATAAAAAAAAAACACTTAAATACTAGACCATCAAAATCTAATATTTCTACTAGTTTAAATAATATATAAACAAACAACATAATACATAAACACACAACATTCCTGCAAGAGAAATTAAATATTGGGACCACATCTCCTCCACATTCAAATCTTCTAGCCTAGGGTGCTATTAAAAATTAAATTTAGCTTCTCTTAACTTAATTGCTTTCTTTCCAAACAACTTCTAGAATTTTATCCTCCTAGTCTGGATAAGCTTCAAAATTTAAGGGCCTAATGCAAGTTATCCAAACATAAGAGAAATTCAGTATATAGTAGAATAAGTTGAGAGGATTACTCTTCTCAACTGACCCCATCAAGATTGATGACTAAATCCCAAGGAAAAATAGAGAACAAAGGATCTTTATAGCAAAAATGAACTTCCTCTGTTTGAAATTTGATCGGGTAGAAATGTTCTTTAACTCCTTAGCTACAACGTGGTCCGATCAGATTCTAAAATAGATGAAGATTGGGAGAGAAAAGTAAGAGAGAAGGGAGAAAAGAGAATATGGATAGAGAAAAAAAAGAAAAACTGGGGGGGGGAGGGTGTTTGTGTCTTTAATTTTTCACGCTGTTACAGTAAAGGAAAAGAATAAAATAAAATTGTAATCTAGAAAAGAGTAGAGAAGAGAGAATGTGAATCTATGTATTGTGGAGCAAAGGAGAGGCACATATTTATATAGTGAGGAGAGAAACTAAACCAACAAAATTTTGGATTGTGGTGGCAACAATCCTAGGTACATCTGATGGCAGGGTTGACTCTAAACCTGGACGCACAGAAAAGCAACTTCGTGCGCATCATCCTCAGAGCAAATTCATTCTCCTTTACAACTCTCCAAGATCCACTCCGAGTTCCAAAGCTAAATAGAAAAAGCCCACTAGAAAAAGCACAAGGTTCTTCTCAAGCACGATTTGGTTTCCTTTTGCGATAATCTCATATCCGTTTTACAATACAAAAATTAGTTTTTTTACTTGTGTTCTATAGATAAATTGAATTTTAGAGGTTGCAAAAATAGGTTTAAGGGGTTTGGTACTTGTGCCATTGGATAATAATTTCAAATATGTTAAAGCCATTAGAGTTTGAATTGTGATATAGGGTTATAATTTGGATGCTTTAACCATGTAAAAAAAATTGTATTGCCATCTAACATCTAGGTTTGATGAATGACAAGTTAATTACATTTGGAGATGTCAAACTCATTTAATTATTTGGCAATGGTTTATATTTTTTTACAGTTGTGTAAATGTTTGCATGTTGACGAATCATTTGCACTAGTTTCGTAGGATATATGGTGGAATGAATAAAAACTTGAGACTAGTGTAAAGCAGTTTTGATCCAATTATTCGACAATGAATGTTTTATACTTAGGAAATTTCTGATTTCCTCTTTGCTAGTGGCCTTGTGGCTTATGAAATTGCTTTGCCTCCTCCCTTAGCTAGCATTCATAATACTTTCCACGTATCCCAAATAAAAAAGTACGTACTTGATCCTAAGATCCTTTATTATCTATTTTTTCTTATAATTTAATTATCAATCTTGGTGGGGTCAGTTGAGCAAAAGTATTCATCTCAACTTATTCTACTATATATTGAAATTCGTTTTGTTTGGATAATTTGCATTAGGACCTTATATTTTGAAGCTTATCTAGACTGAGAGGCTAAAATTCTAGAGGTTGCTTGGAAAGCAAGCAATTAAGGTAAGGGAAGCTAACTTTAAGTTTTAGTAGTACCCTAGGCTAGAAGATCTGGATGTGGAGGAGACACTGCAAAAAAAAACGTGTATGTGATGATGGTTATTTTCATAAAAACTGGCATTTTTAACCGCCACATTATACATTTGTGGCGGTACTGCGTACCACCAGAATTCTTGCCGCCACAAAGTTTAATGTGGCGGTCAATTGAGAACCGTTGTAGTAGATGCCATATTATGCATTGTATAAAGTGACGGTTTTAAGCGTGTAATTTATGTTAGTTATAAATGTCGTAATTTTAAAACTGGGTAAACCAATTCTAATGTAAATAGTGGCAGTTTTAACCGCCACTTAATAAAATATAGTATGACATTTATAACACCTTTATAACTGTCATAATTTGAATATTGAATATTTAATTTTATTTTTATTTTTAATATTTATAATAATTTATTTAGTTCTATTTTATAATTTGATTTCATAATATTTAATTTCATATTATAATTAAACATTTATTTTTAATATTTATAATAATTTATTTAATCTATTTTATAATTTGATTTTATAATATTAATTAATTTCATATTATAACTAAACTTCAGTACGCAATTATGTTTCATAATATAATTAAATTATAAGATAAACTAATTTTATAATATAATTAAAATTGATAAATATAATAATTAAAAGAAATTTTCATGCTCAAAAGGAAAAGAAAATCTAAAGTGCATTTTCATCCCCACTTCCAATTAAGAAAAAGACCAATAGTATTGTTTATAAATCCAATATATTATGATTAAGTGACATCTCTAACAAAATAATTACATTAACAGGGTCTCGAAAATCCCTTTCACACATCAAAATATTTTTGCTGAATTTTGACCGTCAGATGGAAGTTCAAATCTATCACCTTGAACAATCTCCTCAATAACTTTATGTGTGATGCTTTCTTTAATCTGCATTCATTGAAACATGGAGAGATTAGTCCAACTCAATCAACCAAGATCCAAAAATTTGAGGAATGTGATGTTGAAAACTTGAAAAAAAATCATTGTTACTCCTCGAGAGAGTCTGTAGCAGTTTCAACTTTATACTATGAAAAAAAACTTAGAACATGTTTATTTATTTTTATTCTTTTTAGAACTTTCAAATAACATTTATTCTAAAAATAGCAGAAAGAAACACGATATAGACGTAGTGTGATGCCAGGATCTCACCTTAATTCCAATAGCAATGGCAGTTTTTAATTGAATAAGTTCACCTAGTCTCAAGGAACCGTGTTTATTATCTCTAACAAAGATCAGGGGCACACTCCTTGTTGAAGCCAAACTTAGCAGATGCTTCGTCAGCCATTGTGGATTACAGTCAGAAGCTAGAAGCATGGTCTGCACAACACAAATAAGGTCTTCTTTAGGACTTTATATAACAAAGTCACGCATCCACACCTTACAGCAGAAAGAGCTATATACTACTAATACAAATTCGTTATTTATTAGTATACAACTTCTTCATAATTAGTATTAAATTCATCAAATTTACTAAAATAAATTATATTTCTATAAAATACATCCTTTTTTAATTAAAACCAAATAACCTGACCCTAGCTATTGCAATTTTTAGCCAGTTATATACCTATTATAACATAGAAACAAGAAAAATAAAATACTAGAATTTCATTGAAAATGTACCTATGTTCATTTTCTGTCCAGTGCTCATATTCCTTGCGATGTGACTTCAATAGGGGAAGTGTTGAGTGATTTGAATAGTTAGGCATTTGAACCCAACTAGACAGAACATGTTCGGATATAATAGTATTTGGTGATATGATAGAAACATGACCATAGAAGGAGTAGGAGCGTGATTGTAACAAAACACATCAAGAAAAATAGGTTGAGTGATAGATGTAAGAAACTACAAAAGTTTACTTTCAAAATTAATAACATCTGATATGATGAAAATGTTTTAGCTCTTCAAGAATTTAAAAAAATATAAATAACATGTTCAAAATATTTGTTTTTCTTGATTATTTAAAGTTTTCAAAAATAACATTCACTGTTAAGTGTTTTTTTAAAATTTAAATTTTTGCAAGAGAAGAAAGTGAAAATCTCATTTTCTTTCTTTGTTAAATTTTTAAATGCGATAAATATATTATATTACTTTATTAAATATTTTACTCTAGGAATGATAAAAAGCTATGATAAAAATATGATGTTATATTTGTGTTATTCTCACAATTATACCTATTTGAACAAAATACATCATGATAATTCAATGAAAGATTTCTCTTTCTTTTTAAAGTTAGAGCTTGGGAACTATTCTTAATTAAATAACCTTTTTTTTTTACTAAAAAGTTGAAATAAAAAACATTAAATTTATTTCTGATTTAAAATATAAATACTCATAAATATTAAAATCTCAATGATTACTCAACTAAAAAATCATGTAAATAGTAAAAGCCAAGGGACCTTCTTTTGACTTTTCCTTGCAACAATAAAAAAACAATAGTAAATATAATAAAACCAAAAAAATAATAAATTGATATTTTATCATTGTTAACCAATCATAAAAATCATCATTAATATAACTTTTAAAGTAATTTCGGTTAAAATCAACCACCATTATAATTATAATTATAGTAATTAATGACCGTATGAAAATATTACACAGTTTTATTATGCTAAATCCAACCAATATAGTTCAACAAATGTTCTATTTTTTAATCAACATAGGTCACACTAAATATTCTGGAATACTACAATTTTCGTGAAGTATTTATTTCTAACAACTTATACCATCTACATTATTTAAGGTTTTTATTGTAATATTTTTTTAAACAACTTACAAGAATATTATTTTCGAAATTTAAAATTATCTTTGTATAAAATAATATTTGTGTTCTATCTCAAAGCAAGATAAACGAATAATTAAGATTCATTATTTATACGTGTAGGTTAAAAGTAACATTCAATAATATTTATAATAATTAATGATTGATAAAAACCGGAGAATTAGAAGTAATTCCAACTAAATTAGTATAAATATTTTAAGTATTACAATGTCTTATGTATTACTTTAAAGTATAAAACAATCTAATAAGTAAAACAAATTAATGTTACTTCCAATCAAGATGTATGATAAAACATGCATACTATAAATAACTAACCTTTCACATCATACCTATGTCAAACTCTAACTAACCTTTCGCATAATACCTATGTTAAACTCTATCTAACATCTCACATAACACCTATGTTAAACTCTAACTAACCTTTCACATAATATCTATTCTATTTAACATTTCACATAACATTTATGTTAAACTCTAACTAACCTTTCACACAATACCTATGTTAATCACAATTGATTTTGAATATTTTTTATTAACACTACAAAAAATTAGTGTATTTTGTCGGTAAAAAATGGACGCAAATAAACCAAAACTGATGAAAAACTATTGGATTTGCGTCGACCAATAAGCGAATAGAAATAGCGCGGAAGCAAAGTACATTTAGTGTGGGCTAGCACGAGCGACACAATTTGTGTGGGCCAAGCTGACGTGAAACGAACGCGCAGATAGTCGGTCAGGTCAATGTAAAAAGGGACATAATATCATCAGCTAGACCGACACAATTGTATCAAAAACACCTGCATGCGTCGGTTTAGTCGACGAATACATGGACGTAATATCGTCGGCTGGCCGACAAAATAAAAGTGAAATCAGAGTTTGCGTGGGCCAGGCCGATGCAAAACTTAAAAAAATAAAGAAAAAATAACTTTGCAAGGCCTGACCCACGTATAAATTGAAGCTAAACAAAAACTAAAAATTATTTGCATGGGCTTAGCCGATGCATAAATGCTTAAAAATACATTTGATTTTATCTTTGTAGCCATTTTCACCTGTAATAATTTTCAGAATAACAAATCGAAATAAAAAAAAAAACATTCACAACAGAAAAATCATCCAAATAGAAAGAAAAAAAAGTCATTCAGATTATTTGAACCATCCAAATCATTCAAATATTCAGATAATTATTAGTCAAACTGAATATTAATACATAAAATAAAACTTAAAATTAAAATAAACCATAAAATAAAATTATAATCTAGAAATTAACTAAAAGTACTAGAACTTAAAATATATGATAATACAATTATATAAAAATAGTACAAATGAAAATATAAAACGTGTCCCATGAAGTAGAAATAGCAGTGATGTGATCCATAAAAACCTATAAAAAAAAATACAAATAATGTGAATAACTAAAATATTTAGTATATAATAAAAATGTGAAATAATTAAACTTACAATATGGGATGCACTTCAAGGAAGGGGTTGGTCATCATGCTCTGGAGCATACTAGTGGTTGCATTGACTTGTGCTAGTGGAAGCATTGTCACGTTATAACACTAAGACAAGGTGTTCCTTTAGTTGCTTCATTTCATCCTCCAAGTGTGCATACTTTTGACCCCACATACTAAGTTTTGCACGAAGCTGTTGATTTTCAGTCAACTAACAGATTGAGAAACGCTAGAAGCAGAGGAGGGTTGAGTTGGGAAGAGACTCCTTGGCGGAAGTTACCAGCCAAGTCTGTGGTACCATACACTCAACCTTTACTCTTTCTTCCAGCAACTTCCTTGCAAGTTTGAAACTTTGTTGTTAGATCAACTTGATGGACATCAATGCTAGAGTCTTGAGAACTATTTACTTGAAGGGTCCTCAAGTGCTCATGATAGTTTTCCTACACAAGTCATTAGGAGATGGAAATGTTACGAAATTAAAATAAAAATTTAAAAAAAACTTGTTGACGTATTCGGCCTGATTGTTGCTTGCTTTGAATGCAAATCGGAGGGACTGCTTGATGAGAACACCGTTTGGTCCTTCTAGAATGATGCCAACCCCACTTCCCTACAGATTTGAGGAACCATCAACGGAGAGGACCCATAAGTAGTCGTCAGGATCGCGTTCGGACCCTCTAGGAGCAAGCTCAGTAAGGAAAGTTGCGTATACCTGCCCCTTAATCGGCCCACGCAGCTCATAATGTATATTGAACTTTGATAATTCTATGGCCCATTGGACCATTCTTCTCGCAATATCCAGTTTTTGGAGTACCTTTCGAATAGGGAAGTCAGTCATTGCTATCATTGTGAAACTCTGGAAATAGTGCCGCAGCCGTCGAGCTGTGAAGACCACCACAAAAGCTGATTTTTCAATAGTTAGGTAGTAGATCTCCGTACCCTGTAGCACCTTACCCTGAGCTTTGCCATCTTCTTGCAAGATGATCGAGCTTATAGCCCGTTCGGTGACTAAGAAGTACAACCATAGGGGAAGCCTTGGGTTAGGCTTGCTAAGTATGGGCGGCTTAGCCAAATACTCCTTTAACTTGGTGAAGGCTTATTCGTATTCCGTCGTCCAGGTGAAACGATCATTCTTTTTGAAGTATTGGAAATACGGATACCCCTTGTCGTTGTTGGCTGAGAGGAAACGAGAGAGAGCAACCATGCGCCTAGTTAATCTTTGTACCTCCTTTACGTTGGTCGAACTCCTCATTTCCATGATGGCTGAATATTTTTCAGGGTTGACCTTAATTTCCCTTTTAGTTAGCAAGAAACAGAGGAACTTCCCTGCTCATACCCCAAAAACACACTTTTCAAGATTGAGTTTTAAGTTGTGTGCTCCTATCGTGGCAAACAACTCCTCCAAGTCGACTATATGGTCGTCTGCCTTCACTGATGTAACCACCATGCCGTCTATGTAGGCTTGGACATTTCATCCGAGCATTGGCAATATAATTTTGTCCATGAGCCTTTGGTAGGTCGTCCCAACATTCTTTAAACCGAAGGGCATGACCTAGTAGCAGTAGCTGGCTGTTTCGGTCATGAAAGCCATTTTGCTCTCATCACTTGGATGCATCCAAATTTGGTTGTATTCAGAAAAGGCATCCAAGAAACTCAGCAAGCCACATCCCGAGGCATTGTCCACCAGGGAATCTATGTTTGGTAGTGGGTAAGGATCTTTGGGGCAAACCTTATTAAGGTTGGTGAAGTCCACGCACATTCTCCACTTTCCACTTGCCTTCTTCACCAGGACTACGTTGGCCAACCACTCAGGGTACTGGATTTCCCGAATGTGGCCAGTCGTGAGGACCTTTTGCATTTCCTCACGAATGACAAGACACTTCTCCTCGTTGAACGTTCTTCTATTTTGAATGATGGGCCTGACCCTTTTGTCGATTGTTAGGTGATAACAAAAGCATTCATGTTCCTAGAAATTACTTCTGCTATCTTTTCCTCCACCTCTTCGGGTAAAGCAGCTCCGAGCTTGAACTTCTTCCCGTTGATCTCTATTTCTCTGACCTCCCAAGCTGGTCCAGGTTGCCTTTCCCCGTGGGGGACGAGATTTATCTCAATGTCAGGCTCTCTGCGAGTGGTAGTCACCATATACGTGCCCCTTCTATTTCTCAGGCTATTTTCATAGCACTTCCGAGCTATCTTTTGGTCTACTTTCATAGAAATGACTTTCCTTTCTGGCAAGGGTAGTTTTACTTTCATATGATAGGATGAGGGTACCGCTTTCAACCTGTTCAGAGATGGACGCCCCAAAAGAAGGTTATACGAAGAGGGTGCATTAACTACCATGTACCTTACCACAATGATCGTGGCCACATGCTCATCTGAAAAGGTTGTCCGGAGGTCGGCGTACCCTTGGACTTCCACTTGATCCCCTGTGAACCCCATCAGGCAACCCTCGTAAGGTTGTAACTAGTCCAATGGGACTAGTAATCCCAAAAATGTCTCCCAGTACATCACATCGGTCGAGCTCTTTTGATCCACAAGGACTCTATGAACAGTTTGGCCCATGGTGATGACCAATATGACTATAGTATCGTCCTCATGGGGGAATAAGTCATCAGATTTCGAGGCTGCAAAACATAGAGAGCGAACTGTGCTTGACTCGAGCTTCTTGATCTTTAGGGTCATTACAACCATTACAACTAGGTTGTAATGTTTTCAGCTAGATGACAAGGTTCCCCCTCCGGAGAATCCCCGGCAATGGTGTTGAAATCTCCTAGAATCAGTGTCTCGTGGGTTTTCTCCTCCACCGCGTCTCCCCTCTTTTCTTTTTCTTTCTCGTCATCAATATATCTAGTCAGATACCCTTCACTTACTAACTTCGTTAGTTGGTAGGACAATGTGATACAAACCAAAGCAATCAGCAGATGACTAAGGACACATCACACATTTCACAAAATGTCAGTCATCTCAGTATACAAAGTCGGACCCCACAAAATCTCAAGAGAGCATTAACAAAAGAAGAACCAGTTATAAACTAGAATATCAGAAGTTCTTCCTTCATGTTTTTCCACAAGAGAAAATTATGTAAATAAATTGGGCTCACTTTGAGGGTCCAAAATAGTAAAGATAGGCTAGAATAGGTGCCTATAGCATAATAAGGGGTGTAGTTATCATTTTAGCTTGTTTCTAACCCTTTTGGAAGGTTTTTTGACCTAGCTTCTAGAAGGACAAGCCTAAGATGCGGGATTGACTTAGTCAAACCCTAAGGCTGCCCATTTTTTCTTTTTTCCCATCCTACCCCTCTTGCTTGTTTTCCAAGGCTCCTTCACCTATAAATAGGAGGCCTACCTAGTGTATTTTACAAGTTGAAATAGAAGTAAAGTTACTCTGCACAAATATTGTGTGAGCTTGAGTGAGTGTATCTCCTCTTCCTTTTGGTCCTATCTTGAAGAGAATGGAGCTCTCAAGTGGTGGCCTAGCACTTATCTTGGTGGTTTCCACACACCAAGTGGCGTGATCATTCACCACCACCTCCATAAGTTCATTCTTTTATTTTCTTCCATTTTTCCATTTCATTTATGTTCTTATCTTTTTTTCTCTTATTTGTTGCTTTCAGTTTTGGGCTCATTATTATGAGTATGGTGCATCATTTGGGAGGCCATGATCACCATTGATGTTAACCTTGTTCCCTTTTCAATTCCACATTAGCATCTCATCCTCACTATATCTTGTTTTTCATCTTTGCCTCTGTAAAGTGAATCTTCACACTTACTTAACCACTTGGTTAAGTTTGTGTTCAATGGGAATCTTCCTTAGGTCCTCACCTTTAATTGTTAAAATCTCAATCTTAAGTAAAAGTGTCACCATAATTGAAAATATCTAAATATCAACTCACATCATGTGGTTATCAGAGCTTTGGTTTTTGAGGTTATCTATTTAAAGTTGATTTGGCACTTTACTTTCTTGCACCTTTAAATTCTTTTCTTTACATTTTAACACATTTAATTTTAGCCCTTTATTTTCTTGCTTTTCAATTCGGCATTTATCCTTTCATTAGCCTTGTTTTCGCTTTTGAATGATAATTGTGTCTTGTTATTGTTATTGCCTCTTTTTCTTTGAGTCATATGTTCTTTAGTGTTCTAGGAGTCTTTATCTTTTGCCTCTACTTACTTTGCTTTTAATTGTGAAAATTATAAGTAATTAGAACTTTGTTTTAGTAGAAGTAGATTTAAGTTCTAAACAAAGAATTTCCAGTGATTAATTAAATTGAATCCCCAATTTTTTTTTGAAAATTAAAGTTCTATGAAAATATGCATGACCAAGTCTATGGACCTTTCATTTCCATAAGACAAGGACAAGTATAAAAAAAAAAGATAAGAAAAAAAAAGTGGCGGAAAAGAACTTGAGTTTTTCCAAATTCTTTTTCAAAGAGAGCAACATTTCAATTTTGGGGTTCATCTTGATTGGCAAATTGATTTAAAAAATTGTGGAATTTTGATCCTTTTGCTTTAACAAAATTCTAAAGAAAGTTTCATTGTTAAAAGTTTAGTAAGTGCCTTAGAGTCTTTTTATGTACTTTTCTTGCTTGTCTTCCTTTTTAAGTTTTGTCATAATCTCTTCTTCCAATTTGATTTAGCTTTCTTTGTTTTGAGCTTTTCTTGTTTGTCTTTAAAAAGTTCTTAGTTTTATTGTGGTTCTTTTGAGATCAAGTGTTTGTGGCTTTGACCTTTTTCATTTGAGACTTTTCAACCTCAAGAAAGACCTTTGTGGAGTGGAAAAAAATTTCATTGAAGTGCTTTGCGTGTTCTCTTCTTGAATTTCACCAAAAGTGACACAAACGTGAGGAGTGTTTAAATTGTTTTCACTAATTGTTTGTTTCCTTTGTGCAAAAATTATGGGTCATTTTTCTTTAGGTGAATCTTCAAAACCGTAATCATATCACAAAACCCACCTTTTGGGAGAACTTGTGGAGGTCAAGAAGTGAATGGCCCACAAAGACGAGGAAATAAGCCAACTAGCGAAAAGATTGCATAGACTAGAAGAAGCTCAAGCGACGCAAAATCAAGAAAGGAGATTGGAGCCGCCAAGAGCACCTAGACCATTCATGCACTATGGGAGTCAAGAACATGATTGGCAAGTGCACACTTTTGCAAAACGGCACCACCAACTACAACATTCTTTTGATTTTGTAAAGTTACCTAGTTTTAGTGGGTCCAATGACCCTAATTTGTATTTAGAATGGGAAGCTAAAGTTGAACATCTCTTTAATGTGTATAAGGTCATCGAGGACCAAAAGGTTAGGTTAACTTCCCTAGTTTTTTTAGACTATGCCAACCAATGGTGGCAACAAACTGTAATGGACATTGGGCTAAACAAGAGGTTAGCCATGGTTTCTTGGTATGATTTGAAAGCATGTATGCGCGGGCGGATTTTTCCTCCTCATAGGAAGGAACTCTTGTTGAAACTCCAACAGCTTCATCAAGGACCTAGGACGGTAAAGGAATATTTTGAAGACTTAGAAATGACTTTGACTAAAATTAATATGCATGAAAGTGAAGAGTCAAAGATTGCTAGATTTGTGAGTGGATTATAACGAGAAATACAAGATGTTGTAAAATTATATGAGTATACTTCTTTAGACAAATTGGTTCACCTAGCCATCAAGGTTGAATCACAAGTTTTGAAGAAAAATTCTTTTAAAAATACTCATAATGATGGCTTTTACAAAACATCTTGGAAGGACAAAACCAAATTTCAAAACCAAGATTCTCCTACCAATTTCTCAAAAGAAACCACCCCACATCATAAAGATTCTAAAGATAAACCTTCTTCTCCTAAGTCACCCACCAAATCCTCAAGCACAAAATGTTTTAAATGTTTAGCTTTTGGGCACATAGCATCCAAATGTCCAATTAAAAGAACCATGATGGTAAATAAAGATCAAGTAAAAATGAAAAATGAAAAAAAAAAAGATGAAAATAACAAGACGGGGTTCATCACCTCACCAAAAATGGTGAAATCCCTAATAAAAACTACCGACTCACTTTGGTACTTTCCTTCCTTCTCTTGTTTATATATTCATAGCTCTAAGTACATGAAATATTTGTTAGAGAAATGTGGGAAATTTTTTCAAAACCCTTCTAAAGGTTTACACAATATAAGAAGTTTTTCGCACCAAGTTCCCTTTTCTCTACAAACTTACATGTAACTAGAACCATTCCACCCAAACTCTAGAAAATCAATGAACATAAGTTTGCTTCACCACTCACATATATAAATCGAGTGAAGAAAATAACTATGTTATTTGCAGGAGTTCTAAATTCGAGGACGAATTCTTTCCAACCTGGGGGGCATGATACAAACCAAAGCAACCAGCAGATGACTAAGGACACATCAAACATTTCACAAAAAGGTCAGTCATCTCAGTATACAAAGCTGGACCCCACCAAACCTCGAGAGAGTATCAGTAAAAGAAGAACCAATTATAAACCAGAATATCATAAGTTCTTCCTTCTTATGTTTCCACAAGAGAAAATTATGTAAATAAATTGGGCTCACTTCAGGGGTCCAAAATAGCAAAGATAGGCTAGAATAGGTGTCTATAGCATAATAGGGAGTGTAGTTATCATTTTAGCTTGTTTCTAGTCCTTTTGGAAGGTTTTTTGACCTAGTTTCTAGAAGGAAAAGTCTAAGATGCGGGATTGACTTAGTCAAACCCTAAGGCTGCCTATTTTTTCCCTTTACCCATCCTACCCCTCTTGCTTGTTTTCCAAGACTCCTTCACCTATAAATAGGAGGCCTACCTAGTATATTTTACAAGTTGAAATAGAAGTAAAGTTACTCTACACAAATATTGTGTGAGCTTGAGTGAGTGTATCTCCTCTTCCTTTTGGTCATATCTTGAAGAGAATGAAGCTCTCAAGTGGCGGCCTAGCACTTATCTTGGTGGTTTCCACACACCAAGTGTCGTGATCATCCACCACCACCTTCATAAGTACCTTCTTTCATTTCCTTCCATTTTTCCATTCCATTTATGTTCTTTTCTCTTTTTCTCTTATTTGTTGCTCTCGGTTTTGGGCTCATTATTATGAGTATGGCGCATCATTTGGGAGGCCATGATCACCATTGATGTTAAACTTGTTCCCTTATCAATTCCACATTTGCATCTCATCCTCACTATATCTTGTTTTTCATCTTTGCCTCTATGAAGTGAACCTTCACACTTACTTAACAACTTGGTTAAGTTCATGTCCAGTAGGAATCTTCCTTAGGTCCCCACCTTAATTGTTAAAATCCCAATCTTAAGTAAAAGTGTCACCATAAATGTAAACATCTAAAAATCAACTCACATCACAATGTGAGGCATTGCTCGGTGGAATTCGCACCAGTCATCTCTTTGTCCACCCAATACTTGGTCTGTCATCTTTGGAAAGCGCAATCTTTTCACCACACTTTCTTTGGTGATGAGCGATTTATACGAAACCCGAAATCTCGGCTTGAGAATCTCTTCCTCCGTTCCCACTTTTATGTCGCCTTTTTTGGCTACGTAAGGGACGTATCTTTGGTTGGTGCACCGACTCATGGATGAATTGGTATTCCTCGGGCAGTGGTCTTGCCCACTCTCCTTGTACCTTCCTTGCTTGGGCAATGAGTTGTTGTTTTTCACGATTATGGCCTCCTCTGCATCTATGTGGGCGGCTGCTTGTTCCTTGACCTCGGCCATAGATTTGACCCGATTTCGAATGAGGGAGTCACTAAAAAGGCTTGCCCACATGCCTTTTACAAAATCAACAACGACCATCTCATTGTTTGGTGATGAGAGTCGAACTAAGAAAGCACAGTAACGATTTATATAGTCTTTCAAAGATTTGCCCTCCTTTTGTCTGATATTAAACAGGTCAGGAAGTCGAGGAGGGTCGACTTTGTTGGCTGATAACTGTTCCTTGAAGATTTGTGAGAACTGTTGAAATGATGTTATATGTCCATCAGGGATGCTGCTAAACCAATGGAGGGTCGTTCTCGTGAACGTTCCCATGAGAATCTTACAACGAATAACATCTGCACCACCTAAGATGATCATCTGGGCCCTAAACGCCTTTAGATGACTTTCAGGGTCCTCCACCCCTGAAAAAGGAGTTATCTTTGGGGTGAGAAACTGTGGCAGGATGGGCTCATCCATGATTTGCTGAGAGAAAGGCTGAGGGTCATCCCTTGAGGATGGATCTGAAGAGGGAACTCAGATGGTTCGTCATTGCTGCCTGTGCATGGTCCTCTGTAGTTCTTCATTAGCCTTCTGTAGCTCCTCGTTTATCCGCGATTTCTTCCATCATCTTACGGGAAGCTTCTACTTCCTTCAGGAGGTGCTCTTGGTGGGCTCGGTCTTCCTCTCTCTGCCGCTCTTGTTCAGCTCAAGCTTCATCCCTCAGTTGTGTCTGCTTGGCTTGTGCCTCTTCTCTAAGTCGATCATGTTTGGCTTAGACCTCCTCCTGGAGACCCTCTTGCTTAATTCGAGCTTCTTTTTGGAGGCAATCTTGCTCTTATTGTCTCCATAATTTATTGCAACATGGGGGCCTCTTCTCCATCGGGCACCTGAGCTCTTTACCTGTGTTTCTCATCTCGTGCGCTAGTGTTGATGATCTCGTGTTGGTAGCTAGTGAGATCAGTTTTACCTGCCCCACGATGGGCGCCAAATGTTCTTGCCGGATGACCTGGGTCAGGCACTGGTGGTGGATGCTACCTTACTTTGTCTTTGTCGCAATTATGGCTTCGAGATTCTTGAAGTTCTCCAACGGGGGGTGCTCCACCTATAGATAAGACTCTGACGAACAAGTCAGTGAGAACACTTAAGTATTAGTATGTAGTGTATATATCGTAGGATCAACTTACATGGTGGCTAGGGTCTCAAGGCCCTTTTATAGTAATCGTCAAGAATTGATAATGGCATAATTAATCTGTTAATATCCCACCCTATTTTGGGGTTATATCTTTGCAAAGTATCATCTCTGACTGGGTTTTTTTTTTTTTCTGTTTCAAACAACTAACTGAATCAACTATAATATACATTTACTGTTTGGGTCGTGTTAATTTTACCAAAGATGAATGTACGTTTAGAGATATTGGGCCTTTTCGTATTTAGGCCGATATATGGAGTTATTATGTGCTCCACATGTACCGGTTTGGCTAATGGGCCAAAGACTCAAATGTTCGGACTATGGGCCGAGTGTGCCATGATCGGGCCATCGGCCGAGCATGCTGAACGGTATATTATTAAAGTAAAAAAAAGTTATAAATAGAAAATTCAATTATTTAGGATTTATTTTAAAAGAACCATCATCCCTCTAAAACTTCTCTTTTCCTTTCTCTTTGCCATTAGACTCATGGCAGCAAAGACTATACGACTACCCAATCCTAATCTCTGATAGAGTAAGTTTATTTTTCTCTTATCATTGAATCAAATTTTGAACTTGTTAGGGTTGTCTTAGTCAAGGTTTTGAGTAAATTAGAATTTGATTGAAATTGAAATATGAAATTGTAGATATGGTAGATGTTGTAGAATGTATATGGGTTTCACTTTGAATCAGTTAATGGATGTATTTGAATAGTTTGTTGAATCATTTAAAATGTAATGTTTGATGAGAATTGGTTGTTTGATTTTAGATGATGTTGGTTTAGAGAGCATCTATATATGTATAGATTGACATAATAGCTCAATGAGGGTGCTTGAATAATTTTGAGTAAGAATTGTCAATCTAATGTGTAGATTTATAAAAATATGAGTTGAATGTAATTTTGGTAGAAAAATCTTAAATATAACATGTTTGTGCAAATTTTTCTGCATATCTCGCTCAAGCGAGAATATAATGAAAAATGGGGTGCTCTCAGGATTGTTTTCGCCCAAGCGAGAAGAAATCTCGCTCAGGCGAGGCCTGGGATGAAATTCTAGGTGCTCTCAAGTTGAATCTCGGTTAAGTAAAAGAATCTTTGTTTGGGCGAGACCCATTCTCGTTCAAGCGAGATGATTTTTCACTCAAGCTAGCCTTATAAAAAACACAAACAAATATTTTTGTTAAAATTAATTATAAAAATAAATAAGTTTTTAAATTCTATTGTATGTAATTATGTTGTGTAATTGGTTTTTCTTTTTGTTGGGAATAATTACTTGAATTAAATTTTTTTTCCAATTCAATTTTTTCTAAATTTTTTAAAATTCGAATTTCTCTAAACTTTTTAAAATTCAAATTTTCAATTTAAAATAATTAATTTTTAAATTTATTTATTTTAATATTATGAAGGATAAAATTAAAAAATAAAATATGTAAAAAAAAGGAAATCCCTTTAAATATTTTATTTTATTTAATAAATATGTAAAATATTATTTATTTAATAAAAATAAAATTGTTTAATTAAAAAAGATAAATGAAGAAAATAGAGTTGCAAAAAATTTTAAATTTTTAAGTTATGCAATTCATGTGGACTAGTCAGTCCAGTCCTACACTTAAGCCGTGTCCTACACTTAATTCGTGCAGATTGTGAGATTGTGAATTATGTTGAATAGACTTAAATGTACCAGTGAACATATTTTTGTTAGCAGAGTAGTGACTCACTTTGACATCTCTAATCTTTATATAAAGAGGTCTTCATACATAAAAGAACATAAAAAGATACGCTACTAAATCTAACTGTCTATTGTTTAGTTCGTTTCTCCTTTAAATTTTCAATTCTGCGTATTTCACACCATGGCAACCGCTTTAGGAACTCCTTTCCCCCGTCCGATTCCGACATTTTAATTTTCTAGTGTTTCTGATATCAGTCCCACCTTAAATCATTAGCTTCTTATTTCGTTTTCCTAAACCTGCTGATTTGTATGTGCTATCGCTTCTTATTTCGTTTTCCTAAACCTACTGATTTGTATGGGCTACTTCAATGTTTTGGTTCCAAAGCGCTCTTTGTGTTTTGTAATTTTTTTTTCATTGGGATTTCAGTGACATTTAAGTCGAGGGAGGACCATCGCAAACAAATAGAGTTGGAGGAGGCCCGGAAAGCGGGGCTTGCGTTAGCTGAACTTGATGAGTATGGAAACGAAATCAATCCACATATTCCCCAGTATATGCCATCTGCACCTTGGTATCTTAATGCTGAGAAACCTGTGAGTGTCTCCACTTATTAGAGTTATTGAGATCGGTAGGAATTTGTGGTGTTTGATTTATGAAAATTAACATATTCTTTTGTCCCTTGTAGAGTTTGAAACATCAAAGAAAATGGAAATCTGATCCCAATTACACCAAATCATGGTACGATAAAGGTGCTAAAATCTATTAGGCAAACAAGTATAGGAAAGGTGCATGCAAAAAGTAAGTCGGTCTTTATTTGTCAAATATTTGAGCACTTCTCTTCTCTATGTTTGATTTATACACTTTGTCTGACAAACAACCTGTAAACTCTTGATTAAACTTTTACTAGCTATTGGTTTTGAGATAATAAATAAAGATCATCTTTACTTGCTGGTAAATTTTCTTTCAAACTAATGAGTTTAAGTAAACACTCGCATGATCAGTTGATTTTCCTCTTGAATTTAAGAGGTATCCGGGTGTAACTTTTGACTGGGTAACTTTCAGTGTGCATTTTTGGTTTTTGAAGTCTTAATATTTTAATTGGTTTTTGTACTTAATATTTTAATTGGTTTTTGTACTGTAATTTAAGCTACACAATAACGCATGGGAGGGGGACTCTATATAGCATTACAGATGACTTAGTAGTCTATGTTTTTACATTATAACTTCATTACATACGAGTATGTGAATATGTTATTTGATATGTTTGGTTATCAAGACATTTTTCTAAATATTATCTTTCAAACCCTAGTAACTACATTATTTAGTGACTACTTCAATCTTCTTGTTACAGTTGTGGAGCTATGACACATGATTTGAAGTCATGCATGGAAAGACCACGAGGAGGGGGAGCAAAATGGACAAACACTCACATTTCCCCCTGACGAAAAGATAGAAACTTTTGAGCTTGACTATGATGGCAAACGGGACAGATGGAATGGTTATGATGCGTCAACTTATGCTCGAGTCATTAAGAGGTATGAAGCTAGGGATGAAGCACGAAAGAAGTACCTGAAAGAACAACAACTTAAGAAATTAGAGAAGAGCAACCAAAATGGTGAGGGAGAGATGTTGTTGGGAAAATCGGATAATTTCCCCACTAAAATAATAGAACTAGTGAAATGAACCAGTACAAAATAAATGAACTAGACAAAACACTAACAGAGCTACCCGACAAATAATATTGAATATTATACTAATACAGAAAAGAAAACAGCATAATACCAATAAATAAAGCGAGAAAAATAAAAGAGATAAAGAGGAACAACACACCCGAAAATTATTACTTATTGGAGTTTGGCCAATTTCGCCTAATCTCCAAGCACAGCTGAAACAGCCCGCTATTATTAATGAGGGAGAAGATATTACCACTTGGGATGATCTACAGTGAAGGAAGAGAGGTTAATTTATAACCCTCAATCCTCCTCCCAAACAATGAACCCACCGATGTGGGACTTGGGAATAAGCCAAAAAAGTCAACAAAACTCCACCTTGGCTTAATTCCAAGTCCCACCAAATACAAATCTTCTCAAACAATCATAACATAAAAAAATTTTAAGGTGCTTCAAATTTGCGTCTCCGAGCGCCAACTTCAAATGTGCAAGATATTAACCAAGTCTAAACAGTGTTCAAGCTTAGCCCTTGTAACCACCTTGGTGAGCATATCTGCAGGATTCTACGTAGTGTGAATCTTTTGGAGAACAATCACCTCTTCTTCGAGAATCTCACGCACAAAGTAATAGCGAACATCAATGTGCTTCGTCCGTGCATGAAAGACTTGATTCTTTGCTAAATGAATAGCACTCTGACTATCAGAATATACCTCAAGTTGTTTCTGACCAACTCCCAATTCCTTTTGCAACCCATGAAGCCAAATTGCTTCCTTCACAGCCTCTGTAATCACCATATATTCTGCCTCTGTCGTAGACAAAGCCACCGTAGACTGCAAGGTAGACTTCTAGCTAACTGGCGCATTTGCTAAAGTAAACAAATAGCCAGTTGTAGATCGTCTCTTATCCAAATCACCTGCATAATCAGAATCACAATATCCAACTATGCATTTGCCAAGTGATTCATCTTGCTCAAATGTCAATCCAACATCTACGGTATTTTGGAGGTACCGTAGAATCTATTTCACACCTTGCCAATGACCCTTGCCTGGATCATGCATGTACCTACTAACAATACTAACCGCCTGTGAAATATCTGGTCTCGTACACACTATTGCATACATCAAGCTTCCAACTGCATTTGCATATGGGACTTTCACCATGTATTCTCGTTCTTCATCAGTCGTTGGAGATAAACGGCTACTCAATTTCAAATGAGGAGCAAGTGGGGTACTTACAGGTTTTGTATCTTTGTGTATAGGAAAACGTTGTAGTACCTTCTGCAAATACTGCTTCTGTGATAGCCAAAGTTTCCCCCTCTCTTTGTCCCCGTTTATCTCCATGCCGAGAATCTTCTTGGCTTCCCCTAAATCCTTCATCTTAAACTCTTTACTTAACTGAGTCTTTAATTTGTCAATCTCAACTTGGCTCTTTGCTGCAATCAGCATATCATCAACATAAAAGAGTAAGTAAATGTAGGAACCATCTTGAAGTCTATGCAAATACACACAGTGATCGTATTTGCTTTTCTTGTACTTTTGATCCTTCATGAACTTATCAAATCGTATGTACCACTATCTTGGAGATTGTTTCAGTCCATACAACGATTTGCTAAGTTTACAAACCCAATCTTCTTTACCAGCAACCTTGAATCCTTCTGGCTGAGTCATATAGATTTCCTCCTTCAAATCACCGTGTAGGAACATGGTCTTTACATCAAGTTGAGCTAGCTCCAAATTCAACTGTGCTACCAAGGCCAACAAAATTCGAATGGAGGAATGTTTAACAACTGGAGAAAATACCTCATTATAATCAATTCCCTCCCTCTGAGCAAAGCCTTTAGCAACCAACCTTGCCTTGTAGCAACCAACCTTGACTGTAGGAAATCCTTCTTTCTTTGCAAATACCCATTTGCACCCAATTGCCTTCTTACCTTTTGGTAATTGTGCCAGCTTCCATGTCTTGTTCTTTTTCAAAGACTGCATCTCCTCTTCCATCGCGCCTGCCCAATTACCACTCTCTGAACTCGGAATGGCTTTTGCGTAAGTGGATGGAATGTCATCAACAACTGGAAGTGCATAGGCAACCATGTCCATGAAACGAGCAGGCTTCTGAATCTCTCGTCTCTGTCTTCTAACTACAATTGGCACCGATTGCTGTTGAGGTTCTTGGGTAGGAACCTCTTCCTCATCTGACTCTTCTTCTGTCATAGGAGAGTCACTAATGGTGTTTCGTGCTGGGATCACTACTGTTTGCTCAAACTCCACCTGCTTCGGAGCACACTCCACCTGCTACGGAGTACTATCAGATCCTTCTCGACTTATCTTCTTTAACATGACAGATTCATCAAAGGTAACATCCCTACTGATAATCGTCTTCTTTGCCTCTAGACACCATAAACGGTATCCCCTCACACCAGGACTAAAGCCCATGAAAAGAGCCTTCTTTGCCCGTGGATCCAACTTTGATTCAATCACATGATAATATGCAATAGAACCAAAAACATGCAAAGAATCATAATCAGTTGCAGGTTTTCAAAACCATACCTCTAACGGGGTTTTGCCATCTATTGCAGATGATGGCAAATGATTGACGAGATGTTGAGCATATGTCACAGCCTCAGCCCAAAACTTTCTGCCTAACTCAGCATTAGACAACATACAACGAACTTTCTTCACAAATGTCTTGTTCATACGCTCCGACACCCCATTCTGCTGTGGTGTTTTTCTAATAGTGAAGTGCCGAACTATACCACAATCTTGGCATACCTTCAGGAACGGATCACTCTTGTATTCTCCTCCATTGTCTGTTCGGAGAACCTTAATCTTCCTTCCTGTCTAGTTTTCAACTTGAGCTTTCCACTTAAGGAAAATTCCAAGCACCTCATCTTTGTTCTTCATGGTAAACACCCAAACTCTCCTGGAAAAATCATCAACAAAAGTGACAAAATAATGCCTACCTCCGATTGATGGAGTTTTGGCAGGTCCCCACACATCTGAATGCACATAATCAAGAATACCTTTGGTATTGTGAATTGCAGTGCCAAACTTCACTTTTCGTTGTTTTCCTAGAACACAATTCTCACAAAATTCAAGTTTGCAAGCCTTCGTACCTTTCAACAATCCCTTGCCAAGAATTTGCAAGGATTTCTCTCCAGCATGTCCCAACCTCATATGCCACAACTTTGTTGCCTCGACATCCTTTTTAGTGCTAGAAGTTACTGCCGCTACTATCCCCACCACTATACTACCTTGGTAGTAATACATATTATTCTTCCTCACCTTTCATCATCACCAGTGCTCCTGAAGTTGCTTTAAGAATTCCATCTCGCATCATCACAACTAGGCCTTTAGATTCTAAAGCCCCCAATGAGATGAGATTCTTCTTCAAATTTGGCACGTATCGCACATCCCGCAAAATTCTGGTGGATCCATCATGATTTCGCAGCTTGATTGAACCTATCCCAGCTGTCTTACATGGATTATCATTACCCATGTAAACAACCCCACCATCGAGTTCCTGAAATTCAAAGAACCATTCCCGAATGGGACACATGATAAGTACAACCTGAATGCAATATCCACTCATTTGGATGCGATGATGCTGAAGGTGAGACAATCAAAGAGATATCTGACTCCACATCACTTTTGCATTCTGCAACATTTGCATCTTGTGGAGCTTTCCCTTTCTTCTGCAATTTTGGACAGTCTTTCTTCCAATGTCCTTTCTCATGACAGAAAACACATTCATCTTTGGCAACGACTCTGCCTTTAGACTTAGACCTTCCTCTTCTCCCCTTTGTTTGGCTTTGTTGATGACCTCTTGCCACCAATGCTTCTTCTGATGTTGTTGATTTTGATTTCATCTTATCCTGCTTTCTCAGTTCATGAATGTACAAAGCAGAACAAACAGCATCTAACGACACATTCTCCTTCCCGTGAAGAAGCGTAGTCTCCAAATGTTCAAATTCATCAGGAAGAGATGATAACAACATCAAAGCCAAATCCTCATCCTCAAACTTCACATCAAGATTCAACAAGCCTGCTACTAATTGATTAAAAATAGTGATGTGTGCATTCATAGTAGTACCTTGTTGGTAGTCAAATCGGAACAATCTTTTCTTCATCAGGAGCTTGTTCTGACCATTCTTCTTCAAAAACTTGTCCTCCAATGCCTTCCACAGTTTGTGTGCAGAAGTCTCATTTTTTACAGCATACTTTTGCTCTCTGGACAGATAGGATTGAATAGTTCCGCATGCCAACCGATTCATGATGCTCCAGTCTTTCTCATTTATCTCTTCTGGTTTCTCTTCTTCAATAGCAATATCAAGACCCTGCTGAAAAAGAGAGTCCAAGACCTCTCCTTGCCACATGCCAAAATGGCCAGTGCCATCAAATATTTCCACCGCCAATTTCAAAGTGGACACCGGGAACCTCGACCATGATGACGAGGAGTCCGACACCCCGGATACATCCTTCTCTTCTTGATTTGCCATTATAGACTCAAAACATATAGTATTCAATATTACAAAAAAAAAAAGACAACCCAAGGACGAACCTTCGGCTCTGATACCACTTGTTGGGAAAATCGGATAATTTCCCCACTAAAATAATACAACTAGTGAAATGAACCAGTACAAAATAAATGAACTAGACAAAACACTAACAGAGCTACCCGACAAATAATATTGAATACTATACTACTACAGAAAAGAAAACAGCATAATACCAATAAATAAAGCGGGAAAAATAAAAGAGATAAAGAGGAGCAACACACCCGAAAATTATTACTTATTGGAGTTTGGCCAATTTCGTCTAATCTCCAAGCACAGCTGAAACAGCCCGCTATTATTAATGAGGGAGAAGATATTACCACTTGGGATGATCTACAGTGAAGGAAAAGAGGTTAATTTATAATCCTCAATCCTCCTCCCAAACAATGAATCCACCGATGTGGGACTTGGGAATAAGTCAAAAAAGTCAACAAATGCTACAAGTGATGAGGATGAAGAGGAAGATGATATAAGGGTAGATGAGGCAAAGTTTGATGAGAGCAAACAAATGGACTTTGACTTTGCAAAAGTCGAGAAGCGTGTACGTACAACAGGTGGTGGGAGTATAGAAACTGTGAGGTAATTTTTATTTACCATCATTTGATTAGATCAGACCAATTTAACTCGTCATATATTTAAGGTTATCTACTTCATTATTTATTTTAGATGAATTAGAGCTGAAATATTTTTTCCGTCAGGAATCTACGTATTCGAGAGGATACTGCAAAATATCTTCTTAATCTTGATGTCAATTCTGCACATATGATCCCAAGACAAGGTCCATGAGAGAGGATCCACTTCCAGATGCAGATCCAAATGAAAAGTTTTATGAGGTAACTTTTCTCTAGAATGAAAATTTATATGAAACACTTTAATTTCATTTTTATTTTGTATTAATTAATTTTGTTTGAGACGTCTAAATGCATTGATCTATGAAAACTTGGCATTGAAGTTTGGAGAATAAGGATGTTTGCAAAATGAATAATTAAGTAATGGATAAAGCTGTGGAGTATGATTTGGTAATTGTTTAGCTAAGTTACTGATCGCCTGTTGCTATCCATTGCGATTATGATCGTGGTGTGAGCCATACACAACACAAATGTAAATTGCATTGAACCTGCTTTTGTACTGAAGGGTGATAACCAATATAGAAATAGTGGGCAAGCTTTGGAATTTAAGGATTTGAACATCCATGCTTGGGAAGCATTTGAAAAGGGACAAGATGTTCACATGCAAGCGGCTCCATCACAAGCTGAATTATTCTAGAAGAGTTTCCTTATCCGGAGTGAGGAGTTGAAGCATCAGACAAAGAAAACCATTATTGAGAAGTATGACAATGCTGCTAATTGCTGATGAGGACAAACCTCCGAGAGAACTTCTGCTGGGTCAAACTAAAATACAAGTTAAGTTGAGTATGATCGCGCTGGTAGAATAATAAAAGGACGAACATTGAACATGTATAATGAATTGATATTTTTAGATTTGTAATTACATATAAATATAGATATATGTTCATAAAAAAAATAGAGATTTTGAATGAAGCTTATATAGAAATAATATGTTAAGCATTACATATGGTAAATATATATTTTTATATAAGTAAAGCATAATAACTAAATATCAATTTCAGAATAAATAATTAAAATTTATAATAAACGTGCATGTGTCAACCTTATCGATCATTGACACGATGAAAAAAGCCTCGTTTTCTAAAATACGGTAAAAATGTGTGTATTCACACATGTTTCTGCATTTGTATTAAAGTAATATAATTTATAAAAATATAAAACAAAACAAGTATATTTGTAAGAAAAAAAAAGTAAGAATTAAATGTTTATTTTTTAGTTTATACTATTATTATAGAGATTGTACAATATTATGTATTTTATCACATAATAAAACTATTTTAATTTAATAAAAGATAAAATAATTTTACTGAAAAATGAAACCAAACCAATTACAAAAAGTTATATCTACTATATATAAACTAAAAGCTAAAATAATCTCATTAAAAAATTATATAACATGGAGTTATATCCTCTATAAAGGTACATATTATATGTTTTAATTTATTCTCTAAGAGTAAATATTCCAACGTCTATTAAGACTTAGGGTCAAGGATTGTCTCTTTGAAGTTTAGATGCATCGTCCATTGAGACATTAATGTTGGGGTTAATAATTGTTTATAAGATATTGTTTATTTAGAGCTTAGAAGTATAAACGAGTTAAAGAAAAAAGATGTATTTAAATTATTTTTTGAATATTCCTTTATCTTTACAGCAGACACTTCATTTTTTTAACCATATCATGGTTAGGGAGGAGCAAGATATTCCTAATTGGACTTTAGATGAATTTGGTTGTTTCACTCTTAAATCGGCTAGGACTTTTTTCTCGGAACAAGGAGTTCCCAGTGGTTGGGGTAAATTCATTTGGTCTTCATCTATTCCGCCTTCCAAAACTCTAGTACTCTGGAAGGTTTTTCATGGGCGGCTTCCTACAGATCTACATATTCAGAATAAAGGTCTGCATATATGTTCTATGTGTACGCTTTGTGAAAAGCACGAAGAATCTATTCAGCATTTATTTTTTGAATGTTCTAATGCGATGCATATTTGGAGTTGGGTTCGGCAGATTTTTGTTAGTTCTCATTTATCTAATAAGGATGATCTTCTTTCTTTTATTAAGAGTGATGGTAGTCCTTTGGTGAAATTGATTAAGCTTGTTGTGATAACTTTTTATATTTGGATGATATGTATGAGGAATTTTGCTAGATTTCAGGAAAAGATTGAGGTTTCTACGGCTATTTCAGTAATTAAAGATTTAACTTGTCTAGTAGAAAATTCTTCTAAAGCTTCAATGAAGAATGATATGTTGGATTTCAACGTGATTAAATTTTTTGGTATTAATACTCGTAGTGGTAAAGTTCTTCGTCCTCTTCCTGTTAGATGGGAGTTTCCTTCACCAGGCTGGGTTAAAATTAATACTGATGGGGCTGCTAGGGGGTATCCTGGTCTTGCTACTTGTGGAGGTATTTTCCGAGGGAGTATGGGGGAATTTATTGGTGCTTTTTCTGCGTTTCTTGATGTTCAAACTGCAATTGTTGCTGAGTTTTATGGTGTTATACATGCTATGGAGGAAGCTCAAAAGATGGGGCTTACTAATGTCTGGCTAGAATGTGATTCTTCGTTGGTTTGTGCTGCATTTTCTGATAGGACTAATGTTCCGTGGTTGATTCGTAATCGATGGAATACTTGTCTTAATTACTGTGGGAAAATCAGGTTTAGGATTACTCATATCTTTTGTGAAGGGAATGCGTGTGCTGATAAGTTGGCTAATTTAGGATTTATTCATAGAGAATCATTTCATTGGTATAATAGACTTCCATCTAGTCTGTTATTAGAATTCTTTACGAATAGATATGGTCTGTCTATTTATCGTTTTTGTTAACATATGGGTTTTGGTCTAGTCCCCCCATATTTTTGTATTTTCTTTCTTTTTTCATTTTTTTAATAATACTTTTTTCATGTAATGACAGATGATTGTTGTTACTTGAGGTGTTAGCCTAGCTGAGATGTCAGGTTGCATAGTGATGCCTACCATGAAAGCTTATATAAAAAAAAATTAAAAAAAAAATTATTTTTTGTCTAAATGATATATTGGACATACTGAAACAATAGTTTCAGTCTTAAGAAAATAGATCTTTTCTGGTTGAGAGCTAAGGGGAGGGTTTGTTTTTGGAACTTTTTAATTTTATTTTCACAGACAACTTGTTATGGTCAATCACTGCATTAGAAATATTGTTCGTTTTAAAGTTCAGAGTTTCATTACAAAACATTATTCAATTATTTTTTAAATAAATTTTTTAATTATTTATTTTATTAAATAATTAAAGATATTTGTATTCATTACATATTAAAAAAATTCAGTTAAAGAATGATATAAAGAATCTGTACGAAATAGTACGATATAGATGAAAATAAGGATAGGCTAAGTGTACAAAATTGAGAATTACCATAGACAAAATAATTGCAACTCCACCTTATCGTTCTTGATAGTTTATTCTTTGAAAATCAAAATAAAATTATGAATTTTTTAAAATAAAAAAATTAATTAATTTATTAATTTATTAAATAAATAAAGAAAATAAATTTTATTTATTAAAGAATAAAATTTTTAGTTAAAGAAGGATATAAAAAATGATATTTAAATAAAGAACCAAAGAATGATATAAAAAAAAGTACCGAATTTAATTTCAAAAAAAAAATTAAAATGAAATTTTATGTATATATATACATATAATAAATATCATACTATTTTTTATAATTTAATAAACACATCTGATTAGATTTTGATAGAAGATAGAGGAAGTGAAGTCATAAAAAACAAAGTGTTAAATATAGGTTTCTGGACAGTATTAATTAAATGATGTTTTTATTATTTTAAAAATGAAAAATTATTCAATTATTTTTTAGATAAAAAATTAATTATGTATTTTATTAAATAATTAAAAAAAATTATTTATTAAAGACTAATTTTTGAAAAGAATCAAATACGCTACTAAATCGTAGTATAGATGAAGGATTTCATATAAAATGATAGACTAAGGGTACAGAATTACGAAGTACCAAAAAAAAAAAAATACAACTCCATCTTGTTCTTCGTCCTAGTTTCGTCTTTGAAAATAAAAATAAAATTATTTAACTATTTATTTTATTAAATAAGTAAATATTTTATTTATTTGTAATTTTTTCAGTTAAGAAATTATATAAAGAAACAAAGAATGATACAAAAGAAAAAAAATGATATAAAGAAACAAAGATACCAAAAGAATTTACATTCATTTTTTATGTGTATATACATATAATAAATATCATACTATTTGTTATGGTGTAGTAAAATCTATCTTATCAATTACCAAAAAAGAATAGAGAAAGTGAAGTCATTAAGGCGTTAAATTTAGGTTTTTTGATAATATTAATAAAATGATATTTATGTTATTTTCGAAAGAAAAATTATTCATTATTTTGAAATAAAAAAAATATTTAATTATTTATTTTGTTAAATAATTAAAGAAATATTTTATTTATTAAAGAGGAAAAATTTTCATTTAAAGAATGATATAGAAAATGAAACAAAGAAAGGTACCAAATTCAAGAAAAAGAATTTCAGTTCAAATTTTATGTATATATGTACCAATATAATAAGGGAATTATTTTTTACACATCTCGTTTTTCAATTTTATTCTTTATAATATTAAAATATAAAAAATTTAACAGTTATTTGTTTTTAAACTAGAAATTTGTATTTTTAAAAAAATAGATAATTTGAATTAAAAAGAAAACAAAGAACCCATTTTCCTACAATTTTACATTTTAAATAACTACTTTTTCTAATTCAAATAATTCTTCCTAAAAAAAATCACCTACACAATAAAAAAATTTCATAAAATAAAATTAAAAAATATTTTTTTTATAACTACTTTTTGTAAGGACCTAGAAAATTAACTTAAAGTAGAAGTAGTATAATTTAAATGTTTCCTGAATATCTTACTTATCAAAAATGAGAAGAACATATAATAGAAAAGTCATAGTGGTCAGACCTCGGACGTCGCCCAAGAGGTCTGAGGTCAGTATGATAGAGGTCGGTCGGTGGGCCATAGTGGGTTCCAGAAATCACATCTATCAAGGTGTGATTTGAACCTTAGATGCGCCATGCATGCAGGATAACTGCGAAACTCTATGCTTTGGCATAGGAGTTTTACCCTTAGTGTTACAGGCGTTGACAAGTGAAGGTGTGTACCGAACTGTCCTCGGGCAGGAGAAGCAACCGACGCCACCGAGCCATGTGGGGGTGATACCACAGACGTGGAGTAATGGGTTGATAAGCCCTCAGCAGGGTGTGACGATGTGACATCGGTCACCAGAGCGAGGCGATGTGTCCTCGTCACACAAGGGCGATAAGAGATCGCCAACAGGATAAGAGACACATCGGTCATCTTCCAGGATGAGACATCAGTCGTCTGCCAGAATGACAATCGGTCGTCTTCCTGGATTAGACATCGGTCGTCTACCAGGGGGAGACATCGGTCGTCTGCCAGGGTGAGACATCGGTCGTCTACCAGGGTGAGACATCGGTCGTGTTCCTGAATGAGACATCGGTTCTCTGCCAGGGTGAGACATCGGTCGATAGTCCTCGCGAGATCTGTCATCAGTGCCTGGTCATCGGGGGTTCCTGTTACACGCAGATAGGTTGGGGCCCAGGCTCCCAACATGAGCGTTCTGCATGCGCGACACGTAGTAAGTAAGAGTGCTTCAGAACAGTTGGCACCAGAGAGTTGGTATGGAAAGTGACCCAGAGTTGGTGTGCGCAGAGACCCACGTGGCCATCCTGTTTGAGGAAACGTGCACGCAAGCTTTCCCGCAGAGTGGGTGATGGCAGTGAAGGCTACAGAGCCGCTCGACCATAATAGCTAAGGGAATAAGCTCATTTCGTTCCCTTTCTCCTTTCTCCTCCTTCTCTCAACGTCACGGACGCCTCCCTCACCAGTTTGACGACGGCGACTGCCACTGGACTGTGGCGTTTTTCTCTGCAATTTTTCCGATCAGGACGCTAAAACAAAGTTAGGACATCTTTAAGTTTCGGTGGGTTTGGAGCTCTTAGTGAGTTTTTACGCAAGTCCAGGTAAGGGAAGCTAGCTTTATTTTCAATAACAATCGTAGGCTAGAAGATTCTGAAGTTGGAGCGACGTGGTCGCCGGTTTCAAACTTTCTTGCACGATGCTCTGCTTTTATGTGTGGATCGGAATTTGTTTGAGCTTGAAATGTAAAATTTTAAATATAGTAGATGTTGTGAAATGCATATGATTTTCGAAATCTTGAACTTTGGTATGATTTGGATTGTTTAGAAACGGTTGAAAATATGATATGATTGAATCGTTCATGGATGTGTTGTATGAATATGAAATGATGTGAAAATGTGGTCAAGACATAGTATTTTCAGGAAAGGAAATACCGTGTTGAGATTGTTATGAGGGTGTATTGATCTGTGAGTATCCTGTGAATGAGACGATCCTGACGCTACTGATATAATGGAATCACATAGATGAAGTTATTCAGTTGGTGAGAGTCGAAGGAGGTTCATATGTATGGGTAAGTTGTTTGAAAGATAACTAACTTGACCTGTTATATGAATTAACCCTGTCATACTGGGAGAGTGATGATATTGAGATTATTTATGCGCATGGCTGTGTGGATTCACAGCGACCCTGTGTGGATTCACAGTGGTGTAGTATGACAGGTGCAGGTCTTTGGATGCTAAGTTCAACGCACGAGTCTTCCGGAAGTAGAGTCAAATGTCTACGTGTTGTGAGTCAGTGGAAATTCTGACGTGAGAAAGATGAATATTGAAATTATTGGTAGACACTTGATGAAATTGTGAAATGTGTGAAAAATGATGGTTTATGATGATATCAAGTTTCATATTTAAAGTTTTTAAAATAGTTAGCTTACCCTGTGTTTTGTTTTGTGGTTGTTTTCTTTAAAACTGTGATGGTCGTGTATAATTTACACGGGAGCAGATGATGTTGCAGGTAGTAGAGCTCCTCAGTGAGCATTTTGGAGGAAGGGATCGTCTGTCTTGAATGCTGTATTTTGTTTTATTTTGAAAACTCCTGATGGAGATGTATTAAAATTCCCTAGAAAAGGGATGTTATTTTGAGATACAATGTATGGAATAGATGAATTTTATTATATATATATATATATATCTATGTAAATTTGGATATTATTGTTTTACTTTTATTTTATTATATAAAAATGAATAAGATTTTGAGGGGCGTTACACTTTTAATAATAATATTTTTTATAATTTAATAACATATATTTCCTTGAATAATTATTATATATAACAATATATGAAGGGATTCTTCTGTTACATATATATTTCGTTTTTTAATTTTATCCTTTATAATATTAAAGTATAATAAATTTAAAATTTATTTATTTTTAAACTGAAAATTTGAATTTTAAAAAATTTAGATAAATTTGAATTTGAAAAAAAAAACCAATTTCTTGTAATTTTATCTTTTAAATAACAAATTTTCTTTTAATTCAAAATAATTCTTTCCAATAAAAAACCACCTACACAATAAAATAATTTCATACAATAAAATTAAAAAATTATTTATTTTTATAATTACTTTTAATAAAAATATTTTTATAATTTAATAATATATTTTCATTTCAATAGTTATTATCTATAACAATGTATAAACGACTCTTCCAACATCAAACTAAAACCATTTAATTATTTTAAAATAAAAAATTATTTAATTATTTATTTTAGTAAATAATTAAAAAAATGTATTTATTAAAAGTAAGATTTTCCAGTAAATGAATTATACAAAGAATCAAAGAAAGGTACAATATGGTATGGTATAGACAAATGATTCTATATAAAAGGATAGACTAAGCGTACAAGATTGCGAATTACCAAAATCAAAATAACTGCGACTCCATGTTGTTTTCCTTTTTCGTCTTTGAAAATTAAAATAAAATTATTTAATTGTTTTCAAATAAAAAATGATTTAATTATTTTTTATTAAATAAATAAATTAGTTTTATTCATTAAAAAGTAATATCTTTCAGTAAAGAATAATATAAAGAACCAAAGAAAGATATAAAGAAACAAAGAAAGATACCAAATTCAATTTTGAAAAACAATTTAAATTCAAATTTTATGTATATATACATATAATAAATTAGTAACAATTATACATAGAGTTTAACGCATGATAGCATCTATATTCACAACAATCTCTATATATAAAACATAAGCTAAAGAAATAACAAAAAGATGGTAAAGAAAAAAAATTATTAAGATAACTACAATAGAGATATATTAGACGATCTAACTATAGTAGACAATCTTATGCTCTCTTCTATCAAATAGTCTAACTATATTAATCAATTTTTTTTTCTTGATGGTTTTGTTATCAAAATTTTAATCTATTAACTGAAAAGATAATTTGTTAATTTTGTTCAATCTATTCTTTTGAGTTTCAATCTGTTAAATTTGGGTGACTTAGTTTGATATCAAGATCTGCTGCTATTCAAGAATAATTTGACAAAATTGTTTTTAAGTCAATGTTTTGAATCTAGTTTTTGGTTTTGCTTAAGAAAAATTATTAATTTGTTGTTTTATAGACAATCTGTTGTTTTTCTTATAGTAGTACTTTGTTAAGGAAATTTTAATCAGTTATTTCATAAAACAAACTATTATTTTTCTATCAGAATTGAATATTGTGATATTTGCAAAAATTAGCCTAAATCCAAATCATCCCCCTCTTGAACTTAGACTCCCATAGGGTCAAACAATTGGTATCAAGAGCTAGGGTTTGTTATTTAATCAAGTTTTATTAATATGGGTGAGTTTAAGGTGCCTTTTGCTGAGGGTACGTCTATTAATAGACCTCCCATGTTTGGTGGTGTGAATTATGCTTTTTGGAAGATTAGAATGAAACTCTTTATGAAATCTATACATATGGGAATATGGGATGCTGTTGTAAATAGACCTTTTATACCTATGCATGTGGTAAAGGAAGAAAACATTAAAAAAAGCTTGGTCTGAATGGTTTGATAGTGAAAAGAAAAAGGATTAAAATGATTCCTTGGCTAAAAATATTATTACTTATGCGTTAAACATGGATGAATTTTTCAGGGTGTCACAATGTGGTTCGGTCAAAGAAATGTGGGAAATCTTAGAAGTAACCCATGAAGGAGCAGGTGATGTTAAGAGAGAAAGAAATCAGGCTCTCATTCAAGAATATGAACTTTTTAGAATGAAGCAAGAGGAAACTATAGCTGATGTTAAGAAAAGATTCACGAACATTGTAAATCATCTAACTAGTCTAGGCAAGGTGTTTGATAAAGAAGAACTGAATATTAAGATTCTGAAATGCCTGGTGTAACAGCATTGAAAAAAAAAGGGAAGTGCAGACCCCCACCCCCCCCCCCCCCCCCACGGTGCCTTTCCCTCCATCTCTCCCACCCTCTTCCTTCTCTCTTAATTTCCTCTCCCAATTTTCATCTATTTTTGAATCTGATCGGACCACGTTGTAGCTAAGGAGTTAAGGAACATTTCTACCCAATCAGAATTTCAAGCAAAGTAAGTTCATTCTTACTCTAAAGATCCCTTATTCTCTATTTTTCTCTATGTTTTAGTCATCAATCTTAGTGGGGTCAGTTGAGAAGAGTAATCCTCTCAACTTGTTCTACTATATATTGAATTTTTGTTTTGTTTAGATAACTTGAATTAGGCCCTTAAATTTTGAAGCTTATCCAGATTGGGAGGATAAAAATCTTAGAAGTTGCTTGGAAAGCAAGCAGTTAAGGTAAGGAAAGCTAACCTTAACTTTTAATAACACCCTAGGCTAGGAGATCTGAATGTGGAAGGGACGTGGTCCTAATATTCAATTTCTCTTGCAATGTGTTTATGTATTGTGTTGTTTTTTTATATATTATTTAAACTTGTAAAAATATTAGATTTTGATGGTTTAGTATTTAAGTGTTATTTTTTTTTATGTTAAATAGACTTTTGAGTGTTGTGGATCGTGTTTTGAATGATATTGTATGATGAAAATGGAATGGAATTGAATTCATACATTTGGGATAATGTATGGACTGATGTTTGTATGTGTAATAAGTATTGATGCAATGTGGTAACAGAGATCTCTGAGTTTCATTGATGATCTAAGTCACATAGACTAAGATATCAGGTGGTGAGTGTTGAACATTGGCTTTGATGTCTCCAAATCTATGTGGATTGCTTGAAGACTTTGATGATGGGTTTCTGGGTGTGTTTTGGGTAGTTTGAATTTGTAATCCATTCATAGAATTGATCCAAGGTTATTTGATTTTAATCCTTTTGAAAAAGATGTGTTTTCAAAGAGAAGCAGAAAAACAACATGTTGATTTCTCGTTTTAATCGGTTGTTTTTCTCTCAGTTTGTTTGAAGGGTTTTTAAACCGTTTGACTTTGGTTGACTTTGCTGTCAAACAAATTTAGTTGGTTATTTCAAAAAATCAACTGACTGTTTTTTGAAAAACCTTAACAGAATTTGTTAAGTTTGATAAATCTGTTTTTTCTTATTTCAAACTGTTTTGGCCTTTGATTAAAAGTCTTAAACGGCTATTTTTGAGGCTATATATCCTGTGTTTACATCTCTGAAGAAAAAAAGATGAGATTACCAAAAGATTGAGAAATTTTTCAAGTTTCCAAGATTGCTTAAGACTTTGGATTCTTTCTAAGAGTGGAATAGGACTGTTGTGTATTCTTTCAATCCAACTCGTGATTGTATCAGGTGTATTCTATTGCTTTCTTTCTTTGATTTGTATTTATGTAAAGAACTGGTGTTGCACAGAGTCAGAGGGTGTTCTGATCTGTGTTATGTTTTTACCAAAGGAAGTGTGTGCTCTTGAAGGATTCAAGATCACTTCTTTGGTGGGTGTGTGGTTGTAATCTGTGGTTGATTACATAGTGAAATACCCAGTGGTTTCTGGGGACTAGATGTAGCTCAGGATTGAGTGAACCAGTATAATCTGCTTGTGTGAATCTCTCTATCTCTCTCTGTTATAAATTGTTTGATATTTGCTCTGTTGTCATAAACAACTGGTTATTTCGTATTTTCAACCGGTTGATATTTGTGCTTTACAAACTGCTTGCACTAGTGCAAAATGTATAAACGAATACGGTTTATTTAGTGCGATTTTGCGCTCAAACGTTATCGTTAAGTTAAAAATGCGGTGGCATTTTTGTAATTAAGTTTATTTACAAGTGTGGCTATTTGTAAAGCCGCACTTGTAAATCAAGCCTTTGAATTTACAAAGGCGGCTATTTGTACAGTTGCCTTTGTAAATCAAAACGATTGATTTACGAATGCGGTTTTACAAATAGCCGCCTTCTTAAAACCTTTTTAATCCTAATTTCAGAAACGCACCACTTACATTTTGATACTCTCCTTTCTCTCGCGCTTCATTTCTCCTAACTACTTCCTCCAATAATTGTGCTTCCTCTTTTCTTTCTCTCTTCTTTGCATTGTCTTTGTGCCATTGGTAAGCATTGTCTTCCTCTCTTCTTCTTCACCATTCACCATTGATTTTTGTATGTTTTGCGTTTCTCTTATGTTTTGTCTTATGCCATTGCTAAGGTCATGCTTCATTGGGAATGTTTTTGTTTGCTTTCTGCTGTGCCTTCCTCGTTGCTGTTGTCGCCTTGCTCCGTCATATATTTGCGTTTCATTGGAGAATTTTTATTTGTTTTTTTTGGACTTCCATTGGGATAAAATACGAAAAGGTATGATATGGATGCACCAAGACATAAAAAAAACGTTAAAATAATGACCATGTTCTTCAGAAAAGATAAAAGTTGAGAACTTTGATTAGAAACCCAATCAATAGCGAAAAAGAAAAGAAACCCTAAACGCCTCTTGTAAATGCGATTTAATAGCCGCATTTATAAATCAAATTTACGAATGCGGCTATATAGCCGCATTCGTATCTCTTCGATTTACAAGTGCGTGCTGATCAAATGCAGCTATATAGCCGCCTTTATAAATTCAAAATAACCACACTCGTTTGGCTTTTCTGCACCAATGTTGATACTTGTTCTTATTTGTGTGCTATAAACAACCGGTTATATCGAAATAACAACCGGTTGATTTTTTTTAACAGTTTTGAAAGTTCTTTTCTCTTGGCTTCTCTGATTCTTCTTTCTGTAATTCGTTAAAGAACTTCATTCTTAGCCAATATTAGTGAAAATCTTTCCTTAAACAATTCACCCTTCCTCTTGTTTAAGCCATTAATTCTAACAATTAGCATCAAGAGCTAGGTTCTTGAAAGTTTCTCAAGTTTTGATCTTTAAATCTGTTTTAAATGGATGAAAAGTTTTCTTTTGGGGAAGGTGCTTGTCTAAATAAACCACCTTTTTTTTATGGTATGAACTATGAATTGTGGTGTATAAGAATGAAATTCTTTGTTGAATCTATAGATAGGAAAATATGGAATGTCATTACAAACAGCTTTCTCATGCCTATGTCTGAAACTAATAAAGTCTTTTCTAAAAATGAAAGAGATCATCTTGATTGTGTTGCTATGAACATTATAGTATCTGCTCTTGATTCTAATGAACTTCTTAGAGTTTCAAAGTGTGTTTTAGCTAAAGATATGTGGGATACTCTTGCAAGAACTCATAAAGATTCAAGAAAGGCTTGGCTGGACAATGACATGTCCTCTTTTGAATCATCCTCTGAAGTTTCAAAAACCAACATGTGTTTAATGGCAAAAGAAGAGTCTACATCAAATAGTGTAAGTACAAACTCTTCCATTAATGCTGAAAATTATTTTCAACTTCTTGAGGCTTTTAGAGAGACTCATGAAGAAGCCTTTAGATTGACCCTTTTGAATAATCAGTTGAAAAGTAAAAACAACTGGTTGGAAAATAGAGTCAAGGTCTTGGAAGAAGAATTAGATAATTCGAAAACTGATTTCGAAAACTTAGAAATGATTTATCAAAATTCTTCTTGCAAGTGTGACTTAAGTTCTTGTGAAAACTATGAATCCCTCCAAAAGAAGGTGTTTTATCTTGTGAAAAATGTGGATAGAATTTCAAAAGGAAAATCCAACTTTGAGGATGTCTTAGCATCTCAGAATTGTGTTTTTGGAAAATTCGGTCTTGGCTTTAATCCACAGAGCAAGAACAATGGCCTTTTGAAACCTTTTTCAACCATCACAGAAATTCAATCGATTAAAAAGTCGAAACAACCGGTTATTTCTTGATTCTACTGCATGAAAAAGGGTCATTTTGTGAGATTTTGTAAAATTCGAAAAGTCTCTGTTCCCAAAGGAATTTTGAAATGGGTTCCTAAGGTTTGTAAGGATCTTAAGGCTTCTACTAACATCCTAGGACCCAAATTCATAAGGAGACCAAATCTTGCTACTTAATCTTTTCTTGTAGGTATCCTTAGCAGTTAAGAATCACTTTTGGGCTTGAAGAATGATTGCTAAAGGGAAAAGCATCAAGAGCAAAGTTTGTCTTTGTGCCTGTACTTTCAATTGTATATGTCTTGCAAGGTTCTTTGAAAGTCAAGAGACATCTTGACACATTCATAGTGGTTGGTGAAAAGAGAAACTTCAAGAATAAAGAGAGTATGTGTGTTTTCTTTTCTCAATTTATGTAAGTGTGCCTTGTGACCATATGAACATCTCAAAGTCTTCTTTTTGGGTGAATCTATTGAGGTTCTCTGTGCAAAGGTATGAACAAATTGCATACTGCATTTTTCATCATTTAAAAGGTGAGTTTTTGGTTCTGAAAAATGTTCTCTTTGCTGTCACAGTAAAACAACCGATTGTTTTTATGATATAACCAGTTGTTTTGTCTCTAGCACCCCTGCATAATGCTACAAAATTTGCTTACGCATGGTTAAACCTATTTCTCTCTTTCAAATCTTGCTTTTGGACAAATATAAATTGAGTGTGCCTCAGGATCTGATAATAAAAGAATATATCTAGTTGTTTCCTTGAAAGCTCTATATCATTTTCTATTCTTGAAATGTCTACTCTGTATGAACTGTTGAGCTACTATTTATCTTTCTTGTTTCTGCTTTGTACAACCCTTCCCTTTGTCTATTTGTGAAAACAAATATAGGGGAGAAGTTTATGCTTGTTTTGGTTCTATTGATAGCTTTAAAACTGATGCATTATGTTGTTGCTGCGCTGCACTTGGAGGCACTTGAACACTTCACTTTTTCTGGTTTTTCTGTTGATGATGCATATGCAGAACTATGGTGTTATGTGAATCTATTTCTGTTTATGCTGATTTTGTTGCATAGTCTGCTACTACACCCTTTGGTGCTTTATTCAGATTTATCTGCTACTACTATAACTTTGTGCATACACTGATTTGCATTAATTCTGCACTGATTTACACACTGCTTTTACTAGTCTTTATGATTATGGCTTATGCAGAAAACTGGTTTGTGTGTGCCTTGTTATCCTGCTGCTATACTTGCTTTGTATATGCATAATTCTGTTTTGCAGGATCTTTCAAGTTCAGGCATTATCAAAGTGATGCTTATGGTTCAAGAGCATACACCTTACTCAAATTCTTGACAAGTCAAAAATTCATGACCTATGTAAAGTAAGTTGTATATGTTCATCCTATGCTTTTGGCCTCATAAGACCGAATGAACTTCTAAACATGTTAAGGTAATGCAAAGGTATGAATGTATTTCATTGCATTTCCCATCACTTTGAAAGATGATTTGTTTTGAAAAACATTTTCTTGCTGTCTCAGAAAAACAACCGATTGTTTTACCTCTGGCACATTTGAATAAAGCCGTTATGAATTCTTATGCATGTTTACAGCCGTTTCTTTTCTTTCAAAACCCATTGTGTGCCAAATATGCATTTATTATGTCTCTGAATTAGATAATAAAGAGATCTATTCTTTGTTTTCCTTGAAGTTCAAAGCTTTTTATGAATAGTTGTCACATTGGTGGTCATGGTGTTGATGAATATTTGTGAATGTGATTACATTTGAAATCTTCATCTTGCTTGGAGGTAGTGAATGAAAATGTATCTTGAAACGACTGGAAGGTTTGCTCTTAGCAGAAGAGAGAATATTTCTACCAAATCCACCTCTTGATCAAACTTTACAAGATATCTCAATCAAGAATGGATACCTTCTCAGGATGCAAAGGATGAGAGCCCTACTTTGTCAAACATGAATTTGGAAATATTTCTTGGTTGTATATTTGCAGCTGTTAGCGGTATTGGAGAAAGTGATGAGAACATATTTTTGCACAAGCTGGAATCTTGTCTAGAAAAACAAAGGTTGATTCTGCGAAACAACCGACTAAAATTCTGTAACAAGATGATCTACCTAAGATGGTGAGACCAACTTGAAGATGAACCTTTTGAAGTGCTCTATTGCTGGTACTGCATATGGTGTGCACTCTAGTGAGGTTGGACTTACTACAACAAAGTAGATAGCTGCTGATTTTGGGGACCAGGATGTAAGGCTTTATAAAGGAGTGTTAATGAAGGTCAACTTGTTACTCTTGGGTCATTCCTGTACCGGTACTATGTTTGGGTCATGTTCATAAGGGAGATTTGGACTAATATGTTTGCAATATGGAATTGAAAATATCCAAGAAAGATGCTTCCAACTGCTATCCTACAAATGTCAAAAAGAAGTATTCATGGCTGTGTTGGCATTGCTGGTATCTTTAGTTTTAAATTTTGGAACTAATACTTTGATGAAGCAATACTTTGATGTCTTCCTTGAAGAAGAACTGTTGGATGAAAAAAAAGAAAGGGGGAGAAACTATGGTTTTTGTTTTGCAATTTCTGCACATTTTGGTGTGTCTAATTCTGTGTTAATTTTGCTGCTGCCATAGCTCTGATACACTACAGATTTCTGCTGTAATTCTGATATGGTATCACAGGTTTGTTGCTGAAGCGGTGTTGTCACACACACTGATTTTCTTGTTTTCTTCTTAAGAAATGAGTTTCTTAAATTCTGGTTTTATCCCTTGTCTTACTCTATTTGTGAAGACAAATAAGGGGAGATTTATGTGGTTTTCAGTGTTGAACTGCTATTGCTATATTGTTTATAATTGTTGTTGTCTTAGCTGTTGTTTCACTCTATTTTTGCACCTTTTTCACTTTGGTTTTCACACTGATTTTGATGGTTTTCTTTATGGGGAAATCACATGGTGAAAACTGGTTCATTGGTACTAGTGAAACCTGGATATGGTTGCTCTCTGGTCCATGCACAATTTTTGGTTTGCAGGTGCTTTCAAATTCAAACAGATCAACACAAGGAAACCAGGGATTTGTCTTCATCAAATAAGGGGATATTGTTGAACATTGGCTTTGATGTCTCCAAATCTATGTGGATTGCTTGAAGACTTTGATGATGGGTTTCTGGGTGTGTTTTGGGTAGTTTGAATTTGTAATCCACTCATAGAATTGATCCAAGGTTAATTGATTTTAATCCTTTTGAAAAATATGTGTTTTCAAAGAGAAGCAGAAAAACAACCTATTGATTTCTCGTTTTAATCGATTGTTTTTCTCTCATCTTGTTTGAAGGGTTTTTAAACTGTTTGACTTTGGTTGACTTTGCTGTCAAACCAATTCAGTCGGTTATTTTGAAAAATCAACCGACTGTTTTTTGAAAAACCTTAACATAATTTGTTAAGTTTGGTAAATCTTTTTTTCCTTATTTCAAACTGTTTTGGCCTTTGATTAAAAGTCTTAAACGACTATTTTTGAGGTTATATATCCTGTGTTTACATCTCTGAAGAAAAAAAAGATGAGATTACCAAAAGATTGAGAAATTTTTCAAGTTTCCAAGATTGCTTAAGACTTTGGATTCTTTCTAAGAGTGGAATAGGACTGTTGTGTATTCTTCCAATCCAATTTATGATTGTATCAGGTGTATTATATTCCTTTCTTTCTTTGATTTGTATTTCTGTAAAGAACTGGTGTTGCACAGAGTCAGAGGGTGTTCTGATCTGTGTTGTGTTTTTGCCAATGGAAGTGTGTGTTCTTGAAGGATTCAAGATCACTTCTTTGGTGGGTGTATGGTTGTAATCTGTGGTTGATTATATAGTGAAATACCTAGTGGTTTTTGGAGACTGGATGTAGCTCAGGGTTGAGTGAACTAGTATAATCTGCTTGTGTGAATCTCTCTATCTCTCTCTCTTTGTTATAAAATGTTTGATATTTGTTGTACTGTCATAAGCAACGGGTTTTTTCATATTTTCAATCGGTTGATATTTGTGCTTTACAAACTGCTTGACTTGTTCTTATCTGTGTGCTATAAACAACCGGTTATATCGAAATAACAACTGGTTGATTTTTGTTAACAGTTTTGAAAGTTCTTTTCTCTTGGCTTCTTTGATTCTTCTTTCTATAATTCGTTAAAAAACTTAATTCTTAGCCAATATTTGCGAAAATCTTTCCTTAAACAATTCACCTCCCTCTTGTTTAAGCCATTAATTCTAACAGTGAGAAGCTGATGGAGGAGTTCATGCGCACTGTGACATATGAGATGCATGTCTTGGGTTGTATTGAACTTACCCTGACCCTTTCTGTTGGATTCATTGGTAATCTTTTGATTAGGTGTTAGTCTCTGGTAAGACTTACTTAATACGGGTCTTCCAGAAGACGTTGTTTGTTGAATATCTTGGATGTGTAGATCCATGTGAGATCTATGTGATTGTTTTATTATTGGGATTTGTAGAAGATTGAATAATTTAGAAATTGATCATGTAATTTGTTTTTTCTTTTGATTTAATTTTTATTTTCACTAGCTTACTCTTGTTTTTCTTATTGTGTTTGAACTACGATGACTGTACTATGTACACGAGCATATGATCATACAGGTGTAGCAGGACTTGGAAGGCTTTAGGATGTTTTAAACCTTATATTGTAAATATTAGTATTTCTATGAGCCATAATCTCGTAATAGGAATATTTTTGAAAAACTCCAAGTTTGTATGGAAACTGGTAGAACTTCTATTGTAATAATTAAATGTATTTTCTGGGGTGTTACACCTGGATAGAAGTTGGCAGCCTAAGGTGAGAACAATTTCTAAATCCAAAGATCTATCAAAGCTTTCAACTGCTTCTCTATTTGGAAAGCTAAGAGAACATGAGTTGGAACTCAATAGATTAAAGGAGAAAGAGTCATCTGAGAAGAAAGTAAAGAGTATTGCTCTCAAAACTAGTGTACAGAAGAAGGAACTGAGTGAAGAAGAAGAAAACTCAAATCAAGATGAAAATTTGAATCTGCTCACCAAAAGGTTCAATAGATTTGTGAAGAAAAAGAATCGTGAGAGATATCAACTTAAAAGGAGGTATTCCTTTAAACTGAATGAATCCAGTCCTGCTAATTACACTTGCTTTGGTTGTGGTAAGCTAGGACATATAAATATTGATTGTCCAAACAATCAAAACAAAGATAAGCAAGTGAGCAAAAAGACAAAAAAGAGCAAAGGCAAGAGAGCCTACGTATCTTGGAAAGACAATGACATGTCTTCATCAGGTGATACATTTGCTGAAAGTGAAGAAGCAAATTTTTGTTTCATGGTAAAAAATGAAGGATCAAGTTGTGATTCTAAAGCTAAAAAGGGCAGAGAAACAAATCAGTGGCATCTTGACAGCGGATGTTCGAAGCATATGACTGGATACATATCTCAATTTGCTGAATTAAAGCTAAAAAATGAAGGATATGTAACTATGGTGATAATGATTGTGGAAGAATTGTTAGAAGAGGAGACATTGGAATCAAGGGATCAACTGTGATAGATAATGTTCTATCTATAAGTTGAGAGATTGAAACACAATCTTCTCTACATTAGTCAACTTTGTGACAAAGGTTATAAAGTCAACTTTGAATCTAATAATTGTAAAATCTGTAACGAAGTCACGGGTAAGGTGATCTTCACTGGTAAGAGGTTCAACAATATTTATCTTCTTGATATCCATCATAACAGTATTGTGAATGAATGTCTCATATCTAAAGAAGATGAATCTTAGCTATGGCATAAAAGATTAGCTCATATTCACATTGATCATCTAAATAGATTGAATGCTAAAGAACTAGTTTTTAGTTTACCTAACATGAAATTTTAGAATAATAGAATATGTGATTCATGTGTGAAAGGCAAACAAATAGGGTCTTCTTTTAAATCTAGAAATATAATCTCTTCTAAGAAACCTTTAGATATTCTGTATATGAATCTGTTTGGACCATCTAGGACTACTAGTCTAGCTGGAAATTTCTATGCTTTCTAGATATACATGGACTTTATTCATTGCTGCTAAAAATTATGTTTATGATGCTTTTAAGAAACTGGCTAAGGTTCTAAAAAATGAAAATAGTTGCAGTATAAAATCAATTAGAAGTGATCATAGGGATGAGTTTCAAAATGATAGATTCAATAGGTTCTATGAAAAATATGGTATTACACATAGTTTTTCAGCTCCCAGGACCCCTCATCAAAATGGTGTGGTTGAGAGAAAGAATAAATCCCTAGAAGAACTTTCTAGGACTATGCTAAATGAATCTAGTCTTCCTAAATACTTTTGGGTTGATGTTCCGTATACTGCTTCTTATGTCTTGAATAGAACCTTAATTAGGCCTATCTTAAAGAAAACACCATATGAACTGTATAAGGGTAGAAAACCTAACATAAGTCATCTTAGAGTATTTGGATGCAAGTGTTTTGTTTTGAACAATTGTAAAGATAATCTAGGAAAGTTTGATTCAAAATCTGATGAAGGTATTCATTTTTGTTATGCTTTGAATGGTCATGCTTACATAATTTATCATAGAAGATTATTAATTGTTGAGAAATTTGTCCATTTAATTTTTGATGAGTTTAACAACTATATGCTTAAGCCTATGGAAGATGGACTAGAAACATGTGATTTAAGAACTGTGCTTTTGAAAGATCAATTGAGTGAACCTAATTCAACTGATTCAAATCCTGCAAAAGAACAAACTACAACTCTAGAATTGCCCGGAGAATGGAGAACTCCTAGGGACTTAACTCTTGATAATGTGATTGGCAACATTAAGAAAGGAGTATAAACAAGAAATCTCTAAACAACTTATGTGAGATGATGATGTTTGTATCTCAAGTGGAGCCAAAGAATCTTGATGAAGCTTTACAAGACAACAATTGGATTTTGGCCATGCAGGAAGAATTGGATTAGTTTACAAAAAATGAAGTATGGTCTCTGATTCCTAGAACATCCGAGATGAATGTGATAGACACTAAGTGGGTATTCAGGAATAAAATGGATGAGCAAGGCATCATCACAAGAAACAAAGTAAGACTAGTTGCAAAAGGATACAATCAAGAGGAAGGAATAGACTATGATGAAACCTATGCTCCAATAGCAAAGTTGGAAGCAGTTCGACTTCTGCTATCCTTTTCATGTATGAGTGGATTCAAGCTGTTCCAAATGGATGCCAAATGTGCATTTCTAAATGGCAACATAAATGAAGAAGTCTTTTTATCACAGCCACCTGGGTTTGAAGATTACAAGTTTCCAGACCATGTGTCAAACTCAAGAAAGCTCTATATGGTTTAAAGCAAGCACCAAGACAGTGGTATGAGAGGTTGAGTAACTTCTTACTGTCACAAGGATATAACAGAGGCATGACTGACAAAACTTTGTTCATCAAGAAAAAGAAAGATGACATTATCCTAGTGCAAGTATATGTAGATGACATTATCTTTGGGTAAACAAATGAAGACATGTGTGAAGCTTTTGTAGAAGCCATGAAGATATGCCAAGACACATGGGGTGCCTTTTTTATGCCTCTTCCTCTTCTTATGCTACTTGTCTTCATGCTAATGGAGAGTTCCTTGAAGACATGGATTGCCATATGACAATCCACCAATGGACAGGATTTATAAATGCCACATGGCACTCCATGAATGGATAGTTTTTAGGAGTTCCAATGGTCATCTTTAGAAGACTTATGGCTTTATAAATAAAGAGCTTATCATGTAATATTTTCAAACTTGAACAGTGTAATGAATTTATGCCTAAATGGTTTCATAATTCTTCTCTAATTCTCTCTTTTCTCTTGCTTTCACTCTTTAGTGTAGAAGCCTAGAGATAGCTAGAATGTTGGCCTAACCTTCTTCCTAGCACTAATCTTCTACAACACCCATTGTTCCAAATCCATTCTTGGCCCATTTTGATCAATTATTCCACTGCCATGTATTCTCCTTCCATGAAATCCACATCAAACCGAAGAACTTTAGAAAGAGCCAAGGAGAACTCCATCAGTTGGTAATCAGAGCTTCGGTTGCATAAAAAAAAGATAAGTTCTTTGGTTTTCTTTGTGTTCTTGTCTTGGTCAAACCAAATAGGTGTGTTCTTGTGTTTTGCTTCAATTTCCACTGTTTATGTTTTTAGTTCCACCATTGGATCTTATTGCTTTTCATTTTAATCAGTTCAAATAATTTGTTTCTTTCCATTGAACCGAAAAATCATAAAAAATGCATAGATTCTTGTGTTCTTGTGTAGGTCAAATGAGTTTTGTTGTTTTTGGGTCATTTTTTTCATTTTAATTGTTGGATTTTGTGTTGTTTTGATGAAGGAAGCTTGCGGTTTTCATGGCTGAAAATATGAATTGGAGAAGGTGAATTTGGATTGTGGAAGTAGAGACTTAGAAGAGGCGAGGCCAACTCCTAAGTGATTCTATGCTAGACACAAACTAGTGCTAAAAAAGAGTGAGCAAAGAAGACAATTATGCTGAAAAGTTGGAAAATTTTCATCATCAAATTCTAAGCTACCTTACATGGTGATTAACACCTCTCTTTATATCCTAATTTGTGTAAAAACTTAGAAAATCATCTTCAATCATAGGATGACAATTGGCACTCTCTAATTGGAGAAAATCCTCTCCATTCCTAGCTTGACAAGTGGCGGATTGGCATTGGTGTAGGAGGCTCTCTAATGAGATGTTAGCATGTGGATGGACACATGTGTCATGCCTTTAGCCAGTTGTATCCAACTGGAATCACACATCCCATGTGTGTTCCAAGTCACACTCCATGTGGCTATTCAATTCTTAGATAGATTAGTTGCCTTGGGCATAAAGAGGCCCAAATATAACTCTAGCTAGACCCTCCCATCCTATTTACATTCTATTCTACTAAGCCTAATACATGGTCCAAAAATAAGCCCAGTACAAGCCCAAAAAAGGCCCAAATTAAGCCTACACTACTTTATTAAATTTTACTAGACTAGAGAAAATGGAAGAACAGTTAAAAATTAATTCTCCACAAACATATAGTCTTATGAACTCTTTCTTCTTCTTCTTCCAATATTTTAGCCATGACCCTTGTCAAAGGCCCAATATGAGTCCTTTTAGATGGTCCTCCATCACAGACACTCCCATATAATCCGTCAAGTATTCTTTATCATTTAGTCACTTCTAACTTAAAACTTGAGTATTGTTTAACACATAACTACTTTTGGCTAAGACATAGATTATCTAAGGTGTGATAAAAAATCAAGGATTTTGCTCACCAGAGAGCGGTAACGTCTTTCAATGTTAACAAGGTTTCAACTCTCTCTCCTAGTTTGTTAAACGAACACAACAATGTTCTTACCAAGCTTTTAGTGCAAAGAAAACATTTTGTTAGTGTTCTGGAACTTTGCAAATTAAACTCATTATAGTTCTTCTCTTCAAAGGATGACTTTATATAGGCATTAACGAAAAGATTTGTTGTAAATCCTTTTCTGGTCGTTGAGTAGCTTCAAACTCACTTGAATGAGTTCCTTGCATTTGAGTAGCTTGGATGTAGAAGACTCATTAAATGTACTCCATGCATGCATTAAATGCTATTCTTCTTTAAGCAACATCCCAATAATTGGAGGTACTTATCTATCCTTGGTCAAAATGTCTTTACTTGAAATTGTGTAAATAATAGAGTTGTACGAAATGAACAAATAGAGTTTCCCAAGGTTAACAAAACAAGCGCTAGGTAGATGTTGAAGCAATTAACAAAAAATTTCGTTTTAGTTTTCCCATTTTGGTTGATTTATATGAAATTGTAATTAAAAATTAAAATTACCTTAAAGTCAGTCCACCATTTAATTCACCATTTTCATAATATTTTGAACATTTAATTAAATCTTCATAAACTCAAATAGAACTTTAAAGAAAATAATTTAATTTATACAACAAAAATAAATAAATAATTCAATTAAACATTGGTTTGGAAAGTCATTTATCCTTACAAGTGTTGTTTCTATCTACTATTATCTAAAAATAATCAAGTTACTAATGTCTGGACGAAACCACAAAATAACTCTTGAGGTGCGATATTATAAAAAGGTCCCCTTTCAGATCAAACAATTCCATCGAATAAAGTATAATTGTATGTGTGATAACATCTACTATACTAGGAATATCAATGAACCCTATTATTGAAATTGCTCAGGATACCCTTTTTTAGCTTCTACAGTCTATTTCTTAGTTCAACTCTTACGTTACTAACTGCAATAAAAAAATTAATAGATATACTCAGCCCAAAATGGTAATGGGCTAGGGTTATGAACTTATAATTGGGAAATAAACTTTGATTGAGAGTGTCCTATAGAAATGCTTTGGAAAAAATTGAAATCGTATGTAAAATCATATAATGGCATAATTAAGAACTAAGTCTAGTAAAATCACTAGGTGTCAAAGACCTATTATTCATGCAATGAGAATTGTTTTACGTGGTAAAACATCTATGTTGCTTAATAAGAGGTCAATGACATACACTAAAAGAAAGTAAATATATGAATTTGTTCTTCAGTGCATTGGGGAATTGTATTAAGATGAATATTGCATATATGTCATCTCATGACTCAAAACTTACTACATTATTATGTGCTTCATTTGGAAGACGTCAGTTTCTTTTGGAGGTCATATTCAGTGAGTGTAAGAATTCATGTTTTTTTTTTCTTTTATTACTATTACTATATTTAAATTAAAAATTTCAAATATTGCATGGTATGTCCTAAATGGTTGCTTGTAAAAACACACTTTTGTTATATATTCAATTTGCATTTATAGAACATGTGGTGAAGTTTGAGACACTTTGGGTATTGTAGTAATCTAACAATTAAGAATAAGTTATTCACTCACACTCACTCTTAATGTTTGTGTTATATACTTTGTGGATAAATCTCTAAAATGACTTTATGCTTTATTTCTTAGAAGTAACCTCTTTTAAATCACAATGACCATCAAAGAGAAATCTCTAGTTCAAAAATAATTGTTCCTTCATCCATTACAGAGATATTATGAGATTGGATTTAACTTACCAATAAAAAGTTTTGTCCTCACTTTTTCTTTTCTTTAGTTTACTTTTAGATTTTATGATAATAATTGCTTCTTTATTTTTAAATACATCCATTAAATTTTATGTGAATTACTTCATGTCAAATTTATATCCCTAAATTTATGTATATTTTATATTTTATATAACATTTACAAAATATAAATATGTATATTACAGTTAATGGAGATGAATTGTAATGGAGAAAGCAAGGTTCTGGTGAACCCTAATTGCAAATGAAAAAGAAACAAGAACTTCAAGCATTAAAGAGAGAAAAGCAGAGAAGAGAAAATACAAAAGAATCTCTTATTTACTTGTGTATTAGAGAGTAAAATACATGGTGTATATATAAGAAAAAGATTAAGACCTAGTTTGAAACAGAAAGTTGGGCCAAAGAACAAACAAAACCCAACAACCTAATGCAGAAAAGTAAACAATTTGAATAGAAATAATACATGTTAACAGAAAAGTAAACAATTTAAATATAAATAATATACGTTAACAATGTATTTTTTTAATTTACTCAATTATAATTTTTCTACATTTTTCAATTCTTTTAAAACTTTTTATGATAATTTCTTTAAATAATTTTAATATTGAACTAAATAAGTTTAATTTAATTAACTTATATCAAAATTTAAATTTTACTCTAAAATAAAGTATCCAAAACTAAAATAGTTATTATAATATTAAAAATTTATTAAATTTAAAATAAATAAATTTATACATCTAATAAAAATATACATACAACAAACTATTGAAAATTAAAATATTTATTATAATATTATAAATTAAATAAATTTAAAACAAATAAATATTTACAAAAAATAAAAATATTTAAATATACATATGCGTCAATCTAACCGACACTACAATTAAATATATGTTTTTCAGACATGATCATCGACCAAATCGATGCACTATTCAAATTATGCATTGGTCTAGCTAACACAATATTATTATTTTTCTTTTTTTCACTTTATCTTTGCGCATTCCACATGCGTCGGTAGACCCACACAAAAACAATTTTGCGTCAACGTTGTGTGGATTTAGCCGATGCAAATAACGTTCACGCTTGATCAACGCAAACATATCGCAGCTCATAGCACATTTTCTTGTAGTGTGATTAGTTAAATGTTTAAAAAAATAATTTTTGTTTAATACTCTATTTTATTTAGACTTTTTTTTATATTTTAATTGATTAAATTTTTATTTATAGTAAAATGAATATTTTAGATCTATGATTTTATTGATCTAAAAGAAAAATATACAAAAATTACATATTTTTATAATATTATAATATTATCTGATTATGTAATCACCATTTATAAAATGTATGTAATTAACTTTTTTTAATTGATAGTATATTCATAACATCATTATTTTGATAATATTTAAAACGAATAATAATGTTCACACACTAACTCTTTTTCATAATTTAAGGATAGAAACTATAATGTTTTTTCGAAAAATATACACCAAATAATGAAATTGTTTATAGTTAGTGCAAGTGATATGAATAAAAATTAAATATAGATTGATTGTAATTTGAATAGAGAAAAAATATATCTTATTCTATAAAACAAATATTGTCAGTGTAATTTAACTCAATTGAAATCAACCATTAACCAATCATTCGTACAAAACAATTACAACATTTAAAAACTCTATATATATCCTTTATACTACATCCATATATACACATGTATGATTCAATTTCATTTATATAATCTTTAGAATATATCAATGTTAACAGATGCATTTAACTCAAGTATTTCATTGTATTTTTTTAGTCAAACAAAATTTTACATCATAAAAAAAATAAATTTCTACATTTTATCTTTTGAGTATGACTTTGTAGGGTTCTTAATCTGTGTTATTTGTAAACATGAACTTAATTAACTTTTCTTACCTATTTTTACTTGAAAATTTAGTTTTAATTAAAATTTTAATCCACCTTGTTCTACTTTTATAGTTGTTACTGGTAAAAATAGATAAAAAAAAAGGATCAAATTTTTACTAATAAAGTTAGAAAAAAGTAAAAATAAATAAAATTTAAAGATATAATTTTTAAATAAATAAAGATTAAGTTAATCTTGTAATATATATATATATATATATATATATAATTTAAGATATTTATTTTTCATCATTTTAATCCTTTCATCTTAATTTAAACAAAATATTTTGATAAGTTAAAAGAAAATAAAGTTATTATTTAATCAATTAACAACAAGACATTAAAAGAAGAAAAAAATTGTGAAAATTTGTAACACCACAAAAAGAACTAGTCACTAAACTACAAACTCAATAGAGGGCATGCACAAAAGATAATGTATTCCAAAATACAACTTAAACCCACACAAGTTTATATATACATACATATAAATATTTACAAAAAAAAGATAAAATAAAGTCTATATTGCCCTCCAGATGTTGCTCCTACACTTGTCCCCATATACTCTCTGTACATAATATAAACAAGGCATGTAAGGTAAGCTATTGGAATAAATTTTCAACATAAGAACAATATATAAAAGAAGACATTTTAATCAAAGCATCACAACCATTCAATATCCTTCAAATACCAAAGTACATCAACAATGTAAACCACACATGAATCTATACAATCAAGGATATTCAAAAAGAAAAATATCGATTGACACCTTCTGGAAGACTCATTTTAAGTATGTCATACTTGAGACTAACATTTGATTTAATACACAAGACTTATATTTACAAGTGAATCTAAGAGAAGGGTCGAGGTAAGTTCATTACAACACAAGTTGTGTATCGACATATGTCAATGTGTGTAAGAACTCCTAGGATAAGTTTAATACAACTTAAGTCATGCATCTACATATTTCACGATATGCAACAACTCCCAAAGTAAGTTCTATACAACTCATGTCGTGCATTCATATATGTCACAATGTACAAGAACTCACTTCTCAGCTTCTCATCTCGCGATATCTTAGTCTATGTGACTTAGATCATTAGTGAAGTAAGAGAATCTCTGTTACAATATATGTGTCAATGCTTAATACACATATATCCAAATGTGTGATCATAAATTCCTACAAATATAATCAATCTTAGTAAGCATTGTCATACAATATAACTCATTTAAACAAAAACACAAAATAAATTAATTTTATAACTTAATATTCATTTTACATTTAGAATAAACATTCATATAAAATACAATCCATGAAACAGTCAAGAAGAAAAGAAAAGAAATAAAGAAATATTTTTTTAATTGTTTTAGCTTAAACGAGAATAGGCTTGCTTGACCAAAAATTTGGCAGAGATGATTTATTTTCAGTGTGTTTTTTCTTAAACGAAATTTTTTTACTTGAGCGAAAACAAGACTAAAAGCAAGGTTGAGATGCTATTTTCACTTGAGCGAAAATATTAGAAAAATCAAACTCAACAGCATAATCAAATTAGTTTTGAAATATCTTTTAAAAAACATTCGAATAATACAACTTCTAAACATTTCAAAATGTCAATCTAGTTATTATATTAACTGTAACGCCCCTAAAATCTTATTCATTTTTATATGATAAAATAAAGGTAAAACAATAATATCAAATTAACACACACACACACACACACATATATATATATATATATATATATATATATATATATATATATATATAAAATAACATACATTCATCCCATACATTGTATTTCAAAAAAATATCCCTTCTCTAGGGAATTTTCATACATAACCAACAAGTGTTTCAAAATAAAACAAAATACAGCATAAGAACAGGCGATCTCCTTGTCCAACCACTCACTAAGGAGCTCTACTACCTGCAACATCATCTGCTCCCGTGTAAATTACACACGATCATCACAGTTTTAAGAACACGAAACACAACACAAAACACAGGGTAAGCTAGACATTTTTAAAACTTTAAAACATGAAACTTGATATTAACGTAAACCATCAAATATTCACACATTTCACAATTCCCTCAAGTATCAATCATTCCACAAAAATCCATCACTTTCTCATTCATATCACACAACCATCAAGTGTCTATCATATTCAATTTTCAATATTCATCTTTCTCACGTCAGAATTTCCACTGACTCACAACACATAGACACTTGACTCTACTTCCGGAAGACTCGTGCGTTGACTCAGACTCAGAGATCTGCACCTGTCATACTACACCACTGTGAATCCACACAGGATCGCTGTGAATCCACACAGCCATGCGCATAAATAAATCTCAATATCATCACTCTCCCAGTATGACAGGGTTAATTCATAGAACAGGTCAAGTTAGTTATCTTTCAACCAACTTACCCATTCATATGAACCTCCTTCGACTCTCAACACCTGAATAACTTCATCTATGTGATTCCATTATCTCAGGAGAGTCAGGATATCTCCTTTTAGAGAAGTCCCTAGTCAATGCACATTACACACAATCTTACACGGTATTTTCTTTCCTGAAAATACTATGCCTTGATCCCACATTCACCACATTCAATGCATCATACAACACGTAATGGACAGTTCCAAATCACAGCAAACATCAAAACCGAGTTCAGAATTTTGAAAATCATATACAGTTCACATTTCAATATCAAACAATTTCAAAACGACACTAAAACAGGGGATTTCAAAATTTGCATTAAAAACCGGCGATCACGTCACCCAAAACATCAGAATCTTCTAGCTTAAGGTTTTCATTGGAAATAAAGCTAGCTTCCCTTACCTGGACTAGCGTAAAATCTCACTAAGAGATCCAAACCCACGGAGACTTAAGGATACCTTAACCTGCACCATGGAGCCTTAGTCATAAAACTAACGACATTACCCATATTCTGCGTTAACAGAGACTAATTCTGAAGCTAAAAGAGTTGAATGCAAAGCCCATGCAGAAGCAACTCTCTCAAGTTCAGAAACGACTCCAAAAACAGAGCACGAAGAACTTACTCTGTTTCACGTCTTTGATCAGAAAACTTGCAGGGCACAACGTCAGGAATCCAGGGGCAGTCGCCGATCTTCAACTGGTAAGCTAGGACGTCTGAACGCAGGGAGAAGGAGAGGAAAGAAACAGGGAACCAAAGCTAACTCACTCACTCACTCTCGAACCACAGCAATGTCCACTGCCTCTCAGGAGTGAGTTTTGAATCTAAACCAACTTGAGCAGAAATGCCGCTGCCACCACCCACTCTGTAGGAAAGCTTGCGTGCACACTTCCTTGAACAGTATGACCACGTGGGTCTCTGCGCATACCAACTCTGGGTCACTTTCCATACCAACTCTCTGATGCTAACTATTCTGAAACACCCTTTCTGTCTACGTGTCGTGCATGCAGGACGTTCTCGCGGGGAGCCTGGGTCCCACTTTAACACGCGTAGCAGGGAACCGCGCGATGCCCTTCCACCGATGACTGACCGCGTGATGTCCATCCACCATCTACTGATGTCTGATGTGTCTCTCATACCGGCGATGACTGATGTGTCTCTCATCCCGACGATGACTGATGTGCCTCTCATCCCGGCGATGACTGATGTGCCTCTCATCCCGGCGATGACTGATGACACATCGCCCCTCCGCTGGCTGAGGGTTCATCAACCTACTACTCCAAGTCCAAGGTGTCACCCCCTCATGGCTTGGTGACATCGGTAGCTTCTCATTCCCGAGGACAGATCTCTTAGGCTCAAGCATAGAGTTTCACATGCATAGCGTATCTGCGGTTCAAATCACACCTTGATATGTGTGATTTCTGGAACCCACTATGGTTGATCCAGTATCTTGACCATAGTGTCAAAGCTCCTCCTCTCCAGCTTCATGCCAAGCACACCAAAGACTTCCTCCTTAAATTCCTCAAAGAGATCTGAAAGAACAGCATGGCGCCTCTGCGGCCGGTGTAGCTCCTGCGACTAAGTTATCCACACAGGGAGTTGCTTAATGCACAGGCTACTCTGGGCACCACATTAACATGGTGTGCTGGTCAACCCTGAGTATCACGACTCACATTACTCATGGTGGCAGATATGCCACCTATCTTCTATATCACTCATCTTCTGTATTTAGACCACATACTAAGTGCTTCCCAAGTCTTCCCGAATACTCGGCGATGTGCTCTTTTTGGCGATCATGTACACCATAGACGATTGGCGATCATGTGAAATCTTCGCACACGGCGTTCATGCGCAAAATAGGCGATTACTGATTTCATACGGGGGAAGTCGGAGGCCGCCGCCTTCTTCAACAAACGGCGATCTCATCGACTTCTAAGCTACACCTTCCTTTCTCTTACCCTTCTTGATTCACGTGCCCCCTCCCTTCAAGCACGCCCACGTGATTACCTCACGATGAAGTCATCGCACCTGACTACTTGGTTAGTACAATGGTCAACCGACCGACCTCTACCAGTTGACCCCAGACCCTGGGCGACGTCCGAGGTCTGACGACCATGATATTTTCTATTTTTATGTTCTTTTTATTTTAAATAATAACATACTCAGAAATCATTTAAAATATATCACTTTTATTCCAAATAAATTTATAGGTCCTTACATTAACTCCTTATTGAGGTGTTATATTTTCAGCATTCCAAAACTCAAATAACATTCAATTTCAAATTTTCAAACAGTTTCAAACAAAACATCATCCCTGAATAGAATTCAACATATTATGACCACATCACCTTCACATCAAAATCATCTATCCTAAAGTTATATGGAAACATAAATAGCTCCACTTACCCAAAATGTTTTCCTTTAAAGCAAATTTTCAAATCCAAATAGTAAAACTATACAAAATTTGAGGACCTAGAGCAAGTATCCGAACATAACAAAATATTAGTATAAGGTTAACCAAGATTGATGACAAAATCATAAGAGAAATAGGATGACAAAGATTCTATAGAGTAAAGAGAAATTTACTTTGTTTGAAAGTCTAATCGGGTAGAATTGATCACTTGTTTCTTAGCTAATATGTGGCCTGAGAAATAGTTAAGATATGGAGGGAGAAAAATTAGACAGAAAAAAGGAGAAAAATTAAGAAAAAGAGAGAGTTATTGGATGAGAGAGAACATTACAAAACTTGTATGAGTAAAAAGACATTCTAAACCATAATAGTTAACAATAGATGCAACCAAAGCCAACATATATAATGAATTGATATGTTTAAATTTACAATTACATATAATCGATTAATCGATTGATTTCATTTAAAGTGAAAAAAATGCATTAATTTAAATATTTAATTTGTTAAAAACATAACATATAACAACATCCTAAAAATAAAGAGAATTCAATATGTTAAATAACAGGTTTTAACATACTAAACACCACTATATAACTTTTTAGTTTTAAGTAATTTTAACATATTAAATCAAAATTTCAATTCATTAACATTTACTTAAAACTAACAATAACAATAAGTTCTAGGTAGTTTTAAAAAAACATTTTAAAAACACTATTCTTGAATTCTCATGAATTATTTACCTTTATCATACCAACTATAGAAACATATAGACCATATGACACAAAAGAATACTAATACACAAGGACATGTTCTTCAATATGACCTTCATTCTACAAGTGGCATGAATTCATCAAATACAAACTTGAGAAAACTTTAACAAGGTAAAGAAAAAGAGAATATCTCACTCCATACAAGAACAAAGTATTCAATTTTTAACATTTAGTAATGCACAAAACTCAAACTCAGAAATTGACACTCAACTAACTTAAAAAGTTTTAGGATAATTTTTGTAATTAAATATCTTATATAAAATTATTAATATTATTGTATTGACATATGATTTTTTTTAAATTAACCATAATATTTAAGGGTATTGAGCTAGTACTACTCGAATGAATGATTAATTGGTTTTTCAAATTCTATTATGGTATAATATTGTCATTTCGATTGAAACTTATTTATAATTGTGTTTGGATAAGATTTTCAATAACAATAGTATATAAAATGACTTTTGTGTAAAATATATTAAATAAATTGTAGTTTTAAAATTATATATTTTATTTAAATTGTTTAAAACTTTATTTTATGATTATCCAACTAAAAAAAATAATGAAATTATTGTTAACGATTGTTTTTGCATTTACAATAATCATTTGACAATATCATAAACAAATGTGCTAAATGATTCCTTCAAATAACCAATAAGATAACTGTAGATATACAAAATTAAAAATTAATCACAACTGGATTCTTTTTATATCTTTTATCTATATTTTTATAAACTCAATTATTTAGTTAAAACTAAAATGAAAGATCTAAACTAAAACATTTATTATATTTAAATATAATATTATTTGCTAATAAATTATTTAATAGGTAATAAATATATGTTAATAGGTTTTTTTTAATGTGATTTTGTAACACCCCATAAATAACATCTAACTATTACAATACAAGTTCTATACATCAAATACAAACTTAGAGTATTTCAAAACATTCATATTACAAGATTACAGTTTATAAAATACAAACATTGACAATATAAAGTTTAAAACATCCTAAAGCCTTCCAGGACCTCCTACACCTGAATGATCATCTGCTCATGTACATAGTACAGTCATCCCAGTTCACAACACAACAAGAAAAGTAAGGACAAGCTAGTGAAAATAAAATTTTATAATATACACAATTAAATCAAAAGAGAAAACTAAATTACATGATCAATTTCTCAATTATTCAATCTTCAAATCCCAACATAAAACAATCACATAGATCTCACATGGATATACACATCTAGGATATTCAACAAACAACGTTTTTCGGAAGACCCGTATTAAGTAAGTCCTACTAGAGACTAACACCTGATCCAAAGATTACTAGCGAATCCAACTGAAAGGATCAAGGTAAGTTCAATACAACCTAAGTCATGCATCTCATATGTCAAGGTGTGCATGAACTCCCCCTTCAACTGCTCACCACTTGATATCTTAGTCTATATGTCTCAGATCATCATGAAGCTCAGAGATCTTTGTTACCACATAGGCATCAATACTTAATACACATCAAACATCAGTCCATACATTATCCCAAATGTATGAATTCAATTCCATACCATTTTCATCATTCATATATGATATATATCATTCAATCACATAACATTTTAAAATTCATAACATTCAAGAACCTTTCCAACATCAAAAATAATATTCAACTTCCAAACTATCAAAATCTAATATTTATACATGTTCACACAACATAAAATCAAACATTTTTATCAAATAACATTCCTGCAAGAGAAATTGAATATTGGGACCACGTCCCCTCCACATCCAGATCATCTAGCCTAGGGTGCTATTAAAATTTATCCGTTACCTTAATTGCTTGCTTTCCAAGCAATCTCTATAATTTTAGCCTCTTAGTTTGGATAAGCTTTAAAATATAAGGGCCTAATGCAAGTTATCCAAACAAAACAAAAATTTAGTATATAATAGAATAAGTTGAGAGGATTACTTTTCTCAACTGACCCCACTAAGGTTGATGACTAAATCATAAAGAAAAAAAGAGAATAAGGGATGTTTAGAGTAAAAATGAATTTACTCTATTTGAAAATATGATCAGGTAGAAATGTACCTTGACCCCTCAGCTACACCATGCCGTGGTTAAATTTTGGAATAGATGAGGTATGAAAGAGAAATTGAAGAGAGAAGGGAGAGAGAAAAGAATAGAGAGACAAAGTGAGTTGGGAAAAAAAGAAAAGAAATGAACGTGTGGTGTGGGGGGCACCATTTCTTTTTTACAGGGGGTTACAATTATCCCCAACAACAAAAACTTTTGTCCTCGAAAATTAGCTTACCAAGAAATATTAAGATATTATTCTCTTATCTTCTCTTTTATTGTTCAAGTGGAATCACATCATATGAGATTTCAAAATACTTTGACTATATCGATATTTCTACCATAAAGTTACCTTACTTGAGAATCCAAAGTTTTAACTGACTTCACTTTAAAAAAGAGATATTCTATTTAACTAAATTAGACATTAGAATATGATTGTGAACAATTATATATATTTCCTTAGTTGGGATACATGAAAGATATAATGAATGTTGGTTAACGGAAGAGATAAATAATTTTATAAGTAGTAGAACCTATTCTCTTAAGAATCTAGTAAGAACCTATGTATTTTGGAGTCATCTTCTTAGATATGATTGACGTATCTCTCAAAAAATCATGATTACCTATAGAGAAACTTAAAGGTCTTTTTCATTTATCTGCATCAGATGTCTGACTGATTGAAGATGTCTTTTAATCATCATAGTTCTTAAAATTTGGCTCACAGTTACTAATAATTGAAGTGATGAAAAATACACTGATTTTTTTTTTTTGACTAGCTTCCTCCTGGTGTATATCAATGAATGTTTCGATGTCTTTCTCCTCCATCTTAAATAGATGATCTAGGTCAACCCCATGATCTTCGAGTATTTCTCAATATTTCTACACAAACGTTCTTGTCAAATCGCCTAAGAGATTTTGATGTGACTTAACTCAATGATCCATGATTTTATTGTATTCTAACATGAATAGAGACATCTCACACCAACCTATGTTCATTTTCTTTCAAGTGCTCATATCGCTTGAGATGTGACTTCAACACAGGAGGTGTAGAGTGATTTGAATAGTTAGGCATTTGAACCCAACCAGACGGAACTTGTTTGGATATAATAGTGTTTGGTGATATGGTAGAAACATGAGTGATGGGAACCGTGGAAGGAGTAGAAACATAATTGTAACAAAACACATCAGGGTAAATAGGTTGACTGGTAGGTGTAGGAAACTCATAAATAGATTCCCTATTATCCTTAAATGATGTTGATTGATAAGGTGAAATATTTGATATAGAAACCATACTTGTTCCAACATAAACCTTTATAGAAAAAGAAGTTCAAAATTGAAGTCATTAAAATCATCAATTTAGTCATGAAAATATTAAATTAAGTATCATAACTTCAGAAACTACGAAATTTTTCTTTCAAAATTAAAAATATTTGGTATATGATGAAAATGTTTTAACTCTAGAATTTAAAAAAAAATAATATATATATATATATATATATATATATATATATATAATATCTTAATATAATGGGCAAGAGTTTGGGGTGGTAGTAGCTCGGTTCTCAGTTTGGGTTGAGGTCAGCTCGGTTATTAGACCCTAGGTAAGGGTTATGAGTTTGACCCAGTTTAGTTTTTGAGCCCGTAAGATATAAGGGGGTTGCCATTTGAGGGGGGGCTCATCTTATATGCTTATAGATAAGTGTGCGCAAGTAGTTATGAGAGATGCGTGTTTGTTATTTGTTACCTGTGCATGATTAGTTATTCGTTGGATGATAATACTTGTTGATAGTTGTTGTTAACCCTAAAGAGATAGGGACGTGCATGTATAACAGAATGTTGGCGTACGGTTTAACATCTGAAGATCATTGGTGCCCGTGGCAGGTGGTTTTCTGTTAGAGATATAAGATAATATGCTTATTTTCAGTTAAGATTTGTTGCTCTTAAGTGAGACTGTTGCATGTGTGGTTATAAAAGGGGCTTGAGACCCCAGGTGAAGGTATGTTGTTTTTGCACACTAAACTGAGAATTGTTACTTTTGTGAGCCCTCACTGACTTGATCATCGGAGTATAATCAACAGATAGGGCGTCCTCTTTCACAACGGAGCCACGAGTCAATCCCCAGTTGAGGTAGATCCAAGGGGAGGCGTTCAACCCAATCAACCGGCGGGAGAGTCAACCGGCGAGAACAGTTAACAACTTTCATAATACAATATCTAATAATGATGTATATTATTATTTTATTTCAAAGTTTTTTACTTTTATTTTTATTATTTAAATATAATATTTTATTATTAATAGGTTACCTTGTTATTTTTAAAAAAAAAAGTGTGTTGCAAATGATTATATTTTAATTTAAAATTCAAAATGTTAATTTTTCTTGTTTAGTTAAAGTTTTAAAAAATAACATTCACTCTATTAAGTGTTTTTTTTTTTTTTAAAATTTAAATGTTTGCAAGATTGTTTATGGGAAGAAAGTGAAAATCTCATTTTCTTACTTGTTGAATTTATATATATATATATATATATATATATATTATTTTATTTTTAATAATTTTAATATTTCCTAATAAAAATCATAATTTTCGTGATGAAGCATTATCAAATATCAATTATATAAGATTATTTTATGTGAGTATTCATTATGATTAACTAACGGACATATAGGCGCATGTGCATCTGCTTTTTTATTTTTATCATTTATGTATAGTTGTGTTTAATATTAAAAGTTAAATAAAAAATATCAATTAAACCAAAATAGCACCTGTGTATTTGTATTTTTTTTATCATTTATATATAATTATGTTTAATATTAAAAAATGTTAATTAAACCAAATAATTAGAAGAGATAAAAACTATAATTTTTAAGAGATAGAGATATGAAAAAAAAAAAAAAACTACTTCACTTCTGGTAGTAAGAATGTTTCCACATTTAATAAAGTGTTTTGTTCCAAGTTTGACACACTACTCCACATTTAAAATTTAAAATTGATAATTGTTTTTTACGAACTTATAGTATATTAGTTTTTTTTTTTTAAAAAGTTTTCAATTAATTATAAAAATAATTAGTTATTTAGCAAATATTTAAAAAATAGGAAATGACTGAAATATCCTAAAAAAACCACCCCTCCACCCCTCTTTCATTTTCAAAACCACCCTTATACCAAATGTTTTAGAAAAAATAGGAATGAGGCAATGCCCATGATAATGAAATAAAATCAAATATTGATATAAGGATAAAATATGAAAATAATTGAGAGCAGTTAAAGAGACATCCCTTTATATATATAGGTATAGATTAAAAAATTATATGAATAATTAAATTAAAAGGAGTTCAAAATATAGAAATAAAATTAGAAGATGACTATAACACTAGGAAACAAATATCATATTGAAAAAATGGTTAAACCTCAATTTTTGAACCTTAAATTCTAAAAATTATAAGGAAGAATTTGTAGGTAAAATACCTCATTATTAGTAGAAATCAATTCATCACCAGTCAAGCCAAACATCTCATTGATATCATCATCCGTCATAGAAACGAGGTCATCGTCTCTTTTCTCCTCATTGGTTAATCCTAATATCCTATCTATTTCATCATCAATAGAAATGATATCACTATTATCATTATTGATTTCACAATCAATTATAGAAACAACATAATTTTTTGGTTAGTCATTATTCTTCTCTTTTTTTTAATCAATAATCACTTCAACTCAATACTATTTTTGTTCTCACTTATACTTACTTCTTTGAAATATGTTTTCTCATCACACTCTTCTTCTATTAATAAGAAATGGTTGGAGTGAGAAGAAAATTTTAAAATTATTGGGTTTCATTATTTTTTTTGTACATGTATTGGGCAGGAGTTCAACCCTCGGTTTTAGGTTGGTAGTAGCTCGGTTCTCGGTTTAGGCTAAGGTTAGCTCGGTTATTGGACCCTGGGTAAGGGTTACGAGTTTGACCCAGTTTAGTTAATGAGCCCGTAAGATATAATGGGGCTACCATTTGAGAGAGGCCTATTGTATATGCTTATAGATAAGTGTGCGCGTGTTTGTTACTTGTTACGTGTCCATGTTTGTTATTTGTTGCATGTTAATTACGTATTAATGCCTGTTGATAGTTGCTATTAACCCTAAAAGATAGGGACATGCAGTTAAAACAGAATGTTGGCCTGTGGTTCGCACCTGAAGATCATTAGTGCCTATGATAGGTGGTTTTTCTGTTAGAGATAAAAGATTAACGTGCTTAGTATATTTTCAGTTAAGATTAAGTTCTCTCAAGCGAGAACTGTTGCATGTGCAGTTATAAAAAGGGCCTAAGATCCTAAATGAAGGTACGCTATTTTTGCACACTGAACTGAGAATTGTTACTTTTGTGAGCCCTCACTGACTTGATCGTCGGAGTGTAGTCAACAGATAGGGCGCCCTCTGTCACAACGGAGCCATATTTGAATAAGCAAATAGATATGTGATCACATATTCAGAAGGAGGTGCATTCAGCTTAAGTCAACCGACGAAAGAGTCAACCGGTGAGAACATTTGGCACCCACTGTGGGACCCGATAAAAACTGATCCCATCTACAATTGTGTTGAGTTTTCTAACGTGATAAGGAACACAAGGCAACGTCCACTATGATCTGAAGGGAGAAAATGATGAGAACCAAGTAGAGAAGGCGCCTGAGGCCCAATCCCAACAAGCCCAAGCCTAACCTCTAAGCTCAACACCTACCATGCCTCAGAGGGTTACTAGGAGTAGGGCCAGGACTTTGGGAGATGAGCATCAATTGATGTCTCTTTTTGTAATTGCTTTAGAATATGTTTTAAATAAAACATAAAAGGAGGGTGTGAATAGGAGTTTAGGGCTTAGGAGTAGAAATAGGAAAGTCACACCTTCCATGTGACTAGGTAGGCGCCATTTTCAAATGGCATGGCATTTGAATCTCCCTTTCTTTTCTCTCTTCAAATCCAACCCTCTCATGCTATAAATAGAGATGCTTGGTTCATGTAATTACAAGTTGAATTTTAAGTAAAGTTACTATACACATTTTGTGTGAGATTAGTGAGAATTGTTCTCCTAGCTTTAGTCTTATCTTGTGAGTTTTGGGAGCTCTCAAGTGGTGGCATCTGCACTCATCTTGGAGCATTTCATCCTCTCAAGTGGCGTGTTCTTCCCTTCCATGTCTTCAACCACATAAGTTTTCCTATCTTCCATCTTACAATTTCAATTCCATTCCATCTTAATTTTTAATCATGTATTGTGTTGTTGTTCTTGTTTTCAATTCTTATTTGATTGTTCTTCCTCTTCAATTAGCGTTTCAATTCTGTTTTTTTAACTCTGTTTTGTTTCTATTTTACCGCACCTATTCATCCATTCATTAATCACTTTTAATTGTGTTTTTCCTTTGATCTTTGGAAATGAACCTTCACATCTACTTAACACTTGTTAAGTTAATGTCCAGTGGGAATTTTCCTTAGATTTCTCACCTAATTTGCTTAAGAATCTTGATCATAATTCTAAAATGTGTCACCTAATGAATCAATCTAAAATCAACTCACATCATGTGGTATCAAGAGCTATGGTGTTGTTTTGTTCATTTTGAGTTGATTTGGCACTTTACATTCAAGCAATTTAAATTCTAGCACCTTTATTTTCAAGCACCTTTACTTTTTTGTCATTTTTTTTCCTTGCTTTTAATTTTCCAGCACCTATTTTCTTGCAGAATTTTTTTTCCAGCACCTTATATTCATTGCATTTTTCATTTTGAATATGTTCCTTGTTATGCCTTCTTTGATCTTGCTTTTTACTTTAAGTCTTATGTTCATTAGTGTTTTAGGTGTTCTTATTTTGATTCTACTTACTTGCTTTTAATTTTGAAAGTTTGCTAAGTGTTTAGATACTAGTTTTAGTAGAGGTTGATTTAAAGTTCCAAACATGATTTCAAGTGTTCAATTATATTGAATCCTACACTAAAATTTTTGTGCAAATTGAATGATCTTCAAAATTGTTATGATGCATTCTATGGATCTTTATTTCCATATTTCAATTTAGTTTTACAAAAAAAAAAAAGAGAGCAAAACAGTACCGTTTGCACTACAAAACAGTTTGGTACTGCACTTATTCATTTCCTTTGCACATCAATTTCATTTTCAAATTTGGATTCAAATTGATTGGCAAATTGTTATCTACTTTGTGGAATTTTTGATCCTTTTGCTTTTACAAGTTCTATAGCATTAAAAAAGTTTCTTAATTACAAGTTTAGTAAGTTTCTTAGTGTCTTCTTGTGTGCCTTTTCTTGATTGTCTTCCTTTCTTAAGTTTTGTCATAATCTCTTGTTCAAACTTTGGTTTAGCTATTTCTTGTTTATACCTTTTCTTGCTAGTCTTTTCTTTGTTTCCTCAAGTTTTGTGCTAATTTTCCTCTAAGAAAAGTGTTGTTTGCTTTGGCATATTTCACTTGAGAGTTATTCCATCCACAAGTGAGACTTTGGCTAAGGAAAGAAAATTTTCTTGGAGTGGTTGAGTGCTCTTTTTCTACATTGCCACTAGCTACTTTGCTTCTAACTTGATTTTTTCTAATTGTTTGTTCTTTGTGTTTGTGTTTGTTTGTTATTATGGCTAATCTTTCAAGTGGAGAATCATCTAAGCCACATTCTCCTAAAAAAGCTTTCCTTATTGGAGAATTGAAGGAAGCTAAAAGAACCATTGCACAAAAGGAGGAGGAAATGAGACAAATGGAGGAGAGATTACAAAGATTGAAGTTGGTGTATGAAAGACCTCATCACAACCATGGGAGAAGACATCATCATAGGCATGCATCAAGGAGTTCTCAAAGTTATGGTGGACATAATAAAGAAGCCGAATGAAGGATGCATAATTTTAAAGATAGGCGCCAACATGTGGCAAAGCCTTATTTACCATTTGTAAAATTGCCTAGTTTTAGTGGAGATGGAGATCCTAATGTGTATTTAGGTTGGGAGGCTAAAGTAGAATAAATTTTTCATGTACATGAGGTCTAAGATGACCAAAGAGTTAGGTTAGCCTCCTTAGAATTTATGGACTATGCCATGCAATGGTGGCACAAAACTCTGATGGACATTGGGCTAAACAAGAGACCGCCCGTGGTCTCTTAGGATGATTTAAAAGTTTGCATGCGTGCTAGATTTGTGCCTCCACACTATAGGAAAGACCTCTTGTTGAAGCTCCAATGGTTTCATCAAGGCACACAAAGTGTGGATGCTTATTTTAAGGAACTTGAAACAATTTTGATTAAAGTTGACATGCATGAAAGTGAGGAGTCTAAAATAGCTAGGTTTGTAAGTGGCTTGAGAAGATAAATTCAAGATGTGGTGGAATTATGAGTATTCTTCTTTAGAAAAATTGGTTCACCTTGCCATCAACGTTGAATCACAACTTTCAAAGAAAACCTTTTCAAAAACTACTCATAATGATGGCTTTTACCATTCATCTTGGAAAAACAATAACAAAAATTCTTCAAATTTTATCAAAGAGTCCACTTACAAAGCTAGGGATTCTAAACTCTCATCTTCCACTCCTAAGTCTCCAACTAAAACATCAAGTAGGAAGTGTTTTAAATGTTTAGGCTATGGTCACATTGCTTCTAATTGTCCTTTCAAACGTTATATGATGATGCATGATGGGGTGGTGGTGAGTGATCATAGCTCCCAAAAATCTAGGTCTCCCAATTCTTCTAGCGCCCCAAGTGAGGAATGAAGTGAATCTCCATGTGAAGGCGACTTATTAGTAATGAGACGAATGCTAGGAAAAGTTTTGAAACCCTTTGATGAAAGTCAAAGAGAAAATATTTTCCATACTCGATGTCTCATTAATGATAAGTTGTGTTCATTGATAATGGATGGGGAGAGTTGTTCAAATGTGGCAAGCATAAGAGTAGTAGATAAGCTTGGATTGTCTACTATCTCTCATGCAAAGCCCTATAAGCTTCAATGGCTCAATGAGGAGGGGGAGATCATAGTGAACAAACAAGTCCTCATAGCCTTTTCCATTGGCAAATATAAGGAAGAGGTATTATGTGATGTTGTACCTATGGAAGCCACTCATATTCTTTTAGGTAGGCCATGGAAATTTGATCAAAAAACTATTCATGATGGCCTTACCAACAAAATTACTTTCAACTTCCATGGGCATAAGATCACATTAAAATCTCTCTCACAAAAGGAAGTCCATGAGGACCAGCTTAAAATGAGAGAAAAGAGAGAGAGATTGAAAAAGAAAAAAGAAATCCAAGAGAAGCCTTCTCATTTCCCATCTAGAGGTCAAAAAGGTAATGCTCCCCCAAAGGAATATGTTTTTAGCTATCCCTAGGACCCTTGAGGGTGAGTTGGTAGTAGATAGTCCTTCATGTTTGGCAAATTTGGTAAAGGAATTTGATGATGTTTTTCATGATCCCCCAAAAGGGTTACCTCCTCTAAGGGGCATTGAGCACCAAATTGATTTCATACCCGGTGCCTCTTTACCAAATAGGCCTGCATGTAAGACCAATCCTACTGAGTCCAAGGAAATTCAACAACAAGTAGAGGACTTAATAGACAAGGGGTGGGTGCAAGACAGCATGAGTCCATGTGCTATGCCTGTGATTCTCGTCCCTAAAAAGGATGGGAGTTGGAGGATATGTAGGAATTGTCGCACCATTAAGAACATAACCATCAAGTATATGCATCCCATTCTTAGATTGGACAACTTGTTGGATGAATTACATGGGTCTCAAATATTTATCAAAATTGATCTTAAAAGTGGTTATAACCAAATCCGGATTAAACCGGGGGATGAATGGAAAACCGCCTTTAAGACCAAGTTTGGTCTATATGAGTGGTTAGTCATGCCTTTTGACTTGACTAATGCACCGAGTACCTTCATGCGACTCATGCACTATGTCTTAAGACCTTTCATTGGCAAGTTTGTTGTAGTTTATTTTGATGACATACTCATTTATAGCTTGTCTTTAGAGGATCATGAGCAGCATGTTAGGGAAGGCTTAGAAACCCTTAGGAAGGAGAAGTTGTATGCTAATCATGCTAAGTGTTTGTTTGCACTAGATCATATAGAATTCTTAGGGTTTGTTGTGAGTTCTAAAGGGGTGCATGTAGACAAAGAAAAGGTTGCAACAATTCAACATTGGTTGACCCACCAATGTTACTGAGGTACGAAGTTTTCATGGACTTGCTAGTTTTTATAGGCGGTTTGTGAAAGACTTTAGTACCATTGCTGCACCTCTAAATGCCATAGTAAAGAAGGATGTGGTTTTCAAATGGGGACAAGAACAAATTGAGGCTTTTGAAACTTTGAAAGAAAAATTGACTAAGGCCCCCATTTTAGCCCTTCCTAACTTTGCTAAGACATTTGAAATAGAGTGTCATGCCTCTAACATAGGCATTGGGGCTGTCCTCCTTCAAGAGGGCCATCCCATAGCTTATTTCAGTGAGAAGCTCAAGGGGAGTAATCTCAATTACTCCACTTATGATAAAGAACTTTATGCTCTTGTTCAAGCCTTGCAAACTTGGCAACATCCTAAGGAATTTGTGATACATAGTGATCATGAATCCCTTAAATATTTGAAAGGCCAAAGCAAGCTTAATAAGAGACATGCTAAGTGGATGGATTTTATTGAGCAGTTTCCTTATGTGATCAAACACAAACAAGGTAAAATTAATGTGGTTGTTGATGCACTTTCAAGAAGATATACCTTGTTAAATGTTTTGGATGTTCAATACCTAGGTTTTGATCACATAAACGAACTCTATCATGATGACCTTGATTTCTCTCTTATCTATCAAGAGTGTTCCAAAGGAGGACACAAAGACTTTTTCATACATGGTTTTCTTTTCAAAGGAAAAAGGCTTTGTGTTCCCCAAGGATCTTTAAGACAATCTCTTGTTAGAGAGGCACATGAGGGTGGGCTTATGGGACACTTTGGGGTAGCCAAGACTTTAGATACATTGCATGAGCATTTCTTTTGGCCCCACATGCGCAAATCCGTACATAGCTTCTGTGATAAATGCATAGCATGTAGGAAGGCTAAGTCTAAAGTGCAACCCCATGGTTTATATACCCCTCTTCCTATCCCTAATATGCCTTGGGTAGATATTTCAATGGATTTTATTCTAGGTCTTCCCAAGACATCTCGGGGTATGGATTCTATCTTTGTGGTAGTGAACCGCTTTTCTAAAATGGCTCAATTTATTTCATGCCACAAAGTAGATGATGCTTGTTTTATTGCAAATCTCTTCTTTAAGGAAGTAGTTCGTTTGCATGGGCTTCCTAGAAGTATTGTATCTGACAGAGATTCCAAGTTCTTAAGCCACTTTTAGAGGACTTTGTGGGAAAAACTTGGAACAAAACTCTTGTTTTCTACTACTTGCCACCCCCAAACTGATGGTGAAATTGAGGTGGTTGATAGAACTTTGGGTTAAATGTTAAGATGCCTTATTTCTGGGAACCCAAGTGTATGGGAAAATTTACTACCTCATATTGATTTGCCTATAATAAAGTAGTAAATTCTACCACTACCCATTCTCCTTTTGAGGTTATTTATGGGTTCAATCCCCTTACACCTCTTGACCTTCTTCCAATTCCTGTAGTTGATGAGCTGTTGTGCAAAGATGGTTTTGAAAAAGCTTTTTTTATTAAAGACTTGCACCACCACATCAAGCTGCAAATTAAAAAGAAGGTCGGCAAGTATTCTGAACTTGCCAACAAAAGGCGCAAGGCATTAATCTTTGAACCTGACGATTGGGTTTGGCTACACTTGAGGAAGGATTGATTCCCTACTCAAAGGAAGTCTAAACTTATGCCTCGCGGTGATGGTCCTTTCCAGGTCATCAAGAGGATTAATGATAACGCCTATGAGTTAGATATGCCTGATATATACCTTGGTAGTAATTCTTTTAATATCAATGATCCAACTCCTTTCTCTGCAGGTCTTCCAAATTCGTGGACGAATTCTCTCCAACCCGGGGAGCATGATGAGGACCAAGTAGAGAAGGCGTCTGAGGCCCAAGCCCAACAAACCCAAGCCCAAATTGGGGCCTAAGCCCAACCTATGAGCTCAACACCCACCATGCCTTAGAGGGTTACTAGGAGTAGGGCCAGGACTTTGGGAGATGAGCATCAATTGATGTCTCTTTTTGTAATTTCTTTAGAATAGGTTTTAAATAAAACATAAAAGAAGGGTGTGAATAGGAGTTTAGGGCTTAGGAGTAGAAATAGGAAAGTCACACCTTCCATGTGACTAGGTAGGTGCCATTTTCAAATGGCATGGCATTTAAATTTCCCTCTCTTTTCTCTCTTCAAGTCCAACCCTCTCATGCTATAAATAGAGGTGCTTAGTTCATGTAATTACAAGTTGAATTTTAAGTAAAGTTACTATACACATTTTGTGTGAGATTAGTGAGAATTGTTCTCTTAGCTTTAGTCTTATCTTGTGAGTTTTGGGAGCTCTCAAGTGGCGGCATCTACACTCATCTTGGAGCATTTCATCCTCTCAAGTGGCGTGTTCTTCCCTTCCATGTCTTCAACCACATAAGTTTTCCTATCTTTCATCTTACAATTCCAATTCTATTGCATCTCAATTCTTAATTATGTATTGTGTTGTTGTTCTTGTTTTCAATTCTTATTTGATTGTTCTTCCTCTTCAATTAGCATTTCAATTCTATTCTTTTAACTCTGTTTTTGGTTATGTTTTGTGTCTGTTTTACAACACCTATTCTTCCATTCATTCATCACTTTTAATTGTGTTTTTCCTTTGATCTTTGGAAGTGAACCTTCAATCTACTTAACACTTGTTAAGTTAATGTCAAGTGGGAATTTTCCTTATATTTCTCACCTAATTTGCTTAAGAGAATCTTGATCCTAATTCTTAAAAGTGTCACCTAATGAATCAATCTAAAATCAACTCACATCAGCGAGGCCTCCACTTTGCAGCAAATCATGGAAATCATGAGAGCATTCCAAACAGCAAATGAAGAAGCCAAGGCTAACCAGTCGAGGCTGTATGATGGGTGTTTGGTCGGCTTCACGGGAGATCGGGTAGAAGGACGAGGGTATGTTAAGCTAAGGACAACCTTCGTTGATGAAAATGCGGCCAGGGCCATCAGCATCAGGTTGGGCGTAGTAGCCTCCACAGCTCATTTGAGGATGAGGCTGCCTTCAGAGGAGGGAGGAGTAATCATCATAAAGGCCAACCAAAAGGCGGCCAGAAAGTGCTACGAGAGTAGTCTTAAGAATCGAGGGAAGATTTACGCAATCGCGTAGTCAAGGTGCTCAGGAATGGAGCGTATAGACTAGAGATCCTGGAGGGGGAAGCCATTCCTCGAGCATGGAGCGTGGCAAACCTCAAGTTGTATTTCAGCTAAGATATTCTTGCTTAATGCTTTCTTTTTGAAAAATGTGTGATAAATTTGTTCTTGGAAGATGATGCATTTAGCTTTGTTGATTTATTTGAATTGGCACATGGTAAGTTGACCTAGCTCGGTATAAGTACGAGCATAGACACTCCGTGGAATTGATTTGTTTGTTGATTTGCTTAAGTATAGGTAAGTCATACTAGCTCGGTGTCAGTACAACCACTCAAGTATGGGCACCCCGTGAGTAAATGATTACCTAGTGGCAAGTAAGACGGGGGGGCTTGTGTACTTACTGGACATGAGTGCTTGAGTGCTCGGGACCTCAGCTATTGGGCCCAAAGGGTGCGTCACGAGTTTGGCCTAGATGTTGGTGAGTCCAGAAAAGGTAATTAAGATAAAATATATAATTGTTATTATCATATTATTTTGAAGATAAAATATAAAGAGATATTTTATCTGTTGTCATATTATTCTGAAGATAAAATATAAAGAGATATTTTATTTGTTGTGATATTATTCTGAAGATAAAAGATAAAGAGATATTTTATCTATTGTGATATTATATTTTATCTGTTGTGATATTATATTTTATCTGTTGAGATATTATATTTTATCTATTGTGATGTTATTCTGAAGATAAAATATAAAAAGATATTTTATCTGTTGTGATATTATTCTAAAGATAAAATATAAAGAGATATTTTATCTATTGTGATATTATTCTGAAGATAAAATATAAAGAGATATTTTATCTGTTATGATATTATTCTGAAGATGAAAGATATAATTATTATTGTTTAAATATGTTATCATAATAACAAATATATGTAAATTTGTTATCATGTTATTCTGAAGATAACATAAGTGATTATTTTCTTTTAATTTGTTGTGATATTAGTTTGAAGATGAAATATATAATTATTATTGTTTAAATCTGTTATCATATTATGAAAATAATGGATATATGTAAATCTGTTATCATGTTATTCTGAAGATGTGAATGATTAATTATCATTTAATTCTTTTATGATATTATTATCATCATCATTATCATGATCTTTCACACGAGAGAAATTATTCTTGTTACTGGATATAGAGTGTAGTAGTGTAAGAGTACATGTATAGAAAAGTTCTGGCAAGGAAAGAATTGGTATTTAAGCTCGTCCGTTAGTTACCGACCTATCTTTCTTGGGAACTTACCTGGTGTACTAGTTCACGGTCTACAATCATTGTTCTAGTAAACATTATTATTCATAATGTATATTTTGATTTTAACTCTATGGCAAAAGAAAGAAGGAGATTATGCAACAAAGATCAAACACTTTGAAAATTTTGTCATAACTGATGTGTCGAGAATGACAAAGGATTATGTCCTACTGTAGCTCGACAGTAAAAGGCAGTACAACACCAAACTTTTATACTATACAGGACCATAAAAGTGTTGGACGACGGAACTTATCGGCTAGAAATTTGAGACGGTGGAGTCATCCCACGAACTTGGAATGTAGCAAGCCTCAGGAGTTTTTTAATGAGGTCACCAAGTAATAAATTTGTTTTTGGAAATTTACGGGGTGAAATTATCCGATTGAGCACATGGTAAGACGACCTAACTCGGAGCAAACGTAGCTACCCAAGTATAGGTGCCCTGTGAGATAAATTGACTTGAAACAGGTGTGGTCATTCGAACTAGCACATGGTAAGACAACCTAGCTCGGAGTAGATGTAGCTATCCGAGCAGGCGCCCTGTGAGGTGAGTTATCCTGGAATAGATGCAGTAGGACAACTTGACTCGGGGGCAAGTGTAGTCAAAGCTCATCCTCTGACCAAGCTTGAGCTTAGATTATCCTGATTAAGTTGAAGTGATAGGTTGCTTGACCGATTACAAGCGTGTCGGTCAACAAAAGGTACTCGAGATGACACATGATACGACGACCTTTCTCGGAGATTTTTTGGACTAAGCGCCTTGGGTGTAAAGTAATTACCATCGGCAGATAAAATGACCTTCCTTAGGAAGTCGCCCTACAGGTAAAGTTGCATAGATGAATCATCTAGCTTAGCACATGGTAAGTCGGGCTAACTCGGCGTGTGAGTAATCACTCGAGTCTAGGTGCTCTGTGGGATGAGTAAAGTTTTATAGATGAATCATCCGAATTAGCACGAGGTAAGTCGGGCTAACTCGACATGTGAGTAATCACTCGAGTCTAGGTGCTCTATGGGATAAGTAAAGTTGCATAGATGAATCATCTGGCTTAGCACATGGTAAGTTGGGCTAACTCGGCATGTGAGTAATCACTCGAGTTTATGCGCTCTGTGGGATGAGTGAAGTTGCACAAACAAATTATCCGATTTAGCACAGGATAAGTTGGGCTAACTCAATGTGTGAGTATTCACTTGAGTTTAGGCGCTCTGTGAAATGAGTACAAGTTGCATAGTTTAATCATCCGATTATATGCTAACAAATAAGTCGACCTTTCTCGGTAGGGTTGCCCAAGTAGGCGCCCTTCAAAGGAGTAGTGTGACTAGGTCATGTAATCGCATAGTAAGCTGGGCTAGTACGCTGAAAGAACGATCACGCCCAGAAAGGTGCAGCTATCCTAGTACGCACTATGAGAAGCAGTGCTTGGCAAGATCAAGGTAGGTGACCCTCACCCAAGCTTGTGGAATACACCTGTATATGTCGAGTTTGAGCATTAGCTCGTAGTGGCTATAGGGTGTAGTCTAGCAAAAAGTTAGTTCTTTGTTAAAGTTGAATTCTTGTTATCTTTGTTATTCCATGTTGAAACAAGTTAGCTTAAGTGATAAGTTATTCGTATGTGTAGTTGTTATACTTAAGTGCATGTGCATTAGTATAAATTACTATACTTAAGCTAGTCAAGATTTATTATGGCATGCATTTACAAAGTTTTCAAGGCATCTTGATACAAACCAAGACAACAAGAAGATGACCAAGGATGCACACTACGAAAGGTCATCTCAACATTCAAGTGAAGACCTCACTAGAGGGAGAAATGGACAAAGACCAAAGCATCTCAAGTTCTTCCTGCTGGTCTTCTTAAGAATAAAACAAGTTGTAAATAATTTGGGTTCACTTTGGGGATCCAAATAGTAAATATAGGCTAGAATAAGGTGCCTTTAGCATAATAAGGGGTGTAGTTTTCATTTTAGCTTGTTCCCAGCCCTTTAGAAGGGCATTTTGACCTAGTTTCTAGAAGGACAAGCCTAGGATGTGGGATTGACTTAGTCAAAACCTAAGGCTGCCCATTTTTTCCCTTTTCCCATCCTACCCCTCTTCCTTGTTTTCCAAGGATCCTTCACCTAAAAATAGGAGGCCTACCCATTGTATTTTTCAAGTTGAAATTGAAATAGAGTTACTCTGCACAAATATTGTGTGAGCTCCATTCCATTTATGTTCTTCTCTCTTTTACTCTTATTTGTTGCTCTCGATTTTGGGCTCATTGTTATGAGTTTGGTTCATCGTGTGGTTGGCCTTGATCACCATTGATGTTTCCTAGTTTTCTTTCTTCAATTCCGCAATTGCATCTCATCTTTACTATATCTTGTTTTTTCATCTTTGCCTCTGTGAAGTGAACCTTCACACTTACTTAACCACTTGGTTAAGTTCGTGTCCAGTGGGAATCTTCCTTAGGTCCTCACCTTTAATTGCTAAAATCTCAATCCTAAAGTAAAGTGTCACTTTAAATGAAAACATCTAAAAATCAACTCACATCATGTGGTTATCAGAGCTTTGATTTTTTAGCTTATATTGTTGTGAGTTGATTTGGCACTTTACTTTCTTGCACCTTTAATTTCTTGTCTTTACAACCTTACAATTTAATTTCAGCCCTTTATTCTTTCTTGCAATTTCATTCGGCCTTTTATTATCCATAGCTTTGTTTCGCTTTTGGGATTATTATTTTGTGTCTTTTGTTATTGTCTCTTTTTGCCTTGAGTCATACGTTCTTAGTGTTCTAGGAGTCCTTACTTTGCTTCTACTTATTTTTGCTTTTAATTGTGAAGATATAAAAGTAACTAGAAATTTGTTTTGAATAGAAGTTGATTGAGTTCCATACATAGATTTCAAGTGTTCATTTAAATTGAATCCCAAACTTTCTTTTTTATGACAATTGGAAGTGAATGAAAATATGCATGATAAGAATTATGGATGTCCTTACTCCATAAACCAAAAACAAGGATACAAAAAAAAAAAAGTTTACACAATATCACTTTCTTTTGTTGTCAAGCTTTATATACTAAAAAGAGGATTCTTTTTATTTGGAAAATTAATTTCATCTTTGTGGAATTTGATTCTTTTGCTTTTACAATTTCTAGCAAAAGTAATACTTCATAGTTAAGGGTTAAGTAAGTATCTTAGAGTCTTTTTGTGTGCCTTTTTCTTGCTTGTCTTTCTTCAAAGTTTTGTCTTAATCTCTTTCTCAATTTTGGTTTAGCCTTTTCCTTGCTTAAGCTTTTTCTTGATTGTCTTTTATTTTCTTCATAAAGTTTTGTTGTAGTTTCCATTAAGTTCAAGTGTTTAAGGCTTTGACCTTTTTCATTTAAGAGTTTTCAACCTCAAGAAAGACCTTTAGTGAAGTGGAATAATTTCTTTGAAGTGCTTTGAGTGTTCTTTTCTTGAATTTCACCAAAAGTGACACAAACATGAGGGGTGCTTAAATTGTTTTCACTAATTGTTTGTTTCCTTTGTGCAAAAATTATGGGTCATTTGTCTTTAAGTGAATCTTCAAAACCGTAATCATATCACAAAGCCCACCTTTTCGGAGAACTTGTGGAGGTCAAGAAGCGAATGGTCCACAAAGACGAGAAAATAAGCCACTTAGCGAAAAGATTGCAAAGACTAGAAGAAGATCAAGCGAGGCAAAATCAAGAAAGGAGATTGGAAACTCTCGTAAGAGATTTCAAAAAAACGATTAGGCTTTGGAAAAAGGGAACCCCTAGGTGGCTTCCGATTATACCAAGAACAAGAAACAATGATAGAGAATATGATAGACAATTAAGAGAAGGAAACAAGGTGCATATATTATTCATATCTCAAATAATAGTTCAATACTCTATTTATAGAGTACTAAAGATTACAAATCATAGAGATAAGTTATGCTAATTAAATCCCAACTAATGATAAATGATAAAAACTACTAATTAAATCCCAATATCTACTAATTAAATCTTAACAACCCAACAATAATATTAATCAAATCCCAAAACTTTAGGATATAACAATGCCCTCCCCACAACAACATTCTTGCCTTCAAGAATGGAACAATGGGTATTTCATCTTCAAATGAAATTATCCTTCTTAAGCATATCAGTTAAGGGTGTAGCAATGACGCCATACCCTCGGACAAATCTTCTATAATAGACAGCTAAGCCCAAAAGCCCTCTTAATTGTTTTAAGGTTCATGGTAGAGGCCAGCTTACGATGGCATTCAAAGGAGCAATCATATCAATTATGCACCCATATTTTTTTATCCATTTGGGTATCTAAGAAATTGTGAGTGCTGCCACTATCAATGAGAATATGTAAAGGTCATTTTTTATGATATCCAGTTATTCTCATAGTTTTGAACCCAACCACTCTCGTTAATGCGTTGACTGAGATTTGTTGTTCTTTCCTTTGCAATAATTCAGTCACATCACTAGGAGGACTATCATGTGAGTCATCTTCCTCCATCTCCATGACGTGAAGCTGTAATTTCTTGTGTATCCTATTGTGCTCCATTGAGTAGGGTTCATCACAAAAATAACGAAGACCTTTAGCTCTACGTTCTGCTATGAACTTCAGTGTTAAGTGGCGTGTTGGTTTGGGTTTGGGGGCCGCATTGATTGGAGCAGACGACGATATAGGCACTGGTGTTGGACCCAAGACTCCCCTGTGGAATTTGGCCATCAAATTGCTTGAATTGGCTGCTTCATACGTCCTGGCCAAGGTAAACGCATGTTGTAGAGATTTAGGTTGGAACATTCTTACCATCATCTGGATTTCTTTCTTTAATCCACCAAGGAAGCACCTTAGAATATGATCATCAGATAACTTCAATCTTGTAATGATTGAATCGAACTCTTCATGATAGGCATGAAATGAAGTCTTTTGTCATAGATGCATCAACTCGGCTATGGGATCATCGCCAATTGCACTAAACCACCTGTTGTCATTTGAGAGGCCATGGGGTCCTTCTCCTCAAGATTGAGTAAGTAATTCCTGCATGGTGTCTTTCATAGAAAGAGTCAAGGTTTCCTGCAATGTAGTCGTGAGTTCCATCAACCTAGTAATTCCTTTAATCTTCCATCTCCTTAGCAGCTTAAGCTGAGCGTGTTGAATCTGCCATTAAAAGTATTGGAAGGTCCAAGATGATACTAATTGTAAGAATGATTGTGTGTACAAGCGTCTTGGTCCTCTCGTAAGAGATTTCGAAGAGCGATTAGGCTTTGGACAAAGGGAACCCCTAGGTGGCTTCCGATTATACCAAGAACAAGAAACAATGATAAAGAATATGATAGAGAATTGAGAGAAGGAAACAAAGTGCATATATTATTCATATCTCAAATAATAGTTCAATACTCTATTTATAGAGTACTAAAGATTACAAATGATAGAGATAAGTTAGGCTAATTAAATCCCAACTAATGATAAATGATAAAAACTACTAATTAAATCCTAACTAATTAAATCCCAATATCTACTAATTAAATCTTAACAACCCAACAATAATATTAATCAAATCCCAAAACTTTAGGATATAACATATATATATATATATATATATATATATATATATATATATATATATATATATATCCCTCTTTTTTAATTTTATATTAGTAACAACAAATCAAAATTAGTGATTTACTGTCAAATGAAACAAATAAGGTAATTGGTAATTATTTTAATATAATTAAGTTTATTGTGTTATAAATTTGGATTTGTCTAAAATATTTTTTATTGTAATTAAATAAAAGAGATAAAAACTATATTGCATGACAGTTTTAAAGTTCTTTTACCATATTGCATGACATTTGTAAATTTCATGACTGCAAACTTAAAAATAAATTTATTATTCTGTAAATTTATCATATTGCATGACATTTGTAAATTGCATGACATTTGTAAATTGCATGGCATTTGTAAATTTAACTTATCGGCTATGTTTTTCACAATATATCAATAGATGCACTTAGATAATTTATAAATTATATTCCTGGTAGTGTTAATAGGTACACTTAGATAATTTATAAATTATATTCCTGCTAGTGTTAATAAAAGTAAAATCACTAATTAATTGTATCCACTAAAATAGTGGTTACAAACTGTAAACATTTTTTTTCAAATTTAATATTAACTTTCTCTTTAGTTTTAAATTTAAGTAATTATAAAATGAAAAAATAACCAAAATTAAATAATAAAATGAAATATTAATATAAGAATAAAATAAGAAAAAAATTGTGTACACAACTGTTATAATGGGGAATGCCTTTATATAGTATAGAAAAAATAGTTAAAATGGGGAATTCCTTTATATATAGGTATAGATATAATTTAAAAAATTACATATGATTAATTAAATTAAAAGGGTTCAAAATATTGAAATAAAATTAGTGGAGAATCCCTTTATATATAGGTATAGATATAAATTAAAAAATTATATATGACTAATTAAATTAAAAGGGGTTCAAAATATTGAAATAAAATTAGAAGATGATTAAGGAAACAAATATCATATTGAAAAAATGGTTAAACCTTAATTTCTGAACCTTAAATCCTAAAAAATATAAGAAAGAATTTGAACATATAAAATAGCTCCTTATTACTAGAAATCAATTCATCACCAGTCAAGTCAAACATCTCATTGATATCATCGTCACTCATAGAAATGATGTCATCTTTTTGCTTCATCGATTAACCCTAATATGCTATCGATTTCATCATCAATAGAAATGATATCACTATTATCATTATTGGTTTCACAATCAATTATAGAAATGACATCATTGTTTTGGTTAATCATTGTTCTTCTCTCTTTTTCAATCAATAATCACTTCAACTCAATACTATTTTTGTTCTCTCTTATACTCTCTTCTTTGAAATGTGTTTTCTCAATCACACTCTTCTTCTATTTATAAGAGATTGTTGGACTGAAAAGAAGATTTTAAATAATATTTGTCTGTTAAAATTAAATGATTTTAATTAATATATATAACTTAATTATTATTCTTTATATTTAAATATGTGAAGCAATTTGTAACATCCCTAATTTCTACTCATTTATATAACAACTACCTCATAAATATTTAATTAACAAAATCCTTCATTTAAAAGTAAAACGGTAATATTTAATTAACATACAATTACAACTATCTTATAATTGTCTCTCAAAAGAAACATCCCTCCTCGCAGGGAGTTTAATTTATACATCAAAACTTTCCAAACTAAAAGAAAACAATTCAAATCTAAAACGATCCTTTTCTCCAACTGCTCACTGAGGAGCTCTAACACCTGCAACATCGTCTGCTCCCGTGTAAATACACGATCATCACAGATTTAAAGAAAACAAACACAAAACAAAGCACAGGGTAAGCTAACTATTTTTAAAACTTCATATATAAAACTTTTCATCAACATAAACCATCAAATATTTACACATTTCACAATCTCATCAAGTGTCTATCATTTCACATAACCATCAAGTGTCTACCAATAATTTCAATATTCCTCTTTCTCACGTCAGACTTCTACTGACTCATAACACGTAGACACTTGACTCTACTTCCGGAAGACTCGTGCGTTGAACTTAGCATCCAGAGACCTGCACCTGTCATACTACACCACTGTGAATCCACACAGGGTCGCTGTGAATCCACACAGGTATGCGCATAAATAATCTCAATATCATCACTCTCCTAGTATGACAGGGTTAATCCATATAACAGGTCAAGTCAGTTATCTTTCAAACGACTTACCCATACATATGAACCTCCTTCGACTCTCACCAACTGAATAATTTCATCTATGTGATTCCATTATCTCAGTAGAGTCAGGATCGTCTCATTCACAGGATACTCACAGATCAATACACCCTCATAACAATCTCAACACGGTATTTCCTTTCCTGAAAATACTATGTCTTGACCACATTTTCACAGCATCCAGCATCTCATACGACACATCAATGACCAATTCAAACATATCTCAATCAAATCATACCAAAGTTGAGAATTTCGAAAGTCATATACATTTCACATTTCAATCTCAAACCAATACAGATTTACACAAAACAGGGGATTGAGAAATAGAATTTAAAACTGGTGACCACGTCACCCCAGCTTCAGAATCTGCTAGCCTAAGGTTTTTATTGAAAATAACGCTAGTTTCCCTTACCTGGACTTGAGCCGATCTCACTAAGAACTCCAAACCCACCGAGAACTCAAGGATGCCTTAACCTGCACCATAGAGTCCCTATCACAAATCTAACAAGATTACTCATTTTCTGCGTTAACAGAGACGATTTCTGAAGCTAAAAGAGTCGTATGCACAACCTATGCAGAGACGACCCTCTCAAATTCAGACTCGACTCAAAGAACAGAGCAAAACGACTTACTCTGTTTTAGGGCTTTGATCAGAAAACTTGCAGAGTAACCTCCCAGGAGTCCAATGGCAGCCGCCGGTCTTCAAACTGATACTCCGATCGTCAACTGCTAATGGAGGGTGGCCGCGTCGTAGAGTGAAGGAGGGGAAAGGAAGAAGGAAAACCATAATGAACTTAATCCCTCAGAGATTATAATTGAGCCGTTCCCGAAATCTTCGCTGCCATTCCCCACTCTCTGGCAACCTTGCGTGTGGGTTTTCTCTGCTTGAGTGCAAAACATGACAGAATGGCCACGTGGACACCTTTGTATGCCCAAAACTCTAGAGCCACCTGCCCTACTTACTCTCTGTTGCCAACTGCTCTGGGGACCCTTACTGTCTACGTGTCGCGCTTGCAGAACGCCTTCGCTGGGAGCCTGGGTCCCAACCTATCTGCGTGTAACAGGAACCCCCGATGACGGATCTCGCGAGGACTATCGACCGATGTCTCACTCTGGCAGAGAACCGATGTCTCATTCAGGAACACGACCGATGTCTCACCCTGGCAGACGACTGATGTCTCACCCTGGAAGACGACCGATGTTTCACCCTGGAAGACGACCGATGTCTCCCCCTGGTAGACGACCGATGTCTAATTCAGGAAGACGACCGATTGTCATTCCGGCAGACGACTGATGTCTCATCCTGGCAGACGACCGATGTGTCTCTCATCTTGGAAGACGACCGATGTGTCTCTTATCGCCCTTGTGTGTGACGAGGACACATCGCCTCACTCTGGTCACCGATGTCACATCGTCACACCCAGCTAAGGGCTCGTCCTCCCATTACTCTAAGTCTGTGGTATCACTCCCACATGACTCGGTGACGTCGGTAGCTTCTCCTGCCCGAGGACAGGTCGGTACCAACTCCTCGCGTGCCAATGCATGCAACACTAAGGACAATCTCTTATGCCCCAGCATAGAGTTTCGCATGCATAGCGTATCTAAGGTTCAAATCACACCTTGGTGCATGTGATTTTCTGGAACCCACTATGACCTAACCGACCGATCTCTACCATGCCGCCCTCAGACCTTGGACGACGTCCGAGGTCTGACCACTATGAGTTTTCTATTACACCACTTCTATTCCAAATAAATTTCTAGATCCTTACACAATTCACTTAAATTTAAGTGAATACTAGTTTTGTTCTCTCTTATGCTCTCTTCTTTGAAATGTGTTTTCTCAATCACACTCTTCTTCTATTTATAAGAGATTGTTGGACTGAAAAGAAGATTTTAAATAATATTTTTCTTTTAAAATTAAACGATTTTAATTAATATATAACTTAGTTATTATTCTTTATATTTAAATATGTGAAGCAATTCACTTAAATTTAAGTTGTTGAAATTTCTTAGGATTGAAATTGATATCTTATCATACATTTATTAAGAATGTTTTATTTATTTTATCTTAAATTCATTCAAATAGATGATGAAAAACTAAAATACCAATTTACTTAAGATGTAGTTTATTCCAACCACGTTTAACATAAAATATAGGGGAAATGAAATTTATTATTATTAATTGTTAGGAATGATTAATTAATAATAATTATAAACATTTATCAATTTATTTAATACAAAATTAGAACTCTATGATAGTAATCAATAAACAATGTGCAGTTTTGTAATTTTTTGGTGTGTATATTTTTTTATTATTTTTCTTTTCAAAATCTAGTAAATATTTTATCTACATAATTTTTTATGATTTTATTATTTAAATTTTCATAATTTTTTTTGTTATAGAATAATTATTTTATAGGAATTAAGATTATCGTTTTTTAATTGTATAAAAATTATTATTTTTATCTATAATGATACATCAGTTTTTGGTAATATGATATCTTTTAAAAATAAAAAGTAACTTATTTATTTATTTAATAAAATAAATAATCAAAAAATTTTATTTTAAAATAATTAAATAGATTTTCTTTTAAAAATAACAGATATATAATTATTATATAATTATTTAATAGTATTTTTACAAAATTATATATATGTATATATAAACTATTTTTATTTTTTAATTAATTACTAATAAAATAATGAAATTATGTACTTTAATATAATAAAAATGCAGTTATTATAAAAATTTTGACATAGACGTCAGCATTTTTTTCTAAAAATAAATAAATAAAGATGTCAACGAAATTTGAGGTTTATTGTGAATTGGCAACAATTTGGTTATTCTCTTTTCTCTCGTCTTCTTCCTCTATTCCATTAGGGTTTCTTCTTCTCATGCGGAGCTCCCAATTGAAATTCAATTTTGCAATCCCTCTATACCTTGTCGTTCGGAAAATTCCTAAATTCAAAAGAAATCAGCGACCCCGTTTGTACGGTACCATTTTTGTTCCTTTGTATGACATCACCATAAAAGTTCAATTTTAACCATCTTTTTCATTATCCTTTATTGTTGTGTGGTTGGTTTGTTGTGTTGTAAATTCTCTGGTTGAATTTAATGTAGTTTTTCTAAGAGGTGCAGAGTGTACTAATATAGACGGCTAAAACACACAAAATTATTTCCTGATAATTGAGTGATCGATGTCAGTAAATACTTACATTTTGTTTATTGTGTAAGTGCTCCAAGATACAGCAAGAATTTTTCAGATAATCCGAGATATCAGAAGTAGCAAGTAACTCTTGAATAATAAAACCCAAAATATAAGAAAAGGTAGTAAAGAAAAAGAATAAAATAAATTTGTAATCTAGAAAGGAGTAGAGAAGACAGAAAGTGAATCTGTTTAGTTTGGAACAAAGGAGAGGCGCATTATAGTGAGGAGAGAAATCAAAACAGCAGAATTCCTGATTGTGGCGACAACAATCCTAGGCACATTTGATAGTAGGGTTGACATTGAACTTGGACGCATAGAAGGGCAACGTCGTGCGTGTTATCCTTGAAGCAAATTCAATCTCCTCTACAACGTTTTGAGATCCCCTCCACCAGTTCCGAAGCTAAATGGAGAAACCCACCAAAAAAAGCACAAGGTTCTTTTCAAACATGATTTGTTTTCCTTTTGCAATAATCTTTTATCAGTTTTACAATAATCCCTCACTTATTGCAAAAGATAAAACAAAAAAAGAAAAAAAAAATCGGGTGTATATAAGATGTAATGCGTCTGGAGCTAGTATAACTAGCTGTATGAACCAGTCTTAGAATGATGAACTTAACACACAGTGTAGTTGATATTGTTAGGAATTATGGCTTTAAACTAGAGGGGGGGGGTGAATTGTTTAAAGAGGTTTTCGCAAACTTTTTGAAGCTAGAATGAGTTTATCTCAGAAAACAATTGATCAAGCAATTCAGTTAGTCAAAACAGTAAGCAAAACTGCACTGTCAGAAAAACAATCGGTTGTTTCTTCGAAACAATCGGTTGTTTTTATCAGCAAACAACAAACAAACTGAATTTAAAGAGTAAGGGATAGAGAGATTGTACACAGATGTTTATACTGGTTCACTCCAACCCAGAGCTACATCCAGTCTTCTCAGAACCCTGAGGAAATCCACTAAGCAATCACACCTTGATCACTTACACAACAACCAAGAGAATGACCTTGAAAACCTCAAGACACATGTAAGGACCTGTAAAGTTGTATTGGAATAAAATGGGTTATATTTTAAATGAATTCTATGTATGTTTTATTTGAAATAAAAAGGAAGGAAAGTTAAGTTTAGAAGGCTATGAGATCGCCGGTCGCCTGCTACACATGGTCGCCAGGGCGCGAGGCATGCAGGCATCGCGCGGGCGCGAGGCATGCGGGCATCGCCAGGGCGCGAGGCATGCAGGCATCGCGCGGGCGCGAGGCAGGCGGGCATCGCCAGGGCTCGAGGCATGCGGGCATTGCCAGGGCGCGAGGCATGCGGGCATTGCCAGGGCGCGAGAGGCATGCGGGCATCGCCAGGGCGCAAGGCATGCAGTCATCGCGCGGGCGCGAGGCAAGCGGGCATTGCCAGGGCGCGAGAGGCATGCGGCCATCGCCAGGGCGCGAGGCATGCGGGCATCGCCAGGGCGCGAGGCATGCGGGCTTTGCCAAGGCGTGAGAGACATCGGTCGTCTTCTAGGGTGAGAGAGACATCGGTCGTCTTCCAGGGTGAGGGAGACATCGGTCGTTCGCCAGGATGAGTCAGCAGTGGAAAGTTATCGCGCGACGTCGAGTTTCACACAAAGTAAGGTGGGACCCAGGCTCCCAGCATGAAACGTCCTGCACGCGCGACACGTAGACAAAAAGAGTGGTTCAGGCTAGTGACCTCAGAGTGTTAGCCTGCGCAGAGGCACGCCTAGTCGTACTGTTCAGTGAAGCGTACACGCAAACTTCCCTGCAGAGTGGGTGGTGGCAGCGGTTTTTGTGGAGAAGCCAGCTTAAGATGCAAAAACCCATTTCTGAGAGAGAAAGAAAGAAACGTCGCAGTTGTTCAAGAGCGAAAGAGTGAGTTTACCTCCCTTCTCCTCCATTCTCTCCTTCGCACTGCGATTCTAGCACCTTCACACAAGAGTACGACGAGCGACGACCACCATTAGAGCACCTGGGAGGTTCTCTGCAAGTCCTTCAAACCAGACGCAAAAACAGAGCCAAGACATTCTTTAAGCTTCGTTGGGTTTCGGAGCTCCTGGTGTTTTGCGCAAGTCCAGGTAAGGGAAGCTAGCCTTCGTTCTCAATACAAGCCATAGTTTTGCTGTTTCTGAAGTGAGGGCGACGTGGTCGCCGGTTCTCTGTTTCTTTTCGAAATGCTCTGTTCTATGTGGTTGGGCGACGTGGTCGTCGGTTTTAAATACGGGTTTCGAACTCCCCTGTGTTTGACGTTGTTTGAAGCTGCTTTGGGATTTAAATACAATATATATGTGATATTCGAAAGTTTGAAACGTTGAAATGATTGTTGCTGTGATTTGAAATATTCCTTTGCATGGTATGATGTCTTGAATGTTGTGAATGTGGGATCGAGGCATAGTATTTTCAGGAAAGGAAGTACCGTGTGAGATCTGTATAGGTGTATTGACTAGGGGCTTGTCTAGAAGGAGATATCCTGACTCTGCTGATATAATGGAATCACGTAGATGAAGTTATTCAGTTGTGGAGAGTCGGAGGAGGTTCATATGAATGGGTGACTCGTGTGAAAAAGAACGAGCTCGGCCTGTTATATGAATTAACCTTGTCATACCGGGAGAGTGATGATATGAGACTATATATGCGCATGGCTGTGTGGATTCACAGCGACCCTGTGTGGATTTCACAGTGGTATGGTATGACAGGTGCAGATCTCTGAGCCTGAGTCAACGCACGAGTCAATCCAGAAGTAGTGTCATGTGTCTATGCATTGTGAGTCAGTGGAAAGTCTGACGTGTGAACCATGAATACTGAAATTAGAAATAGACACTTGACGAGTTATGGAATATGAGTATGTTGATGGTTGAAAATTGATATGGATCATGAATGGTGTGAAGTTTTATGTTTAGTATTGTTTTAAAAGTTTTTAAACCATCTAGCTTACCCCTTTTCTTTTGTATTGCTCTGTGGTTATTTTCTCTTAAACTGTGATGATCGTGTATTTTACACGGGAGCAGATGATCTTCCAGGGAGTAGAGCTCCTTAGAGAGTGGTCGCCGGAAGGAGATCGCCTGGTTCCGTCTCTATCGAGTGATCGCCTGTTTCTGCCTCTATCGGGTGATCGCCTGTTTTTCTGTTCTGGTAGCAGATCGGCTGTTTTGGGTCCCCTGATAGGAGATCGCCGGTCTATGTAGGGAGATCGCCGGTTTTCAATTTAGTTGGCTGTATTTTGTTTAAATTTTAGAAAAATATACCGGTTATGTATTTATCTCCCTGTGAGGAGAAACTTTATTTACATATATATGATTTTGTTCATTTCAATCTATTTGTTACTTTATTTTCATTATATGAACATGTATGGTATTTTGGCGGGATGTTACATTAATGGTATCAGAGCAGTTCGTCCTTAGGATGACCTGAGGGCTGTGGATCCATTGTGTTTCTTCTGCTCATAAAGTTTATTTGATTTTAAAATAACAACTATAGTGAAAGGTTTTCAAACGTTTTTGTATTGAAATTTTGTGTGTGCTTTGGTGAATATATGCTCTAACTGAAAATCTTAGTATTAAGAATGAGAAGGTCTTGATAAAGTAGTGAGGGTGCACACTCATAACTGGATCGAGATGATTCTCAATCTTAATTCCAAAGGTTTGATGTTTAGCATACATTGAATTCGGGTGTGATTCATTTCATTTTGTTGGGTGTAGTTGTAATTGATTGAAAGTGGTTGTTTGGATTGATGACTGCACACCAGTAGTTGTTCTGGTGTTATGCTTGATGTTATAAGCATTATGATCCTGTTGATGAACTCAAATTCTAAATGACTTTGAGGGGCTGACCTTTGTAAGGTCTAGATGTTACCTCTAGAATGAATTGATTTCTTATCGATCTCATTCTCGTGGTTGTAGGGAATATAGAAGCCAATAGTTTCAGAATCAAAAATGAAGAAGATGGCACGTAGACCTCCTACCCCTCCCCAACCTTCTTCAGAAATGAGCCAGATTGCCAAGGCCATCGAGATGATGGCAACTGCCATCCAGCAGCAGAATGCAGCGATGGCTCAGAACCATCAAGCTACAATGCACCACTGGGAGACTGCTCGGTCGGCTGAAACAAACTCCCACGTCGGTCAGCCTCAAGAACAGATGGGACTGACCGAGTTCATGAGGCACAACCCACCCAAGTTCAGTGGGAATGCTACCCCTGATCAGGCAGATCAGTGGGTCAGAGAGCTGGAGAAGATCTTTAGGGCGACCTCCTGCCCTGAAGAGAAGAAGTTGGTGTTCGCCACCTTTTTGCTGTCTGGAGAAGCTGAGTTCTGGTGGATGGGAGCTCAGCAGATGATGGAGGCCCGAGAGGATGTGTTGGACTGGGAAAGCTTCAGGGTGAGGTTCTTGGAGAAATACTTCCCAGACAGCGCAAGGTTTGCGAGGGAAGCTGAGTTCCTAAAGTTGGAGCAGGGGGATATGTCTGTGAACGCCTATGCTGCTCGGTTTGAGTACCTCGCCCGATTCTATACCCAGGCGACCTCCGAAGCCTGGAGGTGTAGGAAGTTCGAAGAGGGGCTGAAGCATGGGCTGAAGAGGACCATAGCCCCGATGTGCATCAGGGAATTTCACGCCTTGGTAGAGAAGGCGAAGATGGTGGAGACCCTGGAAAAGGGTGATTCTCGGGTGATCAGGTCACACCCAGGGAGTTCTTCCAGTGGGAAGGCTAAGGTGCAGCACCCACACAGCAAGCCTTATGCGAGACCTCCACCACCTCGGGCAGGAACAACGTCATCCCAGTTTCAGCAGCAGCAACCTTGGAAACCCAAGTGTTACCATTATGGTGGACCACACACCTCTAACGCGTGCTTCAAGAGGAGTTCAGAGAAAAGGTGCTACACCTGCCAAAAGACGGGGCACGTTGCTAGAGAGTGCCCTAACCGAAATGGGGCGACCCAACCCAGTGGCTCTCAGCAGACGAGAAACGAAGGCAGCAGACCTCAGGCAACAGGGAGAGTGTTTGCCATGTCTGGAGCAGAAGCATCTCAGTCAGGTAACCTCATGCAAGGTGTTTGTTTTATAGCTGGTAGAGGTGTAAAAGCTTTGTTTGATTCTGGAGCGACACACTCCTTTGTGTCAAGCCTGTGTGTAGCCGAGTTGGGCCTTCTAGTGAAGGAGTTACCTTTCGAACTGTTGGTCTCTACACCTGCGTCAGGACAGGTGTTGACCTCTACAGTTTGCCCTGAATGTCCAGTGATAGTAGAGGGGCGCAGATTCAAAGTGAACTTGATCTGCCTACCTCTTCAAGACCTGGATGTTATCCTGGGGATGGATTGGCTAGCTGCCAATCACGTTCTCATAGACTGCGGTAACCAGAAGGTAGCGTTTCCAGACCTTCAAGAGCCAGAGGTGATATCAGCTCAGCAAGGGCGGTCGGTGTTGGAAGAAGGGGCGAGGTGCTTCATGATCCTAGCTCGGTTGGAGGTGAAGAATGAAGGGGACGTAAGCAGGATTCATGTGGTGAAAGAATTCATAGATGAATTTCCAGAAGAAGTACCTGGGTTACCCCCTAAGAGAGAAGTGGAATTCTCCATTGATTTGGTACCTGGAGCTGGACCAGTGTCGATGGCACCCTACAGGATGGCACCAGCCGAGTTGGTGGAATTAAAGAAGCAAGTGGAAGAGTTGCTGGAGAAACAATTCATAAGACCCAGTGTATCTCCATGGGGGGCTCCAGTACTCCTAGTTAAGAAGAAGGATGGAGGGTCTCGACTGTGTATAGATTACAGGCAGTTGAACAAGTTGACCATCAAGAACAAGTACCCCCTACCCAGAATTGACGATTTCATGGATCAAATACATGGGGCCTCGGTGTTCTCCAAGATTGACCTGAGATCGGGGTACCACCAAATTTTGGTAAAAGCTGAAGATGTTCAAAAGACAGCTTTTAGGTCTCGGTATGGGCATTATGAGTATGTGGTGATGCCGTTTGGAGTCACAAATGCTCCAGCTCTATTCATGGACTACATGAATAGGATTTTTCGCCCTTTCTTGAATAAGTTTGTGGTGGTCTTCATTGACGACATACTCATTTATTCAAAGACCGAGGAAGAACATGAAGAACACTTGAGGACAGTATTGGAGATTCTGAGAGAGAAGCAACTCTATGCCAAGTTCTCTAAGTGTGAGTTCTGGCTGAGGGAAGTCCACTTCTTAGGGCACGTGATATCTGCCCAGGGGATCTCGGTGGATCCAGCCAAAGTGGAGGCAGTGCTTCAGTGGGAACGTCCTAAGACGGTGACTGAAATAAGGAGTTTTGTGGGCCTAGCTGGCTACTATCGGCGGTTTATTGAGGACTTTTCTAAGGTAGTGGCTCCTTTAACACAGCTGACCCGCAAGGATCAACCTTTTGCTTGGACCGACCGATGTGAGCAGAGCTTCAAGGAACTAAAGGAAAGGTTGACTAGTGCTCCAGTGCTGGTGATCCCAGAGGTGGGAAGACCTTTTGAGGTCTACTGTGATGCTTCACATCAGGGTCTGGGATGTGTTTTAATGCAAGAGAAAGGAGTGGTTGCATATGCTTCAAGGCAACTCAAGGTTCATGAGAGAAACTACCCTACGCATGATTTGGAGTTGGCGGCTGTGGTATTTGCCTTGAAGATCTGGAGGCACTATTTATATGGGGCTCGGTTCCAGGTGTTCAGTGACCATAAGAGCCTGAAATACCTGTTCGATCAGAAAGAACTAAACATGAGACAAAGAAGGTGGATGGAGTTTCTAAAGGACTACGATTTTCAACTCATGTATCATCCAGGGAAGGCCAATGTAGTGGCAGATGCCTTGAGTAGAAAATCAGTACAAGTAGCCACCATGATGATGGAAGAGCAGAAACTGATCGAGCAATTCAGAGATTTAAACCTTGGGGTAGAGTTCCACGTAAATCACATTAGTTGTAGCAAGCTGGCTATAACTAATGACTTCCTTGGAATGATAAAGGACAAGCAGTTGGAGGACCCTAGTCTGAAGCGTACTGTGGAGTCACTAGGGACCGACCAGGCTAAAGGCTTTGTGATGGGCAATGATGGGATCTTGAGATTTGAGGGCAGGATTTGCATACCGGCAGATGAAGAGTTGAAGAAGATGGTCCTAGAGGAAGGTCACAAGAGTCGCCTTAGCCTACATCCAGGCATGACCAAGATGTACCATGACTTGAAGGAGTCATTTTGGTGGTCAGGCATGAAGAGAGACATCGCCCAGTATGTTACTACCTGTTTGACGTGTCAGAAGGCAAAGGTAGAACATCAAAGGCCTGGCGGGTTGTTACAGCCATTGGATATCCCTGAGTGGAAATGGGACAGCATTGCCATGGATTTTGTCACCCATTTACCCAGATCGGTAAAGGGCCATGATGCAATCTGGGTCATCACTGATCGGCTGACGAAGAGTGCTCACTTTCTCCCAGTGAACATGAGGATGCCTATGACCAAGTTGGCACAGTTGTACATCAAAGAGATGGTAAGGTTGCATGGAGTGCCTTCCAACATCGTTTCAGATAGAGATCCCAGGTTCACTTCACGGTTTTGGCAGACCTTACAAAATTGCTTGGGAACTAAGTTGAGGATGAGCTCTGCATATCATCCCCAAACAGATGGTCAGTCAGAGAGAACGATCCAGTCCTTGGAAGATCTGCTGAGGACGTGTGTCTTGGATCAATTGGGGATTTGGGACGAGGTGCTGCCACTGGTGGAATTTACCTATAATAACAGTTATCACGCTAGTATTGGGATGGCACCATATGAAGCCCTGTATGGGAGGAAATGCAGAACTCCCTTATGTTGGTACCAGGAGGGCGAAGCAGTCTTGGTTGGACCAGAGTTGATTCAGCAGACGACCGAGAAGGTGCAACAGATACAAAGCAGAATGAAGGCTTCTCAAAGTAGGCAGAAGTCATATGCAGACCAGAGGAGAAAGCCTTTGGAGTTTGCTGCTGGAGACCATGTGTTCATGAAAGTGACACCAACCAAGGGTGTAGGACGGGCGATCAGACCAAAGAAGTTGTCCCCTAAGTTCGTGGGACCATATCAGATCTTAAGGAGGATTGGCCCAGTAGCTTATGAGATCGCCCTGCCTCCCCATTTAGCGAATCTGCACAATGTCTTTCACGTTTCACAGCTAAGGAAGTACATGGCAGACCCTAGTCATGTGCTGGAGGTGGACAACGTGCAGATCAGGGATGACTTGTCCTTTGAAGCGAGACCAGTCAGGATTGACGATCGTCAAAGTAAACAGCTCAGAGGCAAGACCATCAACATGGTGAAAGTGGTGTGGGATGAGCGATCGGGTGATTCAACTTGGGAGTTAGAAGAACCTATGAGAGAAGCTTATCCATACCTCTTTTCCTTGTAACTCAATTTTCGAGGACGAAAATTTTTCTTGTTGGGGAGAATGTAAGGACCTGTAAAGTTGTATTGGAATAAAATGGGTTATATTTTAAATGAATTCTATCTATGTTTTATTTGAAATAAAAAGGAAGGAAAGTTAAGTTTAGAAGGCTATGAGATCGCCGGTCGCCTGCTACACATGGTCGCCAGGGCGCGAGGCATGCAGGCATCGCGCGGGCGCGAGGCAAGCGGGCATCGCCAGGGCTCGAGGCATGCGGGCATTGCCAGGGCGCGAGGCATGCGGGCATTGCCAGGGCGCGAGAGGCATGCGGGCATCGCCAGGGCGCAAGGCATGCAGTCATCGCGCGGGCGCGAGGCAAGCGGGCATTGCCAGGGCGCGAGAGGCATGCGGCCATCGCCAGGGCGCGAGGCATGCGGGCATCGCCAGGGCGCGAGGCATGCGGGCTTTGCCAAGGCGTGAGAGACATCGGTCGTCTTCCAGGGTGAGAGAGACATCGGTCGTCTTCCAGGGTGAGGGAGACATCGGTCGTTCGCCAGGATGAGTCAGCAGTGGAAAGTTATCGCGCGACGTCGAGTTTCACACAAAGTAAGGTGGGACCCAGGCTCCCAGCATGAAACATCCTGCACGCGCGACACGTAGACAAAAAGAGTGGTTCAGGCTAGTGACCTCAGAGTGTTAGCCTGCGCAGAGGCACGCCTAGTCGTACTGTTCAGTGAAGCGTACACGCAAACTTCCCTGCAGAGTGGGTGGTGGCAGCGGTTTTTGTGGAGAAGCCAGCTTAAGATGCAAAAACCCATTTCTGAGAGAGAAAGAAAGAAACGTCGCAGTTGTTCAAGAGCGAAAGAGTGAGTTTACCTCCCTTCTCCTCCATTCTCTCCTTCGCACTGCGATTCTAGCACCTTCACACAAGAGTACGACGAGCGACGACCACCATTAGAGCACCTGGGAGGTTCTCTGCAAGTCCTTCAAACCAGACGCAAAAACAGAGCCAAGACATTCTTTAAGCTTCGTTGGGTTTCGGAGCTCCTGGTGTTTTGCGCAAGTCCAGGTAAGGGAAGCTAGCCTTCGTTCTCAATACAAGCCATAGTTTTGCTGTTTCTGAAGTGAGGGCGACGTGGTCGCCGGTTCTCTGTTTCTTTTCGAAATGCTCTGTTCTATGTGGTTGGGCGACGTGGTCGCCGGTTTTAAATACGGGTTTCGAACTCCCCTGTGTTTGACGTTGTTTGAAGCTGCTTTGGGATTTAAATACAATATATATGTGATATTCGAAAGTTTGAAACGTTGAAATGATTGTTGCTGTGATTTGAAATATTCCTTTGCATGGTATGATGTCTTGAATGCTGTGAATGTGGGATCGAGGCATAGTATTTTTAGGAAAGGAAGTACCGTGTGAGATCTGTATAGGTGTATTGACTAGGGGCTTGTCTAGAAGGAGATATCCTGACTCTGCTGATATAATGGAATCACGTAGATGAAGTTATTCAGTTGTGGAGAGTCGGAGGAGGTTCATATGAATGGGTGACTCGTGTGAAAAAGAACGAGCTCGGCCTGTTATATGAATTAACCTTGTCATACCGGGAGAGTGATGATATGAGACTATATATGCGCATGGCTGTGTGGATTCACAGCGACCCTGTGTGGATTTCACAGTGGTATTGTATGACAGGTGCAGATCTCTGAGCCTGAGTCAACGCACGAGTCAATCCGGAAGTAGTGTCATGTGTCTATGCATTGTGAGTCAGTGGAATGTCTGACGTGTGAACCATGAATACTGAAATTAGAAATAGACACTTGACGAGTTATGGAATATGAGTATGTTGATGGTTGAAAATTGATATGGATCATGAATGGTGTGAAGTTTTATGTTTAGTATTGTTTTAAAAGTTTTTAAACCATCTAGCTTACCCCTTTTCTTTTGTATTGCTCTGTGGTTATTTTCTCTTAAACTGTGATGATCGTGTATTTTACACGGGAGCAGATGATCTTCCAGGGAGTAGAGCTCCTTAGAGAGTGGTCGCCGGAAGGAGATCGCCTGGTTCCGTCTCTATCGGGTGATCGCCTGTTTCTGCCTCTATCGGGTGATCGCCTGTTTTTCTGTTCTGGTAGCAGATCGGCTGTTTTGGGTCCCCTGATAGGAGATCGCCGGTCTATGTAGGGAGATCGCCGGTTTTCAATTTAGTTGGCTGTATTTTGTTTAAATTTTAGAAAAATATACCGGTTATGTATTTATCTCCCTGTGAGGAGAAACTTTATTTACATATATATGATTTTGTTCATTTCAATCTATTTGTTACTTTATTTTCATTATATGAACATGTATGGTATTTTGGCGGGATGTTACAACACACACTCTCCTTGGCCAACACTAAGATTGCTGATCTTGAACACCTCAAGAACACACAGCCAATCTCAGCAACAATACAGAAAAGAAATGTTTCAGCAGTTACACAGATTACACTTGTTACAGATGAAGATCTGAAATCAATACAAGTAGAATCCTATTCCAACACTTTGATCAATCTCTCTAGCACTTAAGCAATCTCAGCAATTTGAAAACACTCTTAGTTCTTAGTTTCTCTTACTTTTTCAAAAGTATTCTCAACCTTTAAAAAAGATTTTCTGAATTATATAAAAGGAAGTTTGTTTATCAAATCTTTAACAAACCCATAAAAGCTTTCAGAAAGATTGGTCAAAGCATTTAATGACTAGAGCGTAATCAGTTTCAAATCATTTAAAGCTCAGTCAAAGAAAACAGTTTTTCTGTTATGGTTCCAAAACAAACAATCGATTGTTTCCTCGAATCAATCGGTTGTTTTGTCACTTAACAATTTTCTCCATTCAAAAACAGTTTTCAAACTTTCTCAAAACATCTAAGTATAAACAATCGGTTGTTTCTGTAACATCCCGCCAAATCCTTTTCATATTTATATAATGAAATAAAGGTAAAACAATAATATCGAAGTGAACATATATATATATATATATATATATATATATATATATGTAATGAAATTTCTCCTCACAGGGAGTTTAATACATATCCAGTCAGTTTCCAAAACTTAAACAAAATACAGCAAAATAGAAAACAGGCGATCTCCTAACAGAAACAGAAAACAGGCGATCTCCTTCTCCAGAAATGCTCACTGAGGAGCTCTACTTCCTGCAACATCATCTATTCCCGTGTAAATTATACACGATCATCACAGGTTTAAGAAAACATCCACAAAACAAAAACGCAGGGTAAGCTAGATATTTTAAAGAGAATTTAGATATTTAAAATCAAGATAAAACAAATTTAAGACACCCACGTAAAAACCATCAACTTTCTCATTCCCTTCACATGACCATCAAGTAATCACATATTTCACAATTTCCTCAAGAGTCGTTCAATTCACATAATCCATCAAGTGTCTATCAATTTCAATGTTTCTCATTTCTCACGTCAGACTTCCACTGACTCATCACACATAGACACTTGACACTACTTTCGGAAGACATGTGCATTGACTAGACTCAGAGATCTGCACCTGTCATACTGCACCACTGTGAAATCACACACATTCACAGGGTCGCTGTGAAATCACACACATTCACAAGTGTATAAATGAATCTCAATATCATCACCATCCTAGCATGACAGGGTTAATCCATACAATGGGTCAAGCTCGTTCTCTTTCAAACAACTCACCCATACATATGAACCTTCTTCGACTCTCAACGCCTGAATAACTTCATCTATATGATTCCATTATATCAGGAGAGTCAGGATATCTCATAATAAACGAATCACCGGTTAATGCACACTCTACACGATCTTACACGGTATTTTCTTTCCTGAAAATACTATGCCTTGATCCCACATTCACCACATTCCATACATCATACCACACATAAAGAACAGTTCCATCATAGAATACTTTGAATCTTTTCTTAAACAACCCCACTCACCAAAAACAAGCATACCACCGTTCAGGTTTTCGAATAGCATATACATTTTTCATTTCAATCTCAACAAGTTCAAAGCGACACTAAAACAGGGGAGTTCGAAAACAACATTAAAACCGGTGATCACATCCAAAAACAGGGGATTATGCAATAACAGTTGAAAACCGGCGACCACGTCCCCCCATCATCAAAATCATCTAACTTAAGGTTTTCGTTGGAAATAAGGCTAGCTTCCCTTACCTGGACTTGCGTAAAATCTCACTACGACCTCTAACCCACCGAACTTAAGGATACCCGAACTCTATTTTAGCGTCCTGATCGGAAAACTTGCAGAGAACTTCCCAGGAGTCCAAGGGCAGTCGTCGCTCGTCGTACTGGTGCTTGAGGATGCCTGAATCGCAGCGCGAAGGAGAGAAAAGAGAAGGATGAAGGTAAACTCACTCTGTCACTCTTGAACCACAGCAACGTTCTTTGCCTCTCAGAAGTGAGTTTTTGAATCTAAACCAACTTGTCCACAATTGCCGCTGCCACCACCCACTCTGCAGGAAAGCTTGCGCGCACACTTCCTTGAACAGTATGGCCACGTGTGTCTCTGCGCATACCAACTCTCTGATGCCAACTATTTTGAAACACCCCTTTTTGTCTACGTGTTGCGCATGCAGAGCGTTTTCACTGTGAGCTTGGGTCCCACTTTAACACTCTTAGCAGGGAACCGCGCGATGACTATCCTCCACCCACTGATGCCTGATGTGCCTCTCATACCGGCGACGACCGATGCCTCTCATCCCGGCGATGACCTATACGCCTCTCACACCGGCGATGACTTGTGCGCCTCTCATCCCCGCGATGACTTATGCGCCTCTCATCCCGGCGATGACTTGTGCGCCTCTCATCCCGGCGATGACTTGTGCCACATCGCCACGCCTTGCTGAAGGTTCTTCAACCCACTATGTTACATCCAAGTTATCATCTCCACATGGCTTAGTGACGTTGGTAGCTTCACATTTCCAAGAATAGATCAGCACTACTCCTCGTGCACCCACGCGTGCCACACTTAAGGATGATCTCTTATGCTCAAGCATAGAGTTTCGCATGCACAGCGTATCTAAGGCTTAACCCACACCTCGATACGCGTGGTTTTTGGAACCCACTATGGTTGATCCAGTACCTCGATCAAAATGTCAAAGCTTCCCCCTCTCCAGCTCCACACCAAGCACACCAAAGACTTCCACCTTCAACATGGTGTGCTGGTTAACTTTGGGTATCACAGTCCACCCTACTCATGGTGGCAGATATGCTACCTATCTTCTATATAACTTGATCTCGCCGCGGACTCGAGCGTGGGGAAAACGCCTCGTCACTCCTTCGTCTAGCTTTCCAACTGCTGCGCGTCCTGCAAGGAGGCTCCAGGAACCTTCGACGGGACTCCGGGCGGTGCCTGTAAAACACACAGACGGCGCCTCTAGCGGCCGTTGTAGCTCCGATGCCCAAGTCAGGCAACGGGAACACCAAAAGGTCTCTCTTAGGTTTCTCTGTGTGAGACCGTGTGTGTGTGCCCTCAGTCCTTTTTGATTCGAAGACTGAGTGCTCTTGGATTTGTGTTGTGTCTGAGGTAAAGATTGCATACCTGGTTTGGTGTTCTTCTTCCTCATATAAACCCTGCATAGCCCCTACAGGCTACCTCTAGGTTCACTTAATTACTCTGCAGTGCCGTTTCCACTCCCCAGGGTGCTTTGCGTGCCAGCCTTCTTCACTTGAGTGCCAGGTCTGACAGGGGAGGCCGCGTGGGTACCTCTGGACCCCTCGACTTCTGTGCCTACCTGCCTTACCTATTCTCTGGGAACATCTTCACCATCCACGTGGCAGACATGCAACCCCACTGGGAGACTCTAACTTTGATGGGTTCTCGTCCAGCAGGATTCTGCACTTAACTGAGTCTTCTCATCTTCATGCGTGGTCGTCTCGCGACTAAGCCCATTCACTGTCTCTGGGCGCTTTGCTGATCATCGGTTGCGTTGTTCACATCGCGCGGCCGATGTCACCTCAACACACACCGATGACCGATGTGCTTCTTCACATCCTCGTGCTCTGCTTATGGAATCAGGCGAGGTCCTTGAGCAACGTTCTCGCTGGGAGCCTGGGTCCCAGTTTAACACGTGTTGACAAGGAACCCCCGACGACTGATCATTCTCCATGCACCGATGACTGATCACAATGCATGTACCGATGACAGATCACTCTGAACGCACCGATGACTGATCGGTGCTTCGTCCCTTCTCGCGCTCTTCTTCTAGGCGCTCAAGTAGGAACTGATCTGCTGGTGGCGGTCACTCGGTAGCTGACCACTGATCGCCGTTCTTGAACGATCTCCACCCTGGTTTATCTGCCTTCACGTGCCACGCGTCACTCTGTGATTGGCCCACATGGTCATCTGCTTCTGACGTCATCGCCTACCGATGACCAACCGGATCATAACTCATCTTCTGTAATTAGACCACATACTAATTACTTACTAAGTCTTCTCGAATACTCGGCGATGTGCCCCTTTTTGGCGATCATGTACACTACAGGCGATTGGCGATCATGTGCATCATAGGTGATTGGCGATCATGTGTACTCTAGGCAACAGGCGATTATGTACCAGAGAAGTCGGAGATCGCCTCCGTCTTCAACAACGGCGGTCTCATAGACTTCTAAGCTACACTTTCCTTCCTTTATATTTTAAATAAAAACATACTTAGAATTTACTTAAAATATATCACTTTCATTCCAATAAAATTTTCTAGGTCCTTACAGTTTCGATAGAACAATCGGTTGTTTCAACTTAGTTTGAAAAACACTTTTGTTTTATCAAAAACTGAGATGCTAATTGCTTTGAGATTTAATCTAAGGTTGGATTACACTTTAAACTACCCCAGAACAAAACAACAAAGCAGCACAGCAGCAGCAAGCAAGCAAAAACTTCATCATCCTTCAAAGGATTTGGATTCTTCAAAACCTTGAACACCACTTGGTTCAACAGATATATCAAGCTATATAAACCAAGGCACTTAGTATGTGTTAGTGGTTTATCAACAACAATACAACCCCACAGTACTTGTTCTTATCGTTGTGTTGCACTTACTAGGCCATGCATGTGCTTGGTATTCATGAGTGCTCTAGAAATCTTGCCAAGATCTCATGTAAGCGACCCTACTTGACACTCATATAGATGATTTCATTAGGTGTATAATGCAAATCATACACCACCCATAAGGAAGATGAAAATCATTAAAAACTTTGTTAATCATTAAAACTTATACCTCATAGAATTTTAACCACAAAATTTACCGTCTCGATAATGCAGTATCTAGCACTTTCACACACAACAGGAATGGATAAATTTAATCTTAAATCAATTTTAGTGCTATAAGAACTAACAAATGACTTCTTTTTACCCATATGAACCTTATTCATGGGATCTCCAATCACAAAGGTTGAGTTTCCATCACTTGTTTGTTTGCACGTGGCTTAAGTCTCATTTCACTCGATGTTTCTGAAATCAATTTTCTCCCTAGGAGTTTTGTTAGAGGATTTGCCAAATTTCATTCTGAATTGATGTAGTCAATAGAAATCATTTCACTCTTTAGCAGCTGCTTCACCAAATTATGTCTCAATTGTATATGTCTGTTCTTTCCATTGTAAGTTTTATGTTTAGCTATACTTATTGCAGATTTGCAATAGCAATGTATTGATACCAACGGGGTTGGTTTCATTCCTAGCAAAATGTTTGCTAAGAAGTTTTTCAACCACTCAACTTTGCTATCAACCATTTCAAGAGCAACAAACTCAGATTCCATTGTCGATCTTGCAATAATTGTGTGCCTTACTAATCTCCATGTAACTGCACCACCCCCAAGTGTAAACACATACCACTAGTGGATTTTGTCTTATCTGAATCAGATATCCAATTAGCATCATTATACTCTTCTAGCACAGTGGGAATATTTAATGGCATAATCCATTGTACCTCTCAGGTATTGCATGAGTCTTGCAAGTGCATCCTAATGATCCTAACTAGGACATTAAGTGTACCTACTTAGTCTACCTACTTCATAAGCAATATCTGGTATAGAAAAGCTCATTAAATGCAATAAGCTCAGAATTATCTGGACATACTGAGTTTGAGAATTAGATTCTCCTCTGTTCTTCTTTAATTTACACTTAGCATCATAAGGGGTGCTCACTGAGTTAAAGTCATAGTCACTGACTTAAAGTTTTCTATGTGTTATCCTATTTTGCAAAAAAACATGCGATAAGCAAGGATTCACCCCACAGGTTATCAAGAGGTTTAGAACTAATAAGCATGACATTCATCATTTCATTGAGAGTCCTATTTTTTCTTTCAGCTACTCCATTAGATTCAGGTGAATATGCTTTGTTACTTCATGAATAATATATTTTTTAACAAAAAATATTCACCACCTTTATCTGACCTAATTCTTTTAACTTTCTTATTCAATTGTTTTTCTACTTCCGCCTAATAAGTTAAGAACATATCGACAGCTTCATTCTTATATTTAATTAAATACACTTTGGTGTATCTAGAAAAATCATTTATAAATGTTACAAAATAATTTTTACCACCTCTAGACATGGTTTGTTTTAAATTAGCAAGATTGGTATGAATTAAACCAAGAAGTTCAGTTTGACGTTCTACAAAATAACATATTTTCTTCGTTATTTTAGATTCTACACATATATCACATTTACTACTTTGTTTGTCATACAAGTTTATTAATCCTAGTTGTTGTCATTTCATAACATACGAATAATTCACATGTCCTAATCTAGCATGCCACACATCATATGAATCAATTATATAAGTAGAAGATCTAGATTTGTTAATAACTTCAGAGATGTTCAATACAAAAAGACCCTGATCACAATATCGCTTCCCCACAAAAATATTATTTTTTGTCATAACAATCTTGTCATATTCAAATGACACTTTAAACTTAACTTTGCCTAGTAATGCTATAGAGATCAAATTAACTCTAATCGATGACACAAGTAGCATATCACTTAAAGCCAGATTTTTACCATATGAGAGCTTTATAAGAACCTTTCATTTTTCTAGGACATGAGTTGTCTTGGAATCACCAAGATAAACTTGTTCTTCTCCATCCCCCACACTTGTGTAGGATGTAAACACATTTCAATTTGCACAAATGTGTCTAGTAGTCCCAAACTCTACCACTATTTACTCACATTGGTCACAAGATTTACTTATGAAATGACTACAACAATGGTATCTTCACCTTCGGCTAAATTTTCCTTAGGAGGATTGTCGTTTTTGGCCCTATGTTTGTACTGAGGTGCATGATGACTTGGCTTTCCACAGACAAAGCAGTTTCCCTTTTTCTTGAAAGTGGGGTTAGTTCCATTAGGACGAAAAAATTTATTATTATATTTCCTTTTGTGATCAAGTTTTTTCTCGTACATATTTAGAGTTGGTTTGTCTTCTACCATGTTTTCCTTGACAAACAAGGCCCCCTTGCAGCAGCACACTCCTTTCTTTTGGTGTCTTCAATGATGATGTGAGTGATCAAATCTGGTAGTGACATTTGTTTGTGTTTGTGCTTTAGTTGTTTTTTGTAGCTAGTTTAAGTTTACGAAACCTTTTCGATTAGCAGTTTGGACACAAAATCATCAGGCAAGCTTGTGGTATTCGTTTATCTAAATTTTTATGTCCTTGTCTTCAATCATCTCCCAGCAATAGTAGTTTCCTATCACAAATCTTTGTCTAACAACGTCTTCAACAGTATATTTGAGGATAAGGGAATCTCAAATATCTTTTGTTTCCTTGTAAGAGCAATAGACATCGAACAAATGGTTAGATAACTCATTGAGTAAGGTGTGACGACATACCTTATTTGCATGGGTCAAAACATCAATTTGTTTTGCATTCGTGTTTGAGTCAGTTTTAGAAGCCATAAGTGCAAAAACGACTTCATACATGTCCACCAGGGTGGACATGCTTTCTTGCCAGCATCAAAAGTTCTGACCAGTGATGATGTGAATTCAAGAACATAATATGAAAAAGTTCTTGACATTCTTAGGAGACATCTTGAGTTGGTCATATGAGAGGCACTTTCTCTTAGAATTGGATCAATGTTCTAAGACAAGAACTCACCAAAACTAATGCCAAAACACAATCTCAATTAGATGTTCCATCTATTGTCAAATTGAACCGATTGAAATACAAGAAAAAGGAAAAGAAACAGAACATAGGTGCTGGAAAATGAAAAAATGCTGGACAGATTTGAAAATAGGAACAAAAAAACACCGAATAGAATTGCAAGATAAGAACAAAATAGGAAATGGAATGGAGAATGGATTAGAAGACTTATGAAGAGGAGACTTGGAGATGATCTCGCCACTTGAAGGTTGGATTGCTTCAAGATAAGAGTGTGATGCTACCACTTGAGTTCCAAGAGCTCTCAAGATGAAGCAAGGAAGAAGAGACACACAAGTGCTCACAAATGCTCTCAAAAAAATGAGTAGAGTTTTCTTACTAATAATTTCCAATCTGCATATACAAGGGGCAGCACTTCTATTTATAGTTTTTAGGTGCTGAAAAATAGGTGGGAAAATTCAAAAGAAACTCCTTTGAAATTCCCACCAAAACAAGTCACATGGGAGGTGTGACCTTTTTCTACTATGACACCTCCTAAAAACTACACTTAACCCTACTCTCCTAAGTCACATGTACAATGTGACTTTATTTTACATATTCACACTACTATATTTAATATCCACACCTCCTACAACTTATACAAAAGAAAAACAAATGATGCTCTTTTATTAATGCTTGGCCTTGCTTCTCATGGGTTGGACTTGGGCTTCTTGGGCTTGGCCTTTTTGGGCTTGGGCTTTGTGTAAGGACCTAGAAACTTTAATTGGAATAAAAGTGTTATATTTAAATAATTTCAGAAGATGTTATTATTTAAAATACAAAGAGCTGGTAATAGAAGTTTCGTAGTAGTCGGACCTCGGACGTCGCCCAAGATCTGGGGCCAGCTGGTAGAGGTCGGTCAACTGACCATTGTATTAACCAAGTAGTCAGGTGCGATGACTTTATCGTGAGGTAATCACGTGGGTGTGCTCGAGGAAGACATGTGGATCAAGAAGAGTAAAAGAAGAAAAGTGTAGCTTAGAAGTCTACGAGATCGCCGTTGTTGAAGACGGAGGCGATCTCCGACTTCTCTGGCACATAATCGCCTGTCGCCTAGATTACACATGATCGCCAATCACCTATGGTGTATGTGATCGACGGGAGTGCATTTAGTATGTGGTCAAGATGCTGGATCAACCATAGTGGGTTCCAAAAAACCACGCGTATCAAGGTGTGGGTTAAGCCTTAGATACGCTGTGCATGCGAAGCTCTATGCTTGAGCATAAGAAATCGTCCTTGGTGTTGCATGCATGGGCGCACAAGGAGTAGTGCTAATCTATTCTTGGAAATGTGAAGCTACCGACGTCACCAAGCCATGTGGAGGTGATACCTTGGACGTAACATAGTGGGATGAAGAACCTTCAGCAAGGCGTGGCGATGTGTCATCAGTCATCGCCAGGGCGAGAGACATGCGGGCATCGCCAGGGCGAGAGACATGCGGGCATCGCCAGGGCGAGAGACATGCGGGCATCGCCAGGGCGAGAGACACGCGGGCATCGCCAGGGCGAGAGACATGCGGTCATCGCCAGGGATAGACATCGATCATCTTCCAGGGAGAGACATCGGTCGTCCTCCAGGGAGAGACATCGGTCGTCCGCCAGGATGAGACATCGGTGGAAGGTTACCGCGCGATGTCGTGTTTCACACAGATAAGGTGGGACCCAGGCTCCCAGCATGAGACGTCCTGAATGCGCGACACGTAGACAAAAAGGGTGTTTCAGAATAGTTAGCATCAGAGAGTTGGTATGCGCAGAAACCCACGTGGTCATACTGTTCAAGGAAGTGTGCACGCAAGCTTTCCTGCAGAGTGGGCGGGGGCAGCGGCATTTTTGGGCAAGTTGGCTTAGATTCAAAAACTCACTTCTGAGAGGCAAAGAACGTTGCTGTGGTTCAAGAGTGACAGAGTGAGTTTACCTTCATCCTTCTCTTTTCTCTCCTTCGCCCTGCGATTCAGGCATCCTCAAGCGCCAGCACGACGAGCGACGACTACCTTGGATTCCTGACGTTGTGCTCTGCAAGTTCTCCCGTCAGGACGCTAAAACAGAGTAAGTTGTTTCGCTCTGTTCTTCGAGTCGATCCTACACTTGAGAGGATTGCCTCTGCATAGGCGTTGCATGCAGCTCTCTTGGCTTCAGGAATCGTCTCTATTAACGTAGAAATGAGTGGTATAGCTAGTTTTGTGACTAAGGCTCCATGGTGCAGGTTAAGGCATCTTTAAGCTTCGATGGGTTTTGGAGCTCTTGGTGTTTTTGCGCAAGTTTAGGTAAGGGAAGCTAGCATTTTCGTTTATAAAAACTTTAGGCGAGTAGGTTCTGAAGTGAGGACGACGTGGTCGCCGGTTTCATATTCTTTTTCACGATGCTCTGTTTTTATGTGTGGGGCGACGTGATCGCCGGTTTTAATGTTGATTTCGAACTCCCCTGTTTTAGTGTCGCTTTAAACTTGTTTGAGATTGAAATGCATATGATATTTGAAAATCTGAACTTTGGTATGATTGTTTCTGTGATTGGGATTGTTTAAGAAAAGATTCAAAAATATTATATGATGGAATTGTGCTTTTACATGTGGTATGATGTACTGGATGAATGTGAAATTACAATCAAGACATAGTATTTTCAGGAAAGGAAATACCGTGTTGAGATTGGTATTAGAGTGTATTGATCAGTGAGTATCCTGTGAATGAGACGATCCTGACTCTGCTGATATAATGGAATCACATAGATGAATTTATTCAGTTGTTGAGAGTCGAAGGAGGTTCATATGTATGGGTAAGTTGTTTGAAAGATAACTAACTTGACCTGTTATATGAATTAACCCTGTCATACCGGGAGAGTGATGATATTGAGATTATGTTTATGCGCATGGCTGTGTGGATTTCACAGCGACCCTGTGTGGATTTCACAGTGGTGTGGTATGACAGGTGCAGGTCTCTGGATGCTAAGTTCAACGCACGTGTCTTCCGGAAGTAGTGTCAAGTGTCTATGTGTGATGAGTCAGTGGAAGTCTGACGTGAGAAATGAGAAACATTGAAATTGATAGACACTTGATGGATTATGTGAATTGAACGACTCTTGAGGAAATTGTGAAATATATGATTACTTGATGGTCATGTGAAGGGAATGAGAAAGTTGATGGTTTTTACGTGGGTGTCTTAAATTTGTTTTATCTTGATTTTAAAGTTTCATATCTAAATTCTCTTTAAAATATCTAGCTTACCTTGCGTTTTGTTTTGTGGATGTTTTCTTAAACCTGTGATGATCGTGTATAATTTACACGGGAGCAGATGATGTTGCAGGAAGTAGAGCTCTTCAGTGAGTGGTCGCCGGAAGGAGATCGCCTGTTTTCTGTTTCTGTTAGGAGATCGCCTGTTTTCTATTTTGCTGTATTTTGTTTAAGTTTTGGAAACTGACTGGATATGTATTAAACTCCCTGTGAGGAGAAATTTCATTACGTATATATCTATATATATATATATATATATATATATCTATATATATGTTCACTTCGATATTATTGTTTTACCTTTATTTCATTATATAAATATGAAAAGGATTTGGCGGGATGTTACACTTTGGGCTTGGGCCTCCTCTTTTAAAAAGACTAATAAGAAAAACTTTAAATGTTTTGGTGGATGGCCTCTTCCTCCATTAGTGAAATCCTCTCTTCCTTGATATCCATCAAGTGAAGAATTAAATTTTCGAGTACATCTAAAATGGTTTCGCAAAAATTGTTTGAGTTATGGAAACAGTGTTTGATATTGTTGAACATAGGCTTTGATGTCTCCAAATCCAAGTGGAATGCATGAAGATCTTTGTTGCTGCTTGTGTGTGGGGGTTCTGGGTAGTTTGAATTTGTTAATCCACTCCTAGTTATGATCCAAACTTGTTTTAATCAAAATCTTTTGAAAAAGAGTGTTTTGTAAAGAAGTCAAAAAACAACCAGTTGTTTATTGTTTCAATCAGTTGTTTTACACTTGTTTTTTAAAAGGATTTGAAAAGCTTGACTTTGTTTGACTTTGCTGTCAAACCCATTCAATCGGTTGTTTCGAGAAATCAATCGATTTTTTTTAAAATCCTTAACAGAATATGTTAAATTTGTTGAATCTGCCTTAAATGATTCAAAATTGATTTGGCTCTTTCTTTAAATGTTTTTAACAGCTTTTTGGAGTATAAATAATCTGTTATACGCTCCTAGTTGTTATGAAATCAAATTATATCTTTAAAATCAATTTTTCTCCTAGATTGCTTCAAGCTTTGGATTTTTCAAATAGTGGAATAGGATTGCCTTGTAATTCTTGCTTTTCAATATGAGTTTATATCAGGTGTGATCATTCCTTTTCTCTCTTGATTTTTGTAATTCTGTAAAGACTAGTGTGTGTAGATCTAGAGGTGTTCTGATCTGTGGTGTGTGGTTTGCCAAAGGAAGTGTGTGTTCTTAAGGGGTTCAAGATCACTTCTTTGGTGTGTGTGGTTTGCAATCTGTGATTGATTGCATAGTGGAATACCCGGTGGTTTCTAGGGACTGGATGTAGCTCTTGGTATAACAGTGAACCATTATAAATCTGTTTGTGTGAATCTCTCTTTCCCTGATGTTGTTTAAATCTGTTTTAAGTTATTTTTATTCATTGCTAGTAAAAACAACCATTTGAATCGCATAAACAACCGGTTGATTTTCTAGAAATCAACTAAAATAGCTTTGCTTGTTGGCTTATCAAGTTTCTTGTTCTTTGGTTCTTCATTGAACTTCACCCTACCTTCAAGATTTGCGAAAAACGTATATAAACAATTCACCCCTTCTTGTTTAAGGCCATAAATTCTAACAAATGTCTCCTATGTAAAGTTGTTGTTGTACGCAAGGTTATCAGACTCGAGAGTCTACTCAGACTCGTGGGAGGTCTACAAATTTGACTCGTAAACCCAACTCGTAGACTCGAAAGAGTCTACTTCATATAAAAATTTAATAAAAAAAATATTCATATATCAATTTCATATCATTTTACAATTTTTTTATTTTACTCAAACATCAAATCAATAAAAAATAATTTAATCTCAATCCCAATTTTATTTCAGCCACTCTAAATAAACAAAAAAAATCCCTAAATTAGCTTTAAAATAACTCCCAACCTTAAATCCAATCAGCTTAAAAATTCCTAAACCCAACTTAAAAATAACCTACCCCAACCCAACCTAAAAATAATTCCCAACCCTATAAACCCAATTAGGTTAAAAATCCCCACACCCACCTAAAAATAACCCAACCCAATCACGTTCAAAATCCCCGACCCGACCCAACTAAAAAATCACTCTCAACCCTAAATCTAACCTTTTCCCCAATTAACCCACGAACCCACCTCACTCTCAACCCTAAATGAAGATGCGACTATTGATGCAAGCCATAACCACATGAAAATGACCAAGGATGCTAAACTTCACGGGTCATCTCAGCAAGCAAATAAAAACTTCATGCATAAGAGGAATCGACAAGGGCCAAAACATTTGAAGTTCTTCCTATTAGTCTTCTTAAAAGATAAGGCCCAAGCCCAACAAAAGGCCCAAGCCCAACATAAGGCCCAAGCTCAAGTTATAACTCAAAGATTTACTAGGAGCAAGGCCAAAGCTTTAAGGAGATGGACATCAATTGTTGTCACTTGTTGTAATCTCTTTACAGTAGTTTTAGTAGAAAATGAAAAGAAGGTGTAGATATAGGAATAGGGGGTGTTAATGTACAAAGATAAGTCACACTTTCCATGTGACATAGAAAAAGGGTGTAGATGTAGTTTTTAGGAGGTGCCAAAATAGAAAAAAGGTCACACCTGCCATGTGACTCAAGATTGGCGCCAAATTAGAATTTGAATTAGGAGTGCATTTGAATTTTTTACACTTTCATTTCAGCCCTCTAAAACTATAAATAGAGGTGCTTGGTCATTCTAAATTTAAGATTGAAATAGAAGAAAAGTTACTGTACTCAAATTGTGAGTGAATTGTGTGAGACTTGTTCTGCTCTTCCTTGTCTCATATTGTGATACTTTGGGAGCTCTCAAGTGGCGGCAATCTAACACTTATCTTGGATCATCACCTCCAAGTGGCGTGTCCATTCCTAATCCATGGCTACAACCACATAAGTTTCATCTTCTTTCATCTTCCATAGTCATTTCAATTGGTTGTTCTTTTTTGTTTCCAATTTCAATCGGTTATTCTTGTTCTTCTTGTATTTCTATTCGGTTCATTTGTTTTTAAATTCAATTCTATTCTGTTTTCTTGTTCATCTTAATTCAATTTTTTTGTACAAGGATATAGTACTCATAATTGAGTTTGGTTTATCATTTGGAAGGCATTGACTCCATTGATGATTCCTTAAGCTTCCTTAAGTTTGTGTGTTGTTTCAATTCTATTTTGTATTATGTTTTTTGTGCCTAATTATGTTCTGTTTTTGCGTTTTAATTCTGCACCTTCATTGTCATCATCCTTCACCTCTAATTGTGTTTTAACCTTGGACCTTTGGAGATGAACCTTCACATGTACTTAACACTTGTTAAGTTAATATCCAGTGGGGATTTTCCTTAGGTGACTCACCTATAAATTTCTAAGAATCTTGATCCTAATTCTTAAAAGATTCACAAATATAATGAATCTAAAATCAACTCACATCAACTGTGTGACGACAATGTGGTGCGGCGAGGCACGACGACAGTGAGGCACGACGACAGTGAGGCACGACGACAACAAGGCACGACACGGTAAGGCACAGCGACAACGAGGTGCGGCGAGGCGAGGAATGACAACTGTGAAGCGCGATGACAAACATCTCAATCATTTTTTGATTTTTGTCATAACTCGTTGACTCGGCCACGAACTCGCGATTTTACACCGAGTTCAACGAGTCTGTTCGAGTCTACACCGAGTTTGCCAAAAAACGAGTTCACTCACGAGTTCACTTGCCAAGCACCAGTCGACTCTTAAACTCGAACGGGTTTGAGGGTTCACCCGCGAGTTTGATAACCTTGGTTGTACATATTGTCAACCATAAGTCCTTATGATTGTAGTAACAGAAGGAAAAAACATTAAAAAAAAATATTTCCTGAGGCGTGAGTGATCACTGTCCGTAACAATTTATCTGTTGTGTATTGCATATGTTCCTCATGATAAAATAGGAACTTCTTGGATAATTGGATGATATCACAACTAGCAAGTAACTCTTGAACAGTAAAACCCATAATATCAGAAAAGGTAGTAAAGGAAAATAATAAAATAAAATTGTAATATAGAAAGGAGTAGAGAAGAGAGAATGTGAATCTACGTATTTTGGAGTAAAAGAGAGACCTATATTTATATAGTGAGGAGAGAAACCAAACCAACAGAATTCCAGATTGTGGTGGCAACGATCTTAAGTGCATCCGATGGCAAAGTTGAGACTGAACCTGGACGCACAAAAGAGCAACGTTGTGCGTATCATCCTCAGAGCAAATTCATTCTCCTCTGCAACTCTCCAAGACCCCCTCCGAGTTCCAAAGTTGAACAGAAAAACCCACCAGAAAAAGAACAAGGTTCTTCTCAAGCATGATTTGTTTTCCTTTTGCAATAATCTCTTATCTGTTTTACAATACAAAAATCAGTTTTTTACTTGTGTTCTACAGATAAATTGAATTTTAAAGGTTCCAGAACTAGGTTTAAGGGGTTTGGTACTTGTGCTATTGGATAAGAATTTCAAATATGTTGAAGCCATTAGAGTTTGAATTGTGATATAGGGTTATAATTTGGATGCTCTAACCATCTAAATAAATTTGTATTACCATCTAACATCTAGGTTTGATGAATGGAAACTTGATTACACTTGGAGATTTCATACTCATTTAATTTTTTTTGTCAATGGTTTATATTTTTGGACAGTTGTGCAAATGTTCACATGTTGATGAATCATTTGCAATAGTTTCATAGGATATATGGCAGAATGAATAAGAACTTCAAACTAGTGTAAAGCAGTTTTGATTCCAATTATTCGACAATGAATGTTTTGATACTTAGGAAATTTCTGATTTCCTCTTTGCTAGTGGCCCTGTGGCTTATGAAATGACTTTGCCTCCTCCTTTAGCTAGCATTCACAATACTTTCCACATATCCCAGCTAAAAAAGTACGCATCTGATCCTAAGATCCTTTATTATATCAATCTTGGTGGGGTCAGTTGAGCAAAAGTAATCATCTCAATTTATTCTACTTTTATTGAAATTTTCTGTTTGGATAATTTGCATTAGGCCCTTATATTTTGAAGCTTATCCAAACTGAGAGGCTAAAATTCTAGAGGTTGCTTGGAAAGCAAGCAATTAAGGTAAGGGAAGCTAACTTCAATTTTTAGTAGTACCCTAGGCTAGAAGATGTGGTTGTGGAGGGGACGTGATCCCAATATTCAATTTATCTTGCAGGGATGTTGTTTGTTTATATATTGTTCATACTTGTAGAAATATTAGATTTTGATAGTTTAGTATTTAAGTATTGTTTTTTCATGTTAAATAGGATTTTTAATATAGTGGATTGCATTTTGAATGATAGTTTAAGATGAAAATTGTATGAAATTGAATTCATACATTTGGGATAATGTATGGATTGATGTTTGTCTATGTATTAAGTATTGATGCCTATGTGGTAATAGAGATCTCCTAGCTTCACCGAAGATCTAAGTCACATAGACTAGGATATCAGGTTATGAGAAACTGATGGGGGAGTTCATGCACATTATGACATATGAGATGCACGACTTGGGTTGTATTGAACTTACCCTAATCCTTTCTCTTGGATTCTCTGGTAATCTAAGTATTGGGTATTGGATTAGGTGTTAGTCTCTGGTAGAACTTACTTAATACGGGTCTTTTGAAAGGCATCTGTTGTTATTTTGTTTGTTGAATATCCTGGATGTGTAGATCCATGTGAGATCTACGTGATTGTTTTATGTTGAGATTTGAAGAAGATTGAATAATTGAGAAATTGATCCATGTAATTTGGTTTGCTCTTTTGATTTAATTGTGTATGTTAAAAAAGAAGTATTCTCACTAGCTTGCCCTTGTTTTTCTTCTTGTGTTGTGAATTGTGATGACTGTATTATGCAAATGCCAAGGTTCTGGAGGGCTTTAGGATGTTATTTTGAATCTTGTATTGTAAATATTTATACTTTTATAAGTCATAATCTTCTAAGTTTGAAAAACTCCAAATTTTTATAAAAAGCGGTAGTACTTGTATTGTAATAGTTAGATGTATTTCTAGAATATTACATATACAATTTTCTTTATTAGAACATTACATGTATATGTATTGGTCGAGTTTATTTTAATCTTACAATATACTTCTTAATTTTATAGTAAAAATAAAATTTTAAATACAAAATATAACTTATTTTTCGTTTTTTTTAACTTTCTTTTAAACTAAAAGTAGTTTGATAAATTTATTCAAAACTATTGTTTAATGAAAAACATTTTCTGATTTCGTTTTCCATTTTTTATACACAGATAAAAAAATATAAGGTTAATGTAGTATTCAATTTATTTTAAAATATTTATATAAAGAAAATATATTTTTTACTCTTTAATCATTATTTTTCATATATATATATATATATATATATATATATATTAATTTTAAACTTAAAAATAAAAACAATATATCCATAATTCTCTATAATGGTAGGAAATAATTAAAACTATGTGTTATAAAATAAGATTTTAATTAATATAATTATACTAATTGTATTTTTTATTATTATTACTAGTAGAACCATATGTGTGACGCATATATGTGTCTACATTTTTTTAGAATAATAAAAATATTTTATTTTAGTTTCCATGTTTTAGACCTTTTCATTTATTTTTTATTGTATAATTACTTTTTTACGAGTTAATTTAAAATTTTTATTTTATTTTATACATTTATTTAAAAATAGTAGACAAAGAAAGTAACTATTCTCTTCTTATTAACTCAAACCTTTGTTTACATTCTAGTTAAAATATTAATAATTTGATATGTAAAAATAAAATTATCAAAAATAAAATAATTTAAAAAGTGCATAAAGAGTAGTTATAGGAATTGATCCTGCCGCTTGACTCGAACGTGGAGGATTGCCTCGTCACTCCTTCGTCTAGCCTTCTGTTCTGCAGGAATGCTCCAAGAACCACCACCGGAACTCCAAACGCTGCCTGCAAAACACACAGACGGTGCCTTTGGCGGCCGTTGTAGCTTCGATGCTCAAGTCAGGCAACAGGAACACCAAAACTATATCTGAATCTCTCTGTGAGACTCGTGTGTAACTGAAACTCTCAAATGTGTAAGCTGTAAGAATCTGTAAAAACTCTCCCTGATTTCGTTAAGAGTTTCGTATATATACCTGAGTCTTTCTCTCTCCTGACGGTTATTCCTCTTGACACGTGGATAACATCTGGTCATACACGTGTCACCATCTGGAGTATCTGCAGCTGAAACGTTACTTCCACTGTGCCCCTGCGACTAAGTTATCCACATAGGGAGTAGCTTAGTACACAGGCTACTCTGGGCGCAACCTTAATATGGCGAGTTGGTTAACACTGGGCATCGCAGCTCACACTACACATGGTGGCAGATATGCCACTTATCCTCTGTACTTAGACCATACAACAAGTGCTTGCCAAGTCTTCTCAAACACCCAGCGATGTGCTCTTTCGGCGACTTGCTGACCACCTGATCTCCTAACCTTAACACACGGCGATCATGTGCAATCTAGGCGATTACTGATCCATACCGGCGATGAGCGATTACTCATCCTCAAGGCGATAGGCGATTACCATTCTGAGTGATCGCCTCCCTGATTCGCCTGCTATCCTCTACCACGTGTTACCCTGTGAATGGTCCACGTGGTCAACTGCTGCTGATGTCATCGACTACTGATGACCGACCGGATCAGGAATTATCTTTACTACAGATAATACGTTGCCTAACTATTTTTTTTTATTGGTAGAACATTTTCATGAATTTTTTATTAGTATGTCATTTGAATTGAAAAGTTGGATAAAAAGATTAATTTTCATTTTTTATAAAATTAAGGATTTTTTAAATTTACGAAGAGAAAAGATATAAAAATTATAAAAAAAAAATATAAAAACGTTATTAATAAATAAAATGTGTTAATATTACAAAATATAATTGAGAAAAAATAGTAAATGTTTAAATAGTATTATTATATGCTAAATCACGGGAGAGAGAAAAATATATTACTTTGAATTATTATATTTAACATATATTTTAATTTTAAATATATTAGCCCCTAAAAAATAATTCTTCAATTCTTATTTTATAACAAATGGGTCTTGTAAGGACCTAGAAAAATTTAATTGGAATAAAAGTGTTATATTTAAATAATTTCTGAAGATGTTATTATTTAAAATGAAAAGAGCTTGTAATAGAAGTTTCATGGTGGTCAGACCTCGGACGTCACCCAAGGTCTGAGGTCAGCTGGTAGAGGTCGGTCGGGGGACCATAGGGGGTTCCAAAGAAAAAAAAATCACACGTATTAAGGTGTGATTTGCACCTTAGATACACTATGCATGCGAAACTCTATGCTGGGGCATAAGAGATTGTCCTTAGTGTTGCATGCACTGGCGCACGAGGAGTTGGTACTGACCTGTCCTCGGGCAGGAGAAGCTACCGACGTCACCGAGTCATGTGGGAGTGATACCACAGACTTAGAGGAATGGGAGGACGAGCCCTCAGCTGGGTGTGACGATGTGACATCGGTGACCAGAGTGAGGCGATGTGTCCTCGTCACACACAAGGGCGATAAGAGATCGTCAACAGGATGAGAGGAACATCGGTCATCAACCAGGATGGGAGATACATCGGTCGTCTTCCTGAATGAGACATCGGTTGTCTGCCGGATGGAGAGACATCGGACATCGATCGTCTTCCAGGGTGAGGAATCAGTCGTCCGTCAGGAAGGGGCATCAGTCATCGCCGGTATGAGAGGCATCAGTCATCGCCGGTATGAGAGGCATCAGTCATCGCCGGTATGAGAGGCATGGTCATCGCGCGAGCAGTCATCGGTGGATGGTTATCGCGCGATGTCGTGTTTCACACAGATAAGGTGGGACCCAGGCTCCCAGCATGAGCGTTCTGCATGCGCGACACGTAGACGGAAATGGGTGTTTCAGAATAGTTGGCATCAGAGAGTTGGTAAGGTAGGTAACCCAAAGTTGGTACGCACAGAGACATCATGTGGCAGTTCTGTTAGAGGAAATGTGCACGCAAACTTTCTTGCAGAGTGGGCGGTGGCAGCGGCATTGCTGGGCAAGTTGGTTTAGATTCAAAACTCACTTCCTGAGAGGCAGAGAACGTTGCTATGGTTCGAGAGTGATAGAGTGAGTTAGTCTTCATCCTTTTCCTTCCTCTCCTTCACTCTGCGATTTAGACCTTCTCACGCACCAGTTGACGATCGGCGACTGCCCCTGGATTCCTGACATTTGTGCCCTGCAAGTTTTCTGATCAAAGCCGTGAAACAAAGTAAGTCCTTCGTGCTCTGTTTTTAGAGTCGTTTCTGAACTTGAGAGAGTTGCGTCTGCATGGGCTTTGCATTCAACTCTTTTAGCTTCAGAATTAGTCTTTGTTAACGCAGAATATGGGTAAGGTCGTTAGTTTTATGACTAAGGCTCCATGGTGCAGGTTAAGGTATCCTTAAGTCTCCGTGGGTTTGGAGCTCTTAGTGAGGTTTTACGCTAGTCCAAGTAAGGGAAGCCAGTTTTATTTTCAATAAAACCTTAAGCCAGAAAATTCTGATGTTTGGGTGACGTGATCGCCGGTTTTAATGCAAATTTCGAAATCCCCTGTTTTAGTGTCGTTTTGAAATTGTTTGAGATTGAAAGGTGAAATGCATATGATATTCGAAAATCTGAACTTTGGTATGATTGTTTCTGTGATTGGGATTGTTTAAGAAAAGATTCAAAATATTATATGATGGAATTGTGCTTTTACGTGTGGTATGATGTACTGGATGAATGTGAAATTGTGATCAAGACATAGTATTTTCAGGAAAGGAAATACCGTGTTGAGATTGGTTATGAGGTGTATTGATCTGTGAGTATCCTGTGAATGAGACGATCCTGACTCTACTGATATAATGGAATCACATAGATGAAGTTATTCAGTTGTTGAGAGTCGAAGGAGGTTCATATGTATGGGTAAGTTGTTTGAAAGATAACTAACTTGACCTGTTATATGAATTAACCCTGTCATACCGGGAGAGTGATGATATTGAGATTATGTATGCGCATGGCTGTGTGGATTTCACAGTGGTGTGGTATGACAGGTGCAGGTCTCTGGATGCTAAGTTCAACGCATGAGTCTTCCGGAAGTAGAGTAAAGTGTCTATGTTGTTGTGAGTCAGTGGATTTCTGACGTGAGAAAGTTGAATATTGAAAATTGAATATGATAGACACTTGATGGTTATGTGAAATGAATGAGAAAGTGATGGATTTATGTGGGTGTTTAAAAGCTGGTTATGTTGATTTTAAAGTTTCATACTTAAAGTTTTAAAATAGCTAGCTTACCCTGTGTTTTTGGTGTTGTGTTTGGTTTTTTTGCTTAAACCTGTGATGATCGTGTATAATTTACACGGGAGCAGATGATGTTGCAGGTAGTAGAGCTCCTCAGTGAGCGGTTGGACGAAGAGATCGCCTGTTCTTATGCTGTATTTTGTTTTATTTTGAAACACTGGGTGGTTATGTATTAAAATTCCCTAGAGAAGGGATATTATTTTGAATTACAGTGTATGGGATGGATGTACTCTATGATATATATATATACATATGTTAAATTTGATATCTTTTATTTTAATGTATTTCATATTATATACGTATGAGTGGATGATGAGGGGCGTTACAGGTCTGACCTATAAAGATATAAAGACAAAGATATGAGAACCTATTAATTTTATTTGATAACCCTTAGATAAAATTTATCTGCCTAATTTTTTAATTTTTTTCTACTTTCTTTTTAGATATATAAGTTATGAAGTTATTCTTGCTTTAGAAAAAATATTTGTAAGGAGGTAACAAATTTTGAAAATTTTAAAAAGTTCAATTTGATTCGTATGTGGTATTGTGAGTTGTATGGCATCAAATTAAATTTAAATTTTATTTTTTAAAATAATATCAAAGTCACATAAGTGTTGATTAGATTGAAGGTTGATATGTAATAAACTCTTAGCAGAATATGCTATAAATACTTCTTATAGATTAGAAGAAGTTATTTGTATATAATAATTATTTAGGAAAACTAATATTTATATAATAAGTGAATTTTGAAATTGAGATATTTAGTTAATTGAATTTAAAATTAACTTTAACCATAAATTGTTCTATCAATCAATTTTGCAAGTATATATCATTAATAAGTTGAAGGCATGTTGAAAACAATAAAGATTAACTAAATTGTACGCATCCATTTAAATCAATCTATTCAAGTCGAACACATAAACTCAATTAATATATTCACAAATAACCACAATTTTGATAATACATGTTGTATAAGTTGATATGTTGTAATCCTTGCATTTTTTCTAGTTGTATTGAAAATTTTGGAATAGGAGGAAATCATTATTCTTGATTAATAAAACTAGTAACAACATCCATGTTATTGTCATCTAAGGTTATGTCGTGGATACTTTTTCTCTTCTTATTTTTCTTTAGACCATTTTGATGAAGATTATATTTTGAGCTTAATTTGCAATTTGAGATGAAGTTTTTTATGGAATATAACATTTTAAAATGCTTTTCTAATCTCCCAGACTACAATTTCGAAGTCCAATTAGAAATAACTTGTAATGAAAAACCTCAAAGTTAATTTATCAAAAACTTTAATTTAAATTCAATCTTACAAAAATGTATTTGTAAGTTAATATGTATATCTAATTGTATACATCTCGAAAATAAGACTAAAAAGTTTGATCTCATAATTAGTATTAAATTCTTCAAATTTAATAAAATAAATTATATTTCTATAAAATACATCCTTTTTTAATTAAAATCAAATAACTTGACACTAGCAATTGCAATTTTTAGCCAGTTATATACCCATTATAACATAGAAACAACAAAAATAAAATACTAGAATTTCATTGAAAATGTAGCTATGTTCATTTTTTGTCCAGTACTCATATCTCTTGCGATGTGACTTCAATACGGGAAGTGTTGAGTGATTTGAATAGTTAGGCATTTGAACCCAACCAGACGGAACATGTTCGGATATAATAGTGTTTGGTGATATGGCAGAAACATGAGTGACAGGAACCGTAGAAGGAGTAGGAGCATGATTGTGTAAGAAACTCATAAGCATATTTCCCATTATCCTTAAATGATGTAGATTGATAAGGTGAAACATTTGATATAGTACTTACTCTAACACAAACCAAAATTGAAGTCATTAAAATCATCAATCTAGTCATAAAAATATTAAATTAAGTATCATAACTTAAGAAAATACAAAAGTTTACTTTCAAATTTAATAACACTTGGTATGATGAAAATGTTTTAGGTCTTAAGAATTTTTTTAAAAAAAATATATAACATGTCGTAATATCTAATAATAATGTATATTGTTATTTTATTTCAAAGTTTTTAACTTTTATTTTTATTATTTAAATATAATATTTTATTATTAATAGGTTATCAAATTGTTATTTAAAAACAAAGTGTGTTCCAAATGATTTAATAGGTTTTCAATTTAAAATTCAAAATGTTTGTTTTTCATGATTATTTAATGTTTTAAAAAATAACATTTACTGTTAAGTGTTTTTTAAAAATTTAAATTTTTGCAAGAATATTTATGGGAAGAAAGTGAAAATCTCATTTTTTTTTCTTGTTAAATTTTTAAATGCGATAAATATATTATATTACTTTATTAAATAATTTTACTTGAGTAATGATAAAAAGCTATGATAAAAATATGATGTTATATTTAATGTCAAATATATATATCTAAAAGTATTTTTTTAATAATTTTAATATTTCTTAATAAAAATTATAATTTTCATGTTCTAATTCTGCAAGGAAAAAGCATCTAAGAGCAATTCAATTTGTTCACTCTACATCAACACACAAGCGTCCACACATACCTCCGATCACGTTCACTGATGATGACTTCACAGAAATTGATCCAACTCAGGATGATCCCATGGTAATCACTATAGATATAGATAAATTCTCAGTTACTAAAGTTTTGGTGGATCAGGGCAGTTCGGTCGACATTCTATACTGGGAGACTTTTAAGAAGATGCGGATTCTTGAAACAGAAATACAGCCTTATGACGAACATATAGTCGGATTCTTTGGAGAACGAGTTGATATCAAGGGTTACATTGATCTATTCACAACTTTTGGCGAAGACGACTCTCTCAGTAAGACAATCAACGTCTGATACTTGTTGGTTAACACCAATACTTTGTACAACATACTACTCGGTCGTTCTTCCATCAATAGATTGAAAACCATCGTTTCTACCCCTCATTTGGCCATGAAGTTCCCTTCCGCCACTGGTGATATTGCAACAGTACATGTCGACCAAAGAACGACTCGAGAATGTTATGTAGCCAGTTTGAAAGTTGAACCAACCAGACGATTGTATACTATAGCGCCGAACGATCATTTCCCCAGCAGAAGAGGACGATCACCAGAAAGACGTTCTAGAGGCCGACATTCCAGGAGACACATGATAGCACTTGTAGACCTAGATCTATGACTCAACGACCCTCAGATGGAAGCTAGGGAAGATCTTCAACCCATATTTCTTCATGACGATGACCGCAAAACCTTTATGGTAACATCACTGAAGCCAAACGACCGGAAGGTGATAAGTACAATTGGTAAAAAATGCAGACCTCTTTGCTTGGACTGCTGTAGACATGCCCGAGGTAAGTCTTAATATTATTCCTTACCGTTTGTCTATATATAAGGAGGCTAAACCAGTAGCCCAGAAGAAAAGAAAGCTAGATGAAGAACGACATAAAGCTGCTTGAGAAGAAACTGAAAAACTGGTATAGGCAGGCTTTATTCAAAAGGCCCATTATACCACATGGTTGGCTAATGTGCTGATGGTTAAAAAGTCTAGTGGTAAGTGGCGGATGTGCATGGACTACACTAACCTCAACAAAGCATGCCCAAAGGATTCTTATCCCCTACCGACCATCGATCGGTTGGTCGACGGTGCAGCCGATCATTAGATCCTCAATTTCCTTGATGCATACTCCGGATACAACCAAATCCAGATGCACCCACAGGATAAAGGAAAAACAGCTTTTATGACGGACTCCAACAATTTCTATTATGAGGTTATGCCGTTTAGCCTTAATAACGTCGGAGCCACTTATCAGCGATTGATGGACTACGTCTTCCACAACATGATTGGAAGAAATGTGGAAGTCTATGTTGATGACATTGTTGCTAAATCTGACTCATGCGAACAACATGTCTCAGATTTGAGGGAAGTTTTTCAGGCCTTACACAAGCATCATATGCATCTGAATTCGGTATGGAAGGAGGGAAATTCTTAGGATCTATGCTCACCCATCGGGGCATAGAAGCCAATCACGAGAAGTGCAAAGCTATTGAGGAGATGCGAAGTCCCAACAGCATCAAAGAGATCCAAAGATTAGTCAGATGACTCACCGCCTTGTCCCGGTTCGTGCCAAAACTTGTAGAAAGAACAAGACCTATTGTTCAGTTGTTAAAAAAGGCATCCCAATTCGAGTGGACTACTGAGTGTGAACAGATATTTCTCCAATTAAATTTTTTTTTATCATCCCCACCAATCATCCAGAAGTCGAACGCACGTGAGCCCATAATTATTTATCTCGCCGTTTCAAACGAAGCAGTGAGTTCAGTTCTAGTATAAGACATAAAGGCAGAAGAACGACAAGTATATTTTTTTAGCTGAGTGCTCCATGGCACATAAATTAGATATCAGATGATCGAGAAGGTTACGTTGGCCCTAATCATCACCACACGACGAATGCAGATGTATTTTCAGAATCACCGGATCATAGTCAGGACCAACTATCCTATTGTGAAAATTTTGACCAAGCCAGATTTAGCTGGACGAATGATGGGATGGGCAATCGAATTGTCAGAATTTCACATTCAATATCAACCTAGAGGTGCAATTAAGTCTCAAGCTCTTGCCGATTTTGCAATGAGCTTACTCTATAACCAACTGAAGAAGAACACTATCAATGGATCTTATACATTGATGGCTCCTCAAACAGTCGATCATGCAGAGTGGGAGTAGTACTGCAAGGACCAGGTGAAATTGTCGTTGAACAAGCCCTGAAATTTGAATTCAAAACTTCGAACAATCAGGCGAAATACGAAGCCATTATAGCCAATCTTCGCCAGGCTACTGAATTAGAGGTAACAAGATTAACTTGTAAAAGTGATTCACGACTAGTGGTCGGACAACTTAAAGAGGAATATGAAGTTCGAGAAACCTTGCTTCAGCAATATTTCCACTTTGTGCGGAATTTGTTGACCAAGTTTGATGAAGTATCATTTCAGCACGTTCAATGGGAAAATAACACTCGTGTAGACGCACTCTCCCGTTTGGCAACCACTAAGCAGAAAGGAATTCACCGATGGGTCATACATGTAACCTTGGCAAAACCCAATGTTAGTATAAAGGAATGCATGGCGATTGATACTTAGCCCAATTGGATGACCCCAATCAAACAATATTTGACTGACAGAATATGTGACCCACACTTGGAGAAAACAATGAAGCAACAGGCCGCCCAGTTCATACTCATCGATCAAGACCTTCACAAGCAAGGTTACACTCGTCCACTCTTAAAGTGTCTTACTCCTGACCAAGTCACCTATGTCATGAGGGAGTATGTGGAACTCACTCTAGACCACGAACCATGGTAGCTAAGGTGTTACGAGCCGATTATTACTGGTCAACCATACAAGGGGATTGTGTAACATCCCACCAAAATAATACATACATACATGTATAATTGAAATTAAGTGTAACCAAATAATATTGAAGAGTGCAAAATAATATGTATTTATATATATCAGAAATGAAGTTACTTCCCTTAGGAAGTTTAATACATAACCAAATCAATTGTTTGCAAGATTTTACGAAAATAATAAAAGAAATGCAGTAAGACAGGCGGTCTCAAAAGAAAACGGCGATCTCCAACTTTAAAACGGCGATCTCTAACAGAAGACCTCAAAACGGGCGATCTTCTATCAGGACACGAAAACCGGCGATCACCCGATGGAGGCATAAACCGGCGATCACCCAGTAGAGACGGAGATAGGCGATCTCCTTCCGGCGACCACTCACTGAGGAGCTCTACTCCCTGGAAGATCATCTGCTCCCGTGTAAAAGACACGATCATCACAGTTTTTAATAGAAAACAGCCACAGAGCAATACAAAATAAAGGGTAAGCTAGATATCTTTAAATAGAGTTTAAATCATGAACATGACAATCAAAGTAAACCAAGTTCCAAATTATCCATGTAAAACGTAGAACTACAATTAGCATTCAGCTGATCGCCCAAAATCACAAATTCACTACATTTCCCATAGTCATTCCATTTCACAACACAGCATCAAGTGTCTATCAATGTTCCAGTTTCTCATTTCACATGTCAGACTTTCCACTGACCCACCACACAAGACACTTGACACTACTTCCGGATTGACTCGTGTGTTGACTCAGGCCCAGAGATTTGCACCTGTCATACCTACCACTGTGAATCCACACAGCATGCGCATATACCATCTCATTGTTACCATTCTCTCGGTATGACAAGGTTAATTCGTATAACAGGCCGAGCTCGTTCCCATTTGAACAACTCGCCCATTCATACGAACCTCCTTCGACTCTCACCAACTGAATAACTTCATCTACGTGATTTCATTATCTCAGCAGAGTCAGGATATCTCCTTCTAGACAAGCCCCTAGTCAATACACCTATACAGATCTTACACGGTATTTCCTTTCCTGAAAATACTATGCCTCGATCCCACATTCACAGCATTCAAACACATCCTACCATTCAAGTAAATGATTCAAATCACATCCACAAACATTTCAAAGCTTCAGATCTTCGAATATCTCATGTAAATCTCAAGTAGTTTCAAAATAACATCAAAAACAGAGATTTCGTAAAACAGCGCCAAAACCGGCGATCTAGTTCAAAAACGAGGTGTTTCGAAGACTGTATATAAAACCGGCGACCTCGTCGCCCAAGCACACAAACAGAGCATTTTACGCAGATGAAAACGAAAATGGCGACCACGTCGCCCTCACTTCCGAGATAGCTACACTATGGCTTGTATGGAAAAAGAGGTCTAGCTTCCCTTACCTGGACTTGCGCAAACACCAGGAGTTCCGAAATCCAACGAAGCTTGAAGAACGCCTTGACTCTGTTCTTGTGTCTGGTTTTGAAGAGCTTGCAGAGAACCACCCAAGTGCTCCAATGGTGGCTGTCGCTCGTCGTACTCTCGTGTGAAGGTGTTAGAATCGCAGCGCGAAGGATATATCTGGAGGAGAAGGGAGGTAACTCACTCTTTCTCTCTTCGAAGGCTGCAACGTTTCTTCCTCTCCAGTAGTGGATTTCAGTGACTTAAACCAACTTATCCCTCCAAAAGCAGCTGCCACCACCTACTCTGCAGGGAAGTTTGCGTGCACGCTTCCCTGAACAGCACGACCACTGTTGCCTCTGGTGCATGCCAACCACTGCTCTGAACAGTACTGCCACTGTTGTCGCTTGTGCATGCCAGCCACTGCTCTGAACAGTACGACCGCGAGTGTCTCCCGCGCATGCCAACATTCTGATGTCACTATTCTGAACCACCTTTTTCGTCTACGTGGCGCGCGTGCAGAACGTCTCATGCTGGATGTCTGGGTCCCACGTTCTCTGCGTATAACTTAACGTAGCGCGATGACCTTTTCACCGATGATCACAGGCGCGAAGACTATCCACCGATGACCTCTCGCGCGAAGGCTACAACCGATGACCTCTCGCGCGAAGGCTAACAACCGATGACCTCTCGCGCGAAGGCTAACAACCGATGATCTCTCGCGCGAAGGCTAACAACCGATGACCTCTCGCGCGAAGGCTAACAACCGATGATCTCTCGCGCGAAGGCTAACAACCGATGACCTCTCGCGCGAAGGCTAACAACCGATGACCTCTCGCGCGAAGGCTAACAACCGATGACATCTCGCGCGAAGGCTAACAACCGATGACCTCTCGCGCGAAGGCTAACAACCGATGACCTCTCCCCCTGATGATGCCCGCATGCCCCTCGCGCCCAGGCGATCCTGCATGCCTTGCGCCCTGGCGATGCTCGATGACACATCGCCACGCCTTCCTGGAGGTTCTTCATTCCACTATGTTACATCCAAGATATTCTCCCCACAAGGCTTGGTGACGTCGGTAGCTTCACACTTCCAAGAGTTGATTAGCACAAGTCCTCGCGCGCCCAAGCGTGTAACGTTAAGGATGATTCTCTTATGCTCAAGTATAGAGCTTCGCCTGCCCAGCGTATCCAAGGTTTAACCCATACCTTGATACGCGTGGCTTTTGGGACGTACCAGGGTTGATCCAACATTTTGGCTACACACTAAGTGTAGTTTCGGCGATTAGGTGTACTCTAGGCGACAGGCTACTAGGTACACACAGGCGATAGGCGTTCAAGCATAAGCTAGGCGATAGGCGTTCAAGCATAAGCTAGGCGATAGGCGTTCAAGTGCCAGAGAAGTTGGAGATCGCCTACCCGCTTAATAACGGCGATCTCGTAGGCTTCTCAGCTATACATTCCTTCCTTTATATTTAAATAAACACGTGCTTCGAATTTATTTATAATATAACACTTTTATTCCAATATAAACTTCTAGGTTCTTACAGATTGCACTAAGTTTGTTCGAAAATGTCTGCAATGCCAAGAATATGGCACCTTGTCTCACCAAAGGCCAGAGAACCTGCCCTACATTTTATCTCCATCGTCGTTCGTAAAATGGGTAATGGATATTAATTGGACCCTTTGCTCTAAGTAAAGGGTAATGTAAATTCTTGCTGGTCGGTATTGACTATTTTACTAAATGGATCGAAGTTGAACCCTTAACAGCAATTACCGCATGAAATGTCCAGAATGTTGTATGGAAAAATATCGTTTATTGATTTGGACTACCTCAAATTATCATCACTGATAATGATCGACAGTTTAACGACCGAGGGTTAGCAGAATTTTACGAAAAGCTTAATATCAAGCATATTACAAGTTCAGTTGAACATCTGCAAATGAACGGTCAAGTCGAGGCCGCCAATAAATCTATTCTCAATGAGATCAAAAAGAGACTTGGTCCAGCCAAAGGTAATTGGACAGAAGAACTTCTCGAAGTTCTGTGGGCCTCCCGATGCACACCAGAATCTATGACTCAAGAAACACCGTACAGTCTAACATACGGAACAGAAGCCATGATTTTGGTCGAAATAGGTGAGCCCTCTCTACGACGGAAAACACTAGACTTAGAATTGAACAAGGATAGCCTACTAGTCAGCCTTGACCTTATCAACGAGCTCAGAGACAAATGCAGAATATGGGAAGAGGCGTGCAAGCTACGGGCGGCAAGGAGATACAATTCAAAAGTAAAGCCAAGAAGCTTTCAGAAAGGAGATTTAGTATGGCGAATGCGCAGCTACGCCTGAAAAGACAGTGACAAATTTTCAAGCAACTGGGAAGGTCCGTTCTGTATCGCTGATACAACGGCCGGTGGTGCATATTACTTAGAATATTTGTCAGGAAAAACTGTACTGGGAATGTGGAATGCCATGCATCTCAAATTTTATTACAGCTGATAAATAACATTAGTGTACTCTTTCCTCGCTCAGTTGTTTTATCCCTAAGGAGGGTTTTCGACCGAGAAGGTTTTAACAAGGCACTTTAAAAACTTCTATTGTTTTGCAGGTTTGTTTACATTCACATCTAGTCGGCTGAGAGTAACACTCATGACACCTCAAATTAGTTACTTTACTGTACAGTCGGTCTGAAATCCATTAGTAACTTATGTTGTTTACCGTCCTATCGATTTGAAACCCATTCATAAATGTTATTTACCGCGCTTTCAGTTAGAAATTTATTTTTTATTTACCGTACTATCGGTCCGAAACCCATCCATCACTTAAATGTTATTTACCGCGCTCTCGGTCAAAGATTTATTAGTAACAATTGTTATCTACCGTACTACCAGTCGAAAATTTAAATAACTTAAATATCATTCTACCATGTTATCAGCCTAAAACTTAATAACTACATTTACCATGTTATCATTATACCATTCATTCGATCAGATATTAGTTATGAATTAAACACAAGTTACTCAACAAAATCAAATATATAAGGATGAAATGATCAGTCGTTCATAAGCATTTAAAAATAAAGGTATAGAAATGCAACAAATTGTTCAAAGCCCACAACCTGGGTCCAGGTATTTTGCTATTCAAATAATGTTCTCAACCGAATGGTCTATTTCAGTCACTTCGACATGCTGAGGATCTTCCATCATATGGTTGGCACTCTCACCAAGCGGCACCAGTTGGCCATTCACCACATCTTTACCCAAGTCATACCATGGGTCATCCATCGGCACGCCATGAAAAAAGGCTGCCTGCTGGACACCCTGGTAAAAACTTTCTTCATTGATGCGCAACATGAACTCTTGACACTTCTTCACTTCAGTAGTAAGAGATTCTCCTTTGGCTTCAACATCAGTTTTTTCCTTTCGAAGTTGATCTCGCTCGGCCATCAACTTGGTGAGAGTTGCCTTCAACGCTTCTTGTTCCTCTTTGGCCAACCATTCGTTTTGCCGCATTTCCTCCCTGCAAGCCTTGGCAACTTCCAAGGCCGCTTTTAAGAAACTGACTGACTCCTCCAACTCGGCCTTCAACTACCACCATACTAGCCCTAATTAATTCCTTACCAAGCACCTTACCCATGACGGTAGCCCGGCTTTGCAGTTCCACCAATTCTTCTATTAAGTCTTTGGTGGGGATGGCTACCATAACACCTTCATCCTGAGGAAGCAAATCAAATTGCATAGTTTGAGCCACTCACATTGAAGGGCTCAACATGGATAGTTGCCTGGCAGCCGACTACCCCACCTCAGAACCAGTCTGGACCTTAGGTGGATGCCCCCTCTTTCGGTTGGCAACTGGAGGAATCGCCGCAGTAGTCGGCGCAGCCTCCACAATAGCAACTATTTTCTCTTTCCTAGCCTTTGCCAATTTTCCAATCTTCCGGGTGGCCGCCTGACGTTTGAAGTTGCTCATAAAATTGCTTAGAGCTGGATCCATCTTCAAGATAATATCTGCAAGGTACAAATACAATTAAACCATATTAACATAGCGAATACACAACCGAATATAAGAAATCCACATACCATTGAAATCCGCCCACTTCTTGGATGACCCATATAACCCTATCAGATCACGGGGTGGGAAACTTATAGGGTAGCTGATCAACAACAATTATAATTTCCTTGTCAAATGGAGACAGAGACGACCACAACCAATTCCTAAGTTGGATAGGTTTCTCCATCCAGTGAAAAGAAAATTTAGTGGTTCCGTCCGTATTATAGAAATATTCTCGGCCATTCGGCTCCACGAAAATTTTGAAGTATTTTTCTTTAAATTTTTTTACGAGGTGGTAAAGGCAGCAAAACGGATATTCCCCGGTCGACTGGATAGAGACAACCAACTCACGAGAGTACTTGGACGTGTATTATAATAGTACAAGAAAGCTTCAGGGGTAGGATCAAGTTTAAAAAGACGACAAATTACACGAAACGTGAAGTGCCGCCCACGAGTTGGGGTGCAATTAGGTAGGTGCTACATTGAGGATTCGAAGGACCCCCATCGTAAAATCATCAAAGGGCAAGGTTATGTGCAAATCAGTAGAAAAAGGTGTTATATACAAAGGAAAAATCATGTGGCGCATTTTCCCGGCCATGGCATACTCGGTCGGTAAGACCACAAATGTCTGCCAATATTGCATCAGACGGACAACTGGGCGCCAAAAATGAATTATCAAAAACAAATTGATCTAACTTATCAGAATCCCTTAACTTAGTGGAAATTTATAGAACCAAGGGATCAACCCAATCATAGCTTGGGCCGTCCAACGACTGACTCGCACCACCAGATGCAGTGCAAGTCATAGATGACTCGATATTTACAACATTATTAGAGGATTCCACGGAAGAAGACATTACTGACTTAAAACTTGACAACTCAAAGAAAGCAGGAGAAAGCGTAAACCTTTCCACACACCAATGAAGCGCTATTTATAGCCAACAGAGTAGGAGAGAGAATCCTCTACCATTCGTCCAACACCGTTAAATCTAACAAAATCCAATGGTCACAGTCACTCAGCATACAAAACGACACCAAATCCCCACCGTTGAATGCATTTGATGAAATAGTGCATCGTGAAACGGTGGCTCTGCCAAGCGTCACATCTCTGCCATGCATTTAATGCTACCAGCAATCACGCACAACCTCGGGAATCCCATACATCCTACCCGACTCTTCAGAGATGAATCTCTTTGAGCCTGGGGGGCAAGTGTACTGGTCGGACCCCGGATGACCGAAGACCTGGTCAAACAACATTCACAACATAATAAATACATAATAAAGAAGCAGTTACAACTGAAGTTGAATGAGTCAAAGGCACGCTCCGCAATACTTGGATAATATCTCAATGCAACGATAAATTGAAAGATACACTTTCGTAATATCAGGAAACCGCTACAAATGTTCTTATTAACTAACTATCCAGCCCACGCAGGTAAGGGCCCATAAGTCAACCTATAAATAGAACTTCTGAAGGGGGAAAAGGTACGTTTTTCACATTCTACTAGAATACACCAGAGATAGTATAACCAACTTGAGCATTGGAGTGCAATCGCAGGTACTCCCGACTGGCGGAGCACCCACAACAAGAGGAAGAGACTTGAAGGAACTTGAAGACAACCGACACGTCAACAAATTGTGTACCCAACGGATAGGTATTACCTGGGCCCCATCATCCGAACAAGTACACAAATCATACACCACCCATAAGGGATATGAAAATCATTAAAAACTTTATGAATTATTAAAACTCTTATACCTCATAGAATTTTAACCACAAAATTTGCCGTCTCAGTATCTAGCACTTTCACACACAACAGGAATGAACAAATTTGATCATAAATCAATTTTAGTGCTAAAAGAACTAACAATGACTTCTTTTTACCCATATGTGTTAAGGCTAGCAACACTCTGATACATGAAATCCTAGTGACTGGGACAAAGGTATCAAAGTAATCTATGTTAGGTTTTTTAGTAAACCCTTTTGCTACTAATCTTGCCTTATATTTTTTTATGGATTCATCAGGATGATACTTTTTTTTTTTCTTAAAGATCCACTTACAACCAATGGGTTTTGCTCCTCTAGGCAGATCTACGAAGGTCCAATAGGCAGATCTACTAAGGTTCAAATATTATTTTTCTTAATTGAATCAATCTTAGTCCTAATGGCCTTATCCCAATGTTTAGCATAAGAAGCACTAGTAGCTTATAAAAAACTTATTGGAACATTTTAAACAAGATAAGTGCAAAAATCATCTCCAAGAGAAGTTTTCTTTCTATGTCTTTTACTTCTCCTAATGTCCTTACTCATGGCATCACTAGCACTATCTATAAGTTGTTCAAATGTACCACTACTCTTAAAAGGAAACATATGTTCAAAGAATTCAACATTTTTTGTCTCAATTATAGTGTTACGTTTAATTATATCACGGTAAAGAACAAGAAACCTATAGGCAACACTATGTTTCGCATAGTCTAAGAACATACAATCAAAGGTTTTAGAACCTATTTTCCTTTCTTTAGGATCGAGTAAGATTACTTTAGCTAAACACCCCCACACTTTTAGGTATTTCAGATTAGGTTGATAACCTTTCCAATACGCATAGGGTGTTTTACCATTTTTCTATGTGTTATATTGCCAAAAAAAAAAAACGATAAGTAGGGATTCACCCCACAGTTTATCTAGAGCTTTAGAACTTATAAGCATGACATTCATCATTTTGTTAATAGTCCTATTTTTTCTTTCAGCTACTCCATCAAATTCAGGTGAATATGGTTTGTTACTTCATGAATGATATCTTTTTAACAAAAAGTATTCACCACCTCTATCTGATCTAATTCTTTTAATTTTCTTATTCAATTGTTTTTCTACTTTTGCCTAATAAGTTAAGAACATATCAAAAGTTTCATTCTTATGTGTAATTAAATACACTTTGGTGTATCTAGAAAACTCATCTATAAATGTTACAAAATAATTTTTACCACCTCTAGACATGGTTTGTTTTAAAATAGCAAGATCGATATGAATTAAACCAAGAAATTTAGTTTGACATTATACAAAATAACATATTTTCTTCGTTATTTTAGATTCTACACATATATTGCATTCTCTACTTTTTTGTCATGCATGTTTATTAATCCTAGTCGTTGTCATTTCATAACATACGAATAATTCACATGTCCTAATCTAGCATGCCACACATCATATGAATCAATAATATAAGTAGAAGATCCATATTCGTTAATAACTTCAGAAATGTTCAATACAAAAAGATCCTAATCACAATATCACTTCCCCACAAAAATATTATTTTTTGTCATAAAAATCTTGTCAGATTCAAATGACACTTTAAACTTACCTTTGCCTAGCAATGCTATAGAGATTAAATTAACTCTAATCGATGACACATGTAGCACGTCACTTAAAGCTAGAGTTCTACCATATGAGAGCTTTAGAAGCACATTTCATTTTCCTAGGGCTAGTCCCAAAGTCTACCACTCATTTACTCACATTGGTCACAAGATTTACTTGTGAAATGACTACAACAATGGTATCTTCCCCTTCGGCTACATTTGCCTTTGAAGGATTTTCGTTTTTGGCCCTATGTTTGTACTGAGGTGCATGATGACTTGGCTTTCCATAGACAAAGTAGTTTCCCTTTTTCTTGAAGGTGGTGTTAGTTCCATTAGATGAAAAATTTTATTATTATATTTCTTTTTGTGATTAGGTTTGTTCTTGTACATTATTAGAGTTGGTTTGTCTTCTACCATGTTTGCCTTGACAGACAAGGCTTTGGCCCTTTGCAGCGGCACACTCCTTTCTTTTGGTGTCTTAATGATGATGTGAGTGATCAAAATTGTGTAGTGACATTTGTTTGTGTCTGTGCTTTAGTTGTAGCTAGTCCAAGATTGCAAAAGCTTTTCGATCAGTAGTTTGGACACAAATTCATCAAACAAGGTTATGCTTTCTGCTTTGATATCTTCAAGCAGCTTGTGGTATTCATTTATCTAAATTTTTATGTCCTTGTCTTTAATCATCTCCCAGCGATAGTAGTTTCCTATCACGAACCTTTGTCAAATAACGTCTTCAACAATATATTTGAGGATAAGGGAATCTCAAATATCTTTTGTTTCCATGTAAGAGCAATAAACATCGAACAAATGGCTAGATAACTCATTGACTAAGGTGTGACGACATACCTTATTTCCATGGGTCCAAACATCAATTTGTTTCGCATTCGTGCTTGAGTCAGTTTTAGAAGTCATAAGTGCAAAAATGACTTTGTACATGTCCAACAGGGTGGACATGCATTCTTGCCAACGTCAAAAATTATGATCGGTGAAGAATTCAATTTTCGAGACGTCTAAAATGGTTTTGCAAAAATTGTTTGAGTTGTGGAAACAACGTTTGATGTCTCCTATGTAAAGTTGTTATTTTTGTACGTATTGTCAACCATAAGTCCTTACGAATGTAGTAACAGAAGTCTAAAACATAAACAAAAAATTATTTCCTAAGGCGTGAGTGATCACTGTCTGTAACAACTTATCTATGGTATATGACGCTAGTTCCTCAGGATAAAACTTGAACTTCTTGGATAATTGGATGATATCAGAACTAGCAAGTAAATATTACAATAGAAGTTCTACCGATTTCCATACAAACTTGGAGTTTTTCAAAGTATTCCTACTACAAAATTATGACTCATAGGAATACAAATATTTACATTATAAGATTCAAAACATCTTAAAACCTTCCAAGACCTCCTACACCTGTATGATCATCTGCTCGTGTACGTAGTACAGTCATCGCAGTTACCACTTAGGCATCAGTGAAGCTATGTGACTTAGATCATCAGTGAAGCTCGAAGATCTCTATTACCACATAGGCATCAATACTTAACACACAACAAACATCAGTCTATACATTATCCCAAATGTATGAATTCAATTTCATATCATTTTCATCATACAATATCATTTAAAACATAATCCACAATATTCAAAAGTTTACTTAACATAAAAAAAACAACACTTAAATACTAAACCATCAAAATCTAATATTTCTACAAGTTTAAATAATATATAAACAAACAACACAATACATAAACACACAACATTCCTATAAGAGAAATTGAATATTGGGACCACATCCCCTCCATATTCAAATCTTCTAGCCTAGGGTTTTATTAAAAATTAAATTTAGCTTCCCTTACCTTAATTGCTTGCTTTCCAAGCAACTTCTAGAATTTAGCCTCCCAGTTTGGATAAGCTTCAAAATTTAAGGGCCTAATGCAAGTTATCCAAACATAACAGAAATTCGGTATATAGTAGAATAAGTTGAGAGGATTACTCTTCTCAACTGACCCCACCAAGATTGATGACTAAATCCTAAGAAAATATAGAGAACAAAGGATCTTTAGAGCAAAAATGAACTTACTCTGTTTGAAAATATGATCGGGTAGAAATGTTCTTAAACTCCTCAACTACAACGTGGTCCGATCAGATTCTAAAGTAGATGAAGATTGGGAGAGGAAATTAAGAGAGAAGGGAGAGAAGAGAATATGGAAAGAGAAAATAAAGAAAAACCCACCAGAAAAAGCATAAGGTTCTTCTCAAGCACGATTTGTTTTCCTTTTGTGATAATATCATATTCGTTTTACAATACAAAAATCAATTTTTTACTAGTGTTCTGCAGATAAATTGAATTTTAGAGGTTGAAGAAATAGGTTTAAAGGGTTTGGTACTTGTGCTATTGGATAAGAATTTCAAATATGTTGAAGGCATTAGAGTTTGAATTGTGATATAGCGTTATAATTTGGATGCTCTAACCATGTAAATAAATTTGTATTGCCATCTAACATCTAAGTTTGATGAATGGCAAGTTGATTACACTTGGAGATGTCAAACTCATTTAATTATTTGGCAATGGTTTATATTTTTGGACAGTTGTATAAATGTTTGCATGTTGACGAATCATTTACACTATTCGTAGGATATATATGGCGGAATGAATAAGAACTTAAGACTAGTGTAAAGCAGTTTTGATTCCAATTATTCGACAATGAATGTTTTATACTTAGGAAATTTCTGATTTCCTCTTTGCTAGTGGCCCCGTGACTTATGAAATTGCTTTGCCTCCTCCCTTAGCTAGCATTCACAATACTTTCCACGTATCCTAGCTAAAAAAGTACGTACCTGATCCTAAGATCCTTTATTATCTGTTTTTTCTTAGAATTTAATCATCAATCGTGGTGGTGTCAGTTGAGCAAAAGTAATCATCTCAACCTATTCTACAATATATTGAAATTCGTTCTGTTTGGATAATTTGCATTAGGACCTTATATTTTGAAGCTTATCCAGACTAAAAGGCTATAATTCTAGAGGTTGCTTGGAAAGCAAGCAATTAAGGTAAGGGAAGCTAACTTTAATTTTTAGTAGTCCCCTAGGCTAGAAGATCTGGATGTGGAGGGGACGTGGTCCCAATATTCAATTTATCTTGCAGGGATGTCATTTGTTTATATATTGTTTTTACTTGTAGAAATATTAGATTTTGCTAGTTTAGTATTTAAGTATTATTTTTTTCATGTTAAATAGGATCAGGTGTTAGTCTCTGGTAGAACTTACTTAATATAGGTCTTCCGAAAGGAGTTAGTTGTTATTTTGTTTGTTGAATATCATGGATGTGTAGATCTATGTGAGATCTATGTGATTGTTTTATGTTGAGATTTGAAGAAGATTAAATAATTGAGAAATTGATCCATGTAATTTGGTTTGCTCTTTTGATTTAATTATGTATGTTAAAAAAAATATTCTCACTATCTTACCCTTGCTTTTCTTCTTGTGTTGTGAACTGTGATGACTCTATTATGCAGATGTTGAGGTTCTTGAGGGCTTTAGGATGTTATTTTGAACCTTGTATTGTAAATATTTATACTTCTATAAGTCATAATCTTCTAAGTTTGAAAAACTCCAAATTTATATAAAAAGCAGTAGTACTTATATTGTAATAGTTAAATGTATTTCTAGGATGTTATATATACAATTTTCTTTATTAGAACATTACATGTATATGCATTGGCTGAGTTTATTTTAATCTTACAATTTACTTCTGAATTCATTTTAAAAATAAAATTTTGAATACATAATATAACTTATTTTTCAATTTTTTTTTAACTTTCTTTGAAACTAAAAGTAGTTTGATAAATTTATTCAAAACTATTTTGTTTATTGAAAAACATTTTCTGATTTCGTTTTCCATTTTTTATAAACAGATACAAAAATATAACCTTAAGGTAGTATTCAATTTATTTTAAAATATTTATATAAAGAAAATATATTCTTTACTCTTTAATCATTATTTCTCAAATATATATATATATATATATATATATATATATATAATTATGGATATAAAATAAAAACGATATATCCATAATTCGTTATAATGGTGGGAAATAATTAAAACTGGGTTATAAAATAAGATTTTAATCAATATAATTATTCTAATTGTATTTTTTATTATTATTACTATTAGAACCATATGTGTGACGCATATATGTGTCTACATTTTTTTTAGAATAATAAAAATATTTTATTTTAGTTTCCATGTTTTTAGACCTTTTCATTTATTTTTTATTGAATAATTACTTTTTTTGAGTTAATTTTACATTTTATATTTTATTTTATACATTTATTTAAAAATAGTAAACAAAGAAAGTAACTATTCTCTTATTAACTCAAACCTTTGTTTACATTCTATTTAAAATATTAATAATTTCATATGTAAAAATAAAAATATCAAAGATAAAATAATTTAAAAATGCGTAAAAAATAGTTATAGGAATGATCTTTACTAATGGTTGTAGATAATACGTTGCCTAACTAATTTTTTATTAGTAGAACATTTCCATTAGATGAATTTATTATCAGTATGTCATTTGAACTGAAAAGTTGGATAAAAAAATTAATTTTCATTTTTATAAAATTAAGGATTTTTAAATTTACAAAGAGAAAAGATATAAAAATCATAAAAAAAAATATAAAAATGTTATTAATAAATAAAATATGTTAGTATTTTATTTAGTGTTTTTGTCGGTTAACTTGGCCGCCGGTTGACTCTAATGACTGGTTCTGGCTTCGCCTATATCCACTGGAAACTGTGCCTTCCTTGGTTGTTTGGATGCTGTTCCTGTGAAACAAAGGGCGTCCTTATAGCCGGTCAAACTCTGACGATCAAGTTAGTAAGGAATTATGAAAGAATAACAAACAGAGAGCTTTAGTATTCAAAAAGTGTACTCAGAATTGCGTACCTTCACTTGGGACCTTAAGCCCCTTTTATAGTATACCATGCACCAATTGTACTTGAGATAAACAAATATTAACTGAAAATAAGCACATTATCTTATATCTCTAACAAAAAATCACCTACCACAGACACCAATGATCTTCAGGTGCGAAACTACAAGCTTATCTTTCTGTTATACATGCACATCCCTATCTTTTTAGGGTTAACAGCAACTATCGACAGATATTTTACGTGCAACAAACATGTGCACATAACAGCCAAGGAACAAAAAATATCTAAGGTGATAACAACAAACATATCTTTATGTAGTCGTAACAAACACATGAGCAACCATATATATATATATATATATATATATATATATATATATATATTTATCTTTAAGCACATGCCACTGGTTATTAGCACATAACGACTTTGTTATGTGTTTCGGACCCATTAAACAAATTAGGTTAGCGTCGCAACCTTGATGCAAGGACCCGCCTAGTACAATAATCATGCGTTCATTCACATACAAATGCGCTCCTACTAATACACTCCCATTCATATGCTATTACGTGCCTTGCATGCAGCTTAGCTTGGGTTGTCCTAGCATTATTGGGCTTGGGCCTTGCAGTTAACACTTTACTTATCATAGACCTAGACACGCTAAGCACACCCCTAAGCCTATTATGTTTCTTTAATTTAGCAATTAATCTCATGCGTGAAGGATTATATTATACACATGAATGAGAGTTAATATATACGCACACCTGGAGCCCAGTCACATGACATACAAGTGGGACCATGTACCGAGCTAACCTGCTTGAGGGAAATGTCGAGGTTTGAAAGCAAGCTCTGAGTGCTACGAGCTCTGGTCCAGTATGTTACAATATATGACCTTTAAATAAGAGGGGGGTGAATTGTTTACAAGAGATTTTTGAAAACTTTTGAAGGTTTAATGAATATCAGTGAAGAAATCCAGAAAAGGAACCAAGTTAGCCATGAACACAATCTATTTTAAAGTGAAACACAGAAAAACAACCAGTTGTTTCTTCAATTCAATCAGTTGTTTATACTAGCAAAATTTCAAACAACTTAAAAACAGAAATTAAAAGAGATTAGAGTAAGAGAAAGGCACACAAGCAGTTTATACTGGTTCACTCTTATCCCAAGAGCTACATCCAGTCCCTAGAAACTTCTGGGTTCCTACTATGCAATCAAAACTAGATTACAACACAAAAATCCAAAGAAGTGACCTTGAACCCTTCAAGAAACACACTTCCTTTGGCACACCAAACCACAGAAATCAGAAACACCCTCTGATTCTACACTTACACCCAATTACAGAAATACAGTAATCAAGAAAGAAGATAATAGAATACACCTGGGTATTACAAAGCTTAAAGATCAGAAGTACAACCCAATCCTATTCCACACACTTGAAAATCCAAAGCTTGATGTGAATCTTGAAAACTTGGAATCAAATTTGCACAATGATTTCTCAAAACTGTTTCTTACGTTCCAGGAGCATATAATCAACTATTTATACTCCAAAGAATGATTAAAAGCATTTAAAACAGGAGCGTATTTTGTTAGAAATCATTTAAGAGAGATTCACAAATCAAAACTGAATTCTATTAGGATTTTCAAAGAAACAGTCGGTTGAAATCACGAAACAACTAATTGATTTGGTTTGACAACTAAGTCAACCAAGTCAAACAACTTTCAACCTCTTTCAAAACCTTTTAAGAGGAAAACAACCGGTTGATTTGATAAAACAACAGGTTGTTTTTCACTTAGTTGAAAAACATTCCATTTTAAAAAGGTTTTTAAATCACATCAATTCTGGATTCAAACAAGGAGTGGATTACACATTAATCTACCCCAGATCCCACCCACAGGGGTGCCTATGCTTGGAATGCTGAGGCCCCTAATGCTCAATGGTAGGGCTCAAACCAGACTCTGGCAAGTAGCGATTTGGGGGTGCTTATGCTCAGAATGCTGAGGCCCCAAATGATCAATGGTAGGGCTCAAACCAGATTCTGGCAAGTAGCGATTTGGGGGTGCCTATGCTCAGAATGCTAAGGCCCCAAATGCTCAATGGTAGGGCTCAAACCAGACTCTGGCGAGCAGCGATTTGGGGGTGCCTATGCTCAGAATACTGAGGACCCAAATGCTCAATGGTAGGGCTCAAACCAGACTCTGACGAGCAGCAATTTGGGGGTGTCTATGCTCAGAATACTGAGGACCCAAATGCTCAATGGTAGGGCTCAAACCAGACTCTGACGAGTAGCGATTTGGGGGTGCCTATGCTCAGAATACTGAGGACCCAAATGCTCAATGGTAGGGCTCAAACCAGACTCTAACGAGCAGCGATTTGGGGGTGCCTATGCTCAGAATGCTGAGGCCCCAAATGCTCAATGGTGACAATATAATGACAGATCATCTTTTTTCAAATACTTTTTCATTGGGTGACCTCATTAAAAAACCCTTGTGAGGTAAAAAGAGTGCCCCCTTAACTGTTCATGATTGACATTATACATTAACTAAAATAAAATTCAAGGCTGGTTCCATTCCATGTTCGGGGTATAGCGCCCCCCTCTAGAGTCTCAAGCTTGTAAGCTCCATTCCCAAGCGTTTTTGTCACACGGAATGGTCCGGTCCATTTAAGGGATAACTTATTCTCCAACTGATACGGGTGAGCTTTCCTCATGACCAAATCGGTGACCTGGAATTGTTGAGGTCTGAGTTTAGACCTTTACTTCTACTCCACCTTTCTTTTCAAAGCTTCCACTTTAATGCATGCCTGCTCTCGCACCTCATCAAGTAGGTCAAGATTCGTCTTTCTCCCTTCATTAGACTCCTCTGTCACAAAGTTCTGGAACCACGACGAGCTCTCCTGTATCTCTACTGGGATCATGGCATCAGATCTATATACCAGGCTGAAGGGCATCTCCTTCATAGTGGATTGAGGAGTAGTGTGGTAGACCTATAGAATTCGTGGAACCTCTTCTGCCCAACTCCCCTTTGCCTTTTGTAGTCTCCTTTTCAAACCCCTAAGCAAAACCCTATTGGCAAACTCGACCTGCCCATTGGTTTGAGGGTGTTCTTCAGATGCAAATACCTATTTAATGCCAAGCTCCGTGCACAACTTTCTAAGATGCTGGCTTGCAAACTAGGTACCATTATCAAACACCAAGCGCTTTGAAATCCCAAAATGACAAACAATATTCTTCCATACAAAGTGCTAAACTTTATGAGTGGTGATCTGTGCTACGGGTTCAGCTTCTACCCATTTGGTGAAGTACTCAATAGCCACTACCAAGTACTTCATTTATCGAATGGCCAGTGGGAAGGGTCCCAGAATGTCGATGCCCCATGTGTGAAAAGGCCACGGGATACTGATTGATTGCAATTCCTCTAGGGATGCGTGATGCCAATCAGTATGTTTCTGGCACTGCATGCATCGTTGCGCATACTTCATACAGTCCTCCTGCATAGTCAGCCAGTAATACCCTACTTAAACAAATTTCAAATAGAGAGCTCGCCCTCCAATGTGGCTCCCACAGATACCCTCGTGGAGCTCTGCCATAATACGTCTACATTGATCACCACTTATACAGGTTAGAGTAGGACGGGTGTAACCATGCCTAAACAGTTTCCCAACTATCAAAGTATACCTTCCCGCGTTCTTCTTCACAGTCTTGGCCTCCGTAGGCTCCACTGGAAGCACACCATCAGCAAGGTAACACCTATAGGGTGTCATCTAGGTCTCACCTATATCAATAAGGTAGACTTCTAGAGGCCTTTCTTCAAATAAGCTGTAAACACTTATCTTAGGCACCCTCAAAGTCTCCTGAGTCAGCGGTCGATGCCTTCTTTTCCCAATATCCACTAGATTCACCCATTGTTCGTCACCCGCATCATCTACAATAGTTCTGGACGCCTTCAAGGTCTCTTCGATTACCGACCTTTGGCGACCTCCTTTGCCTGAGCTGGCAAGCTTTGCCAACAGGTCTGCTCGTGGGCATTTTGCTCCCTTGGAACATGTATCAGCTCAAATGCGAGAAAAGTTTCTTTCAACAACATGACATATTTCAAATACAAGGCGATCTAGGGGTCCTTGGCCTGATATCCTCTTGTAACTTGCCCAATCACCAACATTGAATCACTCTTTACCAACAGGCTTCGAGCACCCATCTCCTTGGTAAGCAACATTCCAGCCACCAATGCTTCATACTCAGCCTGATTATTACTAGCCTTGAAGGCAAATTTCAGGGCCTGCTCAATCAACAACTCATTTGGCCCTTCCAAGATAATACCAGTTCCGCTACCCTACTGGTTGGAGGACCCATTTACTGAAAGAATCCACTGAAAGTCTCCACCATCTGGTGGGGTAGTTTTCGTGGAGAGTTCTGCCACAAAATTAGCATAAACCTGCCCCTTGATAAGACCTCTGGGTTCATACTATACATCAAACTCGGAAAGCTCAACTGCCCATCCCACCATTCTGCTAGCCATGTCTGGTTTCTTTAGTATCTTGCGAATCGACAGGTTAGTCATTACTATCACCTTGAAACTCTGGAAATAGTGACAGAGTCTCCGAGCTGCAAATACCACTACTAAGGCCGCTTTCTCAATGGCCTGGTAACACACCTCTGGCCCCTACAACACCTTACTTACAAAATATATGGGCCTCTGGACATGTTCCTGCTCTTGCACTAGGACCGAGCTGATCGTTCGATCTGTGATTGCAAAGAAGAGATGAAGGGGAGTACCTAACAATGGCTTGCAAAGAATTGGTGGGCTGGCCAGGTACTCCTTCAGCTTCACAAACGCTTCTTCACATTCTGCTGTCCACACAAAGCGATTATTCCTCTTCAAACACTGGAAGTAAGGGTATCCCCAATCTCCCCCGGTCATCCTTCCTGTCAACTGTTGCACTTCCTTTACAGTGGCAGGACTCCTCATGGCAATGATCACCGCACACTTCTTAGGATTTGCTTCTATACCCCGTTCTGTGAGGAAAAACTCCAAGAACTTTCCTGCTTCCACCCTAAACACACATTTCTCAGGGTTCAATTTCAGACTATACCTGGCTATCATAACAAATAGCTCTTCCAAATCCACCACATGCTATTTCTGCTCTGTCGAGGTGACGACCATGTCATCCACATACGCCTGCACATTTCGCCCTATCATGGGGGCGAGAGTCCTGTCCATCAACCTCTAGTATGTCGCTCCAGCATTCTTCAGCCCAAATGGCATCACCTTATAGCAATAGCTGGCGAGCTCCATCATGAAAGCAGTCTTACTTTCATCTCGAGGATGCATACGAATCTGATTGTACCCTGAGAACGCATCCAAAAAACTAAGAAGCCGGCATCCAGATGCACTGTCTACCAAAGTGTCAATGTTGGACAATGGATACGAATCTTTGGGGCAGGCTTTGTTGAGATCCGTAAATTCCACACACATCCTCCACTTTTCACTAGCCTTATTGACCAATACCATGTTTGCTAACCACTCAGGGAATTTGATTTCCCTTATATGGCCAGCATCCAGCAACTTCGGTGTTTCTTGCCTAATGACAAGACGCCTCTCTTCATTGAATTTTCTCCTTTTTTGAATGACTGGCCTAACCTTCGGGTCCATCATGAGCCAGTGACACAGAAAGTCTGGGTTAATGCCTAACATATCTAATGCGGACCATGCAAACGCATCCAAATGCCGTGCTATCACCTTGGCAATCTTATTATGCAATTCTTGGCTCAAAGACTTGCCAAGCTTAAATTTCTTACTCCCAATCTTCCTTTCCTGAACCTCGCCTGCCGACTCAAGTCGCCTATCAGTGGTGATTTCCACGCGTGTGTTGTCTCCAACTTCCGTTGGTTGAGTGGTAATCATGCATACTCCTCGCTTTGTCTTCAAACTATTCTCTTAGCATTTTCTTGCCGCCTTTTGGTCAGACTTAATAACAATTACACCCCCTTCTTGAGAGGGCAACTTCATTTTCATGTGCCTTGATGAGGCCACCGCCTCTAACCTATTTATGGCAGGTCTACCCAAAAGAATGTTATAAGCAGAAGGAGGGTTCACGACCAAGTACCTGATACTAATGGTCCGAGATAAGATGCCATCTGAAAAGGTCGTCCTTAATTCCACGTGCCCCCTCACCTCTACTTGGTCACCTATGAAACCATACAAACAACCATCATAAGGCCTCAGTTGATCTCGTGACAATTGCAATTTGTTGAACGTCAACAAAAATAGCATGTCAGCCAAGCTTCCCTGTTCAACAATGCACCCTTCTTCCTGCGGTGACCACTGATACCACTACAGGATCATTGTCATATGGGACAACATCCCTCAAGTCTGCTCGGGTGAAGCAGAGGTCAGGTTCAACTGGTTGATCGAATCCCTATGCATCTACTGCCATTACCTCCCTTGCGTACCTTTTTCGTTGAGAAACGGTACAGCCTCCTCCAGAGAACCCTCTAGAGATAGTATTGATTTTGCCATGGATGGGCACCTCATTCCTCTTTTCTTCCGCCGGGGCCTCTCCCTTCGACCCCTCCTGATCTTCCTGCACATAGTCCTGCATGAGACCCTCCTTCAACAGTCCTGACAATTGATAGCGCAAGATTATACAATTCTTTACACCATGCCCATAAGCCTTATGGAACTCATACCAAGTGTTCTTTCTTGGCCCCAAAACCCTGTTAGACTTTGGCGGGAACTTCAATTTCTCTATGATAGCTGGGATGACAAGCAGTTCCCTGTAGGACACTTTAAACCTAGGTCAGGGAGGCGGGTCGTCCCTCGACTTCGACCTAGGTTGGTCCTCTTTGTTGATCAAGAGTGATCATGTGTTTTGAAGAATCCAAATCCAAGATGTTTGATGGAAAGCTATGTTGTTGCTGTGTCTAGGTGGGTTCTGGGGTAGAATGCGTTGTAATCCACTCCTTGTTTGAATCCAGATTTGATTGAATTTGAAAACCTTTTTAAAATGAAATGTTTTTCAACTAAGTGAAAAACAACAGGTTGTTTTTTTCTTAGATAAATCAATCGATTGTTTCTTTGAAAAATCCTAACAGAATTCAGTTTTGAATTGTGAATCTTTCTTAAATGATTTCTAACTAATTGTGCTCCTATTTTAAATGTTTTTAATCATTCCTTGGAGTATTTAATGTTGGTTACACGCTCCTGGAATGTAAGAAACAGTTTTGAGAAATCACAGTGCAAATTTGGCAAAGAGTTTTCAAGATTTACTCAAGCTTTGGATTTTCAAGTGTGTGGAATAGGATTGGGGTGTTCATCTGATCTTTAAGCTTTGTAATTCCCAGGTGTATTCTATTCTCTTCTTCCTGGATTACTGTTGATCCTGCCTCTGACTCGAATGTGGAGGATGTGCCTCGTCACTCCTTCACCTAGCCTTCTGCAACTGTGTGTCCTACAAGAAAGCTCTAAGGACCTTCTCTGGAACTCCAAACGATGCCTGCAAAACAACACAGACGGCGCCTCTAGCGGCCGTTTGCACTTCGACGCTCAAGTCAGGTAACAGGACCAGCAAAAACTCTCTCTGAATCTCTCTGTGAGACTCGTGTGTCCTCTCATATCCACTTTCTCTCTCTCTAACTGAATTCTGTTATCACTGTGCAACGTGTGTAAAACGTGCTCACAATGACTCAGAAATGTGTGTAGTGAATATTCTCTGTAAAAACTGTAAAATTCGTGTGTACCTTACATGACATGGAGTGCTTTTATACCTGGGCCGCGCCTCTCTCTCAGATGGTGACACGTGGAGGCATGCAACTTGCATCTAACCGTACACGTGTCACACCTGAAGGGCCTTTGCGCTTTTCTCTGTGCGCCTAAGTTATTCCCTTGCGGAGTAACTTAGGGCATTTCTTCCCTCTGAGTGATTCGCATGCTCCTAGGAGAGCACCAGGTGTGGCTGGTCTAAGCACACTCACTAAGCGCTGCATCCTGCATGCATGACCTCACCGCACAGTGCCATGCACGTAATGGGTTAAGAGAGTCACTGATCACTGACCAGCTTACTAGCTCTCTCATACCATCCTCATGCACGACCCTACTGGCGAGCAGCTCTTCTTCTTCTGGTTTGGAATCATGCGAGGTGCATGCGTAACGCTCTCGCTGGGAGCTTGAGTCCCAGTTTAACTGCGTGTAGCAAGAAACCCCGATGACCATGCACCGATGACCATGCACCGATGACTGATCACTGCTTCATTACTTCTCGCGCTCTGCTTCCAGGCGCTCATCTAGGTACTGATCTGCGGGTGGTGGTCACTCGGTACCTGACCACCGATCACCGTTCTGAGTGATCTCCTCCCTGATTCTCCTGCTAACTTATCCCATGTGTCACCCTATGAATGGTCCACGTGGTCATCTGCCGCTGACGTCATCGACTACCGATGACCGACCGGATCAACTGTATTTCTGTAATTGGTTGTAAGTGCAGAATCAAAGGGTTCTAATTTCTGTGGATTGGTTTGCCAAAAAGAGTGTGTTTCTTGAAGGGTTCAAGGTCACTCTTTTGGTGATTGTATTATAATCTGGTTTTGATTGCATAGTAGAAACTCAGAAGTTTCTGAGAATTGGATGTAGCTCTTGGTATAAGAGTGAACCAGTATAAACCTGCTTGTGTGAATTTCTATTACTCTGATCTCTTTTAAATTTTGTTTTTAAGTTGTTTTATATTGTGTTGGTATAAAAAACCGATTGATTCGAATAAACAACCGGTTGTTTTTCTGCGTTTCACTTAAAACAAATTATATTCTTGGCTAACTTGATTTCTCTATCTGTAATTCTGCATTAAGTTTCATTAAACCTTCAAAGTTTGTGAAAATCTTTCATAAACAATTCACCCCCTCTTGTTTAAGGTCATATATTCTAACAATTGGCATCAAGAGCTAAGTTCTTCAAAGTTACTCAAGTTTGATCCTAAAAATCTTTTTTCTATGGCTGAAAAACTACCTTTTAGGGGGGGGGGGGTGCCTCAATTAACAGACCACCTTTGTTTTGTGGTTTGAACTATCAGTTTTGAAAGATTAGAATGAAAATATTTGTGGAATCTCTAGATAGAGGGATTTGGGATGCAATTGAAAATGACCCTTTTATTCCCAAATTTGAAAAGGAAGGAGTTTTGATTGAAAAACCTTGGTCCCAATGGACTGATGCAGAAAATAAAAAGGCCAAATTTGTCTGTAATTCTGCATTAAGTTTCATAAAACCTTCAAAGTTTGCGAAAATATTTCATAAACAATTCACCCCCCTCTTGTCTAGGGTCATATATTCTAATAATTGGCATCAAGAGCTAAGTTCTTGAAAGTTACTTAAGTTTGATCCTAAAAATCTTTTTTCTATGGCTGAAAAACTACCTTTTGGGGAGGGTGCCTCAATTAACAAACCACCTTTGTTTTGTGGTTTGAACTATCAGTTTTGGAAGGTTAGAATGAAAATATTTGCGGAATCTCTAGATAGAGGGATTTGGGATGCAATTGGGATGCAATTGAAAATGACCCTTTTATTCCCAAATTTGAAAAGGAAGGTGTTTTGATTGAAAAACCTTGGTCCTAATGGACTGATGCAGAAAATAAAAAGGCCAAATTTGATTGCATTGCCAAGAATACCATAACCTCTGCTTTGAACTCTAATGAATTTTTCAAGGTCTCAAAATGTGGTTCTGCTAAGGAAATGTGGTTCTGCTAAGGAAATGTGGGATATAATTGAAGGAACTCATGAGAAGACTACTGAAATAAAGAAAGCAAGGAAGAGGAATCAAGCAAGAAGGAAAAGACAGCAAAATCAAAATGAATTCAATTTGTGCTTGATGGCAAAGGGAGAAGATGATTCAAGTAGTGTAAGTTCTTGTGCCGCTTTAAATTGCTAAAAACTATAGTCAATTGCTTCAAGCTTTTAAAGAAACTCATGAGGAAGCTAACCGATTGGCTCTCTTAAACAACTGGTTGAAAGGGTTGAACAACTGACTTGAAAATAGAGTCAAGACACTAGAAGAAGAATTGGAAAATTCAAAAACTGATTTTGAAAATCTTGAGCTGCTTTACAAAAATTCTTGGTTGTGTGACTCAAAAGTTTGTGAAAATTGTGAAAATCTTGAAAACAAAGTCCATTATCTTGTTAAAGCTGTGGATAAACTTTGAAAGGGTAAATCTAACTTTGAAACTGTTTTAACATCCCAAAAATGTGTTTTTGGAAAATCTGGTTTGGGGTTTAATCCACAAAGCAAGAAAAGTGGTTTTTCAAAGCCATTTTCAAAAGTGCCACAAAAACAATCGATTGAAAGGTCGAAACAATCGGTTGTTACATGCTTTTACTGCATGAAGGGAGGCCACTCAGTTAGATTCTGTAAAAATAGGAAATATTTTGTTCCTAAAGGAACTATGAAATGGATTCCCAAAGTTTCTGAGTTCCCAGTGATAAATGTGATGCAAAAGGACTCACTTTTGTAAGGGGACCAAATCTTGGTGCTTGATTTTCTTGTGTTGCAGGAATGCTAAGGAAAAATGGGCTCTTGAGTCTACAGATCAAGCATTTGGAGGAAAAAGACTATCTGGAATTGAATTAAGGTTTTGTACCAGTTTAAGTCTTCTTGAAAGCCAAAAGAAGGTTGCTTGATCATGGAAAATGACTCATTGAAGGGACTCTATGACAAAAGGATAAGACTTTCTTTGCTTTTGTTTTTGTCTTTTATTAATTTGTGTTAATTTTCATCCATGTGTGATAAATGTAAAGAAATTATAGTTTGATTCTTCTCTGCATACTGACTCTACATTTGAAAATTCAAATTAGTTGCTATTACAGAAAAACAACTGATTGTTTGCTCGAAACAACCGATTGTTTCTCCTTTGACAGCACTGCAAAAAATTGATTTAATTTCTTTATGCATTCTATCTCTTGCAGATTTCTATCTCGAGGAATTATAAGTCAATCTACAGTCATTAAGGGTCTGATTTGGTTCTGTAGGAGGTTACTTCTTGTCATATAAGGAATATATTCCAAATCTTGAAAATTCAAGTGCCTTTATGACTAGTCAAATCCACATGTGCTGACCATGTGATTTTCTGGTGCGGACTGACGCGTTTCTGTGCAAGCTTGGACCAGATTCCTCTCCTTGGAGAATGAAACCCACTGCAAGCAAAGGACTAAAGATGGGTTCTGTTTTGCTATAAAATCCTATGCAGTTGTTTTTCTATACAAAACCAACCAATTGGCACATCTCTTGCTGCATCTCTTGCCTCCATCATCAAAAAGAGTCAAACACAGGGCTGTAAGAAGAGGAGGACGTCTTGAAGGCTGGTTTTCGGGAGACAATGAACTAATTGAAAAATATAGCTTTGAAACTAGTAGAAAAGTGATAAACAACCCAAAAGTTGTCTCTTTTAGCTGGTTGAAAAGCCAAAAGCTGGATGATGTGCGTAGCCTTCTCAAGGACCAACTGCCGAAGAGGTTCTTGGAGATGAAAGGGAACATTTACCCTGATCTTATTAGAGTCTTCTACACCAACTTGAAGTTTGAAGACAACAACCTTGTTTTTCATGTCAAAGGTGTGGATATGGTGATTACCCATGATGTGTGGGCTGCAGTGACTGGAATGAAGTATGTTGGGCTGCGAATCAACAAAGGCAACATTGGTGTGGTGGAAGATTTCAACAAAGTCCAGTTTTACCGAAGCTGCTTAAAGAATCCTAATTCACAAGTGAGAACTTGTTCTATTAGTGGGCTGAAATTGAATGAGAGGTTAATGGCTCTCATTGTAACTTGGATTCTCACACCAAGGGGGAGCAATCACTCTATTCTCATTAAGGAAGATCTTGTGCATATATACTGCATTATGAACAAAGTCAAGATCAACTGGATCTGTATCATCAAAGAACACATGCAGAAATCAATGAGGTTAAGTGACTACCATTACCCTTATGCTATCTTGATTTCAAAATTCTTGGCTTACTTTGATGTAGATCTTGAGGAAGAAACTTCTGAATTGGTGAAATCAACTTATGAAGTGAACAATGGTTCACTAAGTAAGATGGGTTTTACCAAGATTGGTGGAAGATGGGTAAGCAAAGATGGTGATCAACGTGGATCTTCAAGTGGAATGCAAGTTGATCATGAAGAAGAAGACCAACCTGATGTTGAAGGTGCTGAAATGGATAATGAAAGTGATGAAGAGCAACCTACTGCTTACACAGGTGTTGGAACAAGTGCTGGAAACCAAGGAGATAGGATTCTCTCAATGTCACCTTTTGAGAGATTCATGGTCAATAGGTTGGACAGCTTTGCTGAAAATCAAAGGAATCTTCATGATCTTTGTGTTACAAACTTGCAGGACTCTGGTCAAAGATTTCAAAGCATGGATTCACGTTTCCGGAACTTGGATGAGCAAATTGAAGCAGTGTAGAACCAATTGTTTGAACTGCAATATGGAAAGGTAGATTGAAGCCAAGTTTAGTTAATTTTCTATGTCAATCTTGCTTTAATTTTTGAATAATCTTTTCTTAATTTGATTTTATCTCTTCCTAATTCTATTTGTGAAGACAAATAGGGGGAGAATATGGTTTCTGTGTTGTCTTAAAACTGCTAAACTCTGATTTGTTTGAATGTTTTTAATTCTGTTGCTACATGACTGGTTTAGCTACTGTTTTTGGGTGGTTTTTCTGCTCTAATGTTTATGCAGAAAAATAATTAGTTTGCCATCATAACCTGCTGTTAGAGATGCTCTGGGTTTGTATAAATTTTGTTTTGCAGGCGCTGTTTCATATTCAAACAAGACCAATACAAGCAACCAGGGATTTGTCTTCATCAAATAGGGGGAGATTGTTGATCAAGAGTGATCATGTGTTTTGAAGAATCCAAATCCAAGATGCTTGATGGAAAGCTGTGTTGCTACTGTGTTTAGGTGGGTTCTGGGGTAGAATGTGTTGTGTAACATCCCGCCAAAACCTTTTCATATTTATATAATAAAATAAAGGTAAAACAATAATATCGAAGTGAACATAAATATATATATATATGTAATGAAATTTCTCCTCACAGGGAGTTTAATACATATCCAGTCAGTTTCCAAAACATAAACAAAATACAGCAAAATAGAAAACAGGCGATCTCCTATCAGAAACAGAAAACAGGCGATCTCCTGACAGAAATAGAAAACATGCGATCTCCTAACAGAAACAGAAAACAGGCGATCTCCTTCCGGCGACCACTCACTGAGGAGCTCTACTTCCTGCAACATCATCTGCTCCCGTGTAAATTATACACGATCATCACAGGTTTACGAAAACATCCACAAAACAAAAATGCAGGGTAAGCTAGATATTTTAAAGAGAATTTAGATATGAAACTTTAAAATCAAGATAAAACAAATTTAAGACACCCACGTAAAAACCATCAACTTTCTCATTCCCTTCACATGACCATCAAGAAATCACATATTTCACAATTTCCTCAAGAGTCGTTCAATTCACATAATTCCATCAAGTGTCTATCAATTTCAATGTTTCTCATTTCTCACGTCAGACTTCCACTGACTCATCACACATAGACACTTGACACTACTTCCGGAAGACACGTGCATTGACTAGACTCAGAGATCTGCACCTGTCATACTGCATTGCTGTAAAGTTCCCACAGCTATGCGCATCAACATAATCTCAATCTCAATCTCATCACTCTCCTAGTATGACAGGGTGAATCCACACAACAGGTCAAGTAGTTATCTTTCAAACAACTTACCCATACGTATGAACCTCCATCGACTCTCAACGCCTGAATAACTTCATCTATATGATTCCATTATATCAGGAGAGTCAGGATATCTCATTATAGAAATCACCGATCAATGCACATCCTACACTAAGAAAATACTATGCCTTGATCCCACATTCACAACATTCAACACATCATATAACACTTAAATGAACGATTCCAATCACAGCAACAATCATTCCACGGTTCAGATTTTCGAATATCACATGCATTTCACATTTTAATCTCAAACAGTTTCAAACGACACTAAAACAGGGAAGTTCGAAATCAACATTAAAACCGGCGATCACGTCGCCCCACACATAAAAACAGAGCATTGTGAAAAGGAATATGAAAACCGGCGACCACATCGCCCTCACTTCAGAACCTACTCGCCTAACGTTTTTTTAAACGAAAATGCTAGCTTCCCTTACCTGGACTTGCGTAAACTTCACTAAGAGCTCCAACCCAACGAGATTCAAGGATACCTTAACTCTGTTTTAGCGTCCAGTTTGGAGAACTTGCAGAGAACCTCCCAGGTGTCCAAGGGCAGTCGTCGCTCGTCGTACTGGTGCTTGAGGATGCCTGAATCGCAGCGCGAAGGAGAGAAAAGAGAAGGATGAAGGTAAACTCACTCTGCCACTCTTGAACCACTGCAACGTTCTTTTCCTCTCAGAAGTGAGTTTTTGAATCTAAACCAACTTGTCCACAATTGTCGCTGCCACCACCCACTCTGCAGGAAAGCTTGCGTGCACACTTCCTTGAACAGTACGGCCACGTGTGTCTCTGCGCATACCAACTCTCTGATGCCAACTATTCTGAAACACCCTTTTTGTCTACGTGTCGCGCGTGCAGGACGTCTCATGCTGGGAGCCTGGGTCCCACCTTATCTGTGTGAAACACGACATCGCGCGATAACCTTCCACCGATGACTCATCCTGGCGGACGACCGATGTCTCTCTATGGAAGACGATCGATGTCTCTCTCTGGAAGACGACCGATGTCTCTCTCTGGAAGACGACCGATGTCTATCCCTGGCGACGACCGCATGTCTCTCGCCCTGGCGATGCCCGTATGCCTCGCGTCCTGGCGATGCCTGCATGTCTCGCGCCCTGGCGATGCCCGCATGTCTCTTGCCCTGGCGAGGCCCGCATGTCTGTCGCCCAGGCGATGCCCGATGACACATCGCCATGCTTTGCTGAAGGTTCTTCATCCCACTATGTTACGTCCAAGGTATCATCTCCACATGACTTGGTGACGTCGGTAGCTTCACATTTCCAAGAGTAGATCAGCACTACTCCTCGTGCGCCCATGCATGCAACACTAAGGACGATTTCTTATGCTCAAGCATAGAGCTTCGCATGCACAGCGTATCTAAGACTTAACCCACACCTTGATACGCGTGGTTTTTGGAACCCACTATGGTTGATCCAGTATCTTGACCACATACTGAGTGCACTTTCGGCGATCATGTGCACCATAGGCGATTGGCGATCATGTGTCCTCTAGGCGACAGGCGATTATGTGCCAGAGAAGTGAGATCGCCTCTGTCTTCAACAACGGCGATCTCGTAGACTTCTAAGCTACACTTTTCTTCCTTTGCACTTCTTGATCCACATGTCTTCCTCGAGCACACCCACGTGATTACCTCACGATAAAGTCATCGCACCTGACTACTTGGTTAATACAATGGTCAGCCGATCGACCTCTACCAACTAACCCCAGACCTTGGGCGACTTCCGAGGTCCGACTACTACGAAACTTCTATTACCAGCTCTTTGTATTTTAAATAATAACATCTTCTGAAATTATTTAAATATAACACTTTCATTCCAATTAAAGTTTCTAGGTCCTTACATGTTGTAATCCACTCCTTTTTTTAATCCAAATTTTATTGAATTTGAAAACCTTTTTAAAATGAAATGTTTTTCAACTAAGTGAAAAACAACAGGTTGTTTTATCGAATCAACTGGTTGTTTTTGTTCTTAGAAGGTTTTGAAAAAGGTTTGACTTGGTTGACTAGCTATCAAGCTAAATCAATCGATTGTTTCTTTGAAAATCCTAACAAAATTCAGTTTTGAATTGTGAATCTTTCTTAAATGATTTGTAACTAATTGCGCTCCTGTTTAAAATGCTTTTAATCATTCCTTGGAGTATTTAAAGTTGGTTACACGCTCCTAGAATGTAAGAAACAGTTTTGAGAAATCACAGTGCAAATTTGGCAAAGAGTTTTCAAGATTTACTTAAGCTTTAGATTTTCAAGTGTGTGGAATAGGACTTGGGTGCTCATCTGATCAATAAGCTTTGTAATTCCCAAGTGTATCATCCCATGGCGGGCAGAGGTCGGATCGAGCCCTTCGAGTGAAGTTAGAGTTCCGATAGTTGGAGTGTGGTTTTGCACAGAACACCTCCTTGACGGGAGAGAAGTCCTCAATTCAAGCAAAGAGTTCATCAGTGAGGTCCACCTTCACCTAAGGGCGAGATGTAAGGACCTATAAAATTGAATTGGAATAAAAAGAGATATATTTTAAATGAATTCTAAGTATGTTTTTATTTAAAATAAAAAGGAAGGAAAGTGTAGTTTGGAAGACTATGAGATCGCCTAGTAGTACATGATCGCCGGTCGCCTGCTGCACATGAGTGCTAGGGCGCGAGGCATGCAGGCATCGCGTGGGCGCGAGGCATGTGGGCATTGCCAGGGCGCGAGAGGCATGCGGGCATCGCGCGGGCGAGAGGCATGCGGGCATTGCTAGGGCGCGAGAGGCATGCGGGCATCGCCAGGGCGCGAGGCATGCGGGCTTTGCCAAGGCGCGAGAGTCATGCGGGCATTGCCAGGGCGCGAGGCATGAGAGCGTCGCCAGGGATATACATCGGTCGTCTCCCAGAGGGAGACATCGGTCGTCTTCCAGGGCGAGGGAGACATCGGTCGTTCGCCAGGATGAGTCAGCGGTGGAAAGTTGTCGCGCGATGACGAGCTTCACACAGATAAAGTGGGACTCATACTCCCAGCATGAAACGTCCTGCACACGCGCCACGTAGACAAAATGGGTGGTTCAGAGTGGTGACATCAGAATGTTGGCATGCGCAGGAGACAACAGTGGTCGTACTGTTCAGAGCAGTGGTTGGCATGCACAAGCGACAACAGTGGTCGTACTGTTCAGGGCAGTGGTTCTCAGGCTTTCCTGCAGAAGGGGTGGCAGCAACAGCATACGTGGGCAGGTAAGCTGGGATTCAAAAGCCACTGCGGGAAGGCAAAGAGCGTTACAGACTGAAGAGGGTAAGAGTGAGTGCAAACTTCCTCCCTCCCTTCTTCTCTCCTTTGCGTTGTGACTCAGGCAACCTCAAGCAATCAGTGCGACAAGCGACGTTTGCCCTTAGAGTACCTAAGAGGTTCTCTGCAAGTTCTACGAACCAGGTGCTGAAAACAGAGCTAAGGCATCCTTTAAGCTCGGTGGATTTTTGGAGATCTTGGTGTTTGCGCAAGTCCAGGTAAGGGAAGCTAGCCTTCGTTTTCAATACAAGCCATAGATTAGCTGTTTCTGAAGTAAGGGCGACGTGGTCGCTGGTTTTCGATTTCATCTTCGTGAATGCTCTGTTCTATGTGTTTGGGCGACGTGGTCGCCGGTTTCTAAATACAGACTTCGAAATACCTTGTTTTTGAACCAGATCGCCGGTTTTGGCGTTGCTTGCGAACTCCCTGTTTTTGGTGTTGCTTTGAAAACGGTTTGAGATTTAAATGAGATATTCGAAAATAAAAACCTTGGAGTGAGTTTTGCTGTGATTGAAATCATTCATTTAAGTGTTGTATGATGTGTTGAATGCTGTGGATGTGGGATCAAGGCATAGTATTTTCAGGAAAGAAAATACCGTGTAAGATCGTGTAGGATGTGCATTGATCGGTGATGTCTATAATGAGATTATCCTGACTCTCCTGAGATAATGGATTCATATAGATGAAGTTATTCAGGCGTTGAGAGTCGAAGGAGGTTCATATGTATGGGTGAGTTGTTCAAAAGGGAACGAGCTCGGCCTGTTATATGGATTAACCCTGTCATACTGTGAGAATGGTGAACTTGAGATCGAGAATGTATTGATGCGCATAGCTGTGGAAACATTACAACAGCTTAGTATGACAGGTGCAGAATCTCTGAGTCTAGTCAATGCACGAGTCTTCCGGAAGTAGTGTCAAGTGTCTTGTGTGCTGAGTCAGTGGTAGTCTGACGTGAGAAATGAAAAACATTGAATTGATAGACACTTGGTGCATTATGTGAATAGAACGACTCTTGAAAATATTGTGAAACATGTGATTTCTTGATGGCTGTGTGATATGAATGAGAAAGTCATGGACTCTTGCGAATGTTTAAAAAGGCTGATCTACGTAGGTTGTCCAGTTTAAAATTTAAAGTTTAAAAATATCTAGCTTACCCTTTGTATTGTTCTCTGGCTGTTTTCTCTTAAAACTGTGATGATCGTGTATTTTACACGGGAGCAGATGATTTTCCAGGAAGTAGAGCTCCTTAGTGAGTGGTCGCCGGAAGGAGATCGCCTGATTTCTGTTCTGGTAGCAGATCGGCTGTTTTGGGTCCTCTGATAGGAGATCGGCCTCGTCCGATAGGAGATCGGTCTCTTCCGATAGGAGATCGCCTGCTTTGTTTTTTTTTACTGTATTTTGTTTATGTTTCTGGAAAATTTGACCGAATTTGTATTAAACTCCCTGTGAGGAGAAACTACATTTCATATATATAATATTTTGTTCACTTCAATCTATTTGTTACCTTTATTTTCATTATATACATTTGTATAGTAATTTGGCGGGATGTTACATTAATGGTATCAGAGCAGTTCGTCCTTAGGATGACCTGAGGGCTGTGGATCCATTGTGTTTCTTCTGCTCATGAAAGTTATTTGAGTTTAAAATAACAACTATAGTGCAAGATTTTCAAACGTTTTTGTATTGAAGTTTGGTGTGTGCTTTGGTGAATATATGCTCTAACTGAAAATCTTAGTATTAAGAATGAGAAGGTCTTGATAAAGTAGTGAGGGTGCACACTCATAGCTGGATCGAGATAATTCTCAATCTTAATTCCAAAGGTTTGATGTTTAGCATACATTGAGTTCTGGTGTGATTTACTTCATTTTATTGAGTGTTTTTGTATTGATTGAAAGTGGTTGTTTGGATTGATGAATTGTATACCAGTAGCTGTTCTTGTGTTTTGCTTAAGTTTATAAGCACTATGATTCTGTTGATGAACTCAAATTCTTAATGACTTTGAGATGCTGACCTTTGTAAGGTCTAGATGTTACCTCCTGAATGAATTGATTTTTAATCGATCTCATTCTTGTAGCTGTAGGGAATATAGAAACCATAGTTTCAAAATCTGAAAACGAAGGAGATGGCACGTAGACCTTCTACCCCTCCCCAACCTTCTTCGGAGATGAGCCAGATTGCCAAGGCTATCGAGATGATGGCAACTGCCATCCAACAACAGAATGCAGCGATGGCTCAGAATCACCAAGCTGCCATGCACCACTGGGAAACCGCTCGGTCGGCTGAGACAAATTCCCACGTCGGTCAGCCTCAGGAACAGATGGGACTGACCGAGTTCATGAGGCACAACCCACCCAAGTTCAGTGGGAATACTACCCCTGATCAGGCAGATCAGTGGGTCAGAGAGTTGGAGAAAATCTTTAGGGCGACCTCCTGCCCTGAAGAGAAGAAGTTGGTGTTCGCCACCTATCTGCTGTCTGGAGAAGCTGAGTTCTGGTGGATGGGAGCTAAGCAGATGATGGAGGCCCGAGAGGAAGTGTTGGACTGGGAGAGCTTCAGAGTGAAGTTCCTGGAGAAATACTTCCCAAATAGCGCAAGGTTTGCGAGGGAAGCTGAATTCCTCAGATTGGAGCAGGGGGAGATGTCTGTGAATGCTTATGCTGCTCGGTTTGAGTACCTCGCCCGATTCTACACCCAGGTGACCTCTGAGGCTTGGAGGTGTAGGAAGTTTGAAGAAGGACTGAAGCATGAGCTGAAAAGGGCCATAGCGCCTATGTGCATAAGAGAATTTCACGCCTTAGTGGAGAAGGCGATGATGGTGGAGACACTGGAGAAGAGCGACTCTCGGGTGATCAGGTCACACCCAGGGGGTTCTTCCAGTGAGAAGGCCAAGGTGCAACAACAGCAGAATAAGCCTTATGCGAGACCCCCACAGCATAGGGCAGAAACAGCACCGCCCCAGTTTCAGCAGCAACAACCCTGGAAACTTAAATGTTTCCACTGTGGTGGACCACACACAGCCAATGTGTGCCCCAAGAGAGATTCAGAGAGAAGATGTTTTGCCTGTCAAAAGACGGGACACGTTGCTAGAGATTGTCCTACCCAGAATAGGATGACTCAACCCAGTGGATCCCAACAGTTGAGGAATGGAGGCAGTCGACCTCAGGCAGCAGGGAGAGTGTTTGCCATGACTGGAGTGGAGGCATCTCAGTCAGGTAACTTAGTACAGAATGTTGCTCTATAGCTGGTAGATGCGTTAGAATTTTGTTTGATTCTGGAGCGACACACTCCTTTGTGTCAAGCCTGTGTGTAGCCGAGCTGTGTAAGGACCTGAAATTTATTGGAATGAAAGAGTATGTTTTCAGTAAATTCTAAGTATGTTTTATCTAAGTTAAAAAGGAAGGAAAGTGTAGTCTAGAAAAAACTATAAGAGTTCCTTGTTTATACATCATCGCCGGTCGCCTAGACTACACGTCATCGCCTGGGCACGAGGCATGCAGGCATCGCGCGGGCGCGAGAGACATGCAGGCATCGCGCGGGCGCGAGAGGCATGCAGGCATCGCGCGGGCGCGAGGGGCATGCGGGCATCGCGCGGGCGCGAGGCACGCGGGCATTGCCAGGGCGCGATGCATGTGGACGTGGCCAAGACGCGAGAGTTATGAGGGCCTCGCCAGGGAAGACATCGGTTGTCTCCGAGAGGAAGACATCGGTCGTTCGCCAGGAAGATGTCATCGGTGGTAGTCTTCGTGCGAGGTCATCGGTGGTAGTCTTCGCGCGAGGTCATCGGTGGTAGTCTTCGCGCGAGGTCATCGGTGGTAGTCTTCGCACGAGGTCATCGGTGGTAGTCTTCGCGCGAGGTCATCGGTGGTAGTCTTCGCGCGAGGTCATCGGTGGATCGTCTTCGCGCAAGAGGTCATCAGTGGTTTCTCTTCGAGCTGGTAGTCATCGGCGAAAGGTCATCGCGCGACGTTGAGTTACACCCAGAGAACGTGGGCCCCAGACTCCCACCAAGAGACGTTCTGCACGCGCGCCACGTAGACGAAAAAGTGGTTCAGAATAGTGACCTCATTGCGTAGCCTGCGCAGAGGCATGCTTAGTAGTACTGTGCAGGGAAGCGTACACGCAAACTTCCCTGCAGAGTGGGTGGTGGCAGCTGCTTTTGGAGGGATAAGTTGGTTTAAGTTACTGAAATCCACTACTGAAGAGGAAGAAAACGTTGTTGTAGTCGAAGAGAGAAAGAGTGAGTTCCCTCCTCCGCGTTGCGATTTCAGCCTCTCCACACAAGAGTACGACGAGAAGCAACACCATTGGAGCACTTGGGTAGTCCTCTGCAAGTTCTTCAGACCAGACGCGAAAAACAGAGCCAAGGTATTCTGCAAGCTTCGTTGGATTTCGAAGCTCCTGGTGGTTGCGCAAGTCCAGGTAAGGGAAGCTAGCCTTCATCTTTACTACGAGCCATAGTTGAACCATTTCTGAAGTATGGGCGACGTGGTCGCCGTTTTCGCTTTCGTCTTCGTGAAATGCTCTGTGTTGTGTGCTTGGGCGACGTGGTCGCCTGTTTTAATATACAGCCTTCGAAATACCATATTTTGAACTAGATCGCCGGTTTTGGCGCTGTTTTGCGAAACTCCTTGTGTTTGATGTTGTTTTGAGAACTGCTTGAGATTCACATGAGATATTCGAAAATATGAATCCTTTGAAATGGCTATTGCTGTGATTTGAAATCATTCTTTTAAGCGTGGCATGATGTCTTTGAATGCTGTGAATGTGGGATCGAGGCATAGTATTTTCAGGAAAGAAAATACCGTGTAAGATCTTGTGGTAGGTGCATTGATCGGTGATTCCTAAGGGGATATCCTGACTCTGCTGAGGTAATGGAATCACGTAGAGGAAGTTACTCAGTTGTTGAGAGTCAAAGGAGGTCTATATGATGGGCGTCTCGTGTGAAAAAGAACGAGCTCCGTCTGTCCTATGGATTAACCCTGTCATACCAGGAGAACTATGGTAACATTGAGATGATATATGCGCATGCTGTGTGGATTCACAGCGACCCTGTGTGGATTTCACAGTGGTGTGGTATGACAGGTGCAGATCTCTGAGTCTAATCAACGCACGAGTCAATCCGGAAGTAGTGTCAAGTGTCTTGTGTGGTGAGTCAGTGGAAAGTCTGACATGTGAAATGAGAAACTTGAATATTGATAGACACTTGATGCTGTATTGTGAAATGGAATGACTATGGGTGAATGTTGTGAAGTTTGTGATTTTGGGCGATCAGCTGAATGCTATGAGCAGCTCTACGTTTTACATGGATATTTTGGAACTTGGTTTACTTGGATTTTCATGTTCTTGATTTAAACTTCTTTTAAATTATCTAGCTTACCCTTTTATCTGTTACTGTGGTTGTTTTCTCAAAACTGTGATGATCGTGTAATTGTTACACGGGAGCAGATGATCTTCCAGGAAGAAGAGCTCCCTAGTGAGTGATCGCCGGGGAAAGAGATCGCCTATTTCCACCTCTCGGGGGTGATCGCCGGATTTGTGTCCTGATAGCAGATCGCCTGTTTTGAGGTCTTCTGTTTTGGGATCGCCGGTTTGTGTTGGAGGTCGCCGTTTTTATGTATGGAGACCGCCGGTCTTGCTGTATTTGATTTTCTTTCTTTAAATTTTGAAAACATTTGAAGGATTATGTACTAATCTCCCTAAGAGGAGCAACTCCATTACTTATATATATATATTATCTTGTATTCTTCAATATTATTTGGTTACACTTAATTTCATTATACATGTATGTATGTATTATTTTGGCGGGATGTTACATTAATGGTATCAGAGCAGTTCGCCTTAGGATGACCTGAGGGCTGTGGATCCATTGTGTTTCTTCTGCTCATAAAGTTTATTTGAGTTTTAAATAACCACTATAGTGGAAGGTTTTCAAACGTTTTAGTTTTGAACTCTTGCGTGTGCTTGGGTGAACGTGTGCCTAACTGAAAATCTTAGTATTAAGAATAAGAAGGTCTTGATAAAGTGGTGAGGGTGCACACTCATAACTGGATCAAGATAATTCTTAATCTTAATTCCAAAGGTTTGATGTTTAGCCTACATTGAATTCTGGTGTGATTTTTGAGTGTTCTTGAATTTGACTGAGGTGGTAGTTTGGATTGATGCTTGCACACCAGTAACTGTTCTGGTGTTTTGTGTGAAGTTATAAGCATTATGATTCTGTTGATGAGCTCAAATTCTAGATGACTTTGAGATGCTGACCTTTGTAAGGTCTAGCTGTTAACCCTTGAATGAATTGATTATTATCGATTTCATTCTTATAGTTGTAGGGAATATAGAAGTCAATAGATTCAGAAGATGGCACGTAGACCTGCTACCCCACCCCAACCTTCCTCAGAGATGAGCCAGATCGCCAAGGCCATCGAGATGATGGCGACTGCCATTCAGCAGCAGAATGCGGCGATGGCTCAGAACCATCAAGCCACAATGCAGCACTGGGAAACTGCCCGATCTGCTGAGACAAACTCCCACGTAGGTCAGCCCCAAGAACAGATGGGACTGGCCGAGTTCATGAGGCACAACCCACCTAAGTTCAGTGGGAATGCTACCCCTGACCAGGCAGATCAGTGGGTCAGGGAGGTGGAGAAAATCTTTAGGGCGACCTCCTGCCCTGAAGAGAAGAAGCTGTTGTTTGCCACGTATCTGCTATCAGGAGAAGCTGAGTTCTGGTGGATGGGAGCTCAGCAGATGATGGAGGCCCGAGAGGATGTTCTGGATTGGGAGAGCTTCAGGGTGAAGTTCTTGGAGAAATACTTCCCAGACAGCGCCAAGTTTGCAAAGGAAGCTGAGTTCTTAAAGTTGGAGCAGGGGGACATGTCAGTAAACGCCTATGCTGCCCGTTTTGAGTACCTCGCCCGGTTCTATACCCAGGCGACCTCCGAGGCCTGGAGGTGTAGGAAGTTCGAGGAAGGGCTGAAGCATGGGCTGAAGAAGACCATAGCCCCGATGTGCATCAGGGAGTTCCACGCCTTAGTGGAGAAGGCGAAGATGGTGGAGACCCTGGAAAAGGGTGAGTCTCGGGTGATCAGGTCACACCCAGGAGGTCCTTCCAGTGGGAGAGCTAAGGCATAGCACCCACAAAGCAAACCCTATGCGAGACCTCCATCACATCGGGCAGGAGCAGCACCTCCCCAGTTCCAACAGCAACAACCTTGGAAACCTAAGTGTCTTCACTGTGGTGGACCACACGCCTCCAATGCTTGTTTCAAGAAGACTTCAGAGAGGAAATGTTTCGTCTGCCAAAGGACAGGGCACGTTGCTAGAGAGTGCCCTAGCAGGAATGGGGCGACCCAACCCAGTGGCTCCCAACAGTTGAGAAGCGAGGGCGGCAGACCTCAGGCAACAGGGAGGGTGTTCGCCATGTCTGGAGCAGAGGCAGCTCAGTCAGGTAACCTCATCCAAGGTGTTTGTTTTATTGCTGGTAGAGGTGTAAGGGCTTTGTTTGATTCTGGAGCGACACACTCCTTTGTGTCAAGCCTGTGTGTAGCCGAGTTGGGCCTCCTAGTGAAGGAGTTACCTTTCGAGCTGTTGGTCTCTACACCTGCGTCAGGACAGGTGTCGACCTCTACAGTGTGCCCTGAATGTCCAGTGATTGTAGAAGGACGCAGATTCAAGGTGAACTTGATCTGCCTACCTCTTCAGGACCTGGATGTCATCCTGGGAATGGATTGGTTAGCTGCCAATCACGTTCTCATAGACTGTGGTAGGCAGAAGGTAGCATTTCCAGACCCCCAAGAACCGGATGTGTTGTCAGTTCAACAAGGGCGATCAGAGCTGGAAGGAGAGGCGAGGTGCTTCGTAGTGCTCGCCCGGTTGGAAGTGGAGAATAAAGGGGACGTAAACAGGATACAAGTGGTGAAAGATTTCACAGATGTATTCCCAGAAGAGGTGCCTGGGTTACCCCCTAAGAGAGAAGTGGAATTCTCTATTGACTTGGTACCTGGAGCTGGACCAGTGTCAATGGCACCTTACAGGATGGCACCAGCCGAGTTAGTGGAGTTAAAAAAGCAAGTGGAAGAGTTGCTGGAGAAGCAGTTCATCAGACCCAGCGTATCTCCATGGGGAGCTCCAGTGCTCCTAGTCAAGAAGAAGGATGGAGGGTCTCGGCTGTGTATAGACTACAGGCAATTGAACAAATTGACCATCAAGAACAAGTACCCCCTACCTCGGATTGATGATTTGATGGACCAAATTCATGGGGCCTCGGTGTTCTCCAAGATTGACCTGAGATCGGGGTATCATCAAATCTTGGTAAAAGCTGAAGATGTTCAGAAGACAGCTTTTAGGTCTCGATATGGGCACTACGAGTATGTAGTGATGCCATTTGGAGTCACCAACGCTCCAGCTCTATTCATGGACTACATGAATAGGATCTTTCGCCCTTTCTTGGATAAGTTTGTGGTGGTCTTCATAGATGACATCCTCATTTATTCAAGGACCGAGGAAGAGCATGAGGAACACCTGAGGACAGTATTGGAAATACTGAGGGAGAAGCAGCTCTATGCCAAGTTCTCTAAGTGTGAGTTCTGGCTAAGGGAAGTCAACTTCTTAGGACACGTGATATCTGCCCAGGGGATCTCGGTAGATCCAGCCAAGGTAGAGGCAGTGCTGCAATGGGAACGTCCTAAGACCGTGACTGAGATAAGGAGCTTTGTGGGGTTGGCGGGCTACTATCGGAGGTTTATTGAGGATTTTTCCAAGATAGTGGCTCCTTTAACACAGCTGACCCGCAAGGACCAACCCTTTGCTTGGACCGACCGATGTGAGCAGAGCTTCAAGGAACTAAAGGAGAGGTTGACCAGTGCTCCAGTGCTGGTGATCCCCGAGGTAGGAAGACCTTTTGATGTCTTCTGTGATGCCTCACACCAAGGCTTGGGATGCGTCTTGATGCAAGAGAAAAGAGTGGTTGCATATGCTTCAAGGCAACTCAAGGTGCATGAGAGAAACTACCCTACTCATGATTTGGAGTTGGCAGCAGTAGTGTTTGCCTTGAAGATCTGGAGGCATTATCTTTATGGAGCTCGGTTCCAGGTGTTCAGTGACCACAAGAGCTTGAAGTACCTGTTCGATCAGAAGGAACTAAACATGAGACAACGAAGGTGGATGGAATTCCTAAAGGACTACGACTTTCAACTCATGTATCACCCAGGGAAGGCCAATGTAGTGGCAGATGCCTTGAGTAGGAAGTCTATACAAGTCGCCACCATGATGATGGAAGAGCAGAAACTGATCGAGCAGTTCAGAGACTTAAACCTTGGAGTGGAATTTCACGTGAATCACATTAGTTGTAGTAAGCTGACTATAACTAATGACTTTCTGGGAATGTTGAAGGATAAGCAATTGGAGGACCCTAGCCTGAAGCGCACTGTGGAGTCACTAGGGACAGGTCAGGCGAGAGGCTTTGAGATGGGCGATGATGGGATCTTGAGGTTTGATGGCAGGATTTGCATACCTGCAAATGATGAGTTGAAGAAGATGATCCTAGAGGAAGGTCATAAGAGTCGCCTTAACCTCCACCCAGGCATGAACAAGATGTACCATGACTTGAAGGAGTCATTTTGGTGGCCGGGCATGAAGAGGGACATCGCCCAGTATGTGGCAACCTGCTTAACGTGTCAGAAAGCGAAGGTAGAGCATCAAAGACCTGGCGGGCTGTTGCAGCAACTGGATATCCCTGAGTGGAAATGGGACAGCATCGCCATGGATTTTGTCACCCATTTACCCAGATCGGTAAAGGGTCATGATGCAATCTGGGTCATCATTGATAGGCTGACGAAGAGTGCCCACTTTCTCCCAGTGAATATGAAGATGCCTATGGTCAAGCTGGCACAGCTATACGTCCAAGAAATAGTGAGGCTGCATGGAGTGCCTTCCAGCATCGTTTCAGATAGAGATCCCAGGTTCACTTCACGGTTTTGGCAGACCTTGCAAGAGTGCTTGGGAACTAAGTTGAGGATGAGCTCTGCATATCATCCCCAAACAGATGGTCAGTCAGAGAGGACGATCCAATCTTTGGAAGACCTGCTGAGGGCATGCGTCTTGGACCAATTGGGAAGTTGGGAGGAGGTGTTGCCACTAGTGGAGTTTACCTATAACAATAGCTACCACGCCAGCATTGGGATGGCACCATATGAAGCCCTGTATGGGAGGAAATGCAGAACTCCCTTATGTTGGTACCAGGAGGGCGAGGCAGTCTTGGTTGGGCCAGAGTTGATTCAGCAGACGACCGAGAAGGTGAAGCAGATACAAAGCAGAATGAAAGCCTCTCAGAGTAGGCAGAAGTCCTATGCAGATCAGAGGAGAAAGCCTTTGGAGTTTACTGCTGGAGATCACGTGTTCATGAAAGTGACACCAACCAAGGGTGTAGGGCGGGCGATCAGGTCAAAGAAGTTGTCCCCTAAGTTCGTGGGACCATATCAGATCTTAAGAAGGATTGGCCCAGTGGCGTATGAGATCGCCCTACCTCCCCATCTGGCGAATCTGCACAATGTGTTTCACGTGTCACAGCTGAGGAAGTACATGGCAGACCCTAGTCATGTGCTGGATGTAGACGACGTGCAGATCAGAGATGACTTGTCCTTTGAAGCAAAACCAGTCAGGATTGACGATCGGCAATGTAAACAGCTCAGGGGCAAGACCATCGACATGGTGAAAGTGGTGTGGGATGAGAAATCGGGGGATTCTACTTGGGAGCTAGAAGAACCCATGAGGGAGGCTTATCCATACCTCTTTTCCTTGTAATCCAATTTTCGAGGACGAAAATTTTTGTTGTTGGGGAGAATGTAAGGACCTGAAATTTATTGGAATGAAAGAGTATGTTTTCAGTAAATTCTAAGTATGTTTTATCTAAGTTAAAAAGGAAGGAAAGTGTAGTCTAGAAAAAACTATAAGAGTTCCTTGTTTATACATCATCGCCGGTCGCCTAGACTACACGTCATCGCCTGGGCACGAGGCATGCAGGCATCGCACGAGCGCGAGAGACATGCAGGCATCGCGCGGGCGCGAGAGGCATGCAGGCATCGCGCGGGCGCGAGGGGCATGCGGGCATCGCGCGGGCGCGAGGCACGCGGGCATTGCCAGGGCGCGATGCATGTGGACGTGGCCAAGACGCGAGAGTTATGAGGGCCTCGCCAGGGAAGACATCGGTTGTCTCCCAGAGGAAGACATCGGTCGTTCGCCAGGAAGATGTCATCGGTGGTAGTCTTCGCGCGAGGTCATCGGTGGTAGTCTTCGCGCGAGGTCATCGGTGGTAGTCTTCGCGCGAGGTCATCGGTGGTAGTCTTCGCACGAGGTCATCGGTGGTAGTCTTCGCGCGAGGTCATCGGTGGTAGTCTTCGCGCGAGGTCATCGGTGGATCGTCTTCGCGCGAGAGGTCATCAGTGGTTTCTCTTCGAGCTGGTAGTCATCGGCGAAAGGTCATCGCGCGACGTTGAGTTACACCCAGAGAACGTGGGCCCCAGACTCCCACCAAGAGACGTTCTGCACGCGCGCCACGTAGACGAAAAAGTGGTTCAGAATAGTGACCTCATTGCGTAGCCTGCGCAGAGGCATGCTTAGTAGTACTGTGCAGGGAAGCGTACACGCAAACTTCCCTGCAGAGTGGGTGGTGGCAGCTGCTTTTGGAGGGATAAGTTGGTTTAAGTTACTGAAATCCACTACTGAAGAGGAAGAAAACGTTGTTGTAGTCGAAGAGAGAAAGAGTGAGTTCCCTCCTCCGCGTTGCGATTTCAGCCTCTCCACACAAGAGTACGACGAGAAGCAACACCATTGGAGCACTTGGGTAGTCCTCTGCAAGTTCTTCAGACCAGACGCGAAAAACAGAGCCAAGGTATTCTGCAAGCTTCGTTGGATTTCGAAGCTCCTGGTGGTTGCGCAAGTCCAGGTAAGGGAAGCTAGCCTTCATCTTTACTACGAGCCATAGTTGAACCATTTCTGAAGTGTGGGCGACGTGGTCGCCGTTTTCGCTTTCGTCTTCGTGAAATGCTCTGTGTTGTGTGCTTGGGCGACGTGGTCGCCTGTTTTAATATACAGCCTTCGAAATACCATATTTTGAACTAGATCGCCAGTTTTGGCGCTGTTTTGCGAAACTCCTTGTGTTTGATGTTGTTTTGAGAACTGCTTGAGATTCACATGAGATATTCGAAAATATGAATCCTTTGAAATGGCTATTGCTGTGATTTGAAATCATTCTTTTAAGCGTGGCATGATGTCTTTGAATGCTGTGAATGTGGGATCGAGGCATAGTATTTTCAGGAAAGAAAATACCGTGTAAGATCTTGTGGTAGGTGCATTGATCGGTGATTCCTAAGGGGATATCCTGACTCTGCTGAGGTAATGGAATCACGTAGAGGAAGTTACTCAGTTGTTGAGAGTCGAAGGAGGTCTATATGATGGGCGTCTCGTGTGAAAAAGAACGAGCTCCGTCTGTCCTATGGATTAACCCTGTCATACCAGGAGAACTATGGTAACATTGAGATGATATATGCGCATGCTGTGTGGATTCACAGCGACCCTGTGTGGATTTCACAGTGGTGTGGTATGACAGGTGCAGATCTCTGAGTCTAATCAACGCACGAGTCAATCCGGAAGTAGTGTCAAGTGTCTTGTGTGGTGAGTCAGTGGAAAGTCTGACATGTGAAATGGAAACTTGAATATTGATAGACACTTGATGCTGTATTGTGAAATGGAATGACTATGGGTGAATGTTGTGAAGTTTGTGATTTTGGGCGATCAGCTGAATGCTATGAGCAGCTCTACGTTTTACATGGATATTTTGGAACTTGGTTTACTTGGATTTTCATGTTCTTGATTTAAACTTCTTTTAAATTATCTAGCTTACCCTTTTATCTGTTACTGTGGTTGTTTTCTCAAAACTGTGATGATCGTGTAATTGTTACACGGGAGCAGATGATCTTCCAGGAAGAAGAGCTCCCTAGTGAGTGATCGCCGAGGAAAGAGATCGCCTATTTCCACCTCTCGGGGGTGATCGCCGGATTTGTGTCCTGATAGCAGATCGCCTGTTTTGAGGTCTTCTGTTTTGGGATCGCCGGTTTGTGTTGGAGGTCGCCGTTTTTATGTATGGAGACCGCCGGTCTTGCTGTATTTGATTTTCTTTCTTTAAATTTTGAAAACATTTGAAGGATTATGTACTAATCTCCCTAAGAGGAGCAACTCCATTACTTATATATATATATTATCTTGTATTCTTCAATATTATTTGGTTACACTTAATTTCATTATACATGTATGTATGTATTATTTTGGCGGGATGTTACAAGCTGGGCCTTCTAGTGAAGGAGTTACCGTTTGAAACTGTTGGTCTATACACCTGCGTCAGGACAGGTGTTGACCTCTACAGTTTGCCCCGAATGTCCAGTGATAGTAGAGGGACGCAGATTCAAGGTGAACTTGATCTGCCTACCTCTTCAGGACCTGGATGTTATCCTGGGAATGGATTGGCTAGCTGCCAATCACATTCTCATAGACTGTGGTAGTCAGAAGATAGCGTTTTCAGACCTCCAAGAGGCAGACGTGATATCTACTCAGCGAGGGTGGTCGGTGTTGGAGGAAGGGGCGAGGTGCTTCGTGAATCCTAGCTCAGTTGGGAGTGAAGAATGAAGAGGACGTAAGTAGGATACCTGTGGTGAAAGATTTCATGGATGTAATTCCAGAAGAAATATCTGGATTACCTCCTAAGAGGGAAGTGGAATTCTCTATTGATTTTGGTACCTGGGGCTGGACCAGTGTCAATGGCACCTTACAGGAGGGCTCCAGCCGAGTTGGTAGAGTTTACCTATAATAACGGTGGTCATGCCAGCATTGGGATGGCAACGTATGAAGCTTTGTATGGAAGGAAATGCAGAACTCCTTTGTACTGGTACCAGGAAGCAGTATTGGTTGGACCAGAGTTGATTCAGCAGACGACTGAGAAGGTGCAATGGATAAAAGACAGAATGAAGGCTTCTCAAAGTAGGCAGAAGTCATATGCAGACCAGAGGAGAAAGCCTTTGGAGTTTGCTGCTGGAGACCATGTGTTCATGAAAGTGACACCAACCAAGGGTGTAGGACGGGCGATCAGACCAAAGAAGTTGTCCCCTAAGTTCGTGGGACCATATCAGATCTTAAGGAGGATTGGTCCAGTGGCCTACGAGATCGCCCTGCCTCCCCATTTAGCAAATCTGCACAATGTCTTTCACGTATCACAGCTGAGGAAGTACATGGCAGACCCCAGTCATGTGCTGGAAGTGGACGATGTGCAGATCAGGGATGACTTGTCCTTTGAAGTGAAACCAGTCAGGATTGACGATAGGCAAAGTAAACAGCTCAGAGGCAAGACCATCAGCATGGTGAAAGTGGTGTGGGATGAGAGATCGGGTGATTCAACTTGGGAGTTAGAAGCAACCATGAGAGAAGCCTATCCATACCTCTTTTCCTTGTAATTCAATTTTCGAGGACGAAAATTTTTCTTGTTGGGGAGAATGTAAGGACCTGTAAAATTGAATTGGAATAAAAAGAGATATATTTTAAATGAATTCTAAGTATGTTTTTATTTAAAATAAAAAGGAAGGAAATTGTAGTTTGGAAGACTATGAGATCGCCTAGTAGTACATGATCGCCGGTCGCCTGCTACACATGAGTGCCAGGGCGCGAGGCATGCAGGCATCGCGCGGGCGCGAGGCATGTGGGCATTGCCAGGGCGCGAGAGGCATGCGGGCATCGCGCGGGCGAGAGGCATGCGGGCATTGCCAGGGCGCGAGAGGCATGCGGGCATCGCCAGGGCGCGAGGCATGCGGGCTTTGCCAGGGCGCGAGAGGCATGCGGGCATTGCCAGGGCGCGAGGCATGAGAGCGTCGCCAGGGATATACATCGGTCGTCTCCCAGAGGGAGACATCGGTCGTCTTCCAGGGCGAGGGAGACATCGGTCGTTCGCCAGGATGAGTCAGCGGTGGAAAGTTGTCGCGCGATGACGAGCTTCACACAGATAAAGTGGGACCCAGACTCCCAGCATGAAACGTCCTGCACACGCGCCACGTAGACAAAATGGGTGGTTCAGAGTGGTGACATCAGAATGTTGGCATGCGCAGGAGACAACAGTGGTCGTACTGTTCAGAGCAGTGGTTGGCATGCACAAGCGACAACAGTGGTCGTACTGTTCAGAGCAGTGGTTGGCATGCACAAGCGACAACAGTGGTCGTACTGTTCAGGGCAGTGGTTCTCAGGCTTTCCTGCAGAAGGGGTGGCAGCAACAGCATACGTGGGCAGGTAAGCTGGGATTCAAAAGCCACTGCGGGAAGGCAAAGAGCGTTACAGACTGAAGAGGGTAAGAGTGAGTGCAAACTTCCTCCCTCCCTTCTTCTCTCCTTTGCGTTGTGACTCAGGCAACCTCAAGCAATCAGTGCGACAAGCGACGTTTGCCCTTAGAGTACCTAAGAGGTTCTCTGCAAGTTCTACGAACCAGGTGCTGAAAACAGAGCTAAGGCATCCTTTAAGCTCGGTGGATTTTTGGAGATCTTAGTGTTTGCGCAAGTCCAGGTAAGGGAAGCTAGCCTTCATTTTCAATACAAGCCATAGATTAGCTGTTTCTGAAGTAAGGGCGACGTGGTCGCCGGTTTTCGATTTCATCTTCGTGAATGCTCTGTTCTATGTGTTTGGGCGACGTGGTCGCCGGTTTCTAAATACAGACTTCGAAATACCTTGTTTTTGAACCAGATCGCCGGTTTTGGCGTTGCTTGCGAACTCCCTGTTTTTGGTGTTGCTTTGAAAACGGTTTGAGATTTAAATGAGATATTCGAAAATAAGAACCTTGGAGTGAGTTTTGCTATGATTGAAATCATTCATTTAAGTGTTGTATGATGTGTTGAATGCTGTGGATGTGGGATCAAGGCATAGTATTTTCAGGAAAGAAAATACCGTGTAAGATCGTGTAGGATGTGCATTGATCGGTGATGTCTATAATGAGATTATCCTGACTCTCCTGAGATAATGGATTCATATAGATGAAGTTATTCAGGCGTTGAGAGTCGAAGGAGGTTCATATGTATGGGTGAGTTGTTCAAAAGGGAACGAGCTCGGCCTGTTATATGGATTAACCCTGTCATACTGTGAGAATGGTGAACTTGAGATCGAGAATGTGTTGATGCGCATAGCTGTGGAAACATTACAACAGCTTAGTATGACAGGTGCAGAATCTCTGAGTCTAGTCAATGCACGAGTCTTCCGGAAGTAGTGTCAAGTGTCTTGTGTGCTGAGTCAGTGGTAGTCTGACGTGAGAAATGAAAAACATTGAATTGATAGACACTTGGTGCATTATGTGAATAGAACGACTCTTGAAAATATTGTGAAACATGTGATTTCTTGATGGCTGTGTGATATGAATGAGAAAGTCATGGACTCTTGCGAATTTTTAAAAAGGCTGATCTACGTAGGTTGTCCAGTTTAAAATTTAAAGTTTAAAAATATCTAGCTTACCCTTTGTATTGTTCTCTGGCTGTTTTCTCTTAAAACTGTGATGATCGTGTATTTTACACGGGAGCAGATGATTTTCCAGGAAGTAGAGCTCCTTAGTGAGTGGTCGCCGGAAGGAGATCGCCTGATTTCTGTTCTGGTAGCAGATCGGCTGTTTTGGGTCCTCTGATAGGAGATCGGCCTCGTCCGATAGGAGATCGGTCTCTTCCGATAGGAGATCGCCTGCTTTGTTTTTTTTACTGTATTTTGTTTATGTTTCTGGAAAATTTGACCGAATTTGTATTAAACTCCCTGTGAGGAGAAACTACATTTCATATATATAATATTTTGTTCACTTCAATCTATTTGTTACCTTTATTTTCATTATATACATTTGTATAGTAATTTGGCGGGATGTTACACGAGAAGTGACCATATAAAGTTTGTTAGCTTGTCAAATGCATCCCTAGAGTCCTCAGAGGGCTAAGTGATGTGGGCAATGACGAGGTGGTGAGGCATCCTTCGAGAGAAGACTTCTGTGAGGTCTTGCCAATAGCTACTCAACAAAATTAAGCGTGCTACCTATGGATTATTCTGAGTCAAGTGTGCTATTTAAGTGTGCTATTTATGGTTTGAGTATACGTTGGTCAAGGAGCTCAAACAACCAAGTATGCCAAAACAGTAAAGCAACAACAGAGATATCAATGCAAGTAAAGTGAAGCATAAAGGCAAACAAATATGAAGGCGAGCAAGTGAATTATTAACATTATAATGGAGGTTAATTACAAGAGGTTCAGTCATGAGATACAATTGCCTAGAAGATCTATCTGGGCACTATTTACCCGTCGACCACCTGCGAAGTTACAGAGAATGGCGAGAGGTCCATCTCAGGATGCACGCAGGCAAACTGAACAAGGGCATCGCTAAACCCCTCCCCGTAGGCGTCGGCGGCATCTTCAGTGAGCTCCGCCTCAGTCTTCTTCAGCAATTCAATTTGTTGGGCAAGTTCCTCTTCAACTTTGCCCAACTGAACCTCTTGGCTAGTGGACCTCTCCTCCAGCTTGGTCATCTTAGTCTGAGCCCCATCCAGCTGCTCTTCCAGCTCGATGATCTTGTTGTGGAGGGGGAGAATTTTGGCCTCAAGCTGGAGGGCCTCCTGCCCTTTGCAGAATAGAAGTTTCTTGGTCTCCTTCTCAGATTGGCGGAGACTGCCCAGCTCCTGGTTCAGAGCAGTCTCGCGCTTGGAAGCTTGTTGGAGTTGGAGACCCAAGTCCTTCTTCTATTCCAGCTCCTTCTCCAACTTGGCGACTTTCTCCAGCAGCTCTGCCTCGACGTTCCTTTTGATTAGCAGGAAGTTGGAGGCAGCGAGAAACTCCCCAAGGCCATGACTGATGAGGTCCCCAAGGGAGTTCCTGTCCATGGTCTACAAGGCAGCTTGGCCAGGCATCTGCGCAAGAGTCCGCTGGAGAAGGGGAGGCAGCTTGGGAGCAGAAGGCATTTGGCTGGCTGATGGGGCACTCTCCCCTCCACCCTCTAGAGCCAAGAGTGGCTCGGGTGGAGATGAAGCGCTGGGAGGGTGCTCCTTGAAGGAAGGAGGTTGCCCCTCCGCAGCGGAAGAGACCTCTGCGGCAACCTCCACCCTTTTCCTTTTGAAGACGAGGCCCGAACAGGTGTCCTTGTCCTCAGATATTTCAACTAGGGCTGCCCTTTTTGATGTCTCAGCAACTGGTTCCGAGGCAGCCACAGCGGGCAATGAAGGGCCAGCAGGGCCCGAGCCACCAGCAGTGCGGCGACTTAGCACATCGGTTAGCCTCTTTTTCTTATCAGCACTTAGCACCATGCTTGCATTGAACAACAAGAAAGGGTGAGAAGAGTCAAATATGAAGCACAAGAACGGTTAGATGCAAGACAAAGACAATATACCGATGTATACGCTGAGGGTCTCAACATCGTACTCGTGCCTAATTAGCTGGGTGGTGTCAAACACCACGCCCCAGCTGGAGAGGGTATGGCACACCTCTCGGTCAAGAGGTGTCAGCTCTTCGAGTCCGCGAGGTTTCTTGAACTTCAACTTCTCCACCCAGTATAATGGAAATCCATCAAGCATGATGGAGTCGTAGGAGCTGCAGCAGACTCGGAAGAACTTCCCCTTGAAGCCCTTGTATGATTGAGAGAAGAGGGTGAGTAGAACCCTCCCTGCCACTCCATTCAGGCTTACCCAAAGCCTCTTCCCAGGGCTCTTCGCCTCGAAGAAGTATAAGAATACGTCTACCGAGGGGGTGAACCCTAGGTTGTTGCAAAGGATGGAGAAGGCTCGGATGAAGGCCCAGTTGTTGGGGTGCAGCTGGGCAGGCGCCACATTCAACTCTGTGAGTAACGCCCTTTCGAACCCAGTGCAGGGAAGGCGGACTTTGACTCGCTTGAACACGGTGGCATAGAAGAAGAAGAAGGGTTCCCCGTTGTTGTAGCGATCATCGATGCAGATGGGTTCGTCTTCTGTACAGGGTCGCATCGAGATGTACGCGTCAGTTTCCCTGCCGAAGACGCGCCCCTTGATTTCGTTCTCATCATCCCTATGTTTTCGTAGATCTTCACAGGATGTAAGTTTTGAGGTCTCAGCAAGGAGATCCTTGGAAGCCCAGGGGTAGAGGGCCTTGTAATCAACCGCTACGGTTGGAGGAGGGTTGGAGGTTGTTTTGGTTCTGGCCATCTAGAATCTAAACAAGTGAGAGGTAGGAAGAGAAAAAGGCTTAGAAGAAAACAATGGCGGACAAAGACTCAAAGGAAGAACGAACCCAGAAAAGAAGAACAGAAACCCTAGAATGCAAAAATCATAAACAGTCCCAGCGCAGTTAATGTGGTAATGTATGCAAAGAAAAGCAGAACCATGAAGCAAAGGCAAGAAGAAGATTAAAAACCATACCTTTGTGTGAGCAAAGTTGAAGGATCGCGAAGGTAGGGGATGGAGTAGGGTAGAAGCGTGCAAGGGATGTTTGAAAGTTTGAAGGCTCAAGTGAAAAGTGATGAAACAGTGTGGGCGCGCGGGGTTTTGAAGGGGTTTAACATAGGCAAAGAAGCGCAAACGTTAAAAACACCCCGACCGTTGATGCGGCCACGTGTCTACAGATAAGAGGGGGTTGGTGAGATGTCCCATCAGTGCACTATTCCTGTCTTTACGCATAGAGCCACGTAGGTCGCCCGAGCCGATGACTTAGTCTCTTCGCTGAAACAAGTTAACAGCTTGAGACTGGGGGGCTTGTATACCGACCAGTCCTCGGACACCGAGAACAGATAGTAAAGGGTGAACCACATTAGCTGGGTCCCACAGCATGGGCCAAAGCCACGTGGAATGGACCCCGCAGGCAGTTTGGATTAGCGGGTGATTAGTCATCACGTGTCCCCACAGAGAAGGGTGATTAGTCATCAGCGTGTCCCCACAGAGAAGGGCGATTAGTCGTCAGCGTGTCCCCACAGAGAAGGGTGATTACCAGAAGGGACTGATGTGTCCTCGTCACTCCGCAGGTTGATCAGTCCTCGGCAATAGAGTGTGACGAGGTGACATCGGTCTTGGGTGATTTGAACAACACAACCAGAACAGCTAAGGTTGGTTCCCAGAGTGGGCCAATGACCAGTTAAATACCCAGAAGTAAGGAGAGGCCTGAATCACGAAGAGCTTATGCGTGTGTTAGGGAAAGCACAGTTAGGTGCAAAGTCCTGAGGGGTCGAGTACTCATCAGAACTAGGGTTTCCCAGTAAGGGCACTCCCTGAACAGGTGGCCCCAGAGACTAGGTGCACGAAGAGGCATCCAGGTGGTCATCCTGTAGTGTTTGCACTCCAGAAAAGGAAACCTTATGTGCTAGATTACCCTAAGACTGGGTGATAGCGGCGCGAGGGTATTCCAGTAAATCCTGAATATGGCTAGCAGCGCAGTGAACCCTAATTAGGGCTAGCGGCGCAGTAAACCCTAGACTATATAAGGGAAAGTGAAATACTTCACAAAGGTACGCAGTTTCTAGACCTAAACACAGAGAGACTCAATACACTTGGTGTTTTTTGCCCCATCTTGACTTGAGCGTCGAAGTGCAAACGGCCTCTAAGGCGCCCCTTTCTCTTTTGCAGGTGCAGATTGCTTCGAAAGAACCAAGCATTTATCAAGGTGAGGAAGGAGGCGTGTGAGTGTCGTAGAGTCAACCGACAGGAGAGTCAACTGGTAAGAACAGTTTGTACTGAGGTGCATGATGACTTGGCTTTCCACAGACAAAGCAGTTTCCCTTTTTCTTGAAGGCGGGGTTAGTTCCATTAGGACGAAAAATTTTATTATTACATTTCTTTTTGTGATTAGGTTTGTTCTCGTACGTTATTGGAGTTGGTTTGTCTTCTACCATGTTTGTCTTGACAGACAAGGCTTTGGCCCTTTGCTACGGCACACTCCTTTCTTTTGGTGTCTTAATGATGATGTGAGTGATCAAAACTATTTAGTGGCATTTTTTTGTGTCTGTGTTTTAGTTGTTGCTTGTAGCTAGTCCAAGCTTACGAAAGCTTTTCGATCAGTAGTTTGGACACAAATTCATCAGGCAAGGTTATACTTTCTGCTTTGATATCTTCAAGCAGCTTATGGTATTCGTTTATCTAAATTTTTATGTCCTTATCTTGAATCATCTCCCAGCGATAGTAGTTTCCTATCACGAACCTTTGTCTAACAACTTCTTCAACAGTATATTTGAGGATAAGGGAATCTCAAATATATTTTGTTTCCATGTAAGAGCAATAGACATCGAACAAATGGTTAGATAACTCAATGACTAAGGTGTGACGACATACCTTATTTGCATGGGTCCAAACATCAATTTTTTCGCATTCGTGCTTTAGTTAGTCTTAAAATCATAAGTGCAAAAGCAACTTCATACATGTCCAACAGGGTGGACACGCGTTCTTGCCAGCGTCAAAAATTTTGATCGGTGAAGAATTCAATTTTTGAGACGTCTAAAATGGTTTCGCAAAAATTGTTAGAGTTGTTGAAACAACGTTTGATGTCTATGTAAGTTGTTGTTGTTTTACGTATTGTCAACCATAAGTCCTTACGATTGTAGTAACAGAAGGCTAAAATATAAACAAAAAATTATTTCCTGAGGCGTGAGTGATCACTGTCCATAACAACTTATCTATGGTGTATTACGTAAGTTTCTCAAGATAAGACATGAACTTATTGGATAATTGGATGATATCAGAACTAGCAAGTAACTCTTGAAGAGTAAAACCCATAATATTAGAAAAGGTAGTAAATGTAACACCCCAAAAAATACATCTAATTATTGCAATAGAAGTTCTACCGGTTTCCATACAAACTTGGAGTTTTTCAAAATATTCCTATTACAAGATTATGGCTCATAGAAATACAAATATTTACAGTATAAGGTTTAAAACATCCTAAAACCTTCTAAGACCTCCTACACCTGTATGATCAGCTGGTCGTGTACATAGTACAGTCATCGCAGTTCAAACACAACAAGAAAAGCAAGGGTAAGCTAGTGAAAAATATAATTTTATAATATACACAATTAAAGTTAGCTTCCCTTACCTTAATTGCTTGCTTACCAAGCAACTTCTAGAATTTTAACCTCCCAGTCTGGATAAGCTTCAAAATTTAAGGGCCTAATGCAAGTTATCCAAATAGAACATAAATTTAGTATATAGTAGAATAAGTTGAGAGGATTACTTTTCTTAATTGACCCCACCAAAATTGATGACTAAATCCTAAGGAAAAACAGAGAACAAAGGATCTTTAGAGCAAAAATGAACTTATTCTGTTTGAAAATATGATAGAGTAGAAATGTTCTTTAACTCCTCAACTACAACATGGTCCAATCAGATTCTAAAATAGATGAAGATTGGGAGAGGAAATTAAGAGAGAAGGGAGATAAGAGAATATGGAGAGAGAAAATAAAGAAAAAATGTGGGGAGGGGGGTCTGTTTCTTTAATTTTTCACGCTGTTACAGTAAAGGAAAAGAATAAAATAAAATTGTAATCTAGAAAGGAGTAGAGAAGAGAGAATGTGAATCTATGTATTTTAGAGCAAAGGAGAGACACATATTTATATAGTGAGGAGAGAAACCAAACCAACGAAATTTCAGATTGTGGTGGCAACAATCCTAGGTGCATCTGATGGCAGGGTTGACTCTAAACCTAGACGCACAGAAGAGCAACGTCGAGCGTCTCATCCTGGGAGCAAATTCATTCTCCTCTGCAACTCTCCAAGATCCCCTCCAAGTTCTGAAGCTGAACGAAAAAACCCACCAGAAAAAGCACAAGGTTCTTCTCAAGCACGATTTGTTTTCCTTTTGCAATAATCTCATATCCGTTTTACAATACAAAAATTAGTTTTTAACTTGTGTTCTGCAGATAAATTGAATTTTAGAAGTTGTAGAAATAGGTTTAAGGGGTTAGTATTTGTGCCATTGGATAAGAATTTCAAATATGTTGAAGCCATTAGAGTTTGAATTGTGATATAGGGTTATAATTTGGATGCCAACCATGTAAATAAATTTGTATTGCCATCTAACATCTAGGTTTGATGAATGGCAAGTTGATTACACTTGGAGATGTCAAACTCATTTAATAATTTGGCAATGGTTTATATTTTCGGACAGTTGTGTAAATGTTTGCATGTTGACGAATCATTCGCACTAGTTTTGTAGGATATATATGGCGGAATGAATAAGAACTTTAGGCTAGTGTAAAGTAGTTTTGATTCCTATTATTCAACAATGAATGTTTTATACTTAGGAAATTTCTGATTTCCTCTTTGCTAGTGGCCCTGTGGCTTATGAAATTGCTTTGCCTCCTCCCTTAGCTAGCATTCACAATACTTTCCACGTATCCTAGCTAAAAAAGTACGTACGTGATCCTAAGATCCTTTATTATCTATTTTTTCTTAGAATTTAATCATCAATCTTGGTGGGGTCAGTTGAGCAAAAGTAATCATCTCAACTTATTCTACTATATATTGAAATTCGTTATGTTTGGATAATTTGCATTAGGACCTTATATTTTGAAGCTTATCCAGACTAAGAGGCTAAAATTCTAGAGGTTGCTTGGAAAGCAAGCAATAAAGGTAAGGGAAGCTAAATTTAATTTTTAGTATTAACCTAGGCTAGAAGATCTAGATGTGGAGGGGACGTGGTCCCGATATTCAATTTATCTTGTAGGGATGTTGCTTGTTTATATATTTTTAAACTTGTAGAAATATTAGATTTTGATAGTTTAGTATTTAAGTATTGTTTTTTCATGTTAAATAGGATTTTTAATGTTGTGGATTGCGTTTTGAATGATATTGTATGATGAAAATTGAATGAAATTGAATTCATACATTTGGGATAGTGTATGGATTGATGTTTGTTTGTGTATTAAGTATTGATGCCTATGTGGTAATAGAGATCTCCTAGCTTCACCGATGATCTAAGTCACATAGACTAAGATATCAAGTGGTGAGAAACTGATGGGGGAGTTCATGCACACTCTGACATATGAGATGCACGACTTGGGTTGTGTTGAACTTACCCTAATCCTTTCTCTTGGATTTGCTGGTAATCTAAGTTTTGGGTATTGGATCAGGTGTTAGTCTCTGGTAGAACTTATTTAATATAGGTCTTTCGAAAGGCATCAGTTGTTATTTTGTTTGTTGAATATCCTGGATGTGTAGATTCATGTGGGATCTATGTGATTGTTTTATGATGGGATTTGTGTAAGGACCTAGAAACTTTAATTGGAATGAAAGTGTTACATTTAAATAATTTCAGAAGATGTTATTATTTAAAATACAAAGAACTGATAAATGAAGTTTCTCAGTGGTCGGACCTCGAACGTCGCCCAAGGTCTGGGTTCAGCTGGTAGAGGTCGGTCGGCTTACCATTGCAGTAACATAGTAGTCAGGTGCGATGACTTTATCGTGAGGTAATCACGTGGATGTGCTCGAGGAAGACATGTGGATCAAGAAGAGTAAAGGAAGAAAAGTGTAGCTAAGAAGTCTCCTATGAGATCGCCTGGTTAGTGCATGATCGCCTGTCGAGTAGGTTGCACATGATCGCCTGCCGCCTATGGTGCACATGATCGCCGAAAGTAGACTCAGTATGTGGTCAAGATACTGGATCAACTAGAGTGGGTTCCAACAACCACGCGTATCAAAGTATGGGCTAAGCCTTAGATACGATGTGCATGCGAGGCTCTATGCTTGAGCATAAGAGATCGCCCTTAGTGTTGCATGCATGGGCGCAAGAGGAGTGGTGCTGATCCACTCTTGGAAATGTGAAGCTACCGACGTCACCAAGCCATGTGGAGGTGATACCTTGGACGTAACATAGTGGGATGAAGAACCTTCAGCAAGGTGTGACGATATTGTAAGGACCTGGAAAATTAAATTGGAATAAAAGTGTTATATTATAAATAAATTCGAAGCACGTGTTTATTTAAATATAAAGGAAGGAATGTATAGCTGAGAAGCCTACGAGATCGCCGTTATTAAGCGGGTAGGCGATCTCCAACTTCTCTGGCACTTGAACGCCTATCGCCTAGATTATGCTTGAACGCCTATCGCCTGTGTGTACCTAGTAGCCTGTCGCCTAGAGTACACCTAATCGCCGAAACTACACTTAGTGTGTAGCCAAAATGTTGGATCAACCCTGGTACGTCCCAAAAGCCACGCGTATCAAGGTGTGGGTTAAACCTTGGATACGCTGGGCAGGCGAAGCTCTATACTTGAGCATAAGAGAATCATCCTTAACGTTACACGCTTGGGCGCACGAGGACTGGTGCTAATCAACTCTTGGAAGTGTGAAGCTACCGACGTCACCAAGCCTTGTGGAGAGAATACCTTGGATGTAACATAGTGGAATGAAGAACCTCCAGGAAGGCGTGGCGATGTGTCATCGAGCATCGCCAGGGCGCAAGGCATGCAGGATCGCCTGGGCGCGAGGGGCATGCGGGCATCATCAGGGGGAGAGGTCATCGGTTGTTAACCTTCGCGCGAGAGGTCATCGGTTGTTAACCTTCGCGCGAGAGGTCATCGGTTGTTAACCTTCGCGCGAGAGGCCATCGGTTGTTAACCTTCGCGCGAGAGGTCATCGGTTGTTAACCTTCGCGCGAGAGGCCATCGGTTGTTAACCTTCGCGCGAGAGGTCATCGGTTGTTAGCCTTCGCGCGAGAGGTCATCGGTTGTTAGCCTTCGCGCGAGAGGTCATCGGTTGTTAGCCTTCGCGCGAGAGGTCATCGGTTGTTAGCCTTCGCGCGAGAGGTCATCGGTTGTTAGCCTTCGCGCGAGAGGTCATCGGTGGATAATCTTCGCGCCTGTGGTCATCGGTGAAAAGGTCATCGCGCTACGTTAAGTTATACACAGAGAACGTGGGACCCAGACATCCAGCATGAGACGTTCTGCACGCGCGCCACGTAGACGAAAAGGGTGGTTCAGAATAGTGACATCAGAATGTTGGCATGCGCGGGAGACACTCGCGGTCGTACTGTTCAGAGCAGTGGCTGGCATGCACAAGCGACAACAGTGGCAGTACTGTTCAGAGCAGTGGTTGGCATGCACCAGAGGCAACAGTGGTCGTGCTGTTCAGGGAAGCGTGCACGCAAACTTCCCTGCAGAGTAGGTGGTGGCAGCTGCTTTTGGAGGGATAAGTTGGTTTAAGTCACTGAAATCCACTACTGAAGAGGAAGAAACGTTGCAGCCTTCGAAGAGAGAAAGAGTGAGTTACCTCCCTTCTCCTCCAGATATATCCTTCGCGCTGCGGTTCTAGCACCTTCACACGAGAGTACGACGAGCGACGGCCACCATTAGAGCACCTGGGCAGTCCTCTGCAAGTCCTTCAACCAGACGCAAAAACAGAGCCAAGGCGTTCTTCAAGCTTTGTTGGGTTTCGGAACTCTAAGTGTTTGCGCAAGTCCAGGTAAGGGAAGCTAGACCTCTTTTCCATACGAGCCATAGTTTAGCTATTTTCTGAAGTGAGGGCGACGTGGTCGCCATTTTCGTTTTCAACTACGTGAAATGTTTGGTTTGTGTGCTTGGGCGACGTAGTCGCCGGTTTTAAATACAGTCTTCGAAACACCTCGTTTTTGAACTAGATCGCCGGTTTTGGCGCGGTTTTGCGAACTCCTTGTGTTTGATGTTGTTTTGAGAACTGCTTGAGATTTACATGAGATATTCGAAAATATGAATCCTTTGAAATGGCTATTGCTGTGATTGAAATCATTCTTTTAAGTGTGGCATGATATGTTGAATGTTGTGAATGTGGGGTCGAGGCATAGTATTTTCAGGAAAGGAAATACCGTGTAAGACCATGTTAGATGTGCATTGATCGGTGATTCCTAACGAGATATCCTGACTCTGCTGATAATGGAATCACATAGAGGAAGTTACTCAGTTGGTGAGAGTCGAAGGAGGTCCATGTGATGGGCGCCTCGTGTGAAACAGAACGAGCTCCACCTATCCAGGATGGGCGCCTCGTGTGAAACAGAACGAGCTCCACCTGTCCATGATGGGCGCCTCGTGTGAAAAAGAACGAGCTCCACCTGTCTTGTGGATTAACCTTGTCATGCTGTATGGTGATGTGTTGAGATTCATCGTACGCTTGTGAATGTGTAAGATTTCACGGCGACCCTGTGGATGTGTGTGATTCCACAGTGGGCAGTGTGACAGGTGCAAATCTCCGAGTCTAATCAATGCATGAGTCAATCCGGAAGTAGTGTCATGTGTCTATGCTTTGTGAGCCAGTGGAAAGTCTGACATGTGAAATGGTGAAATGAGAAACTTGAATATTGATAGACACTTGATGCTGTATTGTGAAATGGAATGACTATGGGTGAATGTTGTGAAGTGTGATTTTGGGCGATCAGGTGAATGAGATGAGTAGCTCTACGTTTTACATAGAGATTTGAAAAATGTTTTACCTTGCTCTATTATGTTCATGATTTAATGCCTTATTCTAAACTCTCTTTAAAATGGCTAGCTTACCATTTTATCTGTTATTGTGGTTGTTTTCTCAAAACTGTGATGATCGTGTAATTGTTACACGGGAGCAGATGATCTTCCAGGAAGAAGAGCTCCCTAATGGGTGGTCGCCGAGGGCTGAGATCGCCCATTTCCACCTCTCGGTGGCGATCGCCGGATTTTGCCCTACTATCAGATCGCCTGTTTTGAGGTCGTCTGTTATGAGATCGCCGATTTTATGTCTGGCTAGCAAGTCGCCTATTTTTGGGGACTTTTGGAGATCGCCGTTTTCTTTTGAGACCGCCTGTCTTACTGCATTTCTTTTATTTTCGTAAAATCTTGCAAACATTTGATTTCGTTTATGTATTAAACTCCCTAAGAGGAGCAACTTCATTTCTGATATATATAAATACATATTATTTTGCACTCTTCAATATTATTTGGTTACACTTAATTTCAATTATACATGGATGTATGTATTATTTTGGCGGGATGTTACATTAATGGTATCAGAGCAGTTCGTCCTTAGGATGACCTGAGGGCTGTGGATCCATTGTGTTTCTTCTGCTCATGAAAGTTATTTGAATTTAAAATAATAACTATAGTGAAAGGTTTTCAAACGTTTTTGTATTAAAATTTTGGGTGTGCTTTGGTGAATATATGTTCTAATTGAAAATCTTAGTATTAAGAATGAGAAGGCCTTGATACAGTAGTGAGGGTGCACACTCATAACTGGATCGGGATGAGTCTCAATCTTAATTCCAAAGGTTTGATGTTTAGCATATATTGAATTCTGGTGTGATTTTTGAGTGTTCTTGAATTTGACTGAGGTGGTAGTTTGGACTGATGTTTGCACACCAGTAACTGTTCTGGTGTTTTGTGTGAAGTTATAAGTGTTGTGATTCTATGGATGAGCTCAAATTCTTAATGACTTTGAGATGCTGACCTGTGTAAGGTCTAGCTGTTACCCCTTGAATGAATTGATTTCTTATCGATCTCATTCTTGTAGTTGTAGGGAATATAGGAATATTATAGTTCAAAATCTGAAAACGAAGGAGATGGCACGTAGACCATCTACCCCTCCCCAACCTTCTTCGGAGATGAGCCAGATTGCCAAGGCTATCGAGATGATGGCGACTGCCATCCAACAGCAGAATACGGTAATGGCCCAGATTCATCAGGCTGTAATGAATCATTTGGAAACTGCTGGATCGGCTGCAACAGCTTCCCAGGTCAATCAGCCTCGGGAGCAGGTAGGGATGACCGAGTTCATGAGGCACAACCCACCCATGCTCAGTGGGAGTGCTACCCCTGATCAAGCAGATCCGTGGACCAGGGAGTTACATGCCCTAGTGAGGAAGGCAAGGGTAGTGGAGACCCTGGAGAGGAGTGGTTCCAGAGTAATCAGATCACAACCAGGGGGTCCCTCCAGTGGGAAGGCCAAGGTACAGCACCCACGAAGCAAACCTTATGCGATACCTCCACCACCTCGGACAGGAGCAATTCCGCCCCAGTTTCAGCAGCAACCACCAGGGAAACCAAGATGTTTCCGTTGTGGTGGGTTACATAACGTCAAGGTGTGCCCCAAGAGGAACTCAGAGAAAGGGTGTTTCACATGTCAAGAGATGGGGCACATTTCTAGAGATTGTCCTAACAGAAAAAGGATGACTCAACCCGTTAGTTCCCAGCAGTTGAGGAATGGAGGCAGTCGACCTCAGGCAGCAGGGAGAGTGCTTGCCATGGCTGGAGCGGAGGCATCTCAGTCAGGTAACTTAGTACAGAATGTTGCTCTATAGCTGGTAGATACGTTATAGTTTTGTTTGATTCTGGAGAGACACACTCTTTTGTGTCAAATCGGTGTGCAACCGAGCTTGGGCCATATAGTGGAGGAGCTGTCGTTTGAACGATTGGCCTCTGCACCTACTTCAAAAACAGGATTTGACCTCCCTAGGTTGCTCTGAATGCCCAGTGGTAGTAGATGGAATGAAAGGAACAAGTGTGAGTTAGATTTGGCAGTACCAAGGTTTAGTCCCAGTTACGTATAAGTCATGGAGAGTAAATAAGCAAGAGGCTGGGGGTTTAAAGCTTAAGCATGTGTAACCATGGGAAGTACCAGAGTTAAATTCCAAGGAAGGAATTTTCTTTTGAAGCGTAGAAGATGCTCATGTCAATGAAACAGCATGAGATGGTTCTAGCTTAGGCTTCACGCAGAATGGATGCTGTTTGGCTGACCGGGATTTGAAAGAGGATTATGGAAATGGTGGGTTGAGATAAAAGGTTTCCGAAAATGTAAGCCTCCGAAGTTTTTGGCAAATAAGATGTAGATCGACCTGTGAATGTAGAAGGGAAGGAGGATATGGCTGTGGATAAAAATGAGGGTAGGCCGTGTTATGATGATGTTGAGTCTTTCTAGAGATGTAGTAAATTTCAGAATGATGGGTGTGGAAGGGATTGTGAGTGGAAATAGCCTGTGGTATCTGGGACAGAAGGAGAATAGAGTTATCCTTAGGCAAGAGATTCTGGAGGCAGAGGTGCGTTCGTTCTCGTATGCCTTCTGGATAGGCACCTGAAACCGACGCCAATGCATCCAACGTATACATTGAAGAAGAAGGTCGTAATGGGAACAGGAAGTCGAGTTGGCAAAAGGGGTCATAATAATAATTTGGAAGGTAACAGCAACAGAAACCTTGTCTTTGTAAGGTACAGAATTATGCAGCGGAGTAATGAATAAAAAGTGTCCCTTTTGGGAGCGTGGGAATTTGATCAGCAGTTGAGAAGTCGGTGAATGATTTGATCAAGATGCAGGAGTTGATTCCTAGAAGGACACTTCGGACCCTAGTTTGAGTTCGCTAGGGGGTGGCATGAGTTGTGGACAGCTGTCCCCTTTCCTCCCAATGAAGGGATCTTGCCCGCTTTCTCTAAAGGGGCTAGTCCTGGTTACGTTAAGGACCTAGTTCTAGACTTGTTCAACAAAGTCTTCAAGGTTAGAAGTAGAGTGTGAATGCTGGAGTTGGCACTCTATGGGACAGCATATCCCATGTACAGGGATGTAAAATGGATTTTGATGAAGTATTGAGGTAGGAAGAGTTGGTTCAATAGATCACCGAGAGGGTGAATTGGATACAGGACAGAATAAAAGTTTCTTAAGATCAGCAAATGTCCTAGGCAGAACAGAGGAGGAGACCTTTGGAGGTTGCTGCTGGGGTCATGTCTTTATGAAGGGGGACACCAGCCAAGGGTGTAGGGTAGGCGATCAGATCAAAGAAGCTGTCCCCTAAGTTTGTTGGGCCATATCGGATCTTAAGGAGGATAAGTCTAGTGGCTTATGAGATCGCCCCACCTCCCCAATTAGCAAGTCTACATAATGTATTCCACGTATCATAGCTAAGGAAGTCCCTTGCAGACCCTACTCACGTGTTGGGAGTGGACAACGTGAAGATCGGGTGATTCACCATGGGAATTTGAAGAAACCATGAGAGAAGCATATCCTTACCTCCTTCCTTGTAACCCAATTTTCGAGGACGAAAATTTTTCTTGATGGGGAGAATGTAAGGACCTGGAAAATTAAATTGGAATAAAAGTGTTATATTATAAATAAATTCGAAGCACGTGTTTATTTAAATATAAAGGAAGGAATGTATAGCTGAGAAGCCTACGAGATCGCCGTTATTAAGCGGGTAGGCGATCTCCAACTTCTCTGGCACTTGAACGCCTATCGCCTAGATTATGCTTGAACGCCTATCGCCTGTGTGTACCTAGTAGCCTGTCGCCTAGAGTACACCTAATCGCCGAAACTACACTTAGTGTGTAGCCAAAATGTTGGATCAACCCTGGTACGTCCCAAAAGCCACGCGTATCAAGGTGTGGGTTAAACCTTGGATACGCTGGGCAGGCGAAGCTCTATACTTGAGCATAAGAGAATCATCCTTAACGTTACACGCTTGGGCGCACGAGGACTGGTGCTAATCAACTCTTGGAAGTGTGAAGCTACCGACGTCACCAAGCCTTGTGGAGAGAATACCTTGGATGTAACATAGTGGAATGAAGAACCTCCAGGAAGGCGTGGCGATGTGTCATCGAGCATCGCCAGGGCGCAAGGCATGCAGGATCGCCTGGGCGCGAGGGGCATGCGGGCATCATCAGGGGGAGAGGTCATCGGTTGTTAACCTTCGCGCGAGAGGTCATCGGTTGTTAACCTTCGCGCGAGAGGTCATCGGTTGTTAACCTTCGCGCGAGAGGCCATCGGTTGTTAACCTTCGCGCGAGAGGTCATCGGTTGTTAACCTTCGCGCGAGAGGCCATCGGTTGTTAGCCTTCGCGCGAGAGGTCATCGGTTGTTAGCCTTCGCGCGAGAGGTCATCGGTTGTTAGCCTTCGCGCGAGAGGTCATCGGTTGTTAGCCTTCGCGCGAGAGGTCATCGGTGGATAATCTTCGCGCCTGTGGTCATCGGTGAAAAGGTCATCGCGCTACGTTAAGTTATACACAGAGAACGTGGGACCCAGACATCCAGCATGAGACGTTCTGCACGCGCGCCACGTAGACGAAAAGGGTGGTTCAGAATAGTGACATCAGAATGTTGGCATGCGCGGGAGACACTCGCGGTCGTACTGTTCAGAGCAGTGGCTGGCATGCACAAGCGACAACAGTGGCAGTACTGTTCAGAGCAGTGGTTGGCATGCACCAGAGGCAACAGTGGTCGTGCTGTTCAGGGAAGCGTGCACGCAAACTTCCCTGCAGAGTAGGTGGTGGCAGCTGCTTTTGGAGGGATAAGTTGGTTTAAGTCACTGAAATCCACTACTGAAGAGGAAGAAACGTTGCAGCCTTCGAAGAGAGAAAGAGTGAGTTACCTCCCTTCTCCTCCAGATATATCCTTCGCGCTGCGGTTCTAGCACCTTCACACGAGAGTACGACGAGCGACGGCCACCATTAGAGCACCTGGGCAGTCCTCTGCAAGTCCTTCAACCAGACGCAAAAACAGAGCCAAGGCGTTCTTCAAGCTTTGTTGGGTTTCGGAACTCTAAGTGTTTGCGCAAGTCCAGGTAAGGGAAGCTAGACCTCTTTTCCATACGAGCCATAGTTTAGCTATTTCTGAAGTGAGGGCGACGTGGTCGCCATTTTCGTTTTCAACTACGTGAAATGTTTGGTTTGTGTGCTTGGGCGACGTAGTCGCCGGTTTTAAATACAGTCTTCGAAACACCTCGTTTTTGAACTAGATCGCCGGTTTTGGCGCGGTTTTGCGAACTCCTTGTGTTTGATGTTGTTTTGAGAACTGCTTGAGATTTACATGAGATATTCGAAAATATGAATCCTTTGAAATGGCTATTGCTGTGATTGAAATCATTCTTTTAAGTGTGGCATGATATGTTGAATGTTGTGAATGTGGGGTCGAGGCATAGTATTTTCAGGAAAGGAAATACCGTGTAAGACCATGTTAGATGTGCATTGATCGGTGATTCCTAACGAGATATCCTGACTCTGCTGATAATGGAATCACATAGAGGAAGTTACTCAGTTGGTGAGAGTCGAAGGAGGTCCATGTGATGGGCGCCTCGTGTGAAACAGAACGAGCTCCACCTATCCAGGATGGGCGCCTCGTGTGAAACAGAACGAGCTCCACCTGTCCATGATGGGCGCCTCGTGTGAAAAAGAACGAGCTCCACCTGTCTTGTGGATTAACCTTGTCATGCTGTATGGTGATGTGTTGAGATTCATCGTACGCTTGTGAATGTGTAAGATTTCACGGCGACCCTGTGGATGTGTGTGATTCCACAGTGGGCAGTGTGACAGGTGCAAATCTCCGAGTCTAATCAATGCATGAGTCAATCCGGAAGTAGTGTCATGTGTCTATGCTTTGTGAGCCAGTGGAAAGTCTGACATGTGAAATGGTGAAATGAGAAACTTGAATATTGATAGACACTTGATGCTGTATTGTGAAATGGAATGACTATGGGTGAATGTTGTGAAGTGTGATTTTGGGCGATCAGGTGAATGAGATGAGTAGCTCTACGTTTTACATAGAGATTTGAAAAATGTTTTACCTTGCTCTATTATGTTCATGATTTAATGCCTTATTCTAAACTCTCTTTAAAATGGCTAGCTTACCATTTTATCTGTTATTGTGGTTGTTTTCTCAAAACTGTGATGATCGTGTAATTGTTACACGGGAGCAGATGATCTTCCAGGAAGAAGAGCTCCCTAATGGGTGGTCGCCGAGGGCTGAGATCGCCCATTTCCACCTCTCGGTGGCGATCGCCGGATTTTGCCCTACTATCAGATCGCCTGTTTTGAGGTCGTCTGTTATGAGATCGCCGATTTTATGTCTGGCTAGCAAGTCGCCTATTTTTGGGGACTTTTGGAGATCGCCGTTTTCTTTTGAGACCGCCTGTCTTACTGCATTTCTTTTATTTTCGTAAAATCTTGCAAACATTTGATTTCGTTTATGTATTAAACTCCCTAAGAGGAGCAACTTCATTTCTGATATATATAAATACATATTATTTTGCACTCTTCAATATTATTTGGTTACACTTAATTTCAATTATACATGGATGTATGTATTATTTTGGCGGGATGTTACAGATATGACATCGGTGAGCAGTAAGGCGATGTGTTCTCGTCACACACAAGGGCGATAAGAGAACGCCAACAGGATGAGAGGAACATCGGTCATCGACCAGGATGGGAGACACATCGGTGGTCTGCTAGGTTGAGACATCGGTTGTCTGCCAGGGTGACCCATCGGTGGTCTGCTAGGTTGAGACATCGGTTGTCTGCCAGGGTGACACATCGGTGGTCCTCCAGGATCACACATCGGTTGTCTGCCAGGATGGGGAATCAGTCATCACCGGGATGAGGCATCAGTCATCGCCGGTATGAGAGGCAGACGATCATCGCCGGGATGAGGAACACATCGGTCGTTTTCCAGGGAGAGACATCGGTCGTCCTCCAGGATGAGCCCTCGGTGGATAGTCATCGCGCGAGCGGTCATCGGTGGAAGGTTATCGCGCGATGTCGAGTTTCACACAGATAAGGTGGGACCCAGGCTCTCAACATCAGACGTACTGCACGCGCGACACGTAGACAAAAAGGGTGGTTCAGAATAGTGACATCAGAGGGTTGGCATGTGCAGAGTCACGCGTGGTCGTACTGTTCAGGGCAGCGTGCACGCAAGCTTCCTGCAGAGTGGGTGGTGGCAGCGGCTTTTATGGACAAGTTGGTTTAAGATTTAAAAACTCACTTCTGAGAGGCAAAGAGGGTGCTGTGGTTCAAGAGTGACAGAGTGAGTGAGTGAGTTACCTTCATCCTTCTCTTTTCTCTCCTTCACTCTGCGATTCAGGCCCTATCACGTTCCTGCTTGGCTATCGACGACTGCCGTAGAGCACCTGGGAGGTTCTCTGCAAGTTCTACAAACCAGACGCTAAAACAGAGCCAAGGCATCCTTTAAGCTCGGTGGGTTTTGGAGCTCTTGGTGTTTTGCGCAAGTCCAGGTAAGGGAAGCTAGCCTTCATTTTCAATACAAGCCATAGATTAGCTGTTTCTGAAGTGAGGGCGACGTGGTCGTCGGTTTCATATTCTTTTTCGTGATACTCTGTTCTATGTGTTTGGGCAACGTGGTCGCCGATTTTAAACCCCTTTTTCATGATGCTCTGTTTTTACGCGTGGGGCGACGTAATCGCCGGTTTTAAATGTTGTCTTCGAAATCCCCTGTTTTAGTGTCGCTTTGAACTTGTTTGAGATTGATATGTGAAATGCACGCGTTATTGGAAAAATCTGAACCTGGATACGTTTGTTGCTGTGGTTGAGATCGTTCATTTAAGTATTGTATGGTGCATTGGGTGAATTGATGATCTTTAGCTGTCCTGTGTGGACTTGTTTGCTGTCCTGTGTGGACTTTACTTGCTGTCCTGTGTGGACTTTCCTTGCTGTCCTGTGGGGACTTTGGTTACTGTCCTGTGTGGACTTTGGTTGCTGTCCTGTGTGGACTTTCCTTGCTGTCCTGTGTGGACTTTCCTTGCTGTCCTGTGTGGACTTTGGTTGCTGTCCTGTGTGGACTTTGGTAGCTGTCCTGTGTGGACTTTGGTTGCTGTCCTGTGTGGACTCTGGTTGCTGTCCTGTGTGGACTTTCCTTGCTGTCCTGTGTGGACTTTCCTTGCTGTCCTGTGTGGACTTTGCTTGCTGTCCTGTGTAGACTTTACTTGCTGTCCTGTGTGGACTTTACATGGTGTGGTAAGTGTCTATGTGTGTTAAATCAGTGGAAGTCCGACGTAAGAAATGAGAAACTTTGAATTTGATAGACACTTGGTGCATTATGTGAATAGAATGACTCTGTGCAAATATTGTAAAGTGTGTGATTTCTTGGCGATCAGGTGAAGGGAATGAGAAACTTTATAGTTTTATGTGGGTATCTGGAATTTGTTTTATCCTGATTTTTATGTTCATATTTAAACTCTCTTTAAAATATATAGCTTACCCTGCGTGTTCTGCTCTATGGCTGTTTTTCTCTTAAAACTGTGATGATCGTGTAATTTTTACACGGGAGCAGATGATCTTCCAGGAAGTAGAGCTCCTTAGTGAGTGGTCGCCGAGGAAGAGATCGCCTGTTTCTATCTCTTGGTGGTGATCGCCGGATTTATGTCCTGATAGCAGATCGCCTGTTTTGGGGTCTTCTGTTAGGAGATCGCCGGTTTATGTATGGAGACCGCCGTTTTCGTTGTATTTGATTGATTTCGTTAAGTTTTGAAAAACATTTGACTGGTTATGTATTAAACTCCCTGTGAGGAGCAACTTCATTACTTATATATATAATTATGTTCTCTTCAACATTATTTGTTTACCTTTATTTTCATTATATAAATATGAATAGTTTTTGGCGGGATGTTACAATTTGAAGAAGATTGAATAATTAAGAAATTGATCCATGTAATTTGGTTTGTTCTTTTGATTTAATTATGTATGTTAAAAAAAATTATTCTCACTAGCTTACCCTTGCTTTTCTTCTTGTGTTGTGAATTGTAATGATTGTATTATGCAGATGCCGAGGTTCTAGAGGGCTTTAGGATGTTATCTTGAACCTTGTATTGTAAATATTTATAGTTCTATAAGTCATAATCTTCTAAGTTTGAAAAACTCCAATTTTACATAAAAAGCGATAGTACTTGTATTGTAATAGTTAGATGTATTTTTGAAATGTTACATATACAATTTTCTTTATTAGAACATTACATGTATATATATTGGCTGAGTTTATTTTAATCTTACAATATACTTCTTAATTCATTTTAAAAATAAAATTTTAAATACATAATATAACTTATTTTTCAGTTTTTTTTTAGCTTTCTTTTAAACTAAAAGTAGTTTGATAAATTTATTCAAAACTATTTTGTTTAATGAAAAACATTTTCTGATTTCGTTATACAAAAATATACGCATAATGTAGTATTCAATTTATTTTAAAATATTTATATAAAGAAAATATATTCTTTACTCTTTAATTATTATTTCTCATATATAAATATATATATATATATATACATTATAATTTTAAACTTAAAAATAAAAACGATATATCCATAATTGTCTATAATGGTGGGAAATAATTAAAACTATGTGTTATAAAATAAGATTTTAATTAATATAATTATACTAATTGTATTGTTTATTATTAGTAGAAGTAGAACCATATGTGTGACTTTTTTTAGAATAATAAAAATATTTTATTTTAGTTTCAATGTTTTTAGACCTTTTCATTTATTTTTTATTGAATAATTATTTTTTTGGAGTTTGTAAGGACCTATAAATTAATTGGAATAGAAGTGATAGATTTTAAATAATTTCTGAGTATGTTATTATTTAAAATAAAAAGGACATAAAAATAGAAAATATCATAGTGGTCAGACCTCGGACGTCGCCCAAGGTCTGGGATCAGCTGGTAGAGGGCGATCGGTTGACCATTGTACCAACCAAGTAGTCAGGTGCGATGACTTTATCGTGAGGTAATCAAGTGGGCGTGCTTCAAGGGAGGGAGGCACGTGAATCAAGAAGGGTAAGAGAAAGGAAGGTGTAGCTTAGAAGTCGATGAGATCGCCGTTTGTTGAAGAAGGCGGCGTCCTCCGACTTCCCCCGTATGAAATCAGAGATCGCCTATTTTGCGCATGATCGCCGTGTGCGAAGATTTCACATAATCGCCAATCGCTTAGAGTACACATGATCGCCAATCGCCTATGGTGTACATGATCGTCGAAAGTGCACTTAGCATGTGGTCAAGATGTTGGATCAACCATAGTGGGTTCCAAAAACCACGCGTATCAAGGTGTGGGTTGAGCCTTAGATACGCTGGGCATGCGAAGCTCTATGCTTGAGCATAAGAAATCGTCCTTAGTGTTGCATGCATGGGCGCACGAGGAGTAGTGCTGATCTATTCTTGGAAATGTGAAGCTACCGACGTCACCAAGCCATGTGGAGGTGATACCTTGGACATAACATAATGGGAGGATGAACCTTCAGCAAGGTGTGACGATGTGACATCGGTGACCAGAGTAAGGCGATGTGTTCTCGTCACACACAAGGGCGATAAGAGATCGCCAACAGGATGAGAGGAACATCGGTCATCAACCAGGATGGGAGACACATCGGTGGTCTACCAGGGTGAGACATCGGTGGTCTGCCAGGGTGAGACATCGGTGGTCTGCTAGGGTGAGACATCGGTTGTCTGCCAGGGTGAGACATCGGTGGTCCTCTAGGGTGAGACATCGGTTGTCTGCCAGGATGAGGAATCAGTCGTCCGTCAGGAAGAGGAACCAGTCATCGCCGGGATGAGCAGGACATCAGTCATCGCCGAGATGAGAGGCACATCAGTCATCGCCGGGATGAGAAGCACATCAGTCATCGTCGGGATGAGAGGCACTCAGTCATCGCCGGAATGAGAGGCACATCAGTTGTCGGTGGATGGTCATCGAGCGATGTCGTGTTTCACACAGATAAGGTAGGACCCAGGCTCCCAGCATGAACGTTCTGCATTCGCGACACGTAGACAAAAAGGGTGTTTCAGAATAGTTAGCATCAGAGAGTTGGTATGCGCAGAAACCCACGTGGTCATACTATTCAAGGAAGTGTGCACGCAAGGTTGCTCAGAGAGTGGGTAATGGCAGTGAAGGCTAAAGAGTCGTTCGACCTTAAGAGTTGAGGGAATCAGCTCATTTAGTTCCCCTTTCTCCTTTCTCCTCCACTCGAAGACGCGGCTATCCTCACGTACCAGTGCTACGATCGGCGACTGCCATTGTCCTTCTGGGAAGTTACTCTGCAAGTTTCTGCTCAAAGCCCTAAAACAGAGTAAGTCGTTTTGCTCTGTTCTTTGAGTCGAGTCTGAATTTAAGAGGGTCATCTTTGCATAGGTTGTGCATACAACTCTTTTAACTCCAGAAATCGTCTCTGTTAGCGTAGAAAATGAGTAGTATAGTCAGTTTTGTGATAAAGGCTCCATGGTGCAGGTTAGGACATCTTTAAGCTTCGGTGGGTTTTGGAGCTCTTAGTGATTTTGCTCAAGTTCAGGTAAGGGAAGCTAGCATTTTCGTTTATAAAAACTTTAGGCGAGTAGGTTCTGAAGTGAGGGCGACGTGGTCGTCGGTTTCATATTCTATTTCACGATGCTCTGTTTTTATGTGTGGGGCGACGTGATCGCCGGTTTTAATGCAAATTTAGAAATCCCCTGTTTTAGTGTCGTTTTGAAATTGTTTGAGATTGAAAGGTGAAATGCATATGATATTCGAAAATCTGAACTTTGGTATGATTGTTTCTGTGATTGGGATTGTTTAAGAAAAGATTCAAAATATTATATGATGGAATTGTGCTTTTACGTGTGATATGATGTACTGGATGAATGTGAAAGAGTGATCAAAGCATAGTATTTTCAGGAAAGAAAATACCGTGTGGAGATTTTATGAGGGTGTATTGATCTGTGAGTATCCTGTGAATGAGGCGATCCTGACTCTGCTGATATGATGGAATCACATAGAACGAAGTCATTCAGTTGGTGAGAGTCGAAGGAGGTCCATGTGTATGGGTAAGTCGTTTGAAAGATAACTGACTTGACCTGTTATATGGATTAATCCTGTCATACTGAGAGAGTGAGGATATTGAGATTGAGATCGAGATTATGTTTATGCGCATAGCTGTGGGAACTTTACAGCAATTTCGTATGACAGGTGCAAGCCTCTGGATGCTAAGTTCAACGCACGAGTCTTCCGGAAGTAGAGTCATGTGTCTATGTGTTATGAGTCAGTGGAAAGTCTGACATGTGAACCATGAGTATTGAATGTATTGAATAGACACTTGACGAGTTTGTGGAATATGGGGATGTTGATGGTTGAAATTGATATAGATTATGAATGGTGTGAAGATTTATGCTTTCTATTGTGTTTTTAAAAATATCTAGCTTACCCTTTTGTTTTGTATCGTGGTTGTTTTTCTTAAACCTGTGATGATCGTGTATATTTGCACGGGAGCAGATGAGGTTGCAGGTAGTAGAGCTCCTCAGTGAGCATTTTCTGGAGGAGGAGATCGCCGGTTTTTGAATGCTGTTGTTTTGTTTTATTTTGAAAACTCCTGTATGGAGATGTATTAAAACTTCCTCAAAAAGGAATATTATTTTGAGGCACGTTTGTATTAATGGATGAATTATATTATGTATATATCTACGTTAAATTTTTGATATTATTGTGTCACCTTTATTTTATTATATAAAAATGAACAATATTTTGAGGGACGTTACAGAGTTAATTTTACATTTTTTTATTTTATTTTATTTTGTACATTTATTTAAAAATAGTAAACAAAGAAAGTAACTATTCTCTTCTTATTAACTCAAGCCTTTGTTTACATTCTAGTTAAAATATTAATAAATTGATATGTAAAAATAAAATATTAAAGATAAAATAATTTAAAAAGTGCCTAAAAAATAGTTATAGGAATGATCTTTACTAATGGTTGTAGATAATATATTTCCTAACTATTTTTTTATTGGTAGAACATTTCCATTAGATGAATTTTTTATTAGTGTGTCATTTGAACTGAAAAGTTGGATAAAAAAAAGTAATTTTCATTTTTATAAAATTAAGGATTTTTAAATTTACGAAGAGAAAAGATATAAAAATCATAAAAAAAAAACGTTATTAATAAATAAAATATCTTAGTATTTTATTTAGTGTCAAATGTTTTAGATATATTTTGAAGAAAATCAACACAATTTAATATGTAAACCTTATTTTTCAAAAAATCTCGAGGTTTTGAATAAAATAAATTCTAATAGTTTAATTAATGTACCCCAAAAGAAAAGGATAATATGGTTAACGGGAAGGGGTGAAAGTAAGAACAATATTAATCCATTCATGCAATACGCATGCACATATATATTTCACAGCCCAATATAGATTGAATTTTTTCTATTACGGTTTTTTTAAAGATAATTAAATCGTCGAAGTATACATAAATATAAGAAAAAGATAGTTAGTGTTATCACGAGTTTGAAGTATCTTAAATTTGAAATTGTTTGCGTGTTTAAGATAGGTAGAAACATCATTAATAAGAAAATTTGGGTTGATTTAAGTCTAAGTATCTGTTGTGTTTCAAAGTTTCCTTCTCGAGAACAAAGCGAAAACAAAATTGAACAAAAGAAAAGGAACAAACATGGTTTTACAATTATCACGTTACAGTCATTTGTTTATTTATAAAATGATATTAATTTAATTAGGTTTTCAATTATTCAGTACCATGTCCTTCACTGCTATCTGCATGATGATGATGAAAATAGTTTGGTTTTGTTTCCATTATTTTCATTTTAGGATGGTGATGATGTTGAGTTAATAACTTACTTGAATATTTCATTGTGTAGGCATATGTTGACCAAAAAGCATGTTAAATTGATATTTCGAAGAAGACATTTGGTCCAACCACCTGTGGAAGTGTTAGGAAGAGGCTTATGGAGGCAGTGTGTTAGGATTACATTTCTTTAAACTTATGTTATGAATAAACTATTGTGTGCTTTCTCTAAATTTTAATATGATTTTATTTTGCAATGCCTTATTGATATATTAGATGGTAATGTTAAGTATTTATGATTTAAAAATTTAATAAATTTAATCCACGTTAATATTGGAAATTTAAATGAAATCGTGGGAAGCAATTTAAAAATTATTAAAAGTAATGGTGATTTGAAAATCGCTGGAAGTAACGAAAGTTTATAATCGTTGAAAATATCATGGATTGAAAACTAAAAAAAATATCCAGGGTTTGGAAACCACCAAAAATACCAGGGGTTTAGAAATCGTCAAAAATACCAGGGGTTTGGAAACCGCCGGAAATACCAGGAGTTTGAAAATTGTCGGGAATACTAGAAGTTTGGAAAACCGTCGTGGATACCAGAGGTTTGGAAACCACTGACAGTAACAGGGGTTTCAAGAATTGCTGGGAAATCATTGTCATTCCAGGGATTAGTAAAACCGCCGGTAATCCGTTAACGAAGGTAGATCTTCAAGAGAAAAAACAAATCATGGATAACATACTTAGCGGGGGTTAAAACTGTCGGTAATGCTAAAAATAACCATTAAAAATAATTTTTCTTGTAGTGAAAATAATAAATATTTAAATAGTATTATTATATATTAAATCACGTGTGAGAGAAAAATATATTACTTTAAATTATTATATTTAACTTATATATTTTAATTTTAATTATATTAACCCCTTAAAAAGAATTCTTCAGTTATTCTGGCCTATAATGATATAAAGACAAAGATATGAGAGCCCCTACTAATTTTATTTGATAACCTTAGATAAAATTTATCTCCCTAATTTTTTCTACTTTGTTTTTAGATATATAAGTTATGAATTTATTCTTTCTTTAGAAAAATTATTTTGAAATGCTTTCCAATCTTCCGAGCTACAATTTTGAAGTCCAATTAGAAATAACCTATAATGAAAAACTTCAAAGTTAATTTATCAAAAACTTTAATTTAAATTCAATCTTACAAAAATGTATTTGTAAGTTAATATTTATAACTAATAGTATACATATCGAAAATAAGACTAAAATTTTTATCTCATAATTAGTATTAAATTCATCAAATTTAATAAAATAAATTATATTAATACATACTTTTTTAATTAAAATCAAATAACCTGACATTAGCTATTGTAATTTTTAGCCAGTTATATATCCATTATAACATATAAATAGGAAAAATAAAATACTAGAATTTCATTGAAAATGTACCTATGTTCATTTTCTGTCCCGTGCTCATATCCCTTGCGATGTGACTTCAATACGGAAAGTGTTGAGTGATTTGAATAGTTAGACATTTGAACCCAACCAGACGGAATATGTTTGGATATAATAGTGTTTGGTGATATGGCAGAAACATGAGTGACAGAAATCGTAGAAGGAGTAGGAGCGTGATTGTAACAAAAAACATCAGAAAAAATATGTTGAGTGATAGGTGTAAGAAACTACAAAAGTTTACTTACAAAATTAATAACATCTGGTATGATGAAAATGGTTTTAGCTCTTCAAGAATTTTTAAAAAAATATATAACATGTTAACAACTTTCATAATATCTAATAATGATGTATATTGTTATTTTATTTCAAAGTTTTTTACTTTTATTTTTATTATTTAAATATAATATTTTATTATTAATAGGTTACCAAATTGTTATTTTAAAAAAAATGTGTATTCCGAATTACTATATTTTAATTTAAAATTCAAAATGTTTGTTTTTCTTGATTATTTAAAGTTTTAAAAAACAACATTATTAATGATGTAACGCCCCTAAAATCTTATTCATATTTATATCATAAAATAAACATAAAACAATAATATCAAAATTAACATTCATATATATATATATATATATATATATATATATATATATATAATAAAAGACATCCCTTCCATACAATGTGTTTTTCAAAAGGAACATCCCTCCTCGCAGGGAGTTAAATTTATACATCAAAAGTTTTCCAAAATAAGACATTCAAATATAAAACGATCCTTTTCTCCATCTGCTCACTGAGGAGCTCTACCACCTGCAACATCAGCTGCTCCCGTGTAAATTAACACGATCATCACAGGTTTAAGAAAACCAACACAAAACAAAACACAGGGGTAAGCTAACTATTTTAAAAACTTTAAATTCGACATAACCAGCTTTTAAACACCCACATAAATCCATCACTTTCTCATTCATTTCACATAACCATCAAATATTAATCATTCCACAAAAATCCATCAAGTGTCTATCACATTTCAATATTTCTCTTTCTCACGTCAGACTTCCACTGACCCATCACACATAGACACTTGACACTACTTCCGGAAGACTCGTGCGTTGAACTTAGCATCCAAAGACCTGTACCTGTCATACCCCACCACTGTGAAATCCACACAGGGTCGCTGTGAAATTCACACAGCCATGCGCATAAACATAATCTCAATATCATCACTCTCCCGGTATGACAGGGTTAATTCATATAACAGGTCAAGTTAGTTATCTTTCAAACAACTTACCCATACATATGAACCTCCTTCGACTCTCAACAACTGAATAACTTCATCTATGTGATTCCATTATATCAGTAGAGTCAGGATCGTCTCATTCACAGGATACTCACAGATCAATACACCTCATAACCAATCTCAACATGGTATTTCCTTTCCTGAAAATACTATGTCTTGATCACAATTTCACATTCATCGAGTACATCATACCACACGTAAAAGCACAATTCCATCATATAATATTTTGAATCTTTTCTTAAACAATCCCAATCACAGAAACAATCATACCAAAGTTCAGATTTTCGAATATCATATGCATTTCACCTTTCAATCTCAAACAATTTCAAAACGACACTAAAACAGGGGATTTCGAAATTTGCATTAAAACCGACGATCACGTCGCCCCACACATAAAAACAGAGCATCGTGCAAGAAAGTTTGAAAATCGGCGACAACGTCGCCCCAACTTCAGAATCTTCTAGCCTACGGTTGTTATTGAAAATAAAGCTAGCTTCCCTTACTTGGACTAGCGTAAAATCTCACTAAGAGCTCCAAACCCACCGAGACTTAAGGATACCCGAGCTCTGTTTTAAGGCTTTGATCAGAAAACTTGCAGGGCACAACGTCAGGAATCCAGGGGCAGTCGCCGATCTTCAACTGGTACGCTAGGACGTCTGAACGCAGGGAGAAGGAGAGGAAAGAAACAGGGAACCAAAGCTAACTCACTCAATCACTCTCGAACCACAGCAACATCCACTGCCTCCCAGGAGTGAGTTTTGAATCTAAACCAACTTGCCCAGAAATGTCGTTGCCACCACCCACTCTGCAGGAAAGCTTGCGTGCACACTTCCTTGAACAGTATGACCACGTGGGTCTCTACGCATACCAACTCTGGGTCACTTTCCATACCAACTCTCTGATGCTAACTATTCTAAAACACCCTTTCTGTCTACGTATCGCGCATGCAGGACATTTTCGCGGGGAGCCTGGATCCCACTTTAACACGCGTAGCAGGGAACCACGCGATGCCCTTCCACCGACGACTGACCGCGCGATGTCCATCCACCATCTACTGATGTCTGATGTGTCTTTCATACCGGCGATGACCGATGCCTCTCATACTGGCGATGACTGATTCCTCTTCCTGACAGACGACTGATTCCTCACCCTGGCAGACAACCGATGTCTCACCCTGGCAGACAACCGATGTGTCTCCCATCCTAGTTGATGACCGATGCCCCTCTCATCTTGTTGGCGATCTCTTATCGCCCTTGTGTGTGACGAGGACACATCGCCTCACTCTGGTCACCGATGTCACATCGTCACACCTTGCTGAAGGTTCATCCTCCCATTCCTTTAAGTCTGGGGCATCACGGCTCACACTACTCATGGTGGCAGATATGCCACCTATCTTCTATATCACTCATCTTCTGTATTTAGACCACATACTAAGTGCTTACCAAGTCTTCTCGAATACTCGGCGATGTGCTCTTTTCGGCGATCATGTACACCATAGGCGATTGCTGATTTCATACGGGGGAAGTCGGAGGCCGCCGCCTTCTTCAACAAACGGCGATCTCATCGACTTCTAAGCTACACCCTTCCTTGAAGCACGCCCACGTGATTACCTCACGATAAAGTCATCGCACCTGACTACTTGGTTAGTACAATGGTCAACCGATCGCCCTCTACCAGCTGATCCCAGACCTTGGGCGACGTCCGAGGTCTGACCACTATGAGATTTTCTATTTTTATGTCCTTTTTATTTTAAATAATAACATACTCAGAAATCATTTAAAATATATCACTTTTTTTCTAAATAAATTTATAGGTCCTTACAAATGATGATCCAATGAAAGATTTTATGAACTAAGCTTGAAAAGAGGATGAACATGATGATCCAATGAAAGATTTTCTGCATTATTCTTAATTAAATGTCTTTTTTTTTACTAAAAAATTAAATAAATAACATTAAATTTCTTTATGATTTAAAATATAAATACTCATAAATCATGTAAATATTAAAAGCCAGGACCTTCTTTTGACTTTTCCTTGCAGCAATAAAAAACCAATAGTAAATATAATAAAACCAAAGAAATAGTAAATTGATATTTTATCATTGTTAACCAATCATAAAAATCATTATTAATATAACTTTTAAAGTAATTACAGTTAAAATCAACCACCATTATAATTATAATAATTAAATGACCGTATCAAAATATTACCCAGTTTTATTATGCCAACCAATATATTTAAACTTTTTTAACACATTTTCGATTATGAAAACTTATGGAAGTCTAACAAATGTTCTATTATTTAATCAACATAAGTCATACTAAATTTTTATGAAGTATTTATTTCTAATAACTTATACCATCTACATTATTTAACGTTTTTATTATAATATTTTTCAAATAACTTACAAGAATATTATTTTCGAAATTTAAAATTGACTTAGTGTTCTTGCCGTTGACTCTCCTGTCGGTTGACTCTACGACAATCTCGCGCCTCCTTCCCTCTCCTTAGGTAATGCTTCACTAGATCAAAACAACCTGCACCTGCAAAGACAGAAGGGGCGCTCTAGAGGCCGTTTGCACTCCGACGCTCAAGTCAATACTGGGGGCAAGCACACCAAGTGTATAATATAGGAGTTTTAGTCTAAAAACTGCGTACTTTGTGAAGTGTTTTACTACCCTTTATATAGTCTAGGGTTTCCTCTGCGCCGCTACCCATATTTAGGGTTTCTACAGGAATACCGTTGCGCCGCTATTACCCAGTCTTAGGGTAATCTAGCACGTAAGGCTTCTCTTAACTGGAGTGCAAATTCTAACAAGATGGCCACCTAGGTGCCCCCTCGTGCACCTAATCTTTAGGACCATCTGTCTTGGGAGTCCCCTCACTGTTCACGTGCCATGCATGCAGCTTCACTTGGAAACCCTAATCCTGACGGGCACTCAAACCCTTCAAGACTCTGCACCTAACTGTGTTTTCCCTGCCACACGCATGGATGCTTCGTGACCTAGGCCTCTCCCTACCTCTGGGCATTTCACTGATAACTGGTCTAGCTCTCGGGATCCACTTTCCATGATCTAGTTCTGCTGTTCAAAACACCCAAGACTGATGTCCCCTCATCCCACTCTGTTGCCGAGGACTCATCACCCTGTTGCGTGACGAGGACACATCATTCCACTCTAGTGATCGACATGCTGACGACTAATCAGCCCATTGGTTCATGCTACTCGTGGGACCCAGTCCACGTGGTTCTAGCCCATTCTGTAGGACCCCACTCACGTGACTCACCATTACTAGCTGTTCTCGGTGTTCGAGGACTAATCGGTACACTTAGTATAAAATAATATTTGTGTTTTATCTCAAAGCAAGATAAACGAATAATTAAGATTCATTATTTATACGTGTAGGTTAAAAGTAACATTCAATATTATTTATAATAATTAATGATTGGTAAAAACCGGAGAATTAGAAGTAATTCCAACTAAATTAGTATAAATATTTTAAGTATTACAATGTCTTATGTATTACTTTAAATTATAAAAAAATCTAATAAGTAAAACAAATTAATGTTACTTCCAATCAAGATGTATGATAAAAATGCATACTATAAATAACTAACCTTTCACATCATACCTATGTCAAACTCTAACTAACCTTTCACATAATACCTATGTTAAACTCTATCTAACATTTCACATAACACCTATGTTAAACTCTAACTAACCTTTCACATAATACCTATTCTATCTAACATTTCACATAACACCTATATTAAACTCTAACTAACCTTTCACATAATACCTATATTAACCACATGCGATTTTGAATTTTTTTATTAACACTACAAAAAGAAGTGTATTTCGTCGACCAAAAACAGACGCAAATAAACCAAAATCGATGAAAAAATATCGGATTTGCATCTGCCAACAAGCGAACAGAAATAGCACGGAAGCAAAGTACATTTAGTGTGGCCCAGCACGAGCGACGCAATTTGTGTGGGTCAAGCTGACGCGCAAATAGTCGATCAAGTCGACGTAAAAAGGGACGTAATATCATCGGCCAAACTGACGCAATTGTATCAGAAACGCCTGCATGCGTCGAGCTAGGCAATGGCTGACAAAAAACAGTGAGATCAGAGTTTGCGTGGGCAAGGATGACGCAAAACTGAAAAAAATAAAGAAAAAATTACTTTGCAAGGCCTGACCCAGGTATAAATTGAAGCTAAACAAAAACTAAAAATTATTTGCATGGGCTTGGTCAACGCATAAATGCTTAAAAAAACATTTGATTTTATCTTTGTAGCCATTTTCACCTATAATAATTTTCAGAATAACAAATAAAAAAAAATCACAATAGAAAAATCATCCAAATAGAAAGAAAAAAAAGTCATTCAGATTATTTCAACCATCCAAATCATTCAAATATTCATATGATTTTTAGTGAAACTAAATATTAATACATAAAATAAAACTTAAAATTAAAATAAACCATAAAATAAAATTGTAATCTAGAAATTAACTAAAAGTAGTATAACTTAAAATATACGATAATACAATTATATAAAAATAGTACAAATGAAAATATAAAACGTGTCCCATGAAATAGAAATAGCAGTGATGTGATCCATAAAAATCTGTAAAAAAATACAAACAATGTGAATAACTAAAATATTTAGTATATAATAAAAATGTGAAATAATTAAACACTAGTGCAAAATGATGAAAGGAATACTCCTTTCCAAGTGCGGTTTCGTGCTAAAACGCATTTGTTAAAAATGCGGTGACATTTTTGAAATTAGTTTGTTTTACAAATGCGGTTATTAGTTAAAACCGCATTTGTAAATGAAAGTTTTTCATTTACAAATGCGGTTGTAACGCCCCTCAATATCTTATTCTTATTTATATAATAAAATAAAGGTAAAACAATAATATCAAAATTAATATATGAATATATAATAAAATACATCCATCAGTACATTGTACTTCAAAATAATATCCCTTCTCTAGGGAATTTTAATACATAACCATCCAGTTTCAAAATAAAATAAACTACAACACAAGAACAGGCGATCTCCTTGTCCATCCACTCACTGAGGAGCTCCACTGCCTGTAACATCATCTGCTCCCGTGTAAATTACACACGATCATCACAGTTTTAAAGAAAACAAACACAAAACAAAACACAGGGGTAAGCTAGATATTTTTAAAAACTAACTTTAAATATGAAACTTTAAAATCAACATAACCAGCTTCTAAACATCCACATAATCAGCAATATTCACAATTTCATAACTTCATCACGTGTCTATCATTTTTCAATATTTCTCTTTCTCACGTCAGACTTCCACTGACTCATCACACATAGACACTTGACACTACTTCCGGAAGACTCATGCATTGACTAGACTCAGAGATCTGCACCTGTCATACTACATTGCTGTAAAATTCCCACAGTTATCTTTCAAACCACTTACCCATACATATGAACCTCCATCGACTCTCAACGCCTGAATAACTTCATCTATATGATTCCATTATATCAGGAGAGTCAGGATATCTCATTATAGAAATCACCGATCAATGCACATTCTACACAATCTTACACGGTATTTTCTTTCCTGAAAATACTATGCCTTGATCCCACATTCACAACATTCAACACATCATATAACACTTAAATGAACGATTCCAATCACAGCAACAATCATTCCAAGGCTCAGATTTTCGAATATCACATGCATTTCACATTTCAATCTCAAACAGTTTCAAACGACACTAAAACAGGGGAGTTCGAAATCAACATTAAAACCGGCGATCACGTCCAAAAACAGGGGATTATGCAATAACATTTGAAACCGGCGACCTCGTCGCCCCAACATCAAAATCTTCTAGCTTAAGGTTTTTCATTGAAATAAAGGCTAGCTTCCCTTACCTGGACTAGCGTAAACTTCACTAAGAGCTCCAACCCAACGAGATTCAAGGATGCCTTAACCTGCACCATGGAGCCTTAGTCACAAAACTAGCTATACCACTCATTTCTACGTTAACAGAGACGATTCCTGAAGCCAAGAGAGCTGCATGAAACGCCTATGCAGAGGCAACCCTCTCAAGTGCAGGATCGACTCGAAGAACAGAGCGAAACGACTTACTCTATTTTAGCGTCTGGTTTGGAGAACTTGCAGAGAACCTCCCAGGTGCTCTATGGTAGTCGCCGATAGCCAACTGGTGCGCTAGGGCGTCTGAACGTATGGAGAAGGAGGGGGAAGAAACAGGAAGCTAAAGCCAACTCACTCAATTTCTCTCTACTCAAGCAGCGTTCCAACCTTGCCTATCCAGACTGAAGTTTGAACTTAAGCCACCCTTCCCAGGAATGCCGCTGCCACCACCCACTCTGCAGGGAAGCTTGCGTGTACATTTCCTCTAACAGTAATGCCACGTGGGTCTCTGCGTACACCAACTCTGGGTCACTTTCCATACCAACTCTCTGGAGCCACTGTTCTGAAGCACTCTCCCTGACTACGTGTCGTGCATACAAGACGCTCATGCTGGGAGCCTGGGTCCTACCTTATCTGTGTGAAACAAGATCCACCGATGCCTGGTCGCGCGATGACCATCCACCATCCACCGATGCCTGGTCGTGCGATGACCATCCACCATCCACCGATGCCTGGTCGCGCGATGACCATCCACCATCCACCGATGCCTCTCATACCGGCGATGACTGATGTGCCTCTCATCCCGGCGATGACTGATGACACATCGCCACGCCTTGCTGAAGGTTCTTCATCCCACTATGTTACGTCCAAGGTATCACCTCCACATGGCTTGGTGACGTCGATAGCTTCACATTTCCAAGAATAGATCAGCACTACTCCTCGTGCACCCATGCATGCAACACTAAGGACGATTTCTTATGCTCAAGCATAGAGCTTCGCATGCACAGCGTATCTAAGGCTTAACCCACACCTTGATACGCGTGGTTTTTGGAACCCACTATGGTTGATCCAGCATCTTGACCACATACTAAGTGCGCTTTCGGCGATCATGTACACCATAGGCAATTGGCGATCATGTGTACTCTAGGCGACAGGCGATTATGTACCAGAGAAGTCGGAGATCGCCTCCGTCTTCAACAACGGCGATCTCGTAGACTTCTAAGCTACACTTTCCTTCCTTTATATTTTAAATAAAAACATACTTAGAATTCACTTAAAATATATCACTTTCATTCCAATAAAATTTTCTAGGTCCTTACAGCGGTCACGTGTATAACCGCATTTGTAAATGAAATGCCTTTCATTTACAGATGCGGTCATGTGTATAACCGCATTTGTAAATGAAATGCCTTTCATTTACAAATGCGATTTTAACTAATAACCGCATTTGTAAAATGTTTTTAACCTAAAATTTGAAGCGCGCCACTGCACTTTCACTCTTTCTTCTCTGCTCTTGCTTGTCGCTGTTGCTGCGCTGCGCTGTGTTCCTTGCTTCTGTGCATCTTCATTGCTATTGCTTCCATTGTGAGTTTCGTATCCCATTTCATTCTCTTCAGTTCGCTTTAGGAATGCTGTTCTTATATATGGTTTTTTCCTTGCAGTGCTTGAAGTTACTGTTGTAAGGACCTAGAAACTTTAATTGGAAGGAAAGTGTTATATTTAAATAATTTCAGAAGATGTTATTATTTAAAATACAAAGAGCTGGTAAATGAAGTTTCGTAGTAGTCGGACATCGGACGTCGCCCAAGGTCTGGGGTCAACTGGTAGAGGTCGGTCGGCTGGCATGTAGATCAAGAAGAGTAAAGGAAGAAAAGTGTAGCTAAGAAGTCTTCTACGAGATCGCCGTTATTGAAGACGGAGGCGATCTCCGACTTCTCTGGGACATAATCGCCTGTCGCCTAGAGGAGACATGACCGCCAATCGCCTATGGTGTACGTGATCGACGGGAGTGCACGTAGTATGTGGTCAAGATACTGGATCAACCAGAGTGGGTTCCAACAACCACGCGTATCAAGGTGTGGGTTAAGCCTTAGATACGCTGTGCATGCGAAGCTCTATGCTTGAGCAAAAGAGATCGCCCTTAGTGTTGCATGCATGGGCGCACGAAGAGTGGTGCTGATCTACTCTTGGAAATGTGAAGCTACCGACGTCACCGAGTCATGTGGAGATGATACTTTGGACGTAACATAGTGGAATGAAGAACCTTCGGGAAGGCGTGACTATGTGTCGTCGGTCATCGCCAGGGCGCGAGGCATGCGGGCATCGCCAGGGCGCAAGGCATGCGGGCATCGCCAGACGCGGGACATGCGGGCATCGCCAGGGCGCGAGGCATGTGGACATCGGTCGTCTTCCAGGGAGAGACATCGGTGGTCCACCAGGGTGAGACATCGGTCGTCCTCCAGGATAAGTCATCGGTGGATAGTCATCGCGCGAGAGGTCATCGGTGGAAGGTTATCGCGCGATGTCGAGTTTCACGCAGATAAAGTGGGACCCAGGCTCTCCGCATCAGACGTACTGCACGCGCGACACGTAGACAAAAAGGGTGGTTCAGAATAGTGACCTCAGAGTGTTAGCCTGCGCAGAGGCATGCGTAGTCGTACTGTTCAGGGAAGCGCACACGCAACCTTTCCTGCAGAGTGGGTGGAGGCAGCGACATTTCTGGGCAAGTTGAGTTAGATTTAAAAGCTCACTTCTGAGAGGCAAAGAAGGGCTACGGTTCAAGAGTGACAGAGTGAGTGAGTGAGTTACCTTCATCCTTCTCTTTTCTCTCCTTCACTCTGCCATTCAGGCCTTATCACGTCCCTGCTTAGCTATCGACGACTGCCATAGAGCACCTGGGAGGTTCTCTGCAAGTTCTCCAGATCAGAACGCTTAGGCAGAGGTCGAGCATCCTTAAGTTCGGTGGGTTAGAGCTAGAAGTGAGGTTTTACGCAAGTCCAGGTAAGGGAAGCTAGCTTTATTTTCAATACAAGTCGTAGATTAGCTGTTTCTGAAGTGAGGGCGACGTGGTCGCCGGTTTCACATTCTCTTTGTGATGCTCTGTTCTATGTGTTTGGGCTACGGGTCGCCGGTTTTAAACCCCTTTTCATGATGTTCTGTTCTTATGTGTTTGGGCGACGTGATCGCCGGTTTTAAAATACACATTTCGAAATCCCCTGCTTTTGGACCAGACCGCCGGTTTTGGCGTTGTTTCTCGAACTCCCCTGTTTTTGGTGTTGTTTGAAAACTGTTTGAGATTTAAATGTGATATTCGAAAATCTGAACCTTGGAATGAGTTTTGCTGTGATTGGAATCGATCATTTAAGTGTTATATGATGTGTTGAATGTTGTGAATGTGGGATCAAGACATAGTATTTTCAGGAAAGGAAATACCGTGTTGAGATTTGGTTATGAGGTGTATTGATCAGTGAGTATCCTGTGAATGAGACGATCCTGACTCTGCTGATATGATGGAGTCACATAGATGAAGTCATTCAGTTGGTGAGAGTCGAGGGAGGTCCATATGTATGGGTAAGTCGTTTGAAAGATAACTGACTTGACCTGTTATATGGATTAACCCTGTCATACTGTGAGAGTGATGAAATTGAGATCGAGATTGTGTTGATGCGCATGGCTGTGGAAACATTACAGCAATGAAGTATGACAGGTGCAGGTCTCTGGATGCTAAGTGCAATGCATGAGTCTTCCGGAAGTAGTGTCAAGTGTCATGTGTGATGAGTCAGTGGAAGTCTAACGTGAGAAATGAGGAACATTGAAATTGTTAGACACTTGATAAATGTTGTGATTCTAATGACCTTTGAGGAATCGTGCAATATGTGTTTAGTTGATGGTTTACGTGGGTATCTTGAATTTGTTTTATCTTGATTTTAAAGTTTCATATCTAAATTCTCTTTAAAAATATCTAGCTTACCCTTTATTTTGTATTGCTCTGTGGCTGTTTTCTCTTAAAACTATGATGATCGTGTATTTTACACGGGAGCAGATGATCTTCCAGGGAGTAGAGCTCCTCAGTGAGTGGCCGCCAGAAGGAGATCGCCTGTTTCTGTCTCTATCGGGTGATCGCCTGTTTCTGCCTCTATCGGGTGATCGCCTGTTTTTCTATCCTGATAGCAGATCGGCTGTTTTGGGTCTTCTGATAGGAGATCGCCTATTTTGTCCTTTTTATGCTGCATCTGGTTTTATTTCGAAAGAGTTGATGGAATGTATTAAAACCTTAAAAGAGGGACGTCTCTTTTTGAATATGATGTACGGGATGATGTATTTCCAATATCTATATACATATGTTGATTTTATAAATTTAATATCTACGCTTTATTCTATTATATAAATATGGAAAGGTTTTGGAGGGATGTTACAACTGTTGCATTGCTCCGCCGCTGTCGCGCCAGTCTTCCGCTTCCACCTCTGGTTTTCTATCACTTGAATCATCATTTCCGCACACAAGGTTAGTTCATTTTTAGATTTTTTGAATTTTACTTTTGTTTATTTTTAATTTTTGACTTTATTTATTATAATTTGTATATTATTTAATATAAATTTGTATTATATAATTTTTAATTTTTAAAATTTATATTATTTAGTTGGTAGTTTTTATTTTAGTTTTGTTTTAGATTTTGTTAATTTTTTTTTGCTGTACTTTGAATATTTTTTTTTATGTATTATAATTTGTATATTATTTAATATAAATTTGTATTAATTTATATAATTGTATTATATAATTTCTATTTTCTAAAATTTAAATTATTTAGTAATTATTTGTTAGTTTATAGTAGAATTTATGTTATGTTAGTTGTTACATTAGAATAGAATATCGTGTTTGTATTTGGACCTCCGACAATAATACGTGCTGGTATTGAGTCCGGGGGTGTTCAACCCTCGGCAAATGCATGAGATAGAACACTTATTAGAAAATCCTAGGTAACTATATTGCAGAATATATAATGGATCGAAGTTGGATTCATTGTGGTCGTATAAGTGATGAGTACAAAAGAGGAGTAGAAGAATTTATACAATTTGCGCAGCGTAACGCGATTAATAGTGATCGTGATGGAGGAAAGATTAGGTGTCCGTGCGTTAACTGTTTGAATGGAAGGATACTGGATGTGAATATCATGAGGGAACACCTGCTATGTGATGGGTTTCTTCAATCTTATACAACTTGGACATGGCATGGTGAATTATTCAATTTACCACGTGTTTCCGTAACTGAAGAATATGTGGGATCCACCACGGATGAAGCAGAACACGATGATGTAGTTGATGATCGATTGGAGGACATGATTCGTGATGTGGGAGCTGAGTCTTTTGCAAAAGCGCATGGATATGGAAGTATGTCAAGCGATGCAGAGACTCCATTGTATCCTGGATCAACTAATAACTTCACATGGTTGTCGGCGGTGTTAAGATTGATGAATTTGAAGGAACTAAATGGATGGACTGATAAAAGTTTCACGGAATTGCTCCAGCTGTTGAAGGATATGCTTCCAGAGGGAAATACTCTACCTAATCGTAATTACGAGGCCAAAAAGATTCTTTGTCCAATAGGTATGGAGTATAAAAAGATACATGCATGTCCTAATGATTGTATATTATACCGGAAAGATTTTGAATTGTTGAAAAGTTGTCCGAGGTGTGGGTTATCACGTTATAAATTGAAACAAACAGATGATGATACTATTGAAAAGATGGAAAAGCATGGACCCCCAATGAAGGTTATGTGGTATCTTCCCATCATTCCAAGGATGAAGCGTTTGTTTGCAAACCCAGACGATGCTAAGAATCTTAGATGGCATACAGATGAGAGGAAATGTGATGGCATGTACCGACATCCAGCTGATTCTGTTCAGTGGAAGAAATTTGATGATGAGTTTCCAGAGTTTGTTAAAGAATCAAGAAATATCCGACTTGGTCTAGCTACAGATGGAATGAATCTGTTTGGTAATATGAGTACAAATCACAGTTCATGGCCTGTTTTACTAGTTATTTACAACTTACCTCCTGGATTGTGCATGAAGCGAAAGTACATGATGTTGTCTATGATGATATCTGGTCTGAAATAGCCAGGGAATGACATAGATGTTTATCTAAGTCCCCTAATCGAAGATTTGAAGTTAATGTGGGATGAGGGTGTTCAAGTATTTGACGGATTTGCTAATGAAACTTTCAAGCTTCATGCCATGTTATTTTGCACCATCAATGACTTTCCGGCATATGGTAACTTATCAGGTTATAGTGTTAAGGGTCATAAAGCATGTCCAATATGCGAAGAAGACACTGCTTCTCAACAATTGAAACATGGAAGGAAGACAGTATATCTTCGCCATCGGAGGTTTCTTAGAAGTCATCATCCTTACCGGAGGTTGAAAAAAGCCTTTAATGGACACCAAGAGACTAGTGGTCCACCAACTCCACTAACTACTGCTGAGGTTTACGAAAAGGTAAATAACATAGACCACACCTTTGGTAAGTCAAAAAAAAAGTCAGTTGTGACTAACATTTGGAAGAAAAAATCAATCTTCTTTGATCTTCCGTACTGGTCGAGGTTAGAAATCAGACATTGTATAGATGTAATGCATGTTGAGAAGAATGTGTGTGATAGCTTAATTGGTACACTTCTTAACATTAACGGGAAGACGAAGGATGGTCTAAATGCTCGTTTAGATTTGGTTGAGATGAACATACGAGGGGAGTTGGCACCGATAGAAATGGGTAAGCGTACATATTTGCCCCCAGCCTGTTATACCATGTCAAAAAATGAAAAAGTAAGTTTCTGTCAATGTCTAAAGGGTGTAAAAGTGCCACAAGGACATTCCTCAAATGTGAAGAGCCTAGTGTCAATGCAAGATTTGAAGCTAATTGGGTTGAAGTCTCATGATTGCCACATCTTGATGCAATAGCTTCTGCCTGTAGCTATTCGTGGGATCTTACCAAAAAATGTTAGACATACCATAACCCGTTTGTGCTCATTCTTCTCTTCCATCTGTTGTAAAGTCATTGATCCATTAAAACTAGATCAACTTCAAGATGAAATTATTGTTATCTTATGTGAATTGGAGATGTTTTTTCCTTCATCTTTTTTTGACATCATGGTTCATCTACTTGTGCATCTGGTTAGAGAGGTTAGATTGTGTGGACCAGTGTACTTAAGATGGATGTATCCTGTTGAGTGGTATATGAAAATTTTGAAAGGTTATGTGAAAAATCATTATCGTCTAGAAGCTTCAATGATTGAAAGGTACATAGCTGAAGAAAGTATTGAATTTTGTTCAGATTACATGTCAAAAGCAAATCCAATAGGTCTTCCAGCTAATACATGGCACCATAGGCGTTCTACAAGTAAATGTTTACACGGTGTGAATATTGTAAGCAAATCTCGATCAGAAGTCTTGCAAGCACATTTGTATATATTGAATAATACAGATGAAGTTATACCTTACATAGAAGCTCATAAAGCCATTGTGAAGGCAAATAATCCAAGACAAGCAGACAAATGGGTCTTGATGGAACATAATAGAACATTCATGCCTTGGTTTAAAGAGGAGGTGTTAAACGATTCAACGGCATCGGAGACCTTGACCTGGTTGGCTGCTGGATTGAAGTTTGATGTCATTTCTTGTAAAGCGTACGAAGTGAATAATTGTATATTTTACACTAAGTCTATGGATGAAAAGAGTACAGTTCAAAATTTTGGTGTTACTCTTGAAGCCGAGTCAATGCAGTTTTCCACCTCGAAAGATACAAATCATGTAATTGGATCAATGGCATATTATGGATTTATAGAAGAGATATGGGAGCTTGACTATACTAAGTTTTCAGTTCCAGTTTTCAAGTGTATATGGGTTGACAATAAAAGTGGGGTTAAAATTGATGAATCAGGATTCACACTAGTGGACTTTCGAAAGATAGGGTATCGAGATGAGCCATTTATAATGGTTCAACAAGCATCTCAAGTTTTCTACGTGAAATATCCTACGTCAGAACATTGGTATGTTGTTTTACACGGGAAAAAACAAGGGGAGGCCATAGATGATATTGAAAATGGTGAACCCCATTCATTCACACCAATGATAACTAATAAAGATGACGATGTACTTCATCATGTACATGCAACCCGTAAAGACCACAGTGAAGGAATTTACATATGAACTTGTAACCCATTATGGTAATAAATTTAGAAATATTTTTTATAATATGCATTTACTATATTATGTTTTTGTTTTATATGATTTTCTTTCCATGCAGATGAACTAATGTTTGTTAAATAATTTTTTTAACAGAGATATGGGTGACGATCAAACTCCAATTAGACCCCAACGAGGCAACAAAGGACCTACTAGGATGAAGCGTCTGGCAAAGAAACGTGCCGCTGGTGAGAAGACAGCTGTTGACATTGACGTCAACACTGGAATGGCATAAGGTCCTAATGCAGATGAGTTTAATAGCTATCTTGGAGTTCTTTCTCGTAAGAGAGTCTCCATTTTGATTAATTCATGGGACGAGGTGTCAGAGGTCGACCGAAACATGCCGTGGGAGGATGTTCTGGTAAGCTTTACATAATTATTGTTATCATATAAAGCTATTTAATATTCATTGACTAACTTTACTTTGGTGATGTTATTTTGTAGGCAAATTTTGAAATTCCTAATGTGGAACCGCTTCGATCAAGGATTCTATCCAATATCGGACTGAAGTTTTGCGCCTTTAAGTCAAGACTCACGACGAGATACATTTTTGGTGAGCTTAAGGATGAAAGTCCTTGTGAAAGATACAATTTTATTGATGAAGAGACATGACTTGCTTTTAAAGAAAGCCGTGTAACTGAAGAATGGACTGTAAGTGAAGCTACTTAACTATTTTGACTTATATAACATTAATGAGTTAATATTATTGAATTCACTTTGTTTATTTCAATTATGACAGCATCGGCGGAAGAAAGCTCAAGAAATAGCTTTAAAGAATCTTACCCCGCACATAATGTCTCGTGCGGGGTATCGAAAGCTTGAGCAAGCACTGATGGTTGAAAAGTAGCAATCCAGACAGGGGAGTGCATCTAAGGATGTGGAAATAGGGGTCACTTCTCCTCCATCACCACCTACGCGCCATGACAAATGGAAGAGGGCCCGAATTAAGAAGTCGGGTGCACCAAGTTCAGAGCAATCAGGGCTTATCATTGAAAAAATTGTAAGTTATTTAAGCCTTTTTTCATCTATTATGATGCATTACTTATAATAAAACCTTATATGATTTTTGTCTCTTGCAGGATGCCTTGGACTCCCAAGTTAATTTTGTTGCTGATGGTCGTCGCGATATCCTTGTTGAAGCAATTGGACAACCTGAGCACTCTGGTCGTGTTCGTGCAGTTGGACAAGGAGTTGGGATTAGACTTTATTTTGGAGTTGCACCAGGACACTCATCCTCCTCCTCCAAAGAGAGCAAAGAAGAAATGGAGCAAAGGCTACGTCAAGAACTAATGGATGAGATGAGAAGGGAGACGGAAAAGATGAGGCTAGAGTTGCGACAAGAGATATCGCAACAACTTTGTGCTGAGCAGCCAATTCAGACGCTTCTTAGTCCTGCTCCCAAGAGCACAAAGGGGAGTTGTGCAGCTCCTACAGCATCAGGGGATGATATCATTGGCCAGACGAGGCAATGTGAGCTACTGGTAGAAGGTGGCATCATTCCTCAGGTGGTGGCCATTGGAAAAGTCTATGAAGACACCACCACCTTACATAACGTTCCTCTCTCCCCTGATGCAGCAAAGGTCACGGTTGAAAGAGTACGAGTACCTGATGCTCGTCTTCCACTACCTTCAGAAGAGGTAACAACTGTGGCCGAAGCATTTCAGTCCTTTGTAGCCTGGCCCAGACACCTGATTCAATATATGTCATAACCACTGGTAATAATTTCATTTCATGTGCTAATTTATATTTATATATTACATGTAATTTATAACAAATCTTTTTTCTTTTGGTAGAAACCTCGTCGGAAATCAAGTCCGAAAAAGAAACAAGAGATTCCGCTTGACGATCCTATAGCTTCCTTAGCTATAGTTGCTAGACAACTTGGACGAGATCCTCTGGAAGTTCCATGGGATGATACCTTTTTTGAAACAAACCCTGAGCTACCATTGTACATATACATGTCAGATCTGCTAGAATTTGTAGCTGGGGATCAGGAGCTGAATATAAATATCATTCAATTTTTTATGATGTAAGTATCGTTACCTACATTTCATTTTCATTTATGTTAAATTAGCATTCATTATGATTTAACTAATTACTTGTAGGTTTTTGAATGGTGTCTCTGTCACTGAGGGGAAGGAAAATGTGTATGGATTCTTAGATCCTGCATATACTAATCCCACTGGAGCAAAGACAAATGAGACTCAATCATACATCACTAACACCCTGGAAAGAGAGGGAAAAGAGGTTTATTTGTGCCCTTATATTAACGAGTAAGTTTAAATATATATATATATATATATATATATATATGTTAAAAGTTTATTATATTCATGTTTTATAAATTTACTCAACTATTTTCATGGATGATATAGGGGTCATTGGCAATTACTTGTCTTATCAGTGAAGGATAGGACGGCTTTGTGGTTCTCTTCCCTACACAAGAAGATATCCACAAGTTTTAAGAATATCATTGATAAGTAAGTACACTATAAACTTAACTATGGTTGAAACTATAAGTAATCCACTAACAAGGTTTTTTGTCTCAACCAGTTCATGGCGTGGATATAACATTCTAAAAGGGAGATCGAATTCAAATTTTCAAAATTTGAACTGGATAAGATTAAAGGTATGTAAGATTTTTCTTTTTTTTTCATTGTTTAATTATACTAACTTTTACAATTTATTGAATTATAGTGTAATAAACAACCAGGAAGCTATGAGTGTGGCTATTACGTCATGCAATGGATGAGTACCATTGTAAGACTAGGTCTTATAAGTAATTGGCAAGAGGTAAGATTTCTTAAATTATTTTTATAACTTCAAACTAATTTATCTATCTTAAAACTAATTTATGTGTCAACCATTTTGAAATGCAGTTCTTCACGGATGAGGAACCCATGAGTTCGGAAGCCATGACATATGTGAGACAATCTTGGTCCACATATTTCCTAAACTTTTATAACTCTACGATTTGATCAATAGTGTAAGAAGATAGATAGAGATTATTACTATTTTTGTATACATTTTGATCAATTACTATAAATTGACTTTTAGTTTCTCTGAATCTGTTTATCTATCTAGCTGGCTGGGATGGGTATAATGAAACTGCACAAGATAATTCGTATGGGAAAACAAATAACCAAATCATTCTAAAAAAAAAAACTGATTTACAGATGCGGTTAAGGTAAACAACTGCATTTATAAATCATTGCCATTCATGAACCTGGGCACACCTCTGGAGCATTTACAGATGCGGTTACGGGAAACAACCGCATTTGTAAATAGTATTTACAGATACGGTTGTTTAACCGCATTTGTAAATCTCTGATTTACAAATGCGTGTTGATCAAATGCGGTTGTTTAGCCACATTTGTAAAATGAAAATAGCTGCATTTGTTTTACGTTTCTGCACCAGTGAAGCTTACAATTTGGGATGCACTTCAATGAAGGGGTTGGTCATCATGCTCTGGAGCATACTAGTGGTTGCATTGACTTGTGCTAGTGGAAGCATTGTCACATTGCAACACTGAGACAAGGTCTTCCTTTATTTGTTTCATTTCCTCCTCCAAGTGTGCATACTTTTGACCCCACATACTAAGTTTTGCACGAAGTTGTTGATTTTTGAGTCAACTGATCAGATTGAGAAACACTGGAAGCAGAGGACGGTTGAGTTGGGGAAGAGACTCCTTGGCAGAAGTTACCAGCCAAGTCTGTCGTACCATACACTCAGCCTTTACTCTTTCCTCCAGCAGCTTCCTTGCAAGTTTGAAACTTTGTTGCTGGATCAACTTGATGGACATCAGTGCTAGAGTCTTGAGAACTATTTACTTGAAGGATCCTCAAGCGCTCATGATAGTTTTCCTACACAAGTCATTAGGAGATGGAAATGTTACGAAATTAAAATAAAAATTTAAAAAAACTTAGAACAATAAATTACATAAGTTTCACGAGCACGAGTATCAACCCAATCACCATTCTTGTTTGTGTGAGTGGTCATAAATAGTTCATCAGGTTCAAGGGCCGACCATATTGACATTCATAATAATGTTGTACAATTAGAAGCAGTATATGTTGCAGATGTAAAATGAATTCCATGTAAGACAGTGACGAGTACTTACCAAGGTCACTGCAATATCTGAATGTGATTTTACCTATGTAGTGCAATGCTCCACCACGAGTTGATGCCCTATTCACTTTATTCTGAGTTCATTTATCTTTGAACTTTTGTGTATCCCAATAGTTCAGAAGCTCAACCCATGCCTGCTCGCCTATCCAAGTAGGTCAAACAGCCTTTGCCCTAGCTTTGGTCAACATGTCACAAATTCATTTTTTGATTTTAGACTCATAGACCTTTTTAATTTGCCACTCATCTTGAGGTGCCCAAGTGACTCTACTCTGATGAAAAGAAGACAATATTTCATTTCAATTTTCCCATTTTGGTTGATTTGTATGAAATTGTACTTAAAAATTAAAATTACCTTAAAGTCAGTCCACCATTTTAGTGTGTCCTCCTCAGTCATGGCATCATAATGATGATATGGAACTCTAAATTGAGACCGAATGCAATGTCCAATGGTATCACTAGTATAATGATTTGCTTTCCAACTTTAATACACACAAATCGAATTACATACATTTGTAATATGAAGATAAAAATAAATATAAATTTAGGATGACTTACCCTTTATCAAGAAGTCGGATGATGACCCTACCAGTAAGGTCACGCTGCAAATCCTCAAGGGGGAGGTCGTGCTCTGAAGCAATAGCGACGCCATGGTCAACATGGTCAACAAGGCCTTGCAGAGAGACAATAGTGGTTTGGACAATGGGATAAGGAGTGACTAATAAAAAAGTATCAAGTGCGGGTTGCACAAGTGTACTAGGGGTGGGCTGCACAAATGTATCAGGGATGAAGAGTGGCTAAATGTCTCAATCTTCTTGAAGAATCAAACATTTCATACATCTAATCTTGATCCATTGTTCTACATGTTGATGATGAAATTATCAACACTTAATAGTATACTTATACCCTACAGACGATCTAATATGTGAATCATATGGATATCAGTGTCCAGTGCACTGCATATGTCACATGTGAACTTTGTTGTTCAAAATTAGTATATAAATATTTAAAACATACTAATTCATGTAAGTGATTATCGTGTTAGTGTAAGAATTTTTTATTTGTAAATCCTAGATGAATAGGATACAATAATGTTTGAGCTAAATATAATATAATAATTCATACTTCATCATTCATACATCGAAATTTTAGTTAACACATACGTATAAACATCGTAATTCATACATCATAATTTCATTTAACACATACATATAAACATCGTAACTCATACATCGTAAGTCATACATCCTAATTTCATTTAACGTATACGTATAAACACCATAAGTCATACATCGTAGTACATACATCGTGATTTCATTTAATGTGAACGTATAAACATCGTAATTCATACATCATGATTCATAGATCATGATTTCACTTAACACATACGTAAAAATTAAAAATTAAAAATTTACTCTCTTAATTCATTTTTTATCTATCAAAATTTTAAAATATTTTGGTTAGTTGAAACTTGTTTGTTATTTAAAAGTCATAAGTACTAAAGCAACATGTTTTCAAAAACTTTTTTACTTCATTAAAGAGTCATGAGTTCAAACCTAAAGTAGAAACAATTATTTTTTACTACTAATATAAATATGTCTGTCTAATTGTAATTTTGTTTTATTAAATATATAAAAATAAATTTATGACATATTTTAACAAACTAATAATTAATAGTTTGTCATTCATAATAAATAATTGTTAATTTATAAATATTTAATAACTTTTATTTTAACTATATTTTTATTTTAAGAAAAATAATTTTATCACTTTTTAATAATTATCTATGATATGTGTTTTTTTAGTTTTATCACTATTATAAACAATATTAATGACAAGGGAAAAAATAGTCACAAATAATATATTAATAGTGACAAATTTTATATTTATCACTAACCTTTTGTCACTAAAACTATTTTTTCTTGTAGTGTCCATTGAATCAAAGAAAGCTAGTGCAAATATTCGTTCTAACTTACATAAGATGATTGGTATTCTGACCTTAAGTTCGTTGGGCAGCATCGCTAGGGCTAATCACCGCATCCGAGGTATTGTCCGCTTTGGAGGTCGGTGCTCCGTCACGATTTTGACCTTAAAAGGGGCCTTAGAGGGTGAAGGGAGGAAGGTGTATTTAAACTGCCCTTGACCTCGACTCCTAAGAGATGTGGGACTATACTAGCAATACCAGAACAAGCCCCCCCAGTTGAGGTCTAAGGGGAGTGGATCCCCCTAGTTGAAGGGCTTGGGAATTTTCGTTCCCACAGACGTCACCAATGTTCCGACCTCAAGTCCGTTGGGCAGCATCGCTAGGGCCAATCACCGCATTCGAGGTATTATTTGCTTTGGAGGTCGGTGCTCCGTCACAATTTCCAGAGCTTCACAGTGATAGTTATGACTGACTTGTCAATTCGTAAAGTCTTACAGAAGACCGACATGGTGGGTAGATTGGTGTGGTGGGCAGTTGAGCTGTCAAAGTTCGACATACAGTATGAGCCCAGAGGCACTATCAAAGGACATGTTTATGATGATTTCGTGGCAGAACTCTCCTCGGAAGCCGTCCAACTAGACAGTGGAGACTTCCAGTGGATTCTCTTTGTAGATGGGTCCTCCAACCAGCAAGGCAGTGGAGCTAGTGTCATCTTGGAAGGACCCAATGGACTGCTGATCAAGCAGGTCCTTCGGTTTGCCATGTGTACGCCTACGATGAAGTATGGTGAGATGTCACCTCAAGATACTATGCACGTCACTCACAGCGCACGTAGGTCGCTGTGGGTGAGCAATTTAGTCTTTTTACTGAAACAAGTTTAGCTCGAGATTGGGGGGCTTGTGTATTGGACCAGAGCGCGTAGAGCTCAATGCTCGGTGGTTGGAGCTCAGCGTCTGCGAAAAACAGGCCAGCTCGGTTGTTAGGTCAAGTTGGCGGATCACAAAATTGGGCCCAGGTATGTGTTTATTGACTCTCATTCATACATTTAGTGTAATCATTTGCGTATAAGGCCTAGTAGGTCATCGAAACATATGTTAATGGGCTGAATGGTGCATTTAGTATATTTGGGTCTAGTATTAGTAAAAACCTTCTCATATAGGCCTAAGCCCATGAGCGCTAGGGCTTGATAGACAGTCCATTAAATAAATTCACTCCCTTAATTCAATTTTTATCTATGACAACTTTTAAAATATTTTAGTTATTTGAAACTTGGGCCAATTTGATTTCTACAGCCACTAGTTCAGTTTTACTCTATGCAACCTCTATTTCTTTTATACACACCCACATCACTATTTGTAATTTTCTTGAAAAAGTTGGCCCAATCTGCTGCCCATATTTTATACTCTCTATAGCACCTTTGTAATTTATACACCCCCCACGTCACTATTTGTAATTTTCTTGAAAAAGTTGGTCCAATCTGCTGCCCATATTTTTTACTCTCTGCAGCCCTTATTTAATTTATACACTCCCACGTCACTATTTGTAATTTTCTGGCCCAATCTGCTGCCCATATTTTTTACTCTCTGCAGCCCTTATTTAATTTATACACTCCCACGTCACTATTTGTAATTTACTGGCCCAATCTGCTGCCCATAATTTTTCCATTATTATGCAACAACTATTTATTTTGTACACCCATCACGTTTTAATTTTTTTTTTTTGAAATAATCAATGAAAAAGTTTACTCTCTGCAGCGCATATATTTTTTTCAAAACACAATAGAAAAATGAAAAACTTCTAAATGTATTTAATTATTAAAGCATAATCAGTAGGAAAAAAATAAAACTTCTAAATTTGTATTGTACTTAATTTGTATTGTACTTAATGATTACAATATAACCATTAATTCCTACATAATGACTGGAAAAAAAAAAAACTTCAAAATCTACATTATTACAAGATATTCAATGAAAAAAAAATAAAAATGCAACTTCTTAATTATTTTTAAACGGTAATAAAAATTTTTTTCAAAACATATTATGACTTCTTTTATTAATTCCCTATCCTTTTATTAATTACGTATCCTTTAATTAATTAACTCCAAAATTTTTAGTCATATTCTATCAATTATTAAACTCAAACTTTAATTCTCATTTTGATTACATTTTCAATGATATTTTGTCAATTATTAAACTGAAACTTTAATTCTCATTCTAATTACATAACAACATTATCAACAGTCCATATCAACACCATCTAAATTATGATCTTTTACTTAGAAATTAGAATTGCTATATCATTAAAAAGAAAAATACAGATTTAAAAAGTATGAGGTAGCCTATGAATGATAATGAAGGAAATATTTTGGTAGAACAAGGTTCTCAAATCCTTTACATTTGCTTAACTATTGAGTTTATCTTAGATTTTAAAAGATTTTTAATACGTCCATATTGAATTAACTTGTTAAGAAATTTTGGAATTTTAAATTCATACACATATATGATGACTAACACATTAGGAATTTAAGTTTTAGTTAAGTTAAAATATGTATGCCATTACATTCACACAGCAACTGAGCAATTGAGCATTAATCCCCAAAAAATTAATAAAAAAGTTCTGAGATTTTAAAACTTTACCTCCAACATTGGAGTAGCGACGGTGAAGGATGTGGAAGTTGACCGTCGTGGAGCAGGAGGCTGCTCAACAGCGGTGGTGAAGGTTGGAGCGAAGGTTGGAGTTGAAATGAAGAATGAGAAAAAAACTCAGAGTGGAAATGGAGAAGATGAAAAAAATGAAGACAAAAATAGAAGGGAAGACAACCAGTGAACAGTGCCAGACTAGTCACGCCGACATAGTGGAGTGGAGCGGTGACAAACGATGGAGTAGAGTGGCGACAAAGGTGGAGTGAGCAGCGACTAGAGACAAAGTGTGAAAGAGAAACTTAAATTAGGTTTTCTGATTTGGAGAAAGTAGGAACTAAGCGGGGCAACGAAAATTTTTGGTTTAAATAGGATAGAGTATGCGTCGACCACATCCGAGGCATAGGTGGATGCGTTTTTTGTGTCGACCAACCGACGTCAAACCTGCTTTTATAAAACTTTATTTTAATTTAATTTAAAACTGAATTAAAACTTTTAAAACTGATTAAAACTTTAAAAAATTTAATTCATTTTATACAAAAAAACATTTTAATTTATACAACAAATTAATTAATTTAATGTATAAAAAATCATTTTATTTATACAACAAAAACTTTGTTTAATTTATGCAGAACAATTTAATTTAATTTATACAAAAAAAATATTAATTTATACAAAAAAAATATTAATTTATACAAAAAAAATATTAATTTATACAAAAAAAAAATTATTTATACAAAAAAAATTAATTTAATTTTTCACAAAAAATATTCATTTAATTTATACAACAAAAAGTTACTTTAATTTATACAAAAAAAAAATTTATACAACATAAAATTAATTTAATTTATACATAAAAAATGAATTTAATTTATACAACAAAATTAAATACATAATTCAATTAAACTTTGGTTTGGAAAACCATTTATCCTTAAAAGTGTTCTTTCTATCTACTATTATCTAAAAATAATGAATTTATTAATTTTGACGAAACCAAAAAATAACTCTTAAGGTGTGATATTGAAAAAAAAAGATTTTCTTTCAGATCAAACATTTCCATCAAATTAAGTATAATTTGTATGTGTCATAGCATCTACTACCACGAATAGAAATGAACCCTATTATTGAAATTGCTCATGATACCCTGTTTTAGCCTTTACAATCTAGTTCTTAGTTCAACTCTTATCTTACTAACTGCAATAAAAAAATAAAGTACATATGCTCCACCCAAAATGGCAATGGGCTAGGGTTGTGAACTTATAATCCAACATCTAATGATCAACTCTATTCCATGATTCAAAGACCTATTATTCATGCAATGAGAATTGTTTTACATGGTACAACATTTATGTTCCTTAAAACGAGATCAATGACATATAGTAAAATAAACTAAATCTATGAATATGTTCTTTAGTGCATTGGGAAATTGTATTAACACACTTATATGGAATATTGAACTTATATGAAGTGGTATGATATGACCACAGAATGCGGGGGACTTCCTCTGCCCATCCTCCTTTGGCCTTCTCGATTCTTGATGGAGATCAAGTAGAAGAGGATTTCACTAATGGAGGAAGAGACCATCCACCCAAGCATTTAAAATTCTTCTTACTAGTCTTCTTAAAAAGTAGAACATTTTGGGTTCTCTTGAAAATTCAAAAAGATAGTAGTATAAATAAATCTTTGTAAATACTCTTGTATAAATTTGTAAATAATATAGAAATAGCCTTAGGAGTATGCCAAAGAGGAAAACCAAAAGAAACCTCTAAATGTAAGGCATTTTAGGCACTTTCTTTAGGAAAAAGTGGAAAAAGTAACTCTTATACTCCTTTCTCTCTTAGGCACTAGAAGGAGCTAGAAGAGTGACTCTTCCCACTCCTTCCCCTTTGTAACATGTCCAACCATCCTTATTATAAATAGTGATTCGGTCGGTCATCGGTAGTTGATGACATCAGCAGCAGTTGACCATGTGGACCATTCACAGGGTAACACGTGGTAGAGGATAGCAGGTGAATCAGGGAGGCGATCACTCAGAATGGTAATCGCCTATCGCCTTGAGGATGAGTAATCGCCTATCGCCTTGAGGATGAGTAATCGCTCATCGCCGATATGGATCAGTAATTGCCTAGATTGCACATGATCGCCGTGTGTGAAGGTTAGGAGATCAGGTGGTCAGCAAGTCGCCGAAAGAGCACATCGCCGGGTGTTTGAGAAGACTTGGTTGCGCCCAGAGTAGCCTGTGTACTAAGCTACTCCCTGTATGGATAACTTAGACGCAGGAGCACAGTGGAAGTAACGTTTCAGCTGCAGGTACTCCAGATGGTGACACGTGTATGACCAGATGTTATCCACGTGTCAAGAGGAATAACCATCAGGAGAGAGAAAGACTCAGGTATATATATGAAACTCCTAACGAAATTAGGGGGAGTTTTGACAGATTCTTACAGCTTACACATTTGAGAGAGAAAGTGGATCTGAGAGCACACACGAGTATCACAGAGAGATTCAGTGATAGTTTTGGTGTTCATGTTGCCTGACTTGAGCGTCAGAGCTACAACGGCCGCCAGAGGCGCCGTCTGTGTGTTTTGCAGGCAGCGTTTGGAGTTCCGGTGGTGGTACTTGGAGCGTTCCTGCAGAACAGAAGGCTAGACAAAGGAGTGACGAGGCAATCCTCCACGTTCGAGTCAAGCGGCAGGATCATTGGCGCCCACTGTGGGGCCCGTGTGAATTTTGTTCCCATCCACGTCGTAGTTCTTGAAGTTTCTTGAGGTTTCTTGAAGTTTCTTGGAGCTTCTTGATCATTTCGTCGAAGTGAAGTTACGTCGAAGTGAAGAGGAGATGAGTAGAAGAACCAGGCAAACCTCACCTGCGCCATCTGCTGAAGAAGGAGCTGTTACCATGGCGCAGGTAGTGCAGATGATGCGCGCGCTGCAAGATAGCGTCGCGGAATCGAGAGCTGAGCAAGAGAAAATGCGTGCAGAGCTGACCGCATCGCAGAGAAGAAACGAAGAGTTGAACTGTATGAATGAAGAGCTGCGTAGGGAATTGCAGGCGCAGAAGGAGCGCGCAGTTGAAGAGAGGACGTCGATGCTACCATCGCCTCCTAGAGCATTCCCTATGCCTTTCTCCCCCGAGATCATGAACACGGTGGTGCCTCCCAATCTGGTGGGACTGAAAACGTCGTTCACGGGGGTGGAAGATCCAGAAGCACACCTGACAGCCTTCCACACTTAGATGATGCTGACTGGAGGTTCAGATGCTGTGTACTGCAAGATGTTCATGAGTACGCTGAGCGGAGTGGCGATGGAGTGGTTCGTGAGCCTGCCAGAGGGCCACGTCACTTCCTTCCATCAGTTTGCGAAGCTGTTCACGGAGCAGTACATCATCAACCGACCGGCGCCAGTGGTGTCCTACGACCTGTTTGACGTGCGCCAGTATCAGGGGGAGCCGTTGAAGGACTACCTCAATCGCTTTGGGGCGCAGGTGGTGAGATTGCCCAGCAAGGACGAGGACATGCTAGTGCATGCGTTCAAGAGAGGTGTCCTCCCTGGTCCTTTCAGTGAATCGCTCATCAGGAGCCACCCTGCCACCTTCATCGAGATACGGCGACGCACAGTGGCACACATAGTAGCAGAGACAGGGGTCTCTGAGAAGAGAGGAAGTGCTGCACCGTCGAAGCCACGTGGAGTTCAGGGGAATCAGCAGCAGCAGGCGCGGGTGCATGAGATCAAGGAAGGGAGGAAGGAGGAGGGAAGGTCTCGCCCTTATGCACCCAGGAAGGACCAGACCAGGGGGCGTGCAAGCAACGCACCCCCCAGGTATGATTTCATGATAAGTTTGGCGGAGCTGATCGCCATCCCTGCTGTGGCAGCAAGACTCCATGTGCCAGAGAAAACTGACAGGGTACTTGGAGGGAGGAAGGATGAGTGGTGTGAATTCCATCAAGCTTATGGACATACACTCTGTACCTGCCTGGCGTTGGGGCGTCAGCTTGCTGAGTTGGTGAAGACAGGGTTCCTGACCGATTACCTACAGAAGACACAAGGTGATCGCACTTCGGGGTCCCAAGCAAGCGACCAACAGCATGAACTCCCTGTGTTTGGGGAGGTGAGGTGATGGAAGAGGCTACGCTGGGGGGCTCCCAGAGCTGAAGCGGAAGGCATTGATGGAGATCAAGTAGAAGAGGATTTCACTAATGGAGGAAGAGGTCATCCACCCAAGCATTTAAAATTCTTCTTACTAGTCTTCTTAAAGAGTAGAACATTTTGGGTTCTCTTGAAAATTCAAAAGATAGTAGTATAAATAAATCTTTCTAAATACTCTTGTATAAATTTGTAAATAATATAGAAATATCCTTAGGAGTATGCCAAAGAGGAAAACCAAAAGAAACCTCTAAATGTAAGGCATTTTAGGCACTTTCTTTAGGAAAAAGTGGAAAAAGTGACTTTTCTACTCCTTTCTCTCTTGTACACTAGAAGGAGCTAGAAGAGTGACTCTTCCCACTCCTTCCCCTTTGTAACATGACCAGCCCTCTCCATTATAAATAGGGGTGCTTGGTACTTTGAATAAAAAAAGTTGAAAGTTAGAAGAAAAGAAACTATCTTGAAATTGAGAGAGAGAGTGAGTTTGTGAGACTTGTCTCTTCTTCTCCTTCATGTCTTATCTTGTGAGCTTTGGAGACTCTCAAGTGGCGGCACCACCCACTCATCTTGGAAGAACCACCCTCCAAGTGGCGTGAATCACATCTCCAAAAGGCTACAACCACATAAGTCATTTCTATTCATCTTCTAAAAATACCCATTTGTGTTTTCTTGTAGTTTTTCCATTTTTAATCGGTTCAATCTTTTCCATGAGTTGTTTCCTTTCATTTGCTGCCATTGTTCTGCACTTTTTTTGGTTTATTTCCTTGTTTTCTTGCTGTTTTAATTTCGTCCAAACCATGGGTTTCCATATACATGTGTTGTTCTTGTTTTCCATCCATGGGTTTTTTGTTCTTTGATGAGTTTCTTGTGATTTTCTAATTCCTATTGAATTTCAATCAGTATTTTCACTTCTTCTTGGTGTTCTTATGATGTTCTTGTGTTTCCTTTGAAGTTTGGTACTGTTCTTGAATTACCCATTCATATTCCATTGTTATCTTACACTACAAGTTACCTATTCATGTGTTTTTAGTATGAACCTTTGTTTTCTTGAGTAGAAACTCTATTAATTGCTCTTTAGAATTTTGATCCTAATTCTTGAAAGTGTCATGAATACAATGAAACCTATATCAACTCAACCCAAACCAAGAAAGGTTCATAAGAGATACCACATCATGTGGTATCTAGAGCCATGGTGTTGATTTGTTGATTGTGAGTTGAATAGACACTTTCTTTTTGGGCAATTTTTTTTCCAGCACCTATAATTTCGTGTTTCTTGTTTTTCCAGCACCTTATATTCATACTTTTGTTTGGTTTGAATATGTTTTAGTTGTGCCTTTTCATTGATCATACTTTTTGCTTTGAGTTTTATGTTCATAGTGTTCTAGGTGTCCAAATCTTGTCTCTACTTGCTTGCTTTTGATTTTGAAAGTTTGTGTTTCTCTTGAATTTGTTTTAGTACTTGTGATTGGAGGTTCCAAACATTTGATTTCAAGTGTTCAATTGTCTTGAATCCTTCATAAAATTTTTGTGCAATTTGATTGATGTTTCAACTTCCATATGATGCATATTATGGTTCTTTCACTACATAAGTTCCATTTGGTATAAAAAAAAAAAGAAAAAAAATACAGAACTGAAACAGAACAAAACAGAACCAATTCTGTTTTTAAATCCTTCAAAACAGTTTGGTATTTGCATCTATTCATTCTTTTGCACATTAATTTTCATACCAAAGTTGGATTCATAGTGATTGGCAAATTGTTGTCTACTTTGTGGAACTTTTGATCCTTGTATTTTGACAAGTTTATGAGCTGTACTTTCTTTCTTGATTATAAAGTTTAGTGAGTATTCTTTGAGTCTTATTGTGTACCTTTTATTGCTTGTCTTTCATTCCTTAAGTTTTGTCATATATCTTGTATTCTTTTTGCACTACCCTTTCTTGTTTTGTACCTTTTCTTGCTTGTCTTTTATTGTTCTTTAAGTTTTGTGGTGGTTATTTTTGGATGAGTGGTTGAGTGCTTTGGCATCTTTCATTTGAGGTTACTCCATTCCACAAGAGAAGCTTGATTGAGGGAAGTATAATTTCTTGGAGTGATTTTGAGTGCCTTAATTTTTTTACCAAAACCGCACCACTTATTTCTTTGTTTTCTAACCTTGTTTTCTTTAATTGTTTGCTATTTGTGTTTGCTGTACTGTTTTGAAAATGGCTCAATATTCAAGTGGAGAATCTTCCAAACCACACTCTCCACAAAAAGCTTTCATTCTTGGTGAATTAAAAGAAGCCAAAAGGTCACTTGCACAAAAAGATGAAGCTATAAGACAATTGGAAGAAAGATTGCAAAGGCTTGAAGTGACTAATGAAAGGTCCAGCCATACACACCATAGAAGACGCCATTCTTCAAGGCATTCATCAAGAACTTCTTCCAACTATCATGGACATGAAGATGAAACCGAATGGAGGAGGCATCATCATTATGAAGAAAGGCGCCAACATGTGGCAAAGCCTTATATGCCTTTTGTAAAATTACCTAGCTTTAGTGGTGAAGGTGATCCAAATGTATATTTGGGGTGGGAAGCAAAGGTTGAACAAATCTTTCATGTACATGAGGTCCAAGAAGACCAAAGGGTAAAACTAGCTACTTTAGAATTTCTAGACTATGCCATGCAATGGTGGCATAAAACTCTTATGGACATTGGGCTAAACAAGAGACCTCCCGTGGTTTCTTGGAACAATTTGAAAGAGTGTATGCGCGCTAGATTTGTTCCCCCACACTTTAGGAAAGACCTATTGTTGAAGCTCCAAAGGCTTCACCAAGGCACGCTAAGTGTGGATGCTTATTTTAAAGAGCTAGAAACGCTTATGCTTAAAGTTGATATACATGAAAGTGATGAAGCTAAGATGGCTAGATTTGTAAGTGGTCTTAGAAGGGACATTCAAGATGTTGTTGAACTTTATGAGTACTCTTCTTTAGAAAACTTGGTTCACCTTGCCATCAAGGTTGAAACCCAAATTGCAAAGAAACATGCTTTCAAAAATACTCATAATGATGGCTATTACAACAACTCTTGGAAAAATAAAAAAAGTCTTTGTCCAAATTTCCTTCTAAAGATTCATCTTTCAAATCCAAGGATTCAAAGCCTTCCACTTCAACTAATAAATCTCCAACCAAATCGTCTAGTAAGAAATGCTTTAAATGTTTAGGATATGGTCACATAGCTTCTAATTGCCCTTCTAAAAGAAATATGATGATGCATGATGGCATAGTAGTTAGTGAGCATGATTCATCTTCTTCTAGACATTCTACACCGCCTAGTTCATCTAATGAATGTGATAGTGAAAGTCCACTTGAAGGTGACTTGTTAGTAGTGAGACGCATGCTTGGCCAAGTGTTAAAATCTTTTGATGAAAGCCAAAGAGAAAACATTTTCCATACAAGGTGTCTCATTAATAACAAGTTATGTTCATTGATTGTGGATGGTGGTAGTTGTGCTAATGTGGCTAGCACAAGAGTGGTAGATAAACTTGGATTATCTACTATCTCTCATGCAAAGCCCTATAAATTGCAATGGTTGAGTGAAGTAGGAGAAATCATTGTTAACAAACAAGTCCTCATAGCATTCTCAATTGGTAAATATAAAGATGAGGTCTTGTGTGATGTTGTACCTATGGAAGCAACACATGTACTTTTGGGTAGGCCATGGCAATATGATAGAAAAGTTTTTCATGATGGCTTTACCAACAAACTTTCTTTTGACTTCCATGGGCACAAGGTCATATTAAAGTCACTCTCTCCAAAAGAAGTTCATGAAGACCAATTAAAAATGAAAAATAAAAGAGAAAATGAAAAAGAAGAAAATGATAAAACGAGTCATAATACCTTATCAAATAAATCAATCTTTTTGACTCATGCTATGCCTCAATTTGAGCATCCAAGGTATTCTTCTTCTTTGTCTTTTTCATTACCAAAAGTTCCTACTTGCACTCCATATTGGTTGAAAAATGTTAGGGATGATTTTTCCATACCTACTAATGGTTTTTACCCTTTAAAGGGAATTTTTCCTAAGAAAATAATCATTCCCCCACATTTTTTTCCAACATGGTCTGTCTATAGGACTTCTTTTTCCGACATCCCAATGATTCATAATGCTAAGTCAAGTTTGCCTTTATTATCATCCACTGCTTTATTTGATAGCAAACTGACTTTGTTATATGTAGGGATTCTGAATTCGTGGACGAATTCTCTCCAACCTGGGGAGCATGATGGAGATCAAGTAGAAGAGGATTTCACTAATGGAGGAAGAGGTCATCCACCCAAGCATTTAAAATTCTTCTTACTAGTCTTCTTAAAGAGTAGAACATTTTGGGTTCTCTTGAAAATTCAAAAGATAGTAGTATAAATAAATCTTTCTAAATACTCTTGTATAAATTTGTAAATAATATAGAAATATCCTTAGGAGTATGCCAAAGAGGAAAACCAAAAGAAACCTCTAAATGTAAGGCATTTTAGGCACTTTCTTTAGGAAAAAGTGGAAAAAGTGACTTTTCTACTCCTTTCTCTCTTGTACACTAGAAGGAGCTAGAAGAGTGACTCTTCCCACTCCTTCCCCTTTGTAACATGACCAGCCCTCTCCATTATAAATAGGGGTGCTTGGTACTTTGAATAAAAAAAAGTTGAAAGTTAGAAGAAAAGAAACTATCTTGAAATTGAGAGAGAGAGTGAGTTTGTGAGACTTGTCTCTTCTTCTCCTTCATGTCTTATCTTGTGAGCTTTGGAGACTCTCAAGTGGCGGCACCACCCACTCATCTTGGAAGAACCACCCTCCAAGTGGCGTGAATCACATCTCCAAAAGGCTACAACCACATAAGTCATTTCTATTCATCTTCTAAAAATACCCATTTGTGTTTTCTTGTAGTTTTTCCATTTTTAATCGGTTCAATCTTTTCCATGAGTTGTTTCCTTTCATTTGCTGCCATTGTTCTGCACTTTTTTTGGTTTATTTCCTTGTTTTCTTGCTGTTTTAATTTCGTCCAAACCATGGGTTTCCATATACATGTGTTGTTCTTGTTTTCCATCCATGGGTTTTTTGTTCTTTGATGAGTTTCTTGTGATTTTCTAATTCCTATTGAATTTCAATCAGTATTTTCACTTCTTCTTGGTGTTCTTATGATGTTCTTGTGTTTCCTTTGAAGTTTGGTACTGTTCTTGAATTACCCATTCATATTCCATTGTTATCTTACACTACAAGTTACCTATTCATGTGTTTTTAGTATGAACCTTTGTTTTCTTGAGTAGAAACTCTATTAATTGCTCTTTAGAATTTTGATCCTAATTCTTGAAAGTGTCATGAATACAATGAAACCTATATCAACTCAACCCAAACCAAGAAAGGTTCATAAGAGACTCACATCAGGCATGATCGCCCCACGTGCGTGCATCGCCAGGGCGGTCATCGTCGGATAAAGGAGACCCATCCAGAGTGGTTGAGACGTTGGAGAATGGAGCTTGTCGGCTGGAGACTCTGGATGGAGCAGCTATTCCCAGGATGTAGAACGCTACACGCTTGTTTCTTACTTTGGTTAAGCTGTAAAGTAGATGCGCTATCGCGCTGTACACACACTTAGTGTATTAAACAGTTGAGCAGATCAGGGGGCATTCTTTTTAACGATGCCACCCAATAAAAGATTTTCAGTGCATAAAGTGTGCGAGTGTTCCCAGTTTAAAGTTCTCTTTGCCCCAGGTGCAAGTACAGGTGATCGGTGGTCAGTTACCGAGTGGCCACCACCCACAGATCAGCCCCTAGATAAGCGCCTGGATGTAGAGCGCGATCAGCCATCAGTGCATGCAGACCGCGATCAGCCGTCGGTGCATGTAGATAGTGAGCGCTCGGTCGGTTCATGGTCATCGGGGTCTTGCTAAGACGTGTTAAGCTAGGACCCAAGTTCCCAGCGAGATCGTTAAGCATGTACCTCGCATGATTCCAGAGAAGAGCTCCTCGCCGGTCGGCAAGTGCGGAGAACGCGCGATGAGGCAATGTAGGCAGGGCGCGCCTGGTGTGTGCGCTTAGACAACCACGCCTGGCGCCCCCCTGGGAGCGTGCACCCACGAGAAAGTCCTCCCTCGTCTTTGTACAGCGAGGTGCAGGCGAGAGAAAGTCCTCTTCCTCTGCTTTATACAGCAAGGTTGGGGCAAGAGAAGAAAGTCCTCCCTCGACTTTGTACAGCAAGGTGCAGGTGAGAGAAAGTCCTCTTCCTCTGCTTTGTACAGCAAGGTTGGGGCAAGAGAGAAAGTCCTCCCTCGACTTTGTACAGCGAGGTGCAGGCGAGAGAAAGTCCTCTTCCTCTGCTTTATACAGCAAGGTTGGGGCAAGAGCGAAAGTCCTCTTCCTCTGCTTTATACAGCAAGGTTGGGGCAAGAGAGAAAGTCCTCTTCCTCTGCTTCTTACAGCAAGGTTGAGGCGAGAGAAAAGTCCTTTTCCTCTGCTTCTTACAGCAAGGTTGAGGCAAGAGAACCAAGTCCTCTTCCTTCGCTTCTTACAGCAAGGTTGAGGCAACAGAGGAAGACCTCCTTGCCTTTGAGCAAGTGTAGGCAACAGAGGAAGACCTCCTTGCCTTTGAGCAAGTGCAGGCGAGAAAGGGGAAGACCTCCTTGCCTTTGAGCAAGTGCAGGCGAGAAAGAGGAAGACCTCCTTGCCTTTGAGCAAGTGTAGGCAACAGAGGAAGTCCTCCTTGCCTTTGAGCAAATGTAGGCAACAGAGGAAGTCCTCCTTGCCTTTGAGCAAGTGTAGGCAAAAGAGGAAGACCTCCTTGCCTTTGAGCAAATGCAGGCAACAGAGGAAGTCCTCCTTGCCTTTGAGCAAGTGCAGGCAACAGAGGAAGTCCTCCTTGCCTTTGGGCAAGTGCAGGCGAGAACAGAGGAAGACCTCCTTGCCTTTGAGCAAGTGCAGGCAACAGAGGAAGTCCTCCTTGCCTTTGAGCAAGTGCAGGCAACAGAGGAAGTCCTCCTTGCCTTTGAGCAAGTGTAGGCAACAGAGGAAGACCTCCTTGCCTTTGAGCGAGTGCAGGCGAGAAAGAAGAAAGTCCTCCCTTGACTTTGTACAGCGAGGTGCAGGCGAGTGAAAGTCCTTCTCCTTCGCTTCTTACAGCAAGGTTGAGGCAACAGAGAAAGTCCTCACCTCGACTTTGTACAGCGAGGCTGAGGCATGAGGAAAAGTCCTCTTCCTCTGCTTCTTACAGCAAGGTTGAGGCAAGAGAACCAAGTCCCTTCCCTCTGCTTTTTACAGCGAGGTTGAGGTGAGAGAAGCAAGACCTCACCCACGACTTCTTACAGCGAGGTTGAGACAAGAGGGGTCACCGAGAAGCACTTCTCTTCCCCAAAACACAGGCGTCATAGTTGGTGTTCAGGCCCTCTATGCACTCAGCGCTGGTGTGGCAGAGAAGTGTAGCGAAGCCAAAAGCGTGATGACTGATTGGTGGTGCACTAACATGCTAGTCGGTGGTCGGTGGTAGAAGCAAGTTCTGTTGCGTGAAGCCGAAGCGTTTAGGCCCCGTTAAGTCAGTCATCCAGCACGAAGTTATGTTGAAGGCAATGCTAAGGTAACAGTTAGCCGCGATCAAGTCAGAAGCCAAGTTTGAGGGGTTGCAGTGGGATCGCGCTAAAGCCTAAGCTAGTTAACAGTTAGTCACATGCAGAGAGTTAAAGAGGAGAAACGCAGCGAACCCTAGCGCGTTTGAGAAGAAGAAAACAGAGAAGGTGAATCAGGGAGGCGATCACCTAGAACGGTGATCGGTAGTCAGATACCAAGTGGCCACCACTCCCGGTTCAGAGCATAGATAAGCGCCTGGAAGCACCGCACGGACGTCGGTGGATGGTCATGAGGCACCGCACGGACGTCGGTGGTTAGTCATGAGGCACCGCCCGGTCATCAGGGGAAGTTATGAGGCACCGCCCGGTCATCGGTGGAAGTTATGAGGCACCGATCGGGTGTGACTGCATGAAGAGCGCGATCGGGCATTAAGAGGGAGATCGGTTGTAAATGCATGCAGATGGAGGTCGGTCGTAAGTGCATGCAGAGGGCGATCGGTCATCGGGGTTCCCAGCGAGAACGTTGCGCATGCACCTCGCATGATGCCCACTCAGAGGACGTGCGGCAAGGCCATGCAGGCAGGATGCGCCTGGCGCTCTCCTGGGAGCATGCGGCCCGCACAGAGAAATGCTTTGAATGTTTGAAGGCGAAGAAGAAGGAATGAAACAGTGTTAGTACCAGAGTGCGTGCTCCTGTAGACCGCTAGAAGATGATTTCTTAGTCTCTTCGCTGAGAACAAGTTCACAGCTCGAGACTGGGGGGCTTGTGATCCGGTCGGTCATCGGTAGTTGATGACATCAGCAGCTGTTGACCACATGGACCATTCACAGGGTAACACGTGGTAGAGGATAGCAGGTGAATCAGGGAGGCGATCACTCAGAATGGTAATCGCCTATCGCCTTGAGGATGAGTAATCGCCTATCGCCTTGAGGATGAGTAATCGCTCATCGCCGATATGGATCAGTAATCGCCTAGATTGCACATGATCACCGTGTGTGAAGGTTAGGAGATCAGGTGGTCAGCAAGTCGCCGAAAGAGCACATTGCCGGGTGTTTGAGAAGACTTGGTTGCGCCCAGAGTAGCCTGTGTACTAAGCTACTCCCTGTATGGATAACTTAGTCGCAGGAGCACAGTGGAAGTAACGTTTCAGCTGCAGGTACTCCAGATGGTGACACGTGTATGACCAAATGTTATCCACGTGTCAAGAGGAATAACCGTCAGGAGAGAGAAAGACTCAGGTATATATACGAAACTCTTAACGAAATTAGGGGGAGTTTTGACAGATTCTTACAGCTTACACATTTGAGAGAGAAAGTGGATCTGAGAGCACACACGAGTCTCACAGAGAGATTCAGTGATAGTTTTGGTGTTCCTGTTGCCTGACTTGAGCGTCGGAGCTACGACAGTCGCCAGAGGCGCCGTCTGTGTGTTTTGCAGGCAGCGTTTGGAGTTCCGGTGGTGGTACTTGGAGCGTTCCTGCAGAACAGAAGGCTAGACAAAGGAGTGACGAGACAATCCTCCACGTTCGAGTCAAGCGGCAGGATCAAATAGGAGTGCTTGGTTCTTAATAATAAAAGTTGAAAGTTAGAAGTAAAGAAACTATCTTGAAATTGAGAGAGAATGAGTTTGTGAAACTTGTCTCTTCTTCTCCTCCATGTCTTATCTTGTGAGCTTTGGAGACTCTCAAGTGGCGGCACCACCCACTCATCTTGGAAGACTCACCCTCCAAGTGGCGTGAATCACATCTCCAAAAGGCTACAACCACATAAGTCCTTTCTATTCATCTTCTAAAAATACCCATTTTTGTTCTACTTGTTTGTTTTCAATTCTAATCGGTTCATTCTCTTCCTTATGATGTCCTCTATCATTTGATGTGTTGTTCTTCCATTTTAATTGGTTCAAACTTGTTATAGCAACCTGTTTTTGGTTCAGTTTCCATGGGTATTATGGTTCATGTTGTTTTCTTGAATTTCCAATAGTAGGTTGTGTTCTAGTTGTGTTTCTATTACTAGTTTCAGTTCTTGTTGTGTTCTTGTTTTAATTCTTGTTTCTTTGTACTATTTTTGTATTGTTACTGCATTTTGGTTGTTGTTCTTGAATTACCCGTTCATATTCCGTTGTTATCTTACACTATGTGTTTTTTTAGTATGAACCTTTGTTTTCTTGAGTAGAAACTCTATTAATTGTTCTTTAGAATTTTGATCCTAATTCTTGAAAGTGTCATGAATACAGTGAAACCTATATCAACTCAACCCAAACCAAGGAAGGTTCATAAGAGACTCACATCAATTCTTCTCTTCAAACCCCTCAGTAATACTCTATTAATTGATTCGGCTTGACCGTTGGTCTGGGGGTGTTCCACTAAGGCGAATATTTGTTTGATACCTAATTCTCGACATAGATTTTTGAGCTGGTGACTAGCGAACTGGGTTTCGTTATCTGATACGAGATGTCGAGGTACGCCAAATCGGCACACAACATTTTTCCACACGAAGTGTGGGATTTTCTGGACAGTTATCTGTTCAACTAGCTCGGCTTCGATCCACTTGGTAAAGTATTCAATGGCGACGACCAAGTACTTCATTTGACGTATGGCCAAAGGGAAAGGTTCGAGAATGTCAATTTCCCATGTGCGGAAAGGCCATAGGTTGGAGATCGAGTGTAATTCCTCTAGGGGCGAGTGGCTCCAATTGGCATGTTTCTGGCATTGTTCGCATTTTTTCACATTATTCATGCAATCTTCCTTTATCGTTGGTCAATAATAAACCGCTCGGATCACCCTCAAAGATAGAGCTCGTCCACCGATGTGGCTGCTGCAAATGCCCTCGTGGAGTTCAAACATTACTCAAGCGCACTGATCGCCATTTATGCACGTGAGTAGCGGGTGTGTGAAACCATATCAAAGGAGATGGCCATCCACCATTGTATACCAACTTGCATTCATTTTAACGATCTTAGCTTCTATGGGATTCGAGGGGAGTAACCCATCTGCTAGGTACCGAATATATGGTGTCATCCAGCTATCTGCTGAGGTGACTTGCACAACCTCGAAATTGCTCTCTTTGGGTACTTCCCGCACACTCACCCTTAATGCTTTCAAAGTCTCTTGGATGACAGATCGGTGCCTTCTCCCTTTGCCCGAGCTTGGATAACAAATCTGCATGAGAATTTTGCTCCCTGGGCACGTGGATGAGGTCAAAAGTAGAAAAAACTTCTTTCAAAATTTTGACGACTTGAGATAGGAGGCCAAGTGTGGGTCTTTAGCTTGATATTCTCCGAACACTTGTCCTGTTATGAATGAATCAATCTTTTCTATCAAATGACGAGTTCCCAGCTCCTTTGCCAATAACATGCTTGCTATGAGGGCCTCGCATTCGGCCTGATTGTTGCTTGCTTTGAACGCAAACCGGAGGGACTACTCGATGAGTGTAAGGACCTATAAATTATTTGGAATAGAAGTGATAGATTTTAAATAATTTCTGAGTATGTTATTATTTAAAACAAAAAGAACATAAAAATAGAAAATATCATGGTGGTCAGACTTCGGACGTCGCCCTAGGTCTGGGGTCAGCTGGTGGAGGGCGGTCGGTTGACCATTGTACTAACCAAGTAGTCAGGTGCGATGACTTTATCGTGAGGTAATCACGTGGGCGTGCTTGAAGGGAGGGGGCACGTGAATCAAGAAGGGTAAGAGAAAGGAAGGTGTAGCTTAGAAGTCGATGAGATCGCCGTTTGTTGAAGAAGGCGGCGGCCTCCGACTTTCCCCGTATGAAATCAGCAATCGCCTATGGTGTACATGATCGCCAATCGCCTATGGTGTACATGATCGCCGAAAAGAGCACATCGCCGAGTATTCGAGAAGACTTGGTAACCACTTAGTATGTGGTCTAAATACAGAAGATGAGTGATATAGAAGATAGGTGGCATATCTGCCACCATGAGTAGTGTGAACCGTGATACCACAGACTTAGAGGAATGGGAGGACGAGCTCTCAGCTGGGTGTGACGATGTGACATCGGTGACCAGAGTGAGGCGATGTGTTCTCGTCACACACAAGGGCGATAAGAGATCACCAACAGGATGAGAGGAACATCGGTCATCAACCAGGATGGGAGACACATCGGTGGTCTGCCAGTGTGAGACATCGGTTGTCTGCCAGGGTGTGGAATCAGTCATCCGTCAGGAAGAGGAATCAGTCATCGCCAGTATGAGAGGCATCAGTCATCGCCAGTATGAGAGGCATCGGTCATCGCCGGTATGAGAGGCATGGTCATCGCGCGAGTAGTCATCGGTGGATGGTTATCGCGCGATGTCGTGTTTCACACAGATAAGGTGGGACCCAGGCTCCCAGCATGAACGTTCTACATGCGCGACACGTAGACATTAGGAGTGCTTCAGAACAGTTGACGCCAGAGAGTTGGTAGGGCAGGTAACCCAGAGTTGGTGTGCGCAGAGACCCACGTGGCCATCCTATTAGAGGAAACCCACACGCAAGGTTGCTCAGAGAGTGGGTAATGGCAGTGAAGGCTAAAGAGCCGTTCGACCTTAACAGTTGAAGGAATGAGCTCATTTAGTTTCCCTTTCTCCTTTCTCCTCCACTCGAAGACGCAGCTATCCTCACGTACCAGTGCTACGATCGGCGACTACCATTGTCCTTCTGGGAAGTTCTCTGCAAGTTTTCCGATCAGAACGCTAAAACAGAGTTCGGGTATCCTTAAGTTCGGTGGGTTAGAGCTCGTAGAGAGATTTTATGCAAGTTCAGGTAAGGGAAGCTAGCATTCGTTCAATAAAAACCTTAGGCTAGAAGATTCTGAAATTTGGGTGACGTGATCGCCGGTTCTAATGTTTGTTTCGAAATCCCCTGTTTTAGTGATGAATTGAAATTGTCTGATATTGAAATGTGAACTGTATATGATTTTCGAAATTTTGAACTTGGTTTTGATGTTTGCTGTGATTTGGAACTGTCCATTACGTGTTGTATGATGCATTGAATGTGGTGAATGTGGGATCAAGGCATAGTATTTTCAGGAAAGAAAATACCGTGTAAGATCGTGTGTAATGTGCATTGACTAGGGACTTGTCTAGAAGGAGATATCCTGACTCTCCTGAGATAATGGAATCACATAGATGAAGTTATTCAGGTGTTGAGAGTCGAAGGAGGTTCATATGAATGGGTAAGTTGTTTGAAAGATAACTAACTTGACCTGTTCTATGAATTAACCCTGTCATACTGGGAGAGTGATGATATTGAGATTTATTTATGTGCATGGCTGTGTGGATTCACAGCGACCCTGTGTGGATTCACAGTGGTGTAGTATGACAGGTGCAGATCTCTGAGTCTGAGTCAACCACGAGTCTTCCGGAAGTAGAGTCAAGTGTCTATGTGTTGTGAGTCAGTGGAAATTCTGACGTGAGAAAAATGAATATTTAAAATTGTTGACAGACACTTGATGGTTGTGTGATATGAATGAGAAAGTGATGGATTTTTGTGAAATGTGTGAATATTTGATGGTTTACGTTAATATCAAGTTTCAGGTTTTAAAGTTTTAAAAATGTCTAGCTTACCCTGTGTTTTGTGTTGTGTTTCGTGTTCTTAAAACTGTGATGATCGTGTGTAATTTACATGGGAGCAGATGATGTTTCAGGTAGTAGAGCTCCTCAGTGAGTGGTTGGACAAGGAGATCGCCTGTTCTTGTGCTGTAGTTTATTTTATTTTGAAACACTGGATTGTTATGTATTAAAATTCCCTAGAGAAGGGATATTATTTCGAAATACAATGTATGGGATGGATGTATTTTGTTATATATACATATGTTAATTTTAATATTATTGTTTTATGTTTATTTTATGATATAAATATGAGTAAAAATTTTAGGGGCGTTACAATGAGAACACTGTTTCGTCTTTCTAGAATGACGCCAACCCCATTTCCTTGTAGATTTGAAGAACCATCAGAGGACCCATAAGTAGTCGTCGAGATCGGGTTCGGACCCTCTAGAAACAAGCTCAGTAAGGAAAGTTGCGTATACCTGCCCCTTAATTGGCCCATGTAGCTCGTTATGTATATCGAACTTTGATAATTCTACGACCCATTGGACCATTTTGTTAAAGATGGATGAAGCTTCTTCTCTGTCATATCTTAGTTTGTGTTTGATGAAGAAAATAGTCAGTTTGCTTTGAAGATTGTAATGGTGTTGAGTGATCATGTATGTAGGTTAGAGTGAGTTTAAGGTAGACTTTTGCTTCGTGACCTACCTCATATGCCTAATCAAGGTGGTAAGATCAAGCACAAGAAGTTATTCAAAGTTTTCCTAAACACTACCGTAAGTTTTTCTAAAAAATCAGTTTTCTGCAGAAAAATAAATCTGTTCTGTAAAAACAACAGGTTCTTTCTTAACTGTGTCTTTGCCTAAAAGGTTTTCTCAAAGTTCTGTTTTGGCACAAGTGATTCTGTTCCAGCCATTATGTAACCGTTATGCTCAGCTTGAGACAGTTTGAAAAACTCCCTTTGTCTTTTCAAAAATAAATCCATTTATTTTAATATCAACCTGTTGATTTTATAACAGTTTTAACTATTTTTTGAAAAGTATTTAGAAACAGTTTTCTATATAAAGAGAGGCTCATCTCACATGAAAACAAGTTGTGCAATTACATTTTAAACAAAGATCAAAAGTTTTCAGTGAGAGGAAAAATGATCTTGAATGAGTTTTTGAAAGGTTTTCTAAAAGAACTTCAAGAGTGCTTGTTCTTTATGAACCTTGATCTTGGTGGAGGTGTTGTCACTGCTGGACTGCAATATGGGCCACTATTTTAGGTTTTTGCATCCTCATTAAAGGTGTTTTCGTTCCTTAATTCATTTATGTGTAAAGGTGTTTGTGTAAGACATTTTAAGATAGGGTTTCTTGAAGTGCAAGTAGTGCTGAAATAGGATTTTTCAGCTTTGAGTGCCTTGTTCTTGTAGGGTTCAAGAACTGCAAGGTGTTGTAATTGTTTTGATCTGTTTTAGTGGATTTTGCCTTGGTGTAAGGTAAAACTAGACGTAGCTCTTGATGAGTGAACCAGTATAAACTGTGTGTGCATCTCTCTTTGTAATCTCTGCACTACTTTTCTGCATAATTGGATAATCTGCCTGAAAATAAACCTGTTGAACTAAAATTGAATATATTATTTATGGGCTTGTTCATATTGTTCAAGTTTCAGGGAATGTTCTTTGGTGCTAATGAACATATGATTATGTGCGGTTGCTCAATAACGTATATCATAAAATCTTTTTGAATAACCTTGTTTAAGATTCAATTCTTTGTTTCAAGTTGTTCTTAAAGTTTTAAGAGTTGGTTTTCTTGGTTGAATATCTTTCTTGATGTTGCTGCTATCAAAGTACCTAATCTATTTTGAAAAAATCTCTGTTTAATCTCAAATCTAATCTGATCTTGTTTCTAATTTTGCTAAAAGTAATCAGAAAATAAATTTGTTCTTTTATAAATCAATCTGTTCTTTTTCTGTGAATAACTGAAAACAGTTTTGATTTGCAAAAATTTTATAAGCTCAATTCACCCCCCTCCTTCTTGAACTCAGACACTAATTGACCCAACAGTTGGTATCAAGAGCTAGGACTTGTATTTTACTCAAGTTTGTGCAATATGTTTGAGTTTAAAATGCCTTTTGCTGAGGGTGCGTCTATTAATAGACCTCTTATGTTTGGGGGATTGAATTATGCATTTTGGAAAATTAGAATGAAAATTTTCATCGAATCTATTAACATGAGTTTTTGGGATGCAGTGGTCAATGGACCTTTTGTGCCAATGCAGGTTGTGAAAGAAGAAAGTATCAAAAAGCCTTGGTCAGATTGGAGTGAAAGTGAAAGGAAGAAGGCTCAATATGACTCCCTAGACAAGAACATCATAACCTCTGCTCTGAACATGGATGAGTTCTTCAGAGTGTCTCAGTGTAACTTAGCTAAAGAAATGTGGGAAATATTAGAGGTAACACATGAAGGCACGGATGATGTGAAAAGAGCAAGAAAACACTCACTCATACAAGAATATGAACTCTTCCGAATGCATTCTGATGAGAGCATTGCAGATGTGCAGAAGCGGTTTACCCACATTGAAAACCATCTTAATGGACTTGGGAAGGTGTTTGACAAAGAAGAACTCAATATAAAGGTGCTGAAGTGACTTGATAGGAGCTGACAACCCAAAGTTACTGCAATCTCAGAAAGCAGAGATCTGTCTAAGTTGTCCAATACTGCATTTTTTGGAAAATTAATGGAGCATGAGTTAGAGCTCAAAAGGTTGAAAGAGCAAGAGTCAGTGGAAAGAAAAACTAAAGGACTTGCCTTGAAAACAAGTGTACAAAATGACAGCAGTGAAGAAGAAGAGAATAATGAACATGATGAAACATTGAGTCTACTCACAAGAAAGTTCAGCAGATTTCTGAAGAAGAAAGGCAGAGATAGGACTCAACAAAAGAAGAGGTATCCTAAACCAAATGAATCTAATTCCTCTAACTACACCTGTTTTGGTTGTGGCAAGGCAGGACATATCAAGATTGATTGTCCAAACAATCAAGTGAAGGAAAAGCCAACCAGCAAGAAGGTTGTTAGAAGAAAAGGAAAAAAGGCTTACATCTCATGGGAAGATAATGAAGTTTCATCCACAAGTGATTCCTCAACTGTAAGTGAAGAAGAAAATCTTTGCTTCATGGTGAATGATGAAGGATCAATCTCTGATTCGGTAAGTGATTTTTCTACTAACTCTGAGAGCTATGATCAATTGCTAATGGCATTTAAAGAAACCCATGATGAAGCAAATAGGCTGGCTATAATATGTAAGTTGAGAAGTGCAAATAATCATCTTGAACCTAAGGTGAAGTCTCTTGAGGAAGAGTTGCATAAAGCTAAAACTAAACTTGTCAGTCTTGAATTAACATGTTTGCATGAATCTATCAAAACTTGTGAAAACTGTATAAAGCTGGAAAAATAGGTTGATTATCTGCTAAAAACATTGTCTAATTTCACTAAGGGAAGGGATAATCTTGAGACTCTTTTAGGGTCATAAAATGTTGTTTTTAACAAATATGGAATTGGTTATAATCTTGGAAAGAAAACCAATGTTAAAAAGTTGTCCAGTTTCTTTGTTCCCTCAAAAACAAGTTTTTCTTCTTTCAACAGTGTTAAAAAGGTACATCCTATTTCTTGTTTTTATTGTATGAAATATGCTCATACATCTAGAACATGGAGAATTAAGAAGTATCTTGTTCCAAAAGGACTAGTTAAATGGCTTCCTAAAGAAAGGTCATAATCTGTCTGGACCCAAAAACTAAAGGGTACCATATATTGTTGCTGTTTATTTTGCAAAAAAGCAACAGAAAAGTAAACCAATGGTATTTGGATAGCGAATGCTCCAAATATATGACTGGAGATCTCACTCAGTTTACAGATTTAAAACTCAAAGTTGAAGGGTATGTTACCTACGGGGAAAATAACAATGGAAGAATACTTGGAAGAGGAAATGTAGGAACCAAAGGATCAACCTTAATTGAAAATGTGTTGTACGTGGAAGGATTGAAACACAACCTCCTAAGCATCAATCAATTGTGTGACAAGGGTTACAAGATTAACTTTGAAACCAACACATGCACAATCTTAGATAAGGAGTTTGGTAAGGTGTTGTTCACAGGTAAAAGGGTAAACAATATCTATGTCTTAGATATCATGAACAATTACACTGAGAATGAATGTCTCTTATCAAAAAGTGATGAGTATTGGCTGTGGCACAAAAGATTTACCTAAGGAGTGGAAGACTCCTAGAGACTTGACACTTGACAATGTCATTGGTAATATTGAAAAAGGGGTTTCAACCATAAATTCTCTTAACAATTTCTGTGAAACCATGGCCTTTGTCTCACAAGTAGAACCTAAAAATTTGAAGGAAGCTTTGTAGGATAGCAACTGGATTACAGCTATGCAAGAAGAACTGAATCAGTTTACAAGAAATGAAGTGTGGTCCTTAGTTCCAAGAACACCTGAGATGAACATTATAGGAACAAAATGGGTGTACAGAAATAAGATGGATGAGCATGGAGCAATCACAAGGAATAAGGCAAGACTGGTTGTCAAAGGATATAACCAGGAAGAGGGAATAGATTATGACGAGACATATGCACCAGTGGCAAGGCTTGAAGCTGTAAGACTGCTCTTAGCATTCTCCTGCATCAAAGGATTCAAATGATTCCAAATTGATGTTAAAAGCGCATTCTTGAATGGGTATATCAATGAAGAGGTATATGTTTCACAGCCCCCAAGTTTTGAAGATATAGAAATCCAGAACATGTATTCAAGTTAAAGAAGGCACTCTATGGGCTTAAACAAACTCCTAGACAATGGTATGAAAGGCTGAGTGTTTTTCTGTTGTCACAAGGATATGAACGTGGTACTTCAGAAAAAACCTTATTCATAAAGAAGAAAAAGGATGGCATAATTCTTGTCCAAGTTTATGTAGATGATATCATCTTTGGATCAACATATGAAGACTTGTGTGAAGCATTTGTGGAAATAATGAAGAATGAATTTGAAATGTCCATGATGGGAGAATTGAATTACTTCCTAGGACTACAAGTCAAACAACAAAAGGACGGAATTTTCATAAATCAAGCCAAGTATTGCAAGGACCTGCTAAGAAAATTTGAGATGGACAAATGCAAGGTAGTTAGCACACCCATCTCTACAAGCTGTCATCTAGATCAAGACCTAGCAGGAAAATCAGTGGATCAAACAAAATATCGTGGTATAATTGGTTCATTATTGTATCTTACTGCTAGCAGACCTGACATAATGTTTACGGTGTGTATGTGTGCCTGATTCCAATATGCTCCAAAGGAATCACATTTACAGGCAACTAAGAGAATTCTGAAATATCTGCAAGGAACCAAAGATGTAGGCTTATGGTATTCAAACAATGTATCCGTGAGTCTAACTGGTTTTTCAGATTCAGATTTTGCAGGTTGAAAAATTGATAAGAAGAGCACAAGTGGAACCTGTCACATGTTAGGCTCAAGCTTAATTTCATGGAACTGCAAAAAGCAAGCATGTGTTGCCCTTTCTATAGCTAAAGCAGAGTATATAGCAGTAGGGAGCTGATGTGCTCAAACCTTATGGCTAAGGCAGCAGCTAAGTGACTTCGGTATCATCTTGAATAAAATTCCCATTCTATGTGACAATACTAGTGCCATCAATTTAACTGAGAATCCAGTTATGCATTCTAGAACCAAACACATTGATATTAGATATCATTTCCTAAGAGAGCATATTGCAAATGGTTCTTATGAAATTAAATTTGTTGGTACTGAACTGCAATTAGCTAATTTGTTCACTAAACCACTTGCTAAGGATAGATTTAATTTTCTGCTAAATGAATTGGGGATTATAAGCTTAAATTGTTCACTGCAATAAAATTTAAATTTGTTATTTTTTTTTCGCTTTAACATGTTTATTTTTCTTGATTCTCGGTCTCTTGCATGACTAGGAAAGAGAAATAATTATTTCTCTTTCTCTGACCATTGACAGCTTTTATTATTATTGACCAACAGGTTTATGACTCACTCTTTTGGAAATCCTAACTGATTTGGTACACAAATTTGGCAATATGTTTGAATTGATATATGAAACATGTTCCAATATATTCTTGTGCTATCCAAAAATGTACTTTGTTGCACCTACAGAGAATCAAATCTGTACTAAAACTGTGTATGAGATTTTTTTCCCTGTTTCCTTCACTCAAGCACTGTCATGATAAACCTAACCTGTTTTTTTTCTTCTATAAAAACCAGTTTAAAATTTTTCATTTCCCACTTTTTTCACGCTTTGCCTCAAGCTGTCTAGGTTAACATTTCTTCTCAATAACTTTGTTTTGTGTCCTCCATTCTGCAGTAACAGTCTTTCTAGTTGGTTTCTCTTGTTATTGATTAGGTACAGGTTAAAAACAGATTCAAAATGGCATCATCTTCATACAGGAAAAAGAAAAATCGAGAGCAGCATAGCAGTAGCCAAGGAGTGCTGGAAAACTGGTTTGCTGGAGAGGCTGAGGCCATGACTTCCTTCATACACAAGATGAGTAGGAAGCAGAATGATGTGCCCAAGATGTTGGAGTTCTCCTGGTTGAAGACTGAGAACTTAGCAGAACCAAGATTAGTACTCAAGCACCAAAGACTGAAGAATTTCCTGGAAATGATAGGAAATCTGTATCCTGACTTGGTGAATGTATTCTACACAAACCTTACTCTGGATGGGATGAACCTTGTGTCCTATGTTAAAGAAGTAAAGATGAAGATCACAAATGAAATGTGGAACAACATTGCTGGAATAAAGTACTCTGGACTGAAAGTTGGCAAAGGAAATAGCAATGGCATCCAAGAGTTCAACAAACTTCAGTTCTACAGAAGCTATATGAGGGATCCAAACCTAACTGTCAACAGATTCCATGCAGGTACTCTGAATCTAACTCCAAGATTTCTTGCTTATTTCATAGCTTGGTAGCTCACACCTAGAGGTAGTAATCATCCTGTTAGGGAGGCCAACTCTCAACCGGATAGGGGCGGTGCCTTCAACAAGGCACATGAAGGTTAAGCTCCCTTCAATGGAAGGTGTTGTAATAACCCTACAGTCTGATCAAAAGGAGGCAAAGAAGTGTTACGAAAACAGCCTCAAGAATAAGCGATCAATAAGCTACATCTCAACCACACCGCCTCCCGGCGTGGAGTCTAGGCAACAAGGGGGGGAAGCAGTTGATGTTGCGATGGAAGTGATTGCCGAGGGGAATGCACACGTGGCAAATGTTGGGAAAGGTGTTAGTAATGCCGATCGCCCAGAAGAGGCTAAGGCTACAGGGATCGCCAAAGCGGTGATCGCCAGTGAAAGGAGGCCTCAACCAGTGGAGGAGTGGGTTGAGCGGAAAATACAAGGCAAGGTCTTCAAGCTGGGAAAATCTCTAGATCGTGAAGCGTAAGACCAGATCGCCGGGGTGATAGAAAGGCATTTGGACGCGTTTGCATGGTCTGCTTTGGATATGCCTGGAATCGACCCTGACTTCTTGTGCCACCACCTGGCGATGGACCCCCAGATTAGACCAGTGCGACAAAGGAGAAGGAAGTTCAACGAGGAGAAGAGGCAGGCGATTAGAGATGAAACGCAGAAGCTCCTCGCCGCAGGTCACATTCGGGAAATCCAGTACCCCAAGTGGCTCGCTAATGTTGTACTGGTTAAGAAGAGCAGCGGGAAATGGCGCATGTGTGTCGATTTCACGGATTTGAACAAGGCTTGTCCGAAGGATTCATATCCTTTGCCAAGTATAGACGCCCTGGTTGACAGTGCAGCAGGGTGCAAGTTGTTGAGCTTTCTGGATGCCTTCTCGGGGTATAATCAGATCAAGATGCATCCTATGGATGAAGAAAAGACTGCCTTCATGACAGAGAGCTCGTGTTTTTGCTATAAAGTAATGCCGTTTGGGCTGAAGAATGTTGGGGCCACGTACCAAAGGTTAATGGATAAGGTACTTGCACCGATGCTGGGAAGGAATGTGCAGGCCTATGTTGATGATATGGTGGTGACCTCCCTGGAGAGGAGCAGGCACGTCTTGGACTTGGAAGAGTTGTTTGTAACGATAGCCAAGTATAAGCTGAAACTAACCCAGAGAAGTGCATTTTTGGCGTGGAAGCAGGAAAATTTTTAGGTTTTCTTTTGACGGAGAGAGGAATAGAGGCAAATCCTGACAAGTGGGCCGCTATTATAGCGATGAGAAGCCCAGCTACTGTGAAGGAGGTGCAGAACTTGACAGGTCGGATGGCTGCTCTCTCACGCTTTGTGTCAGCTAGCGGCGAGAAGGGCCACCCATATTTTCAATGTTTAAAGAGAAACAATAGGTTTGTCTGGACCCAGGAGTGTGAAGAAGCTTTCATGAAGCTTAAGACATATTTAGCAAGCCCGCCGGTTCTGTGCAAACCGTTAGTAGGAGTGCCTCTCAGGTTGTATTATGCTGTAACTGAGAGAGCGGTGAGTGCGGTGCTTGTTCAAGACCAAAACCAGGTCCAGAAGCCTATTTATTTTGTGAGTAAAGTGCTACAAGGTCCCGAAGTGAGGTATCAGGCCTTGGAGAAAGCTGCTCTAGCGGTGGTATTTTCGGCGAGGAGGTTGCGTCATTACTTTCAGAGCTTCACCGTCCTGATAATGACCGATTTGCCAATTCAGAAGGTCCTGAAGAAACCTGATGTCGCTGGAAGAATGGTGAAGTGGGCGGTAGAGCTGTCAGAGTTCGACATTAACTTTGAACCCCGAGGGCCAATTAAGGGGCAGGTTTTCGCTGATTTTCTTGTCGAGCTCCCGTTAGAGGCAACTCACGTTGAAGAAAATGGCTTTCGTTGGGTCCTTTCGGTGGATGGATCGTCGAACCAGCAGGGTAGCGGTGCTGGAGTCATTCTAGAGGGGCCCAACGGGGTGCTGATAGAACAGTCCCTGAGGTTTGCTTTCAAAGCCAGCAACAATCAAGCAGAGTATGAGGCATTGATTGCAGGTATCCTGTTGGCAAAGGAGATGGGAGCTAAAGTGTTGGTGGCCAAAAGTGACTCGATGCTGGTCACAGGGCAGGTAGTTGGCGAGTTCCAGGCCAAGGACCCGCAGATGGCGGCTTACTTGGCATAAGTGCAGGAGTTGAAGAGTTCTTTCACCTCATTTGAGGTAGTGCACGTACCAAGGGAGCAAAATGCCCGAGCTGACTTGCTTGCCAAGCTCGCCAGTTCAGGCAAGGGGGGTAGGCAGAGGACTGTTATTCAAGAAACATTGAAGACACCAAGGGCATTCGTGGCAGATCACCATGTGTTTCAGGTGACCAAGTCGACGGGGGGAACGGTGAGGAGTCACAGGTCTTTGACTCAGGAGACCTTGAGAACGCCAAGGATAAGGGCATTCCTTGTGATGGGTGTGAACGTCGCACAGGTCTGTGCCACACATAAGCCAGATACGTGGATTGCGCAATACCAGCGTTACTTAGCCGATGGCGTGCTTCCAATGGATCCAGTAGAGTCCAGGAAGATCAAGAAGAACTCCACCAGGTTCACCCTGGTAGATGGTGAGTTGTACAGGTTCGGGTTCACACACCCACTCCTGGTATGTATACACGGGGAGAAATGCACAAGGATTATGGCTGAGCTCCATGAAGGTATATGCGGAAGTCACATCGGGGGTCGAGCTCTAGCCGCTAGAACTCTTCGTGCAGGATATTATTGGCCGTCGATGAGAGAGGATTGCAAGAAGTACGCCCAGTGCTGCAAGCAGTGCCAGCAGCACGCCGATTGGCACAAGTCGCCCCCAGAAGAGCTTAAGTCGATTTATAGCCCTTGGCCATTTCATACATGGGGAATTGATATTCTGGGGCCTTTCCCGATGGCGATCAGGCAGAGGAAGTACTTGGTGGTGGCGATTGAGTACTTCACTAAGTGGATTGAAGTGGAGCCAGTTGCCCAAATCACGGCACCCAAGATTGAGAACTTTGTGTGGAAGAACATTGTGTGCCGATTTGGGGTGCCTAAGCGTCTAGTATCAGATAATGGGACTCAGTTTGCAAGCCACCTGTTGAAGAAGCTGTGTGAGTATGTGGGAATTCAACAAGTGTTTGCATCCGTGGAACACCCACAGACGAATGGCCAGGTAGAATCCGCTAATCGGGTTCTGTTGAGAGGTTTGAAGAAGAGGTTAGAGAAAGCTAAAGGATTGTGGGCTGATGAGGTACCTCGCATAATTTGGGCATACCACACAACTGAGCAGTCAGGTACCCGCGAAACTCCTTTTAGTTTAGTGTATGGTTGTGACGCAATGATTCCAGTTGAGATCCAGGAGAGCTCGCCGAGATTTCAACACTTTGTAGCAGAAGAATCAAATGAAGAGAGAAGAATGAACCTGGATTTACTAGATGAGGTCAGAGAGGAAGCAAGAGTGAAAGTTGAAGCGGTGAAAAGAAGAATTGAACGAAGATACAATTCTAGGGTAATACAGAGGCAGTTTAAAACCGGCGATCTGGTGATGAGGAAAGCCCACTAGTACGAGATGGAGAATAAGTTGTCGCCCAAGTGGACAGGACTGTTTAGAATAACCGAAGCACTCGGGAACGGCGCCTACCGCTTGGAGACACTAGAAGGAGGGGCGATTCCTCGTACTTGGAACGCCACTCACCTCAAGTTTTATTTCAGTTAAAGCTTTGTAAGTAGTACAAACTCAGAGGAATCATTAACAGTTTTGTAAAAACAGATGCAAAGGGGGCACTCTTTTTTCCCTAAGGAGGGTTTTTAACGAGGCCACCCAAGAAATAAGAAAGTCAAAATTGCAATTTTGAAGTATACTAAAGTATGAGTACTTATCGATTTAAAGAAGTTTTTGAAAAAAAAAAAAAAAAACCTTATCACCTAAAGTAATTCAAGGTAGAAGTAAAATGAGTGCGCACGTTTCAAGTAAAAAAGTTTTAAAGTCCTCATCGCCCTCAGGCGATCAGAGGCACAAGTGAAAAAGTTTTAAAGTCCTCATCGCCCTCAGGCGATTAGAGGCACAAGTGAAAAAGTTTTAAAGTCTTCATCGCCATTAGGCGATCAGGGGCACAAGTGAAAGGTTTTTAAAGTCCTCATCGTCCTTTGGCGATCGGAGGCATCCAGCGAAGTTCAAAGTCCTCCTTGCCTTTGAGCAAGTGGAGGCAACAGAGGAAGTCCTCCTTGCCTTTGAGCAAGTGCAGGCGAGAACAGAGGAAGACCTCCTTGCCTTTGAGCAAGTGTAGGCAACAGAGGAAGTCCTCCTTGCCTTTGAGCAAGTGTAGGCACCAGAGGATGTCCTCCTTGCCTTTGAGCAAGTGTAGGCACCAGAGGAAGTCCTCCTTGCCTTTGAGCAAGTGTAGGCAATAGAGGAAGACCTCCTTGCCTTTGAGCAAGTGTAGGCAACAGAGGAAGACCTCCTTGCCTTTGAGCAAGTGCAGGCGAGAAAGAAGAAGTCCTCCTTGCCTTCGAGCAGGTGCAGGCAAGAGGAGTTCGTATAAAGGAATGACAGGTGAAAAAGTGAATAGAAGGTTGCAAAAGGTGATCCCATAGAGGACGTCTTATTTGGGTAAAGAAGGCAACATCGCCCGAATTTAATTCGGCGAGTACCAGATCAGAGGAATTTCTGGCGATGATGCAGAACACTTGGCATGTCAGTTAAACGCACAAAGAAACAAGGCTAAGTGAAGAGAGCGGAAGATGACCTTTACAAACAACCCACACAAGGTGAAAATTGAGTTGTAAAGGAGAAAGAGTACTTCGAATTGTAAAGACAAGATTTATAATTCATTCGTTACATGACCTCGGTCATCGGCAAAAGGTGAGAGCCCGTCAGCCCGGTAGGTTCGATAGCGATTAGGCGGGTTATAAGGCTCTTCGTTGAGACAAGTTACAACTCGGGCCTGGGGGGCTTGTGTAGTGGCCAGACCTCGGTCGTCGAGGACAGATAGTAAAGGGTGATCCATGTCAGCTGGGTCCCGCAGCATGGACCAAGGCCACGTGGAGTGGACCTCGCAGGCTGTTTGGATTAGCGAGTGATCGGTCATCAGTGTGCCTCCTAGAGGAGGGGGATCAGTCATCAGTAGAAGAGATAAAAGGTTACCTTTGGGTGATCAGAAAAGCATCACGAAGGTTGGAGGATTGAAGAAGTCGAAAGGTCTCACAGAGAGATGTTTTGAATGTCTGAAGGCGAAGAAGAAGGAATGAAACACTAAGCTAATTGATTGTTTTAAGATTGATACTGCAAATGAGAGGAATGAGACTATTAAGGCAGCTAATGAGATAGACAACTCTACTCTCATCAAAATGGGGTTTGTAAAGGAAGAAAACAATTGGGTGTTTAGAAGGATTCCTACTCCAAGGATGGAGCATGGTGCATCCAATCACAACAATGAAGAGGAAAAAGATGTTGTTGTTCCTATGGAAGATGAGACTATACAAGCAGTAGAACAATAATGCTATGAGATGCCTCACTTTTCATCACACAGGGTAGATTCACCAGCACAACCATCTATGCATCCAGGGGCAGATTCACCAGCACTACCATCCATGCATGATAACTTTGCTGCTACAGATTACAATGCACTTGTTGCTTACCATTCTCCTGAATACAGAGGTGAACCTATGTTTATGTTTGAAAGGCAAGTACTGCATCATCTTGACACACTCACAGATGACCAAAAATCTTACTTTGAGATGACCCAAGCTAGGTTTCAGCACCTAGACTACTAGATCGAAGGGGTCCAGGAACAATTGGCTGAGCTTTACTACAGGAACTAGTTATCTCCTCTCCAAATATTGATTTTCATATGTCTGCTGAACTTTATGTTTTCATTTTCATTGTTCTGTTGCATGTTTAAATTCTGGACGGTAATAACACTCTTTGGATCTATTTTGAACTATCATGTATGGCTATTGTATGTTTCTTTGTATATGCTCCCATTCTGTTTGATGAATCCAAAGGGAGAGAAGAATAGCTCATACAAGTTGTTGTTAGTTGAAGAATAGTTCATATAGGTTGCTTGATGTGAGTTGATTTTAGGTTCATTATATTTGTGACACTTTCTTAGAATCAGGATCAAGATTCTTAGCAATTTAGAGTGAGTCACCTAAGGAAAATCCCCACTGGACATTAACTTAACAAGTGTTAAGTAGATGTGAAGGTTCATTTCCAAAGGTCCAAGGTTAAAACACAATTAATGGTGATGAATGAATGAAGAACAAGGTGCTGAACTCAAAAAAAGAATAGGTGCAGAATTTAAACACAAAAAACAGAATGGACACACAAATTGAAACAAAAGAACCGATTGAAATTCAAGAACAAGACATAGAATCAAAACTATCGATTGAAATGACTATGGAAGATGAAAGAAGATGAAACTTATGTGGTTGTAGCCATGGATTGGGAATGGACACGCCACTTGGAGGTGATGATCCAAGATAAGTGCAGATTTGCCGCCACCTGAGTGCTCCCAAAGCTTCACAAGATGAGACAAGGAAGAGGAGAACAAGTCTCACAAAATTCACTCACAATTTGAGTATAGTAACTTTTCTTCTAATTTCAATGTTCTTTTACATGAGCATAGCACCTCTATTTATAGTGTGAGAGGGCTGAAATTAAAGTGGGAAAATTCAAATGAGAAGCATTTGAATTTGGAGCCAAAACACATGTCACAAGGGAGGTGTGACTTGATTTCTACTTTGGCACCTCCTAAAACTACACCTACACCTACTCTTTATGTCACATGGAAGGTGTGACTTGTTTTTGTACATTAACACCCCTTATTTTAATTCCTACACCTTCCTTCAAAGTTCTACTAAAAAACTATACATAAGTAATTACAAAAAGAGACATCCATTGATGCTCTTCTCCCAAAGCTTTAGCCTTGCTCCTAGTCATCCTTTGAGGCATGAAGGATGTTGAGCTAATTGGTTGGGCTTGGGCCCCAACTTGGGCTTGGGCTTCATGGGCTTGGGCCTCAGGCGCCTCCTTTACTTGGTCTTCATCATTGCTGCAAGTTACAAGTTCAGGTATTAAGATGCAGGGAGGTATAACCCTTCTCCAATCTATTTTGGTTCCCTTTTAAAATCTTTCTGTGTATATTCTGGAATCTAGTGCAGTGCAGGTGTTGATCATGACCTTTTCTTCAAAGCTATACAAAGCAATGGGGATTTGTCTCCATCAAACAGGGGGAGATTATTGAAGATGGATGAAGCTTCTTCTCTGTCATGTCTTAGTTTGTGTTTGATGAAGAAAATAGTCAGTTTACTTTGAAGATTGTAATGGTTTTGAGTGATCATGTATATAGGTTAGAGTGAGTTTAAGGTAGACTTTTGCTTCGTGACCTACTTCATATGCCTAATCAAGGTGGTAAGATCAAGCACAAGAAGTTATTCAAAGTTTTCCTAAAAACTACCTTAAGTTTTTCTAAAAAATCAGTTTTCTACAGAAAAATAAATCTGTTGTTCTGTAAAAACAACAGGTTTTTTTTCTTAACTGTGTCTTTGCCTAAAAGGTTTTCTCAAAGTTCTGTTTTGGCACAAGTGATTCTATTCTAGCCATTCTGTAACCGTTATGCTGAGCTTGAGACAGTTTGAAAAACTCCCTTTGTCTTTTCAAAAATAAATCCATTTATTTTAATATCAACCTGTTGATTTTATAACAGTTTTAACTATTTTTTGAAAAGTATTTAGAAACAGTTTGCTATATAAAGAGAGGCTCATCTCACATGAAAACAAGTTGTGCAATTACATTTTAAATAGAGATCAAAAGTTTTCAGTGAGAGGAAAAAGGATCTTGAATGAGTTTTTGAAAGGTTTTCTAAAAGAACTTCAAGAGTGCTTGTTCTTTGTGAACCTTGATCTTGGTGGAGGTGTTGTCATTGCTAGATTGCAATCTGGGCCACTATTTTAGGTTTTTGCATCCTCATTAAAGGTGTTTTCGTTCCTTAATTCATTTATGTGTAAAGGTGTTTGTGTAAGACATTTTAAGATAGGGTTTCTTGAAGTGCAAGTAATGCTAAAATAGGGTTTTTCAGCTTTGAGTGCCTTGTTCTTGTAGGGTTCAAGAACTGCAAGGTGTTTTAATTGTTTTGATCTATTTTAGTGGATTTTGCCTTGGTGTAAGGTAAAACTAGATGTAGCTCTTGATGAGTGAACTAGTATAAACTGTGTGTGCATCTCTCTTCGTAATCTTTGCACTACTTTTCTGCATAATTGGATAATCTACCTGAAATTAAACCTATTGAACTAAAATTGAATCTGTTATTTCTGGGCTTGTTCATATTGTTCTTCAAGATTCAGGGAATGTTCTTTGGTGCTAATGAACATATGAGTATGCATGGTTGTTGAATAACGTATATCATAAAATCCTTTTGAATAACCTTGTTCAAGATTCCATTCTTTGTTTCAAGTTGTTCTTAAAGTTTTAAGAGTTGGTTTTCTTGGTTGGATATCTTTCTTGATCTTGTTGCTATCAAAGTACCTAATCTGTTATGGAAAAATCTCTGTTTAATCTCAAATGTAATCTTATCTTGTTTCTGATTTTGTTAAAAGTAATCAGAAAATAAATATGTTCTTTTATAAATCAATCTGTTCTTTTTCTATGAATAACTTAAAACAGTTTTGATTTGCAAAAATTTTATAAGCTCAATTCCGCCCCCGCCCCCCTCCCTCTTGAACTTAGACACTAATTGACCCAACACATTCTTCCCGCAATATCCAGTTTTTTGAGTACCTTCCGAATAGGGAGGTCAGTCATTACTATCATTGTGAAACTCTGGAAATAGTGCCGCAGCCGTCGAGCTATGAAGACCACCACAAAAGTTGCTTTTTCAATAGCTAGGTAGCAGATCTCCATACCCTATAGCACCTTACTAATGAAGTATATCGACCTCTGAGCTTTGCCATCTTCTTGCAAGATGATCGAGCTTATAGCCCAGTTGGTGACTAAGAAGTACAACCGTAGGGAAAGCCTTGGGGTAGGCTTGTTAAGTATGGGCGGCTTAGCCAAATACTCCTTTAACTTGGCGAAGGCTTATTCGCATTCTGTTGTCCAGGTGAAATGATCATTCCGTTGCTAAGTATTGGAAATACGGATACCCCTTGTCACCTCTGGCTGAGAGGAAATGAGAGAGAACAGCCATGCACCTAATTAATCTTTGTACCTCCTTTACGTTGGTCGAACTCCTCATTTCCATGATGGCTGAATATTTTTCAGGGTTGGCCTCAATTCCCCTTTCAATTAGCAAGAAACCGACGAACTTCCCTGCTCGTACCCCGAAAACACACTTTTCAAGATTGAGTTTTAAGTTCTATGCTCCTATCGTGGCAAACAACTCCTCCAAGTCGACTATATGGATGTCCGCCTTCACTGATGTAACCACCATGTTGTCTTTGTAGGCTTGGACATTTTGTCCGAGCATTGGTAATAGAATTTTGTCCATGAGCCTTTGGTAGGTCGCCCCAGCATTCTTTAAGCCGAAGGGCATGACCTAGTAGCAATAACTGGCTGTTTCGGTCATGAAAGCCGTTTTTCTCTCATCGCTTGGATGCATCCAAATTTGATTGTATCCGGAAAAGGCATCCAAGAAACTTAGTAAGCCACATCTCGAGGCATTGTCCACCAGGGAGTCTATGTTTGGTAGTGGGTAAGGATCTTTGGGGTAGGCCTTATTAAGGTTGGTGAAGTGCACACACATTTTCCACTTTCCACTTTCCTTCTTCACTAGGACTACATTGGCCAACCACTCGGGGTATTGGATTTCCCAAATGTGGCCAACCGTGAGGAGCTTTTGCATTTCCTCATGAATGATGAGACACTTCTCCTTGTTGAACTTTCTTCTTTTTTGAATGATGAGCCTAACCCTTTTGTCGATTGTGAGGTGATAACTGTTCTTATCGGTTGACTTGGCCCGCCAGTTGACTCTGACAACAAGTTCTGGCTTTGTTTGCCTCTCGATGAAATTTGTGCCTTCCTTGGTCGTTTGGATGTTGTTCCCGTTGAGACAAAGGGCGCCCTTACGATCGGTCACACTCCGACGATCAAGTTAGTAAGGGCTTATCAAAGAATAAGAAACAAATAGCTTCAGTATTCAAAAGGCGTATTCAGAATTGCATACCATCACCTGGGATCTTTTAAGCCCCTTTTATAGAGTATCATTAGGTCACCACTGGTAACCACCTTCCCTCACGAGAATCATATCTCTAGCGAGAATATATTCAATAATGAGTGTTATGTTACAGTGTGCGTAATCTTAACAACACAACTGCATAGAATTCTATCTCCTTGGACTGCCACAAACCTTAACAGAATAACCACCTGGGCACCAACTAAGGCAACTACTCTCGGGGTCCAATCTGTTTTCAAGTACTTTTACATGCCTTTTCATATCACTGTACCATGCATGTGCCGCTACGTATCCTACATGTGTCCTCATGTCACCTACCACTTGTTCTATCAAACACTAGCGCACTTTGGGCTTGGGCTGACAGAGACTGTATTACTCATGCTAGACCCAAATGTACTAAGTGCACCCTAGGTCCATTAACGTATTCTTTACTCACATACCAAGCCTTACACACAAATAATTATACCAAATGCATGAATGCAGGTTATTATGCAAATACCTGAGTCCAAACGCTTGGCCCATCATCCTGGCCCAATAGCCGAGCTGAGCTGCCTGACGCAGGTGTCGATGTCCGAGGTCCTTTCTCTGAGCTCTAGTCCACTACACACATCGATGACCGATCAACGAGGTCTTCACTGCAAGTTCTGGTCCACTACATAAGCCCCCCAGTCTCAAGATGAACTTGTTTTAGGAAGAGACTAAGTTGCTTGATCACGGTGACCTACGTATCCTGTGAATAACACGTCACGTATAGTGACTTGAGGTGACTCCATCATGAACGTACATTTGTCCACATCAGCGGCTGAAAAGTGTTGCCACTTATGCTTCCTTTTGTAAGCTTCAAAACAATTTCCAATACTTTATATATATGCATGAACAATTTATTTATGCCCTCATGTTTTCCCTTTACTATGCCTTGACTAGTACAATGGCAATGCATGCTTCTACTAGACACGGCTATCATGACTTAACCAATTACCTCTTATTACCTTGCTCTTAAACAATGTAGATACTATGACTTAATCAGCTAATAACAATTTCAAGTAAGCGAGGCAATTCGCAATGTATTTTGTATAATTAATACAACTACTATACCAATCAAAGGGTGCTCTTGGCAGAGCTATTCATGGAATAACTTGTACTTCATAGCTGCAGTGGGCCTCGCACTTTTCTTGCATTGGTTGTGTCAAACTTTGACACATTCCCCTGCGAACACCTTGGTGGTGCCTCATCTTCCTGTGGGGTTGACCTCGACATGCCCTGGTCGAGGTCCTGAGCTCAGTATTACACTGAGACAGAAAGCATCTTCCTTAGCTCGAGCCAAAACATTGGCGAGCTGCCATTCAAAATGTCCTTGCTCAAAATCCTTCAGAGCAAGAGGCTTCTCAAACCTGTGCTGGTGCTCGAAATCCTTCAGAGCAAGAGGCTTCTTAAACCTGAGTCGCCATGTACCTGGACATTCCATATTCAAATTCCACGCTTGGAAATCCTCCAAAGCGATTCCATATTCAAATTTTACGCTTGGAAATCCTCCAAAGTGAGTCCATCTTTCGTGCTCACACTAAAACATTGGTAAGCCATCATTCACTATCCATGCTCGAAATCCTTCCGAGAGGCTTCTCAAACCTGAGTTGCCCGTATCTTTCCTCTCTTGGAGCCCCTCCAAGGCGAGGTTACATTTTTTATGCTATGCTCCAGCCAAAATATTGGCGGGCTATCATTCACCACCGATGCCCGGAATCCTTTCGAGAGGCTTCTCAAACCTGAGTTGCCTGTTTCTTTCCTCGGTGCTCGGAATTCTTCCAAGAGGCTTCTCAAACCTGAGTTGCCTGTTTCCCACACGTTCCCCAAACTTGGAGCCTCTCCAAGGGTAAGCATGCATACCTGTGAACCTTTCCGGACATCCTCCCAGCCAAGTCACATCCTTGCAAGTTATCAGAAGAGTTAATGACAAATCATCTTTCGTAAATACTTTTTATTGGGTGACCTCGTTAAAAAACCCTCGTGAGGGAAAAAGAGTGTCCCTTTAATTGTTCATGAATAATCATTATACATCAACTGAAATAAAACTTAAGATTGGCTTCATTCCACATTCAGGGTATAGGTCCCCCCTCCAAGATCTCGAGCTTGTAAGCTCTGCTTTTGAGAGCCTTCATCACACAGAATGGGCCGATCCATTTGGGAGATAACTTGTTCTCCAACTGATACGGGTGAGCTTTCTGTTAGGAAAGATGGCTTTAAACTAGAGGGGGGGTGAATTGTTTAAAGAGGTTTTCGCAAACTTTTCCAAGCTAGAATGAATATCTTTCAGAAATCAAATGATTAAGCAATTCAGTTTGCCAAAACAGCAAGCAAAACAGCACTGCCAGGAAAACAATCGGTTGTTTCTTCGAAACAATCGGTTGTTTATACCAGCAAACAACAAATAAACTGAAATTAAAGAGTTAGGGATAGAGAGATTGTACACAGATGTTTTATACTGGTTCACTCCAACCCAGAGCTACATCCAGTCTTCTCAGAAACCCTGAGGAAATCCACTAAGCAATCAACACTAGATTACTTACACACAACCAAGAAAGTGACCTTGAACACCCTCAAGAAACACACTTTCCTTGGTCAGCACACCACACTAAGAAAGCTGATCTTGATCCCCTCAAGAACACACAGCTCTTCTTAGCAACAGCACAAACGAATGTTCACAGAATTACAAGGATTACACTTGTTACAGAAGCAATCTGAAATCAATACAAGAGAATCCTATCTCAGCACTTTGATCAACCAAAACTCTAAGCAATCTCCAACTCTTTTAAAAACTTTCACAATTCACTTAGGTTCTCTTTTAAACTCAAAACTGTTTTTCTGTATATATATAAAGAAGATGTTTGTAATCAAACCTTAACAAACTCTTAATTGCTTTAGAAAGATTGGTCAAAGCATTTAATGACTGGAGCGTATGAATTAAAACCATTTAAAGCTCAGTCAAAGTCAAAACTGTTTTCTGTTATAAAAACATAACAAACAATCGATTGTTTCCTCGAATCAATCGGTTGTTTTGTTACTTAACCAATTTTCACATTTCAAAACAGTTTTCAAAACACCGAAGCTTAAACAATCGGTTGTTTCGATAAAACAATCGGTTGTTTTAACTCAGTTTGAAAAAACACTTTACTTTGTTTGAAAGTTGAGATGCTTGAGCTTTAGATTCAATCAAAGGTTGAGTTACACAACTCAAACTACCCAGATCCTAACTAAACCAGCACAGCAACAGCAGGCACAGCAAAAGCTTCATCATCCTTCAAAGGATTTGGATTCTTCAAAACCTTGAACACCACTTGGTTCAACACTTTCCTCATCACTAGGTCCGAGACCTGGAACTGCCGGGGTCTAAGCTTAGACCTTTGCTTTTGCTCCACCCTCCTCTTCAAAGCTTCAGCTTTTATACGCGCCTGCTCTCTTACTTCATCGAGTAGGTCAAGATTCACCCTTCTCCCTTCGTTGGATTCCTCCACCACAAAGTTTTGGAACCAAGGTGAGCTCTCCTAGATCTCCACTGGGATCATGGCATCAGCCCCGTACACCACACTGAAGGTTGTCTCCTTCGTATTAGATTGAGGAGTGGTGTGGTAGGCCCACAAAATTTGAGGAACCTCATTAGCCCAGGTCCCCTTGGCCTTCTTCAACCTCCTCTTTAAACCTCTGAGCAAAACCCTATTAGTAGACTCGACCTGCCCATTACTTTGGGGATGCTCTATCGATGCAAACACCTGCTTAATCCCGAGTTCCGTGCACAACTTACCGAGTTTCTGACTTGTAAACTGGGTGCCATTATCCGATATTAAGCGCTTTGGAACCCCAAAGCGACATACAATATTCTCAAAACAAAATGCTAAACCCTGTGAGCGGTTATCTTTGCCACAGACTCAACTTCTATCCACTTGGTGAAGTACTCAATGGCCACCACCAAGTACTTCATCTGTTGAATTGCTAATAGGAAAGGACCCAAAATGTCAATTCCCCACGTATGAAAAGGCCACGGGCTATGGATTGATAGCAGTTCCTCTGGGGTTGCATGGTGCCAGTCAGCATGTTTCTGGCATTGCGCGCACCACTGTACATACTACATGCAATCTTCCCACATTGTCGGCCAGTAATACCCTTCTCGTATTGCTTTTGATGAGAGAGCCCATCCCTTGACGTGACTCCCATAGATGCCCTCATGGAGCTCCGCCATGATGTGTGTACAATGATCTCCGCTCACACAGGTCAAGATAGGATGGGTGTAACCGTGTCTGAACAGTTTACCATCTATCAAGGTATATCTGCTCGCATTCTACTTAATGTTTTTGGCTTCCGCAGGCTTTGCTGGAAGCATACCATCTGCAAGGTAATGCCTATATGGTGTCATCCAAGTCTCCCCTATGTCAACAAGGCAGACCTCCCATGATTCCTTTCTTGACATGCCGTAAACGCTTATCTTGCGCACCCTTAAGGTCTCTTGAGTTAGCGACTGGTGCGTTCTTCCTCCAACATCCACGGTACACACCTGTTGAACCTCTCTCACATCAGCTGTGGTAGCCCTGGGCGCCTTTAGAGTTTCCTGAATCACTGATCTCTGGTGACCTCCCTTCCCTGAGCTGGCAAGCTTGGCCAACAGAACTGCTCATGCATTCTACTCCCTTAGGACATGTAACAACTTGAACACAGGAAAAGTTTCCTTCAAGAGCATCACGTACTTCAAATATGAGGCCATCTAGGGATCCTTGGCCTGGTACCCACTTGTAACCTGCCCGGTTACCAATAGTGAGTCACTCTTCACTAATAGACTTTGAACGCCCATCTCCTTGGCCAGCAACATTTCGGCTACCAATGCTTCATATTCAGCCTAATAATTGCTAGCCTTGAAGGAAAATTTCAGAGCCTGCTTGATCAACAATCCGTTGGGTCCTTCCAATATGATTCCAGCCCCACTGCCTTGCTGATTGGAGGATCCATCAACAGAAAGAACCCACTGGAAGTCCCCATTATTTGATTGGGCAGTTCCCGTGGAGAGTTCCACTACAAAGTCATCATAGACCTGTGGGCTCGTATTGCACATCGAACTTAGACAACTCGACTACCCATCGTACCATTCTCCTTACTATATCTGGTTTCTGTAGGATCTTGCAGATTGATAAGTCAGTCATCACTATCACCATGAAGCTCTGGAACTAGTGACGGAGTCTCCGAGCTGCAAATACAACGTCCAAGGCTACTTTTTCAATGGCCTGATAACGCACCTCTGGCCCCTGCAACACCTTGCTCACAAAATATATGGGCCTCTGAACCTGCTCCTGCACCAAAATTGAGCTGATGGCTCGCTCCGTGACTACAAAGTATACGCGAAGGAGAGTACCGGGTAGCGGCTTGCAAAGAACCAATGGGCTGGCCAAGTACTCCTTCAACTTTAAGAATGCCTCCTCACACTCAGCGGTCCATTGTTCCTCTTCAGACACTAGAAGTAGGGGTAGCCCCTGTCTCCCCCTGCTGAAAAGAAACGGGACAGGGTGGTCATTCGTCCAATCAACTACTGAACTTCCTTCACAGTAGGCTTCTCATCGCGATGATTGTCGTGCACTTCTCTAGGTTGGCCTCTATTCCACGTTCTGTGAGAAGGAATCCCAAGAACTTCCCTGCCTCCACCCCAAACACACACTTCTCAGGGTTCAACTTCAAATTATACTTGGCTATTGTAGTGAATAACTCTTCCAAATCGACAACATGCTGATTCTTCTCTACCGAGGTGACAATCATGTCTTCCACGTACGCCTGTACATTTCGCCCAATCATAGGGGCAAAAATTCTGTCCATCAACCTCTGATAGGTTGCTCCAGTTTTCTTTAGCTAAAACGGCATCACCTTATAAAAATAACTGGAGAGTTCTGTCATGAAGGCGGCTTTGCTTTCATCTCGAGGATGCATGCGGATTTGATTGTACCCCAAGAAAGCATCCAAAAAACTCAGAAGTCAGCATCCAGATGCACTATCCACCAAGGTGTCAATGCTGGGCAGTGGGTACGAATCTTTGGGACAAGCCTTGTTAAGATCCATGAAGTCAACACACATTCTCCACTTCCCATTAGCCTTTTTTACCAACACCACATTAGCCAGCCACTCAGGGTATTGGATTTCCCTTATGTGACCAGCATCCAATAGCTTCTGCGTTTCCTGCCTGATGACCAGGCTTCTTTCTTCGTTGAACTTTCTCCTTCTCTGGATGACTGGCTTGACCTTCAGGTCCATCGTGAGCTGATGACACAAAAAGTCTGGGTCAATGCCTGGCATGTCAGAAGCAAACCATGCAAAGGCATTCAAATGTCGCACTATCACCTCGGCAATCCTGTCCTGTAAGTCTTGGCTTAAAGACTTGCGAAGCTTGAACTTCTTCTCTCCAATCTCCCTTTCCTGAACCTTTCCTGCCGGCTCAGGTCACCTATCAGTGGTGACCTCCACACGAGCGGTGTCCTCCACTTCCAAAGGGTGGGTGGCAATTGTGCATACTCTTCTCTTAGCCTTCAAGCTATTCTCATAAAACTTCCTCGTCGTCTTCTGATCAGACTTGATCACAATCACTTCTCCTTCTGAAGAGGGCCACTGCTCCCAACCTGTTTATGGCAGGCTTGCCCAAAAGAATGTTGTAAGCAGAAGGAGCATTGACAACCAAATACTTGATAGTGATGGTCCAGGATGAGGTGCCATCCGTGAAGGTCATCCTCAGCTCCACGTGCCCCCTTACCTCTACTTGATCCCTTGCAAAACCATACAAGCAGTCGTCATATGGCCTCAGTTGATCTGGTGACAGTTGCAACTTATTGAGCGTCGACCAAAACAACAAATTTGTTGAGCTCCCCTGGTTTATGAGAACTCAGTGCATCCTTCTTCCTGCAGTGACCATTGAAATCACTACCGAATCATTGTCATGGGGGACAACGTCCTTTAGATCAACTCAAGATAAGCAGAGGTCGGGCTCGGCTGGTTGATCAGACCCCCAGTTTTCCACTGTCATGACCTCCTTTACATACCTCTTCCTTTGGGAAGCAGTACAACCCCACAGAGAATCCTCCAGCAATGGTGTTGATTTCCCCATGAATAGGCACATCGTGCCTCTGCTCTTCTGTCAATATTTGTCCTTTGATCCTTCCTGACCTCCCAGCATATACTCCTGCAAAAGGCCCTCCTTCTGCAGTTTTGCCAACACGTAACCACAGGCCCTGGCATTACAAGCAACTTTTTATAAGACAATTTAAACCTAGGTCGAAAAGGTAGGTTATCCTTTGACTTCAGCTCATCCCTCTTTAACTCATAGGGTGTTCGGCGTACCGACGACTTCCTCTCTGTGGCGGTCTCATGTATCCTCAGAGGTTGGGTACGACTACCCTCACGGGGCTTAGCCTGCCCTGCACCTGGGTTCCCAAGCTTCATGGTTACTACTTCCTCAGGGGCGATGTGGGCAATAGCTTGCCGCTTGATCTCTCCAAATGACGTCGCCCGATTCCTTATCAAGGAATCACTGAAGGGCCCTGCCATCACTCCTTGCCCGAAGGCATGCACCAACAAAGCCTCATCTTGCGTGTGGAGCCTCACCGCAAACGCTCCAAATCGGTTTAGGAAGTCCTTCAAAGATTCTCCCTGCAATTGCTTCACCCCAAAGAGGTCAAAAGGGACGGGGGGCGGAGCCTGATTAACTATGAACTTCTCCCTGAACAATGTAGCAAACTGATCGAACGAAGTTATGTGGCCATCAGGTAGGCCAATAAACCACTGCAGTGTCGTGCCCATAAACGTGCCCATGAACAGCTTATAGTGCATGGCGTCTGTACCTCCCATCTGGGCATGGAAAGCCATGAGATGAGCCTCCGGGTCCTCTACACCTGTGAATGTGATCTTGGGCGTCAAGAAATTCTTGGGTATGGCGGTGTCCATGATCTCCTGTGAGAAAGGCATTGCACGAGCCCTATTTCGAATGGGTTGAGGCCACTCTCCTATGGCACGCCCCCCATGCACTGCAAATCCCTGTGCAGTTCATCGTTGGTCCTGCATAACTCCTCATTGCACTAGTGCAAAATGATGAAAGGAATACTCCTTTCTAAGTGCGGTTTCGCGCTAAAACGCCTTTGTTAAAAACGCGGTGGCATTTTTGAAATTAGTTTGTTTTACAAATGCGGTTGTTAGTTAAAACCGCATTTGTAAATGAAAGTTTTTCATTTACAAATGCGGTCATGTGTATGACCGCATTTGTAAATGAAATGCCTTTCATTTACAAATGCGGTCATACGCGTGACCGCATTTGTAAATGAAAAACTTTCATTTACAAATGCGGTTTTAACTAATAACCGCATTTGTAAAATGTTTTTAACCTAAAATTTGAAGCGCGCCACTGCACTTTCACTCTTTCTGCTCTGCTCTTCCTTGTCGCTATTGCTGCGCTGCGCTGTGTTCCTTGCTTCTGTGCATCTTCATTGTTATTGCTTCCATTGTGAGTTTCGTATCCCATTTCATTCTCTTCAGTTCGCTTTAGGAATGCTGTTCTTATATATGGTCTTTTCCTTGCGCAGTGCTTGAAGTTACTGTTGCATTGCTCGCCGCTGTCGCGCCCCGCTTCCACCTCTGGTTTTCTATCAGTTGAATCATCATTTTATGTATTATAATTTGTATATTATTTAATATAAATTTGTATTAATTTATATAATTTGTATTATATAATTTCTATTTTCTAAAATTTAAATTATTTAGTAATTATTTGTTAGTTTATAGTAGAATTTATGTTATGTTAGTTGTTACATTAGAATAGAATATCATGTTTGTATTTGGACCTCCGACAATAATACGTGCTGGTATTGAGTCCGGGGGTGTTCGACCCTCGGCAAATGCATGAGATAGAACACTTATTAGAAAATCCTAGGTATCTATATTGCAGAATATATAATGGATCGAAGTTGGATTCATTGTGCTCGTATAAGTGATGAGTACGAAAGAGGAGTAGAAGAATTTATACAATTTGCACAGCGTAACGCGATTAATAGTGGTCGTGATGGAGGAAAGATTAGGTGTCCGTGCGTTAACTGTTTGAATGGAAGGATACTGGATGTGAATATCATGAGGGAACACTTGCTATGTGATGGGTTTCTTCGATCTTATACAACTTGGACATGGCATGGTGAATTATTAAATTTACCACGTGTTTCCGTAACTGAAGAATATGTGGGATCCACCACGGATGAAGCAGAACACGATGATGTAGTTGATGATCGATTGGAGGACATGATTCGTGATGTGGGAGCTGAGTCTTTTGCAAAAGCGCATGGATATGGAAGTATGTCAAGCGATGCAGAGACTCCATTGTATCCTGGATCAACTAATAACTTCACACGGTTGTCGGCGGTGTTAAGATTGATGAATTTGAAGGCACTAAATGGATGGACCGATAAAAGTTTCACGGAATTGCTCCAGCTGTTGAAGGATATGCTTCCAGAGGGAAATACTCTACCTAATCGTAATTACGAGGCCAAAAAGATTCTTTGTCCAATGGGTATGGAGTATAAAAAGATACATGCATGTCCTAATGATTGTATATTATACCGGAAAGATTTTGAATTGTTGAAAAGTTGTCCAAGGTGTGGGTTATCACGTTATAAATTGAAACAAACAGATGATGATACTATTGAAGAGATGGAAAAGCATGGACCCCCAATGAAGGTTATGTGGTATCTTCCCATCATTCCAAGGATGAAGCGTTTGTTTGCAAACCCAGACGATGCTAAGAATCTTAGATGGCATGCAGATGAGAGGAAATGTGATGGCATGTACCGACATCCAGCTGATTCTGTTCAGTGGAAGAAATTTGATGATGAGTTTCCAGAGTTTGGTAAAGAATCAAGAAATATCCGACTTGGTCTAGCTACAGATGGAATGAATCCGTTTGGTAATATGAGTACAAATCACAGTTCATGGCCTGTTTTACTAGTTATTTACAACTTACCTCCTGGATTGTGCATGAAGCGAAAGTACATGATGTTGTCTATGATGATATCTGGTCCGAAACAGCCAGGGAATGACATAGATGTTTATCTAAGTCCCTTAATCGAAGATTTGAAGTTAATGTGGGATGAGGGTGTTCAAGTATTTGACGGATTTGCTAATGAAACTTTCAAGCTTCATGCCATGTTATTTTGCACCATCAATGACTTTCCGGCATATGGTAACTTATCAGGTTATAGTGTTAAGGGTCATAAAGCATGTCCAATATGTGAAGAAGACACTGCTTCTCAACAATTGAAACATGGAAGGAAGACAGTATATCTTCGCCATCGGAGGTTTCTTAGAAGTCATCATCCTTACCGGAGGTTGAAAAAAGCCTTTAATGGACACCAAGAGACTAGTGGTCCACCAACTCCACTAACTGCTGCTGAGGTTTACGAAAAGGTAAATAACATAGACCACACCTTCGGTAAGTCAAAAAAAAAGTCAGTTGTGACTAACATTTGGAAGAAAAAATCAATCTTCTTTGATCTTCCGTACTGGTCGAGGTTAGAAATCAGACATTGTATAGATGTAATGCATGTTGAGAAGAATGTGTGTGATAGCTTAATTGGTACACTTCTTAACATTAACGGGAAGACGAAGGATGGTCTAAATGCTCGTTTAGATTTGGTTGAGATGAACATACGAGGGGAGTTGGCACCGATAGAAATGGGTAAGCGTACATATTTGCCCCCAGCCTGTTATACAATGTCAAAAAATGAAAAAGTAAGTTTCTGTCAATGTCTAAAGGGTGTAAAAGTGCCACAAGGACATTCCTCAAATGTGAAGAGCCTAGTGTCAATGCAAGATTTGAAGCTAATTGGGTTGAAGTCTCATGATTGCCACATCTTGATGCAACAGCTTCTGCCTGTAGCTATTCGTGGGATCTTACCAAAAAATGTTAGACATACCATAACCCGTTTGTGCTCATTCTTCTCTTCCATCTGTTGTAAAGTCATTGATCCATTAAAACTAGATGAACTTCAAGATGAAATTATTGTTATCTTATGTGAATTGGAGATGTTTTTTCCTCCATCTTTTTTTGACATCATGGTTCATCTACTTATGCATCTGGTTAGAGAGGTTAGATTGTGTGGACTAGTGTACTTAAGATGGATGTATCCTGTTGAGCGGTATATGAAAATTTTGAAAGGTTATGTGAAAAATCATTATCGTCCAGAAGCTTCAATGATTGAAAGGTACATAGCTGAAGAAAGTATTGAATTTTGTTCAGATTACATGTCAAAAGCAAATCCAATAGGTCTTCCAGCTAATTCATGGCACCATAGGCGTTCTACAAGTAAATGTTTACACGGTGTGAATATTGTAAGCAAATCTCGGTCAGAAGTCTTGCAAGCACATTTGTATATATTGAATAATACAGATGAAGTTATACCTTACATAGAAGCTCATAAAGCCATTGTGAAGGCAAATAATCCAAGACAAGCAGACAAATGGGTCTTGATGGAACATAATAGAACATTCATGCCTTGGTTTAAAGAGGAGGTGTTAAAGGATTCAACGGCATCGGAGACCTTGACCTGGTTGGCTGCTGGATTGAAGTTTGATGTCATTTCTTGTAAAGCGTACGAAGTGAATAATTGTATATTTTACACTAAGTCTATGGATGAAAAGAGTACAGTTCAAAATTCTGGTGTTACTCTTGAAGCCGAGTCAATGCAGTTTTCCACCTCGAAAGATACAAATCCTGTAATTGGATCAATGGCATATTATGGATTTATAGAAGAGATATGGGAGCTTGACTATACTAAGTTTTCAGTTCCAGTTTTCAAGTGTATATGGGTTGACAATAAAAGTGGGGTTAAAATTGATGAATCAGGATACACACTAGTGGACTTTCGAAAGATAGGGTATCGAGATGAGCCATTTATAATGGTTCAACAAGCATCTCAAGTTTTCTACGTGAAAGATCCTACGTCAGAACATTGGTATGTTGTTTTACACGGGAAAAAACAAGGGGAGGCCATAGATGATATTGAAAATGGTGAACCCCATTCATTCACACCAATGATAACTAATAAAGATGACGATGTACTTGATCATGTACATGCAACCCGTAAAGACCACAGTGAAGGAATTTACATATGAACTTGTAACCCATTATGGTAATAAATTTAGAAATATTTTTTTATTATATGCATTTACTATATTATGTTTTTGTTTGATATGATTTTCTTTCCATGCAGATGAACTAATGTTTGTTAAATAATTTTTTTAACAGAGATATGGGTGACGATCAAACTCCAATTAGACCCCGATCCGGACGAGGCAACAGAGGACCTACTAGGATGAAGCGTCTGGCAAAGAAACGTGCCGCTGGTGAGAAGAGAGCTGTTGACATTGACGTCAACACTGGAATGGCATCAGGTCCTAATGCAGATGAGTTTAATAGCTATCTTGGAGTTCTTTCTCGTGAGAGAGTCTCCGTTTTGATTAATTCATGGGACGAGGTGTCAGAGGTCGACCGAAACATGCTGTGGGAGGATGTTCTGGTAAGCTTTACATAATTATTGTTATCATATAAAGCTATTTAATATTCATTGACTAACTTTACTTTGGTGATGTTATTTTCCAGGCAAATTTTGAAATTCCTAATGTGGAACCTCTTCGATCAAGGATTCTATCCAATATCGGACTAAAGTTTCGCGCCTTTAAGTCAAGACTCACGACGAGATACATTTTTGGTGAGCTTAAGGATGAAAGTCCTTGTGAAAGATACAATTTTATTGATGAAGAGACATGGCTTGCTTTTAAAGAAAGCCGTCTAACTGAAGAATGGACTGTAAGTGAAGCTACTTAACTATTTTTACTTATATAACATTAATGAGTTAATATTATTGAATTCACTTTGTTTATTTCAATTATGACAGCATCGGCGGAAGAAAGCTCAAGAAATAGCTTTAAAGAATCTTACCCCGCACGTAATGTCTCGTGCGGGGTATCGAAAGCTTGAGCAAGCACTGATGGTTGAAAAGGAGCAATCCAGACAGGGGAGTGCATCTCAGGATGTGGAAACAGGGGTCACTTATCCTCCATCACCACCTACGCGCCATGACAAATGGAAGAGGGCCCGAATTAAGAAGTCGGGTGCACCAAGTTCAGAGCAATCAGGGCTTATCATTGAAAAAATTGTAAGTTATTTAAGCCTTTTTTCATCTATTATGATGCATTACTTATAATAAAACCTCATGATTTTTGTCTCTTGCAGGATGCCTTGGACTCCCAAGGTAATTTTCTTGCTGATGGTCGTCGCGATATCCTTGTTGAAGCAATTGGACAACCTGAGCACTCTGGTCGTGTTCGTGCAGCTGGACAAGGAGTTGGGATTAGACTTTATTTTGGAGCTGCACCACGACACTCATCCTCCTCCTCCAAAGAGAGCAAAAAAGAAATGGAGCGAAGGCTACGTCAGGAACTAATGGATGAGATGAGAAGGGAGACGGAAAAGATGAGGCTAGAGTTGCGACAAGAGATATCGCAACAACTTTGTGCTGAGCAGCCGATTCAGACGCTTCTTAGTCCCGCTCCCAAGAGCACAAAGGGGAGTTGTGCAGCTCCTACAGCATCAGGGGATGATATCATTGGCCAGACGAGGCAATGTGAGCTACTGGTAGAAGGTGGCATCATTCCTCAGGTGGTGGCCATTGGAAAAGTCTATGAAGACGCCACCACCTTACATAACGTTCCTCTCTCCCCTGATGCAGCAAAGGTCACGGTTGAAAGAGTACGAGTACCTGATGCTCGTCTTCCACTACCTTCAGAAGAGGTAACAACTGTGGCCGAAGCATTTCAGTCCTTTGTAGCCTGGCCCAGACACCTGATTCGATATATGCCACAACCACTGGTAATAATTTCATTTCATGTGCTAATTTATATTTATATATTACATGTAATTTATAACAAATCTTTTTTCTTTTTGTAGAAACCTCGTCGGAAACCAAGTCCGAAAAAGAAACAAGAGGTTCCGCTTGACGATCCTATAGCTTCCTTAGCTATAGTTGCTAGACAACTTGGACGAGATCCTCTGGAAGTTCCATGGGATGATACCTTTTTTGAAACAAACCCTGAGCTACCATTGTACATATACATGTCAGATCTGCTAGAATTTGTAGCTGGGGATCAGGAGCTGAATATAAATATCATTCAATTTTTTATGATGTAAGTATCGTTACCTACATTTCATTTTCATTTATGTTAAATTAGCATTCATTATGATTTAACTAATTACTTGTAGGTTTTTGAATGGTGTCTCTGTCACTGAGGGGAAGGAAAATGTGTATGGATTCTTAGATCCTGCATATACTAATCCCACTGGAGCAAAGACAAATGAGACCAATCATACATCACTAACACCCTGGAAAAAGAGGGAAAAGAGGTTTATTTGTGCCCTTATATTAACGAGTAAGTTTAAATATATATATGTTAAAAGTTTATTATATTCATGTTTTATAAATTTACTCAACTATTTTCATGGATGATATAGGGGTCATTGGCAATTACTTGTCTTATCACTGAAGGATAGGACGGCTTTGTGGTTCTGTTCCCTACACAAGAAGATATCCACAAGTTTTAAGAATATCATTGATAAGTAAGTACACTATAAACTTAACTATGGTTGATACTATAAGTAATCCACTAACAAGATTTTTTGTCTCAACTAGTTCATGGCGTGGATATAACATTCTAAAAGGGAGATCGAATTCAAATTTTCAAAATTTGAACTGGATAAGATTAAAGGTATGTAAGATTTTTCTTTTTTTTTTTCATTGTTTAATTATACTAACTTTTACAATTTATTGAATTATAGTGTAATAAACAACCAGGAAGCTATGAGTGTGGCTATTACGTCATGCAATGGATGAGTACCATTGTAAGACTAGGTCTTACAAGTAATTGGCAAGAGGTAAGATTTCTTAAATTATTTTTATAACTTCAAACTAATTTATCTATCTTAAAACTAATTTATGTATCAACCATTTTGAAATGCAGTTCTTCACGGATGAGGAACCCATGAGTTCGGAAGCCATGACATATGTGAGACAATCTTGGTCCACATATTTCCTAAACTTTTATAACTCTACGATTTGATCAATAGTGTAAGAATAGATAGAGATTATTACTATTTTTGTATACATTTTGATCAATTACTATAAATTGACTTTGTTTCTCTGAATCTGTTTATTTGTCTGCCTGGCTGGGATGGGTATAATGAAACTGCATAAGATAATTCGTATGGGAAAACAACTAACCAAATAGTTCTAAAAAAAAAAAACCTAATTTACAAATGCGGTTGTTTACCTTAACCGCATTTGTAAATCAAGGGAATGATTTACAAATGCAGTTGCTTACTACAACCGCATCTGTAAATGTGATTTACAGAGGCGGTTGTGTAACATCCCGCAAAATAAAACCATACATACATGTATAATGAAAATAAAGGTAAACAAATAATATTGAAGAGTACATGATAATATATATATAAGTAATGAAGTTGCTCCTCTTAGGGAGTTAAATACATAACCAGGTCAAATGTTTTCAAAATTTAAACGAAATTCAACCAAATACAACAAGACCGGCGATCTCCATACATGAACCGGCGATCTGGTAACAGAAGGCCCAAAACAGGCGATCTGCAGCAGGACATAAATCCGGCGATCACCACCAAGAGATAGAAAACCGGCGATCTCTTCCTCGGCGACCACTCACTAAGGAGCTCTACATCCTGGAAGATCATCTGCTCCCGTGTAACAATTACACGATCATCACAGTTTTAAGAGAACAGCCACAGAACCAAAACACGCAGGGTAAGCTAGATATTTTAAAGAGAGTTTAAATAAGAACATTAAAATCAAGGTAAAAACATTTTTCAAGATATCCATGTAAAACTTAGAGTTGCTCATACCCTTCACCTGATCGCCCAGAAACCACACATTTCACAATATTTTCCAGAGTCATTCTATTTCACAACTGTATCAAGTGTCTATCAATTTCAAGTTCCTCATTTCACATGTCAGACCACCACTGACTCAGCACACAAGACACTTGACACTACTTTCGGAAGACTCATGCATTGATTAGACTCAGAGATTTGTACCTGTCATACCATACCACTGTGAAATCCACACAGGGTCGCTGTGAATCCACACAGCATGCGCATATATAATCTCAATGTCAATAGTTCTCCCGGTATGACAGGGTTAATCCATAGAACAGGCGGAGCTCGTTCTTTTTCACACGAGACGCCCATTCATATGAACCTCCTTCGACTCTCACCAACTGAGTAACTTCCTCTATGTGATTCCATTATCTCAGCAGAGTCAGGATATCCCCTTAGGAATCACCGATCAATGCACATCCTACACGATCTTACACGGTATTTTCTTTCCTGAAAATACTATGCCTCGATCCACATTCACAACATTCAACACATCATACCACTCTCAACTAGATGATTCAATCACCGCAATAGTCATTTCAAAGGTTCATGTTTTCGAATATGTCATTTGAATCTCAAACAGTTTTCAAAGCAACACCAAAGACAGAGAGTTCGCAAACAACGCCAAAACCGGCGATCTAGTTCAAAAACAAGGTATTTCGAAGACTGTATATAAAACCGGCGACCACGTCGCCCAAGCACATAAAACAGAGTATTTCACGAAGATGAAAACGAAAACGGCGACTACGTCGCCCTTACTTCAGAAATAGCTAAACTATGGCTTGTATTTAAAATGAAGGCTAGCTTCCCTTACCTGGACTTGCGCAAACACGTAGAGTTCCGAAACCCAACGAAGCTTGAAGAACGCCTTGGCTCTGTTTTTGCGTCTGGTTGAAGGACTTGCAGAGAACTGCCCAGGTGCTCTAATGGTGGCTGTCGCTCGTCGTACTCTCGTGTGAAGGTGCTAGAATCGCAGCGCGAAGGAGACAACTGGAGGAGAAGGGAGGTAACTCACTCTTTCTCTCTTTGAAGGCTGCAACGTTTCTTTCTCTCAGCAGTGGGTTTCTGCATCTTAAACCAACTTATCCACCAAAAGCAGCTGCCACCTCCCACTCTGCAGAGAAGTCTGAGTGTACGTTTCCCTGAACAGTACGACTACAGTTGTCTCTTGCGCAGGCCAACCACTCCCTGAACAGTACTACTAAGCGTGCCTCTGCGCAGGCTAACACTCTGAGGTCACTATTCTGAACCACCCTTTTTGTCTACGTGGCGCGCGTGCAGGACGTTCCATGCTGGAAGTCTGGGTCCCACCTTCTCTGTGTGTAACTCGACGTCGCGCGATGACCTTTCACCGATGACCACAGGCGCGAAGTCTATCCACCGATGACCTCTCCCGCGAAGGCTATCCACCGATGACCTCTCGTGCGAAGGCCATCCACCGATGACCTATCGCGCGAAGGCTATCCACCGATGACCTCTCGCGCGAAGACAATCCACCGATTACCTCTCGCGCGAAGACTATCCACTGAGGACCTCTCGCGCGAAGACAATCCACCGATGACCTCTCCCTGGCGAACGACCGATGTCTCCCCCTGGCAAAGCCCGCATGCCTCTCGCGCCCTGGCAATGCCCGCATGCCTCGCGCCCTGGCGATGCCCGCATGCCTCTCGCGCCCTGGCAATGCCCGCATGCCTCTCGCCCGCGCGATGCCTGCATGCCTCGCGCCCTGGCGACGTCCACATGCCTCGCGCCCGCGCGATGCCTGCATGCCTCGCGCCCTAGCGCTCATGTGTAGCAGGCGACCGGCGATCATGTACTACTAGGCGATCTCATAGTCTTCCAAACTACACTTTCCTTCCTTTTCATTTTAAATAAAGACATACTTAGAATTCATTTAAAATATATCTCTTTTATTCCAATTTAATTTTACAGGTCCTTACAGGTTGTTTACTACAACCGCATTTGTAAATCATTCCCTTGATTTACAAATGCGGTTAAGGTAAACAACCGCATCTGTAAATCATTGCCTTGATTTACAAATGCGGTTAAGGTAAACAACCGCATTTGTAAATCATTGCCATTCATGAAACCTGGCACACCTCTGGAGCATTTACAGAGGCGGTTACGGGAAACAACCGCATTTGTAAATAGTATTTACAGATGCGGTTGTTTAACCGCATTTGTAAATCTCTTATTTACAAATGCGTGTTGATCAAATGCGGTTGTTTAGCCGCATTTGTAAAATGAAAATAACCGCATTTGTTTTACGTTTCTGCACCAGTGTTGGCTGTTCTCGATGCATCCAACTCGGTTTTGAACTGGTCCTATCTTTGGGCTTGCACAGCTCTGGATGCCACCATTGTCTCCTAAAGAGCTGTGATGGTCTCCATGAGCTTCTGGATCATGCGGGCATCTCCTCCTCCAGATGCTGCTGGACCTTGCCTCGTGTTCCTTATGATTCCTGGTAGCTTTCAATTACGATTGTGGATGGTACCTAGTTTTAACAGGCCCCACGTGGGCGCCAAATGTTCTTGTCGGTTAACTTGGCTGCCGGTTGACTCTGACAACAAGTTCTGGCTGTGTCTGCCTCTCGATGAAATCTATGCCTTCCTTAGTTGTTTGGATGTTGTTCCTATTGAGATAAAGGGCGCCCTTATAGCCGGCCACACTTCGATGATCAAGTCAGCAAGAGTTTATCAAAGAATAAGAAGCAAATAACTTCAGTATTCAAAATGCTTATTTAGAATTGCGTACCTTCACCTGGGACCTTAAGCCCCTTTTATAGTATCATTAGGTCACCACTGGTAACCACCTTCCCTCTCGAGAATCTTATCTCTAGCGAGAATATATTCAATAACGAGTGTTCTGTTACAATGTGCGTAATCTTAACACCACAACTGCATAGAATTCTATCTCCTTGGAGTGCCACAAACCTTAACAGAATAACCACCTGGGCACCAACAAAGGCAACCACTTCTGGGGTCCAATCTGTTTTCAAGTACTTTTACATGCCTTTTCATATCACTGTACCATGCATGTGCCGCTACGTATCCTGCATGTGTCCTCATGTAACATGCCAACTATTCTATCAAACCCTAGCGCACTTTGGGCTTGGGCTGACAGAGACTGTATTACTCATTGTAGACCCAAATGTACTAAGTGGGCCCTACGTCCATTAATGTATGCTTTACTGACCTACTAGGCCTTATACACGAATAATTATACCAAATGCATGAATGTGGGTTATTATGCAAATACTTGAGTCCAGATGCGTGGCCCATCATCCTGGCCTAATAGCCGAGTTGAGATACTTGATGCAAGTGCCGATGTCTGAGGTTCTTTCTCTGTGCTCTGGTCCACTACACACGTCAATGACTGATCACCGAGGTCTTCACTGTGAGTTCTGGTCCACTACAATAACATAAGTAATTCAGATCAATCTTGGTCATGTCGGCCGATGACCATGCAAAAGCATTCATGTTCCTAGAAATTACTTTTGCTATCTTTTCCTCCACCTCTTCGGGTAATGCAGCTCCAAGCTTGAACTTCTTCCCGTTGATCTCCATTTCTCTTACCTCCCCATCTGGTCCGGGTCGCCTTTCCCCATGGGGGACAGGATTTATCTCAATGTCAGGCTCCCTACAGGTGGTAGCCACAATATACGTGCCCCTTCTGTTTCTCAAGCTATTTTCATAGCACTTCCAAGCTATCTTCTGGTCTACTTTCATAGTGATGACTTTCCTTTCTGGAAATGGTAGTTTTACTTTCATATGATAGGATGAGGGCACCGCTTTCAACCTTTTTAGAGATGGACGCCCCAAAAGAAGGTTATATGAAGAGGATGCATTAACTACCATGTACCTTACCACAATGGTCGTGGCTGCATGCTCATCCAAAAAGGTTGTCCGGAGGTCGGCGTACCCTTGGACTTCCACTTGATCCCCCGTGAACCCCATTAGGCAACTCTCATAAGGTCGTAGCTAGTCCAATGGGACTTGTAATCCCAAAAATGTCTCCTAGTACATCACATCAACCGAGCTCCTCTGATCCACAAGGACTCTAAGAGTAGTTCGGCCCATGATGATGACCAACATGACTATAGTATTGTCCTCAAGGGGGAACAAGTCCTCAGAGTTCAAGGTTGCAAAACATAGAGAGGGGACCGTGCTTGACTTGGGCTTCCTGGTCTTCAGGGCCATTACAACTCGGTTGTAACGTTTTCGGCTAGATGTTGAGGTTCCCCCTCCATAGAATCCTCAGCAATGGTGTTGAAATCTCCCAGGATCGGTGTCTCGTGGGTTTTTACCTCCACCGCGTCTCACCTATTTTCTTTTTCCATCTTGTCATCGATATATCTAGTCAGATACCCTTTACTTACCAACTTCGTTAGTTGGTAGGACAATGTGAGGCACTTCTTGGTATCATGCCCTCTGGCTCGATGGAATTCGCACTAGTCGTCTCTTCGCCACTCAATACTTGGTCTGTCCTCTTTGGAAAGCGCAATATTTTCGCCACACTTTCTTTGGTGATGAATGATTTATATGAAACTCGAAATCTCAGCTTGGGCATCTCTTCCTCCATTCCCACTTTTGTGCCGCCTATTTTCGCTACGTCAAGGACGTATCTCTGGTTGGAGCGCCAACTCATGGATGAATTGGTATTCCTTGGGCGATGATCTTGCCCACTCTCCTTGTACCTTCCTTGCTTGGGTAATGAGTTGCTATTTTTCACGATTATGGCCTCCTCTGCATCTATGTGGGCGGCTGCTCATTCCCTGACCTTGGCCATGGATTTGGCCCAATTTCGAATGAGGGAGTCACTAAAAGGGCTTGCCCACATGCCTTTTACAAAAGCAGCAACAACCATCTCCTCGTTTGGTATTGGGAGTCAAACTGAGAAAATGCAATAACGATTTAGATAGTCTTTCAAAGATTCTCCCTCCCTCTGTCTGATATTAAATAGGTTAGAAAGTCGAGAAGGGTCGACTTTGTTGGCTGAGAACTATTCGTTGATGATTTGTGAGAACTGTTGAAACGATGCTATATGTCCATCAGGGATGTTGTTAAACCAATGAAGGGTCGTTCCCATGAACCTTCCCATGAGCATCTTACAACGAAGAGCATTTGAACCGCCTAAGATGATCATCTGGGCTCTAAACGCCTCTCAGGATCCTCCACCCCTGAAAAAGGAGTTATCTTTATGGTGAGAAACTATGGCGAAATGGGCTCATCCATGATTTGCCAAGAGAAAGGCTGAGGGTCATCCCTTGAGGATGGATCCGAAGAGCAAAGTCGGACGATTCGCCATTGCGGCCTGTGCATGGTCCTCTACAGTTCTTCATTAGCATTTTGTAGCTCCTTGTTTATCCGTGGTTTCTTTCATCATCTTACAAGAAGTTTCTACTTTCCTTAGGAGGTGCTCTTGGTGGGCTCAGTCTTCATCTCTCTGCCACTCTTGTTTAGCTTGAGCTTCGTCCCTCAGTTGTGCCTGCTTGACTCGTGCCTCTTCTCTGAACCTCCTCCTAGAGACCCTCTTGCTTAGTTCAAGCTTCTTTCTGGAGGCAATCTTGCTCTTATTCTCTCCATAATTTATTGCAACATGGGGGCCTCGTGTTTCTCATCTCGTGCGCTAGTGTTGATGATCTCGTGTTGGTAGCTAGTGGGATCAGTTTTACCTACCCCACGATGGGCGCCAAATGTTCTTACCAACTGACCTGGGTCAGGCACTGGTGGTGGATGCTACCTTACTCTGTCTTTGTCGCAATTATGGCTTCGAGATTCTTGAAGTTCTCCAATGGGGGGTGTTCCACCTGTAGATAAGACTCAGACGATCAAGTCAGTGAGAACACTTAAGTATTAGTATGTAGTGTATATAGTGTAGGATCAACTTACATGGTGGCTAGGGTCTCAAGGCCCTTTTATAGCAATCGTCAAGAATTGATAATTGCATAATTAATCTGTTAATATTTCCCCCCATATTTTGGGGTTATATCTTTGCAGAGTATCGTCTCTGACTGGGTTTTTTTTCTGTTTCAAACAACTAACTAAATTAGTTATAATATACATTTACTGTTTGGGTCGTGTTAATTTTACCAAAGATGAATGTACGTTTGGAGATATTGGGCCTTTTCATATTTAGGCTGATATATGGAGTTATTATGTGCTCCACATGTACCGATCTGGCTAATGGGCCAAAGACTCAAATTTTCGGACTATGGGCCGAGTGTGCCATCATCAGGCCATGGGCCGAGCATGCTAAATGATATATTATTAAAGTTGATCCGGTCTGTCATCAGTAGTCGATGACATCAGCATCAGTTGACCATGTGGACCATTGGGTAACACGTGGTAGAGGATAGCAGGCGAATCAGGGAGGCGATCACTCAGAATGGTAATCGCCTGTCACTTGTGATGATGAGTAATCGCCTATCGCCTTGAGGATGAGTAATCGCCTATCGCCTGTGAGGATGAGTAATCGCCTACCGCCTTGAGGATGAGTAATCGCTCATCGCCGGTATGGATCAGTACTCGCCTAAGATTACACATGATCGCCGTGTGTGAAGCTTAGGAGATCAGGTGGTCAGCAAGTCGCCGAAAGAGCACATCGCCGGGTGTTTGAGAAGACTTGGTTGCGCCCAGAGTAGCCTATGTACTAGGCTACTCCCTGTGTGGATAACTTAGACGCAGGGGCACAGTGGAAGTAACGTTTCAGCTGCAGATACTCCAGATGGTGACACGTGTATGACCAGATGTTATCCACGTGTCAAGAGGAATAATCGTCAGGAGAGAGAAAGACTCAGGTATATATACTAACTCTTAACGAAATTGAGAGAGGTTTTTACAGATTCTTACAGCTTACACATTTTAGAGTTTACAGTTACACACGAGTCTCACAGAGAGATTCAGATATAGTTTTGGTGTTCCTGTTGCCTGACTTGAGCGTCGGAGCTACAACGGCCGCCAGAGGCGCCGTCTGTGTGTTTTGCAGGCAGCGTTTGGAGTTCCGGTGGTGGTTCTTGGAGCGTTCCTGCAGAACAGAGGGCTAGACGAAGGAGTGACAAGGCAATCCTCCACGTTCGAGTCAAGCGGCAGGATCAAAAGTAAAAAAAGTTATAAATAGAAAATTCAATTATTTAGCATTTATTTTAAAAGAACCATCATCCCTCTAAAACTTCTCTCTTCCTCTCTCTTTGCCATTAGACTTGTTCTTGCCGGTTGACTCTCCTGTCGGTTGACTCTACGACAATCTTGCACCCTCTTCTTCTTTCTCAGGTTGCTGCTTCACTGGATCAAAACACTCCGTACCTGCAAAGACAAGGGGGCGCCCTAGAGGCCGTTTGCACTCTGACACTTAAGTTAATACTGGGGCTAAGAAACAGTGTGTATGTGTGTAACAGTTCTAGTCTCAAGAGCTGCGTACCTTTTTAGGGTTTCTTACTGTTGTTTATGTAGTCTAGGGTTTCTCCTGTCTCTGTTACCTGCATTTAGGGTTTCTGGAGGAATGCCCTTGCACCGCTATTACCCAGTCTCAGTGTAATCTAACGCGTAGGACTTCCTTTGCTAGATTGCAACCTCTTACTGTATGGCCACCTGGTACCAACTTGTGCACCTAATCTCTAGGGTCATCCATTCTGGGAGTGTCCTTAACTGTTCACGTGCCATGCATGCAGACTGCCTCTAGGAAACCCTAACCCTAACGGGCCTTAAAGTTCCCAAGGCCCTTTGCTGGTGCTGCGCCCAAGTGCGCTATTCACACCACACGCGCGATCACCTTGTGACTCAGGCTTTCCCCTAACTCTGGGCATTTCACTGATAACTGGTGTGTTTCTTGGGGTCCACCTCTCGTGGCCCAGTCTAGCTATTTGAACTGCTGATGCCCGATGTCACATCGGCTTCATTTTGTTGCCGAGTACACATCGGCATACCCTGATGATCGATTTCTGACCACTAATCGGCACGCTGGCTTATGCCACTTGAAGGACATTGTCTCACGCCACTTGTGGGACCCAGCTTACATGGCCCACTACTGCTAGCGGTCGTCGATGTTCGAGGACTGGTCGGTACACAAGCCCCTCAGTCTCAAGTTGTTAACTTGTTCAGCAAAGAGACTAAGTCGTCACCCTCAGCGACCTACGTGGCACTGGGTGAAAGGACGTGAACAGTGCACCGAAATGACATCTTACCATACTTTTTTAATCTGCGTACACGTGGCCTGATCAACGGCTAGGGCTTATTGCCGCTTGCGCTACCTTGGCCCACGTTAAACCCTTTCAAAACCCCGCGCTCCCTCACTGTTTCGTCACTTTTGCTTAAGCTTTCCTTCAATCATCTTCTTCTCCTAAACGCTCCTGCTTCAACTTCAACCTTCACGACTTTTCACGTTCAACTCGTCCAAAGGTATGATTTTTATTCCTTGGGTTGTCTTTATTTCATGATTTTTCCATTCATAACATGCGATAACTGCTCTAGCTCTGTTTATAATTTCTGCACCTTAGAGTTTCTGTTATTTCTGTTCTTCATCTTTGAGTCTCTGTTCTTCTGCTTCATTGAGCCACACCATCAGTTTTTCTAAACCCTTGTTTTCCTTCCTTTTGCCTCTCCTTTTTTAGCTTTGTTCGAGATGGCAAGAACCAAAACCACTCCCAACCCTCCTCCCTTAGTTGACTACAAAGCCTTCTACCCCTGGGCCTCTGATGAGCTTCTTGCTGAAACCTCTCGACTCACGTCCAGTGGGGACGTGACCCAGCACAAGGAGGATGAGGCCGCTTGCATGACCCGTGTGTTTGGAAGGGAGTGCGACACATTTGTCTCGGTTCGACCTTGCATAGAGGGTGAACCTGTATGTGCCGACAGTTGTTCCAACGACGGGGAGCCCTTTTTCTTCCTCTACGCCACCATTTTCAAGTGGGTCAAGCTTCGCTTATCCCTCACTGGGTTCGAAAGGGCCCTCCTTACAGAGCTCAATGTGGCCCCTGCCGAGCTGCATTGCAATAGTTGAGCCTTTGTGAGGGCCTTGGCCATTTTCTGTAACCACTTAGGGCACCCTCCTTCCGTGGACGTCTTCCTCCACTTCTTCAAAGTGAAAAGCCCTGGGAAGAGGCTTTGGGTAAGCCTCAATGGGGTGGTGGGGAGAGTACTCCTGACTCTCTTCCAACAATCCTACAAGGGCTTCAAAAGAAAGTTCTTTAGGGTGTGTTGCAGCTCCTACGACCCCACTCTGCTTGATGGGTTTCCCTTGTATTGGTTTGAAAAGCTAACATTCAAGAAACCCAAGGGTCTCGAGGAGCTGGCCCCACTCGATTGTGAACTGTTCCAGCTTCTATCAAGCTTGGGTGTGGTGTTTAACACTACCCAGCACATCAAGCATGAGTACAACGCCGAGTCCCTCAAGGGCTATATTGGTACCTGTCCCTCTATCTTTTAACTGATTTTGCCTGTATTTGATGCTGCTGTGTATTGTTGTTGTGTATTGCTATTGAATTGTCTTTTTATGTTTATTGCTCTTGTGCAGATATGGCGCTCGATGCAGAAAAGAAGAAAAGATTGGCTGAGTTAGTTGCCTGCCATTGAGCGGCAACTGCTAGTCCAAGCAGCTCAACCCCCGCTGGTCCCCTGGCTCTTGTTCAGGAATCGTCCAACTCAGCCCCTGCTAATAAAGGGGTGGTCATGGTTGACTCTGAGGACGAGGACATAGAGGACGGTCTCATCTTCAAGAGGCCTAGATTGGGGGTCGCAGCCACCTCCCTTTCGGCTACAAAGGACCAGCCTTCATCCTTCATGGACATCCCCCCAGTGCTTCTTCTCCTCGCGGACATCCTGCGTTAGAAGACGGTGGGGAGAGCATCCCCGAGGGTTGTGTGCCTCCTTCCCCAGAACTTCCCTCCATACTCCAACAGGCCCTCAAGTGCCTTCAGAACAATGAGGCAATGGAGGCCTTGGATGGGGACTCACTGAGGGATCGTATGGGATGAGGTCTTGGTGAGTTCCTTGCCACCTCCAGCGCCTTGGTCAGCCAGGCAGAGGCGAGGATGAAAGAGGAACTTGCCCGGGTGAGCCTGTCTGAGGCAAGGTTGAAGGAGGAGCTTGCTCTCCAGGTCCAAGTATCTGCCAAGCGTGAGGCTGCTATGAACCAAGAGCTTAGCAGCCTCCGCCAATCTAAGAGAGAGACCGAGAAGCTCCTCTTTGACAAAGGTCAGGAGGCCCTCCATCTTGAAGCCAAGATCCTCCCCCTCTGTAACAAAGTGATTGATTTGAAGGAGCAGCTGGAGGGAGCATAAGGTAAGGTGGCCAGGCTAGAGGAAAGGGCCACCAATCAAGAGGTCCAGCTAGGCAGGCTGGAGAGAGAACTCGCCCAACAAGTTGAACTGCTCAAGAAGACCGAGGTTGAGCTGACTAAAGACGCTGCAGAAGCCTTTGGAGCAGGGTTTGATGAGGCCCTTGCTCAGGTTGCCTGCGCGCATCCTGAGATGGACCTCTCTCCCTTCTTTATGTTGATGTAGGTTGTCGACGGGCAACTCACTCCTAGGGCTTAGGTCTCTTGATATGTAATGGTTGGACCATTGAACTTTTTGTAATCACTGCCTTCATTTATAACATTGGGCTTGACTTGTAAATCATTTGTTGCTTTATGTTGTGCCTTTTTCTCATGTTCTTTATGTCTTTAACTTGATCTCCACTTGATCGCCTTAGGAATCATCACCTTAGGAATCTTTGCTAACAACGTCTTCGCACTAAGTTCTCCCCTTAGGTAGCACGCTTCATCCTGCCAAATTCCAATAGGAAACCATGCTAACTTTAGATGACTCTTTCTTGTCTCGTCATAAGAAAGATCCTCCTGCTGGAGGCATACTCCATTGTTTTGTTGATCGCTCCCTATTTAGGCAAAGCCTTAGGCAAGGACCTTCGAACTGTACAAATCGTCCTTAGCATTCTCACTCAAAGGGAGAGGTGTTCTCTGCGAACCTTCCTTACCCGATCTCGAGACCTCTAATGCACGGATTTGCTTTTAACTAACTTCTCCTTGCTCTAGGCAAAGAAGGATTTTACTGGTGAGCTATACCATTCCACCTTGGTATTTTCACTCAAAAGGGGGAGGTGTTCTCTGTGAACCTTCCTTTCTCGCTTTCGAGACCTCTAACCCAAAGGAACAACTCTTAATTGACCTCTCATCGCCCAAAGGCAAGGGAGGATTTAACCTGTGCGAATCTTTCTTGGCATTTTCACTCAAAGGGGAGGTGTTCTCTGTGAACCTTCCTTTCCCACTTTCAAGACTTCTAGCCCAAACAGATGGTTCTTAACTGACCTCTCATCGCCTAAGGGCAAGGGAGGATTTAACTGGTGAACCATACTGTTCAATCTTGACGTTTTCACTCGAGGGGGAGGTGTTCTCTGCAAACCTTCCTCCCCACTCTCGAGACTTTTAACCCCCAGGTGAATGGTTCTTAACTACATTGCACAAAACATTCAAAAAATATACTTTAATCAAAAATTTTATTGGGTGACCTCATTAAAAACCCTTATAAGGGAAAAAGGAGTGTCCTCTAGAAACTGTGTACAATGTTACAATTTAGCTGAAATAAAACTTCAGGTGAGTCGCATTCCATCTATGAGGAATCGGCCCACCTTCTAAAGTTTCAAGCCTGTATGCCCCGTCCCCAAGGGCCTCTGTCACTCTTAAAGGACCAGTCCACTTGGGAAACAACTTGTTCTCTAGCTGATACGGATGAGCTTTCCGCATCACTAGGTCGGCGACCTGGAATTGCTGAGGTCTCAGCTTGGAACTATGCCTGTGCTCCACCCTTCTTTTTAATGCTTCAGCTTTGATTCCCGCTTCCTCCCTCACTTCATCTAGTAGGTCCAGGTTCACCTTTCTCTCTTCGTTGGATTCTTCAGCTACGAAGTTCTGAAAATGTGGCGAGTTCTCCTGAATCTCCACAGGGATCATTGCGTCTGAACCATACACCAAGCTGAAGGGTGTTTCCTTGGTAGTGGACTGGGGAGTCGTGTGGTATGCCCACACAATTCTGGGGACTTCGTCTACCCAAGTCCCTTTGGCCTTCTCCAGCCTTCTCTTCAGCCCTCTCAGTAGGACTCGGTTGACTGACTTGACCTGCCCATTAGTCTAGGGGTGCTCGACTGACGCGAACACGTGCTTTATCCCAAGCTCCGTACACAGCTTGCCCAACTATTGGCTTACGAACTGAGAGCCATTGTCAGACACCAATCGCTTTGGTACTCCAAAGCAGCACACTATGTTCTTCCATACGAAGTGTTGGATCTCTTGGGCTATGATTTGTGTTACTGGCTCCGCCTCTATCCACTTCGTGAAATACTCTATGGCCACCACGAGGTACTTCATCTGCCGCACAGCCAAGGGAAAAGGCCCCAAAATGTCGATTCCCCAGGTGTGGAACGATCAAGGGCTATAGATCAACCTGAGCTCTTCTGGTGGCGCCTTGTACAAGTCAGCGTATTAACACTGCTTGCACTGCTGTGTGTACTTCGTGCAATCTTCCCTCATGGTTGGCCAATAGTATCCTACGTGAATGGCCTTTGATGCAAGAGCTCAACCACCAATATGACTCCCGCATATCCCCTCGTGGAGCTCTGCCATTATTCGTGTGCACTGCTCGCCATGCACACACACTAAGATGGGGTGGGTAAACCCGTGTTTGTACAATTCTCCATCAATGAATGTGTATTTGGTCGAGTTCTTCTTTATTTTCCTAGCCTCTGTGGGTTCTAGCGGGAGCATCCCATCGACCAGGTAGCGCTTGTAGGGTGTCATCCAGGTTTCTCCTCTCACAATCAGGCACACCTACAATGACTCTTCCCCTGGTGTTGGATACACGCATATTCTGGGCGTCTTCAGTGTCTCCTGAGTCAATGACCGATGCTCCTCTTCCTCCCATCTGATATGCTAATCTGATGGACCCCTACCAAATTGTCTGTAGTGTAGGTGCTGTAAGGACCTGAGATTTATTGAAATGAATGAGTATGTTTTAAGTAAATTCTATGTATGTTTTATCTAAGTTAAAAAGGAAGGAAAGTGTAGTCTAGGAAAAACGATAAGAGTTTCTTGTTTATACATCATCGCCGGTCGCCTAGACCACACGTCATCGCCTGGGCGCGAGGCATGCAGGCGTCATCAGAGAAGAGAGACATCGGTCGCTCGCGCGAGAGGTCATCAGCGGGTTGTCATCGCGCGATAGCTCATCAGCGGGTTGTCATCGCGCGATAGCTCATCAGCGGGTGTCATCGCGCGATAGCTCATCAGCGGGTGTCATCGCGCGATAGCTCATCAGCGGGTTGTCATCGCGCGATAGCTCATCAGCGGGTTGTCATCGCGCGATAGCTCATCAGCGGGTGTCATCGCGCGATAGCTCATCAGCGGGTGTCATCGCGCGATAGCTCATCAGCGGGTGTCATCGCGCGATAGCTCATCAGCGGGTTGTCATCGCGCGATAGCTCATCAGCGGGTTGTCATCGCGCGATAGCTCATCGGCGGGTTGTCATCGCGCGATAGCTCATCAGCGGGTTGTCATCGCGCGAGAGGTCCTCAGGGGTTGTCTTCGCGAGAGAGGCATCGGTGGAGGGTCTTCGCGCTGGTAGCCATCGGCGAAAGGTCATCGCGCGGCGCTTGGTTAAACACCGAGAACGTAGGACCCAGACTCCCAGCAAGAGACGTTCTACACGTGCGCCACGTAGACGAAAGGTGGTTCAGAATAGTGACCTCAGAGCGTAGCCTGCGCAGAGGCACGCTTAGTAGGACTGTTCAGGGAGTGGTAGGTCTGCGCAGGAGGCAGCTATAGTAGTACTGATTAGTGCGGCGCAACTTCCCTGCAGAGTGGGCGGTGTCAGCTGCTTTTGGGGGAGGGATAAGTTGGTTTAAGTTACAGAAAACCCACAGCTGAGAGAAGAAAAGAAAACGTTGTTGTATTCGAAGAGAGAAAGAGTGAGTTCCCTCCTCCGCGTGCGATTTCAGCCTCTCCACACAAGAGTACGACGAAGCAACGCCATTGGAACACCTGGGAAAGTCTCTGCAACTCCTTCAAACCAGACTCAAGAACAGAGCCAAGGCGTTCATCAAGCTCTGTTGGATTTAGAAGCTCCTAGTGGATTGCGCAAGTCCAGGTAAGGGAAGCTAGACCTCTTTTCCATACAAGCCTTAGCGTAGTCTTTTCTGAAGTGAGGGCGACGTGGTCGCCATTTTCGTTTTATCTGTGTGAAATGCTCTGTTTGTATGCTTGGGCGACGTGGTCGCCGGTTTTGATAAACAGTCTTCGAAACGCCATGTTTACTAACCAGGTCGCCGGTTTTGGCGTTGTTTTGCAAAATCCTTGTGTTTGATGCTGTTTTGAGAACTGCTTGAGGTTTACATGAGATATTCGAAAATATGAATCCTTTGGAATGGCTATTGCTGTGATTGAAATCATTTCTTTGAGTATGGTATGATGTGTTTGAATGTTGTGAATGTGGGGTCGAGGCATAGTATTTTCAGGAAAGGAAATACCGTGTAAGACCATGTTAGATGTGCATTGATCGGTGATTATGAACGAGATATCCTGACTCTGCTGATAATGGAATCACATAGAGGAAGTTACTCAGTTGGGAGAGTCGAAGGAGGTTCACCTGTATGGGTGGGTTGTTTGAAAGAGAACATACCGACCTGTTTTGCGTGGATTTACCTTGTCATACTGTATGGTGATGTGTTGAGATTCATCATATGCCTGTGAATGTGTGAGATTTCACGGCGACCCTGTGGATGTGCGAGATTCCACAGTGGGCAGTGTGACAGGTGCACATCTCCGAGTCTAATCAATGCATGAGTCAATCCGGAAGTAGTGTCAAGTGTCTTGTGTGGTGAGTCAGTGGAAAGTCTGACATGTGAAATGGTGAAATGAGAAACTGGAATACTGATAGACACTTGATGCTGTGGTGTGAAATGGAATGACTATGGGAAATGTTGTGAATTTGTGAATTTGGGCGATTAGTTGAATGCTATGAGTAGCTCTACGTTTACTTGGATAGTTTGGAAACTTGGTTTACTTGGGTTTTTCATATGCATGATTTAAACTCCTTTCATATTATCTAGCTTACCCTTTTATCTGTCATTTTGGTTGCCTTCTCAAAACTGTGATGATCGTGTAATTGTTACGCGGGAGCAGAAGACCTTCCAGGAAGAAGAGCTCCCTAAAGGGGTGGTCGCCGAGGGCAGAGATCGCCCATTTCCACCTCTCGGTGGAGATCGCCGGTTCTTGTGTCCTGGTAGGAGATCGCCAGTTTGAAGTCTTCTGTGTGGGATCGCCGTTTTAAATGTTGGAGATCGCCGTTCCTTTTAGACCGCCGGTTTTACTGCATTTCCTTTAATTTTGTTAAACATTGCAAACATTTGATTTGGTTATGTATTAAACTCCCTAAGAGGAGTAACTTCACTTCTGGTATATATATATACATATGATTTTGCACTCTTCAATATTATTTGATTACACTTAATTTCAATTATACATGTATGCATGTATTATTTTGGTGGGATGTTACATTAATGGTATCAGAGCAGTTCGCCTTAGGATGACCTGAGGGCTGTGGATCCATTGTGTTTCTTCTGCTCATAAAACTTATTTGAATTTTAAATAACCACTATAGTGGGAGGTTTTCAAACGTTTTTGTGTTGAAATTTTGTATGTGCCTTAGTGAATGTGTGCCTAACTGAAGATCTTAGCATTGAGAATGAGAAGGTCTTGATACAGTGGTGAGGGTGCACACTCATAACTGGATCAAGATAATTCTTAGTCTTAATTCCAAAGGTTTGATGTTTAGCCTACATTGAATCCTGATGTGATTATTGAGTGTTCTTGAATTTGACTGAGGTGGTAGTTTGGATTGATGCGTGCCCACCAGTAGCTGTTCTGGTGTTTTGTTTGAAATTATAAGTGTTGTGATTCTGTTGATGAACTCAAATTCTTAATGACTTTGAGATGCTGACCTGTGTAAGGTCTAGCAGTTACCCCCCTTGAATGAATTGATTCTTATCGGTTTCATTCTTATAGTTGTAGGGATTATAGAAGCCTATAGATTCAGAATTCAGAGCGAAGAAGATGGCACGTAGACCTGCTACCCCACCCCAACCTTCCTCAGAAATGAGTCAAATCGCCAAGGCCATTGAGATGATGGCGACTGCCATTCAGCAGCAGAACGCCGCAATGGCCCAGAACCATCAAGCCACAATGCAGCACTGGGAAACTGCCCGATCTGCTGAGACAAACTCCCACGTTGGTCAGCCCCAGGAACAGATGGGATTAGCTGAGTTCATGAGGCACAACCCACCTAAGTTCAGTGGGAACGCTACCCCTGACCAGGCAGATCAGTGGGTCAGGGAGTTGGAGAAAATCTTTAGGGCGACCTCCTGCCTTGAAGAGAAGAAGCTGCTGTTCGCCACTTATCTGCTATCAGGAGAAGCAGAGTTCTGGTGGATGGGAGCTCAGCAAATGATGGAGGCACGGGAGGATGTTCTGGATTGGGAGAGCTTCAGGGTGAAGTTCTTAGAGAAGTACTTCCCAGACAGCGCCAAGTTTGCAAGAGAGGCTGAGTTCCTGAAGTTGGAGCAGGGGGACATGACTATAAACGCATATGCTGCCCGTTTTGAGTACCTCGCCCGGTTTTATACCCAGGCGACCTCCGAGGCCTGGAGGTGTAGGAAGTTCGAGGAAGGACTGAAGCATGGGCTGAAGAAGACCATAGCCCCGATGTGCATCAGGGAGTTCCACGCCTTAGTGGAGAAGGCAAAGATGGTGGAGACCCTGGAAAAGGGTGAGTCTAGGGTGATCAGGTCACACCCAGGAGGTCCTTCCAGTGGGAGAGCTAAGGCACAGCACCCACAAAGCAAGCCATATGCTAGGCCTTCACCACATCGGGTGGGAACAGCTTCATCCCGGTTCCAACAGCAACAACCTGGGAAACTTAAATGTTTCCATTGCGGTGGACCCCATACAGCCAGCGTGTGCCCCAAGAGGGATCCAGAGAGGAGATGTTTTGTCTGCCAAAAGACGGGGCATTTTGCTAGAGAATGCCCTAACCAGAATAGGGCGACCCAGCCCAGTGGCTCTCAGCAGACGAGGAACGAGGGCAGCAGACCTCAGGCAGCAGGGAGGGTGTTCGCCATGTCTGGAGCAGAGGCAACTCAGTCAGGTAACCTCATCCAAGGTGTTTGTTTTATTGCTGGTAGAGGTGTAAGGGCTTTGTTTGATTCTGGAGCGACACACTCCTTTGTGTCAAGCCTGTGTGTAGCTGAGTTGGGTCTCCTAGTGAAGGAGTTACCTTTTGAGCTGTTGGTCTCTACACCTGCGTCAGGACAGGTGTCGACCTCTACAGTGTGCCCTGAATGTCCAGTGATTGTAGAAGGACGTAGATTCAAGGTGAACTTGATCTGCCTACCTCTTCAGGACCTGGATGTCATCCTAGGAATGGATTGGTTAACTGCCAATCACGTCCTCATAGACTGTGGTAGGCAGAAGGTAGCGTTTCCAGACCCCCATGAAGCGGATGTGTTAACAGTTCAACAAGGGCGATCAGCATTGGAAGAAGGGGCGAGGTGCTTCGTGGTGCTCGCCCGGTTGGAAGTGGAGAATAAAGGGGACGTAAACGAGATCCAAGTGGTGAGAGACTTCACCGATGTGTTCCCAGAGGAGGTGCCTGGATTACCCCCTAAGAGAGAAGTGGAATTCTCTATTGACTTGGTACCTGGAGCTGGACCAGTGTCAATGGCACCTTACAGGATGGCACCAGCCGAGTTGGTGGAGTTAAAGAAGCAATTGGAAGAGTTGCTGGAGAAGCAGTTCATCAGACCCAGCGTATCTCCATGGGGAGCTCCAGTGCTCCTAGTCAAGAAGAAGGATGGAGGGTCTCGGTTGTGCATAGACTACAGGCAATTGAACAAATTGACCATCAAGAACAAGTACCCCCTACCTCGGATTGATGATTTGATGGACCAAATTCATGGGGCCTCGGTGTTCTCCAAGATTGACCTGAGATCGGGGTATCACCAAATCTTGGTAAAAGCTGAAGATGTTCAGAAGACAGCTTTTAGGTCTAGATATGGGCACTACGAGTATGTAGTGATGCCATTTGGAGTCACCAATGCTCCAGCTCTATTCATGGACTATATGAATAGGATCTTTCGCCCTTTCTTGGATAAGTTTGTGGTGGTCTTCATAGATGACATCCTCATTTATTCAAAGACCGAGGAAGAGCATGAGGAACACCTAAGGGCAGTATTGGAAATACTGAGGGAGAAGCAGCTCTATGCCAAGTTCTCCAAGTGTGAGTTCTGGCTAAGGGAAGTCAACTTCTTAGGACACGTGATATCTGCCCAAGGGATCTCGGTAGATCCAGCCAAGGTAGAGGCAGTGCTACAATGGGAACGTCCTAAGACAGTGACTGAGATAAGGAGCTTTGTGGGGTTGGCGGGCTACTATCGGAGGTTTATTGAGGATTTTTCCAAGGTAGTGGCTCCTTTGACACAGCTGACTCGCAAGGACCAACCCTTTGCTTGGACCGACCGATGTGAGCAGAGCTTCAGGGAGCTAAAGGAGAGGTTGACCAGTGCTCCAGTGCTGGTGATCCCCGAGATAGGAAGACCTTTTGACGTCTTCTGTGATGCCTCACATCAAGGCTTGGGATGCGTCTTGATGCAAGAGAAGAGGGTGGTTGCATATGCTTCAAGGCAACTCAAGGTGCATGAGAGAAACTACCCTACTCATGATTTGGAGTTGGCAGCGGTAGTGTTTGCCTTGAAGATCTGGAGGCATTATCTATATGGAGCTCGGTTCCAGGTGTTCAGTGACCACAAGAGCTTGAAGTACCTGTTCGATCAGAGGGAGCTAAACATGAGACAAAGAAGGTGGATGGAATTCCTAAAGGACTACGACTTTCAACTCATGTATCACCCAGGGAAGGCCAATGTAGTGGCAGATGCCTTGAGTAGGAAGTCTATACAAGTCGCCACCATGATGATGGAAGAGCAGAAGCTGATCGAGCAGTTCAGGGACTTAAACCTGGGAGTAGAGTTCCACATGAATCACATTAGTTGTAGTAAGCTGACTATAACTAATGACTTCCTTGTGATGTTGAAGGACAAACAATTGGAGGACCCTAGCCTGAAGCGCACTATGGAGTCACTAGGGACAGATCAGGCGAGAGGCTTTGAGATGGGCGAGGATGGGATCTTGAGGTTTGATGGCAGGATCTGCATACCTACAAATGACGAGTTGAAGGAGATGATCCTAGAGGAAGGCCATAAGAGTCGCCTTAACCTCCACCCAGGCATGAACAAGATGTACCATGACTTGAAGGAGTCATTTTGGTGGTCAGGCATGAAGAGGGACGTCGCCCAGTACGTGGCAACCTGCTTAATGTGTCAAAAGGCGAAGGTGGAACACCAAAGACCTGGCGGGCTGTTGCAGCAACTGGATATCCCTGAGTGGAAATGGGACAGCATCGCCATGGATTTTGTCACCCATTTACCCAGATCAGTAAAGGGTCATGATGCAATCTGGGTCATCATTGATAGACTGACGAAGAGTGCCCACTTCCTCCCAGTAAATATGAAGATGCCCATGGCCAAGTTGGCACAGCTGTACATCAAGGAGGTTGTGAGGTTGCATGGAGTGCCTTCCAGCATCATTTCAGATAGGGATCCCAGGTTCACTTCACGGTTTTGGCAGACCTTGCAAGAGTGTTTGGGAACCAAGTTGAGGATGAGCTCTGCATATCATCCCCAAACAGATGGTCAGTCAGAGAGGACAATCCAATCTTTGGAAGATCTGCTGAGGGCATGCGTTTTAGATCAATTGGGAGGTTGGGAGGAGGTGTTGCCACTAGTGGAGTTCACCTATAACAATAGCTACCACGCCAGCATTGGGATGGCGCCATATGAAGCCCTGTATGGGAGGAAATGCAGAACTCCATTATGTTGGTACCAGGAGGGCGAGGCAGTCTTGGTTGGACCAGAGTTGATTCAGCAGACGACCGAGAAGGTGAAGCTGATACAAAGCAGGATGAAAGCCTCTCAGAGTAGGCAGAAGTCCTATGCAGATCAGAGGAGGAAGCCTTTGGAGTTTGCTGCTGGAGATCACGTGTTCATGAAAGTGACACCAACCAAGGGTGTAGGGCGGGCGATCAGGTCAAAGAAGTTGTCCCCTAAATTCGTGGGACCATATCAGATCTTGAGAAGGATTGGCCCGGTGGCGTATGAAATCGCCCTACCTCCCCATCTGGCAAATCTGCACAATGTGTTTCACGTGTCACAGCTGAGGAAGTACATGGCAGACCCTAGTCATGTGCTGGATATAGACGACGTGCAGATTAGGGATGACTTGTCCTTTGAAGCCAAACCAGTTAGGATTGACGATCGGCAGTGTAAACAGCTCAGGGGCAAGACCATCAACATGGTGAAAGTGGTGTGGGATGAGAAATCGGGGGATTCTACTTGGGAATTAGAAGAACCCATGAGGGAGGCTTATCCATACCTCTTTTCCTTGTAATCCAATTTTCGAGGACGAAAATTTTTGTTGTTGGGGAGAATGTAAGGACCTGAGATTTATTGAAATGAATGAGTATGTTTTAAGTAAATTCTATGTATGTTTTATCTAAGTTAAAAAGGAAGGAAAGTGTAGTCTAGGAAAAACGATAAGAGTTTCTTGTTTATACATCATCGCCGGTCGCCTAGACCACACGTCATCGCCTGGGCGCGAGGCATGCAGGCGTCATCAGAGAAGAGAGACATCGGTCGCTCGCGCGAGAGGTCATCAACGGGTTGTCATCGCGCGATAGCTCATCAGCGGGTTGTCATCGCGCGATAGCTCATCAGCGGGTGTCATCGCGCGATAGCTCATCAGCGGGTGTCATCGCGCGATAGCTCATCAGCGGGTTGTCATCGCGCGATAGCTCATCAGCGGGTTGTCATCGCGCGATAGCTCATCAGCGGGTGTCATCGCGCGATAGCTCATCAGCGGGTGTCATCGCGCGATAGCTCATCAGCGGGTGTCATCGCGCGATAGCTCATCAGCGGGTTGTCATCGCGCGATAGCTCATCAGCGGGTTGTCATCGCGCGATAGCTCATCGGCGGGTTGTCATCGCGCGATAGCTCATCAGCGGGTTGTCATCGCGCGAGAGGTCCTCAGGGGTTGTCTTCGCGAGAGAGGCATCGGTGGAGGGTCTTCGCGCTGGTAGCCATCGGCGAAAGGTCATCGCGCGGCGCTTGGTTAAACACCGAGAACGTAGGACCCAGACTCCCAGCAAGAGACGTTCTACACGTGCGCCACGTAGACGAAAGGTGGTTCAGAATAGTGACCTCAGAGCGTAGCCTGCGCAGAGGCACGCTTAGTAGGACTGTTCAGGGAGTGGTAGGTCTGCGCAGGAGGCAGCTATAGTAGTACTGATTAGTGCGGCGCAACTTCCCTGCAGAGTGGGCGGTGTCAGCTGCTTTTGGGGGAGGGATAAGTTGGTTTAAGTTACAGAAAACCCACAGCTGAGAGAAGAAAAGAAAACGTTGTTGTATTCGAAGAGAGAAAGAGTGAGTTCCCTCCTCCGCGTGCGATTTCAGCCTCTCCACACAAGAGTACGACGAAGCAACGCCATTGGAACACCTGGGAAAGTCTCTGCAACTCCTTCAAACCAGACTCAAGAACAGAGCCAAGGCGTTCATCAAGCTCTGTTGGATTTAGAAGCTCCTAGTGGATTGCGCAAGTCCAGGTAAGGGAAGCTAGACCTCTTTTCCATACAAGCCTTAGCGTAGTCTTTTCTGAAGTGAGGGCGACGTGGTCGCCATTTTCGTTTTATCTGTGTGAAATGCTCTGTTTGTATGCTTGGGCGACGTGGTCGCCGGTTTTGATAAACAGTCTTCGAAACGCCATGTTTACTAACCAGGTCGCCGGTTTTGGCGCTGTTTTGCAAAATCCTTGTGTTTGATGCTGTTTTGAGAACTGCTTGAGGTTTACATGAGATATTCGAAAATATGAATCCTTTGGAATGGCTATTGCTGTGATTGAAATCATTTCTTTGAGTATGGTATGATGTGTTTGAATGTTGTGAATGTGGGGTCGAGGCATAGTATTTTCAGGAAAGGAAATACCGTGTAAGACCATGTTAGATGTGCATTGATCGGTGATTATGAACGAGATATCCTGACTCTGCTGATAATGGAATCACATAGAGGAAGTTACTCAGTTGGGAGAGTCGAAGGAGGTTCACCTGTATGGGTGGGTTGTTTGAAAGAGAACATACCGACCTGTTTTGCGTGGATTTACCTTGTCATACTGTATGGTGATGTGTTGAGATTCATCATATGCCTGTGAATGTGTGAGATTTCACGGCGACCCTGTGGATGTGCGAGATTCCACAGTGGGCAGTGTGACAGGTGCACATCTCCGAGTCTAATCAATGCATGAGTCAATCCGGAAGTAGTGTCAAGTGTCTTGTGTGGTGAGTCAGTGGAAAGTCTGACATGTGAAATGGTGAAATGAGAAACTGGAATACTGATAGACACTTGATGCTGTGGTGTGAAATGGAATGACTATGGGAAATGTTGTGAATTTGTGAATTTGGGCGATTAGTTGAATGCTATGAGTAGCTCTACGTTTACTTGGATAGTTTGGAAACTTGGTTTACTTGGGTTTTTCATATGCATGATTTAAACTCCTTTCATATTATCTAGCTTACCCTTTTATCTGTCATTTTGGTTGCCTTCTCAAAACTGTGATGATCGTGTAATTGTTACGCGGGAGCAGAAGACCTTCCAGGAAGAAGAGCTCCCTAAAGGGGTGGTCGCCGAGGGCAGAGATCGCCCATTTCCACCTCTCGGTGGAGATCGCCGGTTCTTGTGTCCTGGTAGGAGATCGCCAGTTTGAAGTCTTCTGTGTGGGATCGCCGTTTTAAATGTTGGAGATCGCCGTTCCTTTTAGACCGCCGGTTTTACTGCATTTCCTTTAATTTTGTTAAACATTGCAAACATTTGATTTGGTTATGTATTAAACTCCCTAAGAGGAGTAACTTCACTTCTGGTATATATATATACATATGATTTTGCACTCTTCAATATTATTTGATTACACTTAATTTCAATTATACATGTATGCATGTATTATTTTGGTGGGATGTTACAGGTGCGAGGTGTCTTCAGGGTTTCCTGGATGACTGTCCTCTGCCTGCCCCCCTTGCCCGAGGTGGCAAGCTTTGCTGGCAAGTCTGCTCGGGCATTCTGCTCTCTGGGAACATGCACCAACTCAAACGTTGCAAATGACTGCCTCAACGCCTGTACATACTCTAGATAAGAGGCCATCTGAGGGTCTTTGGCCTGATACTCTCCTGTTACTTGGCCCGTGACTAGTAGGGAGTCACTCTTTGCCAGCAAACTTCGCACTCCCATCTCCTTGGCCAACAGTATCCCAGCGATCAGGGCCTCATACTCTGCCTAGTTGTTGTTGGCCTTAAAAGCAAACCAAAGGGCTTGTTCAATCAATAGCCCCTTTGGTCCCACCAAGATGACGCCAGCTCCGCTGCCCTATTGATTAGAGGACCCATCTACTGAGAGCACCCATCGGAAGTCGACTTCTTCATTGTGTGCTTCTGCCGATGAGAGCTTGGCTACAAAATCAGCGTAGACCTGGCCTTTGATAGGGCCTCTAGGTTTGTGCTATATGTCGAACTCTGAGAGCTCTACAGCCCAGCGCACCATTCTTCCCACGACGTTTGGCTTCTGTAAGACCTTGCAAATGGGAAGGTTTGTCATTACTACCACTGTGAAACTCTGGAAGTAGTGACGAAGTCTTCTTGCTGAGAACACCACTGCTAGTGCCGCCCTCTCTAGGGCCTGGTACCTCACCTCAGGCCCCTGTAATACTTTGCTAACAAAGTAGATTGGCTTCTGAACCTGATCCTGTTCCTGTACAAGAACTAAGCTAACCACCCGATCAGTGACTGCAAAGTATAAGCGCAGCGGGGTGCCCAGCTGTGGTTTGCATAACATTGGCGAACTAGCCAGGTACTCCTTCAACTTGAGGAACGCCTCTTCACATTCTGTGGTCCACGAGAACCTTCTGTTCCTCCTCAAGCATTGGAAGTAGGGGTGGCCCTTATCTCCCCCAGCTGATACAAATCTGGACAGAGCGGTCATCCGCCCTGTCAACTGCTGCACCTCCTTTACTGAAGTGGGGCTTCTCATAGCGAGGTTTTCAACGCACTTGTTAGGGTTCGCTTCTATCCCACGCTCGGTGAGCAAGAAACCTAAGAACTTGCCTGTTTCGACCCCAAACACGCACTTCTCCGGGTTCAACTTCAGCCTGTATTTAGCTATTGTTGTAAATAGATCTTCTAGATCAGCCACGTGTTGATCTTTCACCTATGAGGTCACCACCATGTCATCCACGTAGGCTTTTACGTTTTGCCCTATCATGGGTGCAAGTACCCTGTCCATTAGCCTCTAGTAGGTGGCACCTGCGTTCTTCAGCCCAAAGGGCATCACTGTGTAATAGTAGCAAGACAGCCCTGTCATGAATGCCGTCTTGCACTCGTCCATGGGATGCATCTTGATCTGGTTATACCCAGAAAAGGCATCCAGGAAACTGAGCAACTTGCAACCCGAGGCTTTGTCTACCAAAGCATCAATGCTTGGCAAGGGGTAGGAGTCCTTCAGGTGGGCCTTGTTGAGGTCAATGAAGTCTACGCACATTCTCCATTTCCCGTTGGCCTTCTTTACAAGCATCACATTTGCCAACCACTCTGGGTATTGGATTTCCCTGATGTGGCCGGCTCTCAACAACTTCTGTGTCTCCTCCTTAATGACTTGTCGCCTTTCTTCATTGAACTTCCTCCTTCTCTGGCGAATAGGTCTGACCTGGGGGTCCATGGTGAGGCGATGACACAGGAAGTCAAGGTCTATGCCAAGCATGTCTGAGGCAGACCATGCGAAGGCATCCAGGTGTCAAGCGATGACCTCGGTGATTTGGTCCTGTGTCTCCTGGCATAAAGACTTGCCAAGCTTGAACATCTTTCCACCAATCTCCCTCTCCAAGATGTCTTCAGCTGGTTTGGGTCGTCTCTCCCGGGTGACCTCTACTCGGTAACGGTATACACCCCACCTGGTGGTTGAGTGGTAAAGGTGCACACCCCTCTCCTTGTCTTTAGGCTATTCTCATAACACTTTTTTGCCTCTTTTTGGTCTGATTTGATGGTGATCACCGTCCCTTCCATAGAAGGTAGCTTCATCTTCATATGCCTTGTCGACGCCATTGCTCCCAACCTGTTCAGGGCAGGTCTGCCCAAGAGAATGTTGTAAGCAGAGGGAGCATTGACAACAAGGTACCTGTTCAAGCAACTAGTGTAAGGTCTCAACTGGTCGGGAGACAACTGTAGTTTATTGAAGGTCGACCAGAACATCACATCGGCCGAGATCCCCTGATCCACTAGCACACGATGCACTTTCCTTCCCACCGTTACTACTGATATAACCACTGGGTCATTGTCGTGGGGAACGACATCCTGGCGATCAACCTTGGTGAAGGTGAGGTCGATGTCGGAGGTGTGGTCTTCCTCGCAAATCTCCACCGCCATCACTGAGCGTGCGTATTTCTTTCGTTGAGAAGCAGTACAGCCTCTTCCTGAAAAACCTCCCGAGATGGTGTGGATTTCACCATGAATGGGCACCTCGTGCCCTGATCACTCCTCGGGGCTGCTAACGCCTGATCATCTTGTGGCTGGCGCAAGTAATCATTCAAGAAACCACTCTTCACCAGCTCATCCAACTGATGGCCTAGGGCCAAACAGTTGCAGATGGGGAGGTCAAACCCTTGGTGGAACTCGCACCATGCATTCCTACTAGGCCCCTATCTTTTGTCAGTCTTTGGGGCCATCTTCAGCCTCTCCGCTATGTTGGGGATAGCGATCAACTCGTTCAATTCTACTACAAAGCTATGTCTGGGGGGCACATCCTCCTTCGCGCGGGCCCTGGTTTGGGGTTTCCTGGCTGCATAAGGTTGTTATTTCCCTTAAGCCTTCTTCTCTGTTGTTGCCTTGTGTATCCTCATGGGCTGAGGTCGAGTTGGCCCCCATGATCGTGCGGGAGCAATGCTATTGCGCTTCTCTGTGAGTTCTCCTTCTGCAACTATATGGGGTACCACCCTACGGCTGATATCATAGAAGGTTTTGGGACGATTCCTGATGAAGGACTCACTGAAGGGTCCAGGCAAAATTCCCTTCCTGAAGGCGTGCACCACCATATCCTCATCCTTAGTGTGCAGTCTTACCACCATTGCTCCAAACCTCTTAAGGTAGTCCTTCAAGGACTCTCCCTGGTACTGCCTTACGTCGAAAAGATCGTAAGACACCGACGGAGGAGCCCGATTGACGATGTACTACTCCCTAAATAGTGCAGAGAACTGTGCGAATGATGTCACGTGTCCGTCAGGAAGGCTGATGAACCACTCTAGCACTGTGTCAGTCAGCATGGTCATGAACAACTTGCAATGTACAACATCAGAGCCTCCTGACAACATCATCTAGGTATGGAATGCCGTGAGATGCGCCTCCGGGTCCTCCACCGCTGTAAAGGTGGTCTTAGGGCCTACGAAGGTAGGCGGTACCACGGTGTCCATAATGGCTTGAGAAAATGGCATTGGGAACACCCTAGGCGGCGTAGGCGGGGCGTGATCATCCCCCACGCGTTCCCCTTCCTGCTATAGATTCTATAAATTCAGGCGCAGTTCCTCATTGGTTCTGCGCAACTCCTTGTTCCTGGCTTGCGACGTGGCCAGGTCAATCTGGATGCATTCTTGATCCGCCCTGGACGTCGCCACTGTCTCCTCAGGGCGCGCATTGTCTCCATGATCTGCTGCATGGTGACATTGTCTCCTCCGTTTGGTGCAGCAGCGGCGGGTCCTTGTCTAGGATTCCTAATTTTTCTCGATCTCTCCTCTATGCTTGTGAATGGGACCTTGTTTTATTTCGGGCCCCAAGGTGGGCGCCAAATGCTCTTGCCGGTTGACTTTCCTGTTGGTTGACCCTACAACAATCTTGCGCCCACTTCTTCTTTCTCAGGTTGCTGCTTCACTGGATCAAAACACTCCGTACCTGCAAAGATAAGGGGGCACCCTACAGGCCGTTTGCACTCCGACGCTCAAGTCAATACTGGGGCTAAGAAACAGTGTGTATGTGTGTAACAGTTCTAGTCTCAAGAGTTGCATACCTTTTTAGGGTTTCTTACTATTGTTTATATAGTCTAGCGTTTCCCTTGTCTCTGTTACCCGCATTTAGGGTTTCTGGAGGAATGCCTTTGCGCCGCTATTACCCAGTCTCAGTGTAATCTAGCTCGTAGGACTTCCCTTGCTGGAGTGCAACCTCTTACTGTATGGCCACCTGGGTACCAACTTGTGCACCTAATCTCTAGGGCCATCCATTCTGGGGGTGCCCTTAACTGTTCACGTGTCATGCATGCAGACTGCCCCTGGGAAACCCTAACCCTAACGAGCCTTAGAGTTCCCAGGGCCCTTTGCTGGTGCTGCGTCAAAGTGCGCTATTCACACCACACGTGCGAGCACCTTGTGACTCAGGCTTTCCCCTAACTCTAGGCGTTTCACTGATAACTGGTGTGTTTCCTGGGGTCCACCTCTCGTGGCCCAGTTTAGCTATTTGAACTGCTAATGCCCGATGCCACATCGGCTTCATTCTGTTGTCGAGTACACATTGGCATACCTTGATGATCGATCTCCGACCACTAATCGGCACGCTGGCTCATGCCGCTTGAAGGACACTGTCTCACGCTGCTTGCGAGACCCAGCTTACGTGGCCCACTACTGCTAGCGGTCGTCGATGTCCGAGGACTAGTTGGTACAAGACTCATGGCAGCAAAGACTATAAGACTACCCGATCCTAATCTCTAATAGAGTAAGTTCATTTTTCTCTTATCTTTGGATCAAATTTTGAACTTGTTGGGGTTGTCTTAGTCAAGGTCTTGAGTAAATTAGAATTTGATTGAAGTTGAAATATGAAATTGTAGATATGGTAGATTGTAGAATGTATATGGGTTTTGCTTTGAATGAGTTAATGAATGTATTAGAATAGTTTGTTGAATCACTCAAAATGTAATGTTTGATGAGAATTGGTTGTTTGATTTTAGATGATGTTGGTTTAGGGAGCATATATATATATATAGATTGACATAATAGCTCAATGAGGGTGCTTGAATAATTCTGAGTAAGAACTGTCATTCTAATATGTAGATTTATAAAAATACGAGTTGAATGTAATTTTGGTAGAAAAATCTTAAATATAACATGTTTGTGCAAATTTTTCTGCATAACTCGCTCAAGCGATAATATAATAAAAAATTGGGTGCTCTCATGTTTGTTTTCGCCCAAGCGAGAAGAAATCTGGCTCAAACGAGGCCTGGGATGAAATTCTAGGTGCTTTCAAGTTGGATCTTGCTTAAGTAAGAGAATCTTCGTTTGGGCGGGACCCATTCTCGTTCAAGCGAGATGTTTTCACTCAAGCTAGCCTTAAAAGAAACACAAACAAATATTTTTGTTAAAATTAATTATAAAAATAAATAAGTTTTTAAATTCTATTGTATGTAATTTTGTTGTGTAATTGGTTTTTTTTTTTGTTGGGAATAATTATTTGAATTAAAAAAATGTTTTTTTTTTGTTTTTCAAATTCAATTTTTTCTAAATTTTTTCAAATTCAAATTTCTCTAAACTTTTTAAAATTCAAATTTTCAATTTAAAATAATTAATTTTTAAATTTATTTATTTTAATATTATGAAGGATGAAATTAAAAAATAAAATATGTAAAAAGAAGGAAATCCCTTTAAATATTTTATTTTATTTAATAAATATGTAAAATATTATTATTTAATAAAATAAAATTGTTTAATTAAAAAAGATAGATGAAGAAAATAGAAATGCAAAAATTTTTAACTTTTTAAGTTATGCAATTCATGTGGACTAGTCAGTCTAGTCCTACACTTAAGCCGTGTCCTACACTTAATTCGTGCTGATTGTGAATTATGTTGAATAGACTTAAATGTACCAGCGAACTTATTTTTGTTAGCGAGTAGTGACCCACTTTGCCATCTCTAATCTCTATTGATACAGGTCTTTCGCTACTAAATCTAACTGTCTATTCTTCAGTTCGTTTCTCCTTTAAATTTTCAATTCTGTGTATTTCACACCATGGCAACCGCTTCAGGAACTCCTTTCTCCCATCCGATTCCGACATTTTCATTTTCTACTGTTTCTGATATCAGTCCCACCTTAAATCATTAGCTTCTTATTTCATTTTCCTAAACCTGCTGATTTGTATGTGCTATCGCTTTTGATTTCGTTTTCCTAAACCTACTGATTTGTATGCGCTTCAATGTTTTGGTTCCAAAGCGCTCTTTGTATTTTGTAATTTTTTTTTTCATTGGGATTTCAGTGACATTTAAGTCGAGGGAGGACCATCGCAAACAAATTGAGTTGGAAGAGGCCCAAAAAGCGGGGCTTGCGCCAGCTGAACTTGATGAGTATGGAAAGAAAATCAATCCACATATTCCCCAGTATACGTCATCTACACCTTGGTATCTTAATGCTGAGAAACCTGTCTCCACCTATTAGAGTTATTGAGATCGGTAGGAATTTGTTGTGTTTGATTTATGAAAATTAACATATTCTTTTGTCCCTTGTAGAGTTTGATGTTGGGTATAAAGCCAGGATCAATTGGGTTGGGCTGAGTAGACACTATGTTTAAGTGATTGGGCTTAATCATTGTGTCCCCTTTATTATCTCTATTTATCTCTATTTAAAGAGATCATTGTACTTGTAATTGGGGTGCAACAGGACAGAATGAAAACCTAATAGTTGCCCGTGTGGATGTAGGTTGCAGTTGGCGACCGAACCACGTTAAATCCTGTGTCGTTTATTTTCTTGCATTGATTCGTGATTATGTGTGTTGCTTCCGCGTGCGTTTTTTCCCATCAAGTGGTATCAGAGCTTGGTTCATTTACACACTAGAGATTCGATCAGTAGAAATTAATCGACGAGACATGAAAATTGCGGCAGCAGCGTCCCAAAGCTAGGGTTTCGCAGAGGTGGCAGTAGCATTCCAAAGCTAGGGTTTCGCATGGGCTGCAGTGGCATCCCAAAGCTAGGGTTTCGCAGAGGCGGTAGCAGCATCCCAAAGCTAGGGTTTTTGCAGGGGCTGCAGCGGTGTCCCAAAGCTAGGGTTTTGCAGGGGCTGCAACGGTGTCCCAAAGCTAGGGTTTTGCAGGGGCTGCAGTGGCATCCCAAAGCTAGGGTTTTGCAGGGATGGCAGCGGCATCCCAAAGTTAGGATTTCGCAGGGGCGGCAAGTCGCGTTTTCACGGTGAATAGGTGCAGGTGCTTACGGTGAGCGAGACGGCACGGAGGTGCAGTGCGATGGCAGTGACGGAAGACGCAGGGTGGCGCATGCATTTTTCTGCTAGTGCAGTAGTGACGGTGCAGTGCTAGGCGCGGGGTGTGGCTGTTTTTCACTACGGCACGGAGTATGACAGTTCAGTTACTGAGCACATCAATAAAATGAATTCGATCTTAGCCAGACTTGTGTCAGTGGGCATTAAGTTCGATGATGAAGTTCAAGCTTTACTATTGTTATTGTTTTTGCCTGACAGTTGGTTCGGAACGGTTACAGCAGTTACCAGTTTAGCGGGACCCGATGGATTCACTTTTGAGAAGATTCGTGATCTCATTCTTGGCAAGGATGTCCAAAGAAAGAGTTCTGGAGAATTATCTAGTGAATCGCTATATGTCGTTAGAGGTAAGAAAGATATCAGAGATAGTGGGAGCAAGAACAAAAGAAGGAGTCAATCAAAGACTCGGGATGGCTCAAGTGTAACATTTTGGAACTGCGAGGAGGTGGGCATTTTAGGAATCAATGCCCAAAAGATAAACAAAGTCCGGTTCACAGAATCTCGTGGGCAGAAGAAGGTTGTCTTTACAAGAGAGAAACCTAGAGCCATAGGTTAGATTCAGGATGAACGAGCATGGAAAGGTTCAGGTAGACCAGTCAAAGGTACTTATAGCAGTGGGAGCACGGGTTGTGTTTCAGCTAAGGTCCCTAGAAGACACTGGGTTAGGAGAACCAGTATTCCAGCGGTTGAAACACCTTTAGAAAATTTCTTGTTGAGTATGGAGAGTGTTTGTTCTCAGGTTGTTCCAGGATCTGGCAGTTCTCGCAAGTGAGAGCCGGTAGGAACAGAGAATGGGTACAGTTTCAGTCATGACTGGTGTGGCCTTCAAAATGATTAAGAAGGCTGGTGGCAACTAGTGGTGGAACATTGAGTTCCAGTGATAGATTACATAAGTACATATACACAGTTGAAGCGCAGGTGAACATTGTTTCATGACTTCAAGTGGGAGATTGTTGGGTATGAAGCTAGATCAATTGGGTTGGGCTGAGTAGACACTATGTTTTAGTGATTGGGCTTAATCATTGTGTCCCCTTTATTATCTCTATTTAAAGAGATCATTGTACTTGTAATTGGGGTGCAACAGGACAGAATGAAAACCTAATAGTTGCTCGTGTGGATGTAGGTTACAGTTGGCGACCAAACCACGTTAAATCCTATGTCATTTATTTTCTTGCATTGATTCATGATTATGTGTGTTGCTTCCGCTTGCGTTTTTTCCCATCATTTGAAACATCAAAGAAAATGGAAATCTGATCCCAATTACACCAAATCATGGTATGATAAAGGTGCTAAAATCCATCAGGCAGACAAGTATAGGAAAGGTGCATGCGAAAAGTAAGTCGGTCTTTATTTGTCAAATATTCGAGCACTTCTCTTCTCTATGTTTGATTTATACACTTTGTCTGACAAACAACCTGTAAACTCTTGATTAAACTTTTATTAGTTATTGGTTTTGAGATAATAAATAAAGGTCATGTTTACTTGCTGGTAAATTTTCTTTCAAACTAATGAGTTTAAGTAAACACTCGCATGATCAGTTGATTTTCCTCTCGAATTTAAGAGGTATCCGGGTGTAACTTTTGACTGGGTAACTTTCAGTGTGTATTTTTGGTTTTCGAAGCCTTAATATTTTAATTGGTTTTTGTACTGTAATTTAAGCTCCACAATAACGCATGGGAGTGGGACCCTATATAGCATTACAGATGACTTAGTTGTCTATGTTTTTACGTTATAACTTCATTACATACGAGTATGTGAATATGTTATTTGATATGTTTGGTTATCAAGACATTTTTCTAAATATTATCTTTCAAACCCTGGAAACTACATTATTTAGTGACTACTTCAATCTTCTTGTTACAGTTGTGGAGCTATGACACATGATTTGAAGTCATGCATGGAAAGACCACGAGGAGTGGGAGTAAAATGGACAAACACTCACATTGCCCCCTGATGAAAAGATAGAAACTTTTGAGCTTGACTATGATGGCAAACGGAACAGATGGAATGGTTATGATGCCTCAACTTATGCTCGAGTCATTGAGAGGTATGAAGCTAGGGATGAAGCATGAAAGAAGTACCTGAAAGAAAAACAGCTTAAGAAATTAGAGAAGAGCAACCAAAATGGTGAGGAAGAGGATGCTGCAAGTGATGAGGATGAAGAGGAACATGATATAAGGGTAGATGAGGCAAAGTTTGATGAGAGCAAACAAATGGACTTTGACTTTGCAAAAGTCGAGAAGCGTGTGATGGGAAATTCAACACAATAAAAATAATATCTCAACAAGAGCAATAAGCAGCGGATAATAATTTCCCCAACTAGCAAGAATCTGTGAGGAGCAATAACAAATAATGGCAGCAACAAAAACACACTTCAGGAAGACACAGAAATTTTTAACGTGGAAAACCTTCTCAATGTGAGAAGTAAAAACCACGGGCACAAGCCAGTCAATCAAACTCCACTATGATCAATATTATGGTTACAAGAGAGTCTCAAAACAGCACAAATTATGCTCAATAACCAGCCAAGTAGAAATACAACAGAGATGAAACAAAGAACAAGAAACCTGAAAAATTCCCAAAACTGCAGCTACCGTACGCGGCCTATATCTCACTGTTCCAGTGACTTTTGAACAATCCGAACGGTCCAATTAAAGCACCACAAGGTATGAACCTGCTGACAAAATTTCAGCCCGATCCAACGGTGGACGAAACAGCAGCAGCAATCCGAAAAAACTCGTTCTTAAGAGAAACGCTGAAAACGCTGCTGTAATGTGAGATGAATTTCTCTCTGCTCAAACCACTTCTGCAAGATCCGGACGGTCAGATTGAATTCACACAAATTATGAACCTGCTTACAAAATTTCAGCCCGATCCAACGGTGAACAAAGTGTCGGCGGCGGCCGGAAGTTACTGGGTTAAACTTTTCTATCTTTTTCTTTTCTCTCTCTTTTTCTCTCTCTGTCTCTACTGACGGCTGTCACTCTGTCTCTCAGAAAAAACCCTAAAGGTGATTAAAAATTAGATTGGGCCTCCACATAGGAAGTGAGCCCAACCCAACAAATCTCCCCCTCACAACTATGTGGAGATGATTGACAAACCAGCAATCTCACAACAAGTTTCAAACTTGCTTCTCAATAGTGTCTTAGTCATCATATCAGCACAATTATCATCTGTATGAACTTTTGCCAACTCCAGTAACCTAGCTTCCAAGGCATCACGTATCCAATGATATCTCACATCAATATGCTTGGACCTAGAATGAAAAGTTGAATTCTTACCAAGATGAATGGCACTTTGACTATCACAAAATAGCAAGTACTTGTCTTGAACAAAACTAAGCTCTTGCAAGAGTTTCTTCACCCAAAGCAACTCCTTGCATGCTTCTGTAATGGCAATGAACTCTGCCTCAGTAGTGGACAATGCAACACACTTCTGCAATCTAGATTGCCATGCCACAACTCCCCCTGCAAATTTAATCACGTAGCCTGAGGTAGACCTTCTAGTATCTATGTCTCCACCCATATCAGAATCAGTATAGCCCACAAGGGTAGGCTTATCACCTCCAAAACAAAGCTTCAAACAAGTAGTACCACGAAGATACCTTAAAATCCATTTCACAGCATTCCAATGCTCTCTACCTGGATTAGACAAAAATCTACTAACAGTACCAACAGCATGTGCAATATCAGGTCTTGTACACACCATTGCATACATCAAACTACCCACAGCAGATGCATAAGGAACCCGTTGCATATCTGATTTTTCAGTTTCATTAGAAGGACTTTGTTTTGCACTTAATTTAAAATGAGTAGCAAGAGGAGTGCTTACTGCCTTAGCATTTTCCATCTGGAACCTCTGTAGCACTCTTTTAACATAGTGCTCCTGTGACAACCAAAGCTTCTTCTCTTGCCTATCACGCATGATTCTTATACCAAGAATTTGCTTAGCAGCTCCCATGTCTTTCATAGCAAATGACTCACTCAATTGCTTCTTCAACCTGTTGATCATGGAAATATCTTTCCCAACAATAAGCATGTCGTCAACATACAACAACAAGATAATGAAATCATTATTAGCAAACCTTTTAACAAAGACACAATGATCAGAAGTAGTCTTCTTGTAGCCATGCTCACACATAACAGACTCAAACTTCTTGTACCATTGACGCGGAGCCTGCTTCAAGCCATATAGACTTTTTCTCAGCCTACACACATGATCTTCCTTGCCTTCAACAAGAAAACCATCAGGTTGCTTCATGTAAATCTCTTCTTCCAAATCACCATGAAGGAAAGCAGTTTTAACATCCATTTGCTCTACCTCTAAATCAAGAGTAGCAGCCAAACTCAACACAATTCTAATGGATGACATTTTCACCACAGGAGAAAAAATCTCATTGAAATCAATGCCTTTTCTCTGTCTAAAACCTTTCACCACCAATCTGGCTTTATATCTTGGAGATGTAGAATTGCTTTCTTGCTTTACCCTATAAACCCACCTATTTTCTAGAGCCTTCTTGCCTTTTGGCAATTTCACCAAGTCAAAAGTGTGATTATCATACAAAGACTTCATTTCATCTTGCATTGCATCCAACCACTTTTTCTTTTCTCCACTCTCTATGGCCTCAAGATAACACTCAGGTTCTCCTTCATCTGTCAAGGTAACATAGTCATCAGAAAGATACCTGGTAGATGGTTCCCTCTGCCTATTAGACCTCCGAATTTGAACTTGAGGTGGTTCAAAAGCATCACCAAGATCTTCATCTTGTGACATCCCATGTTCCTCGTCAACGTCATCAATAGGAACATCAAAATCTTCTCGAAGTTGCTGATCATCAACATCATCATGTTGGTCATCATTCTGAACATTATTCTCAATAGTATCCAGATCACGCAGAGGCATTCGAACTGGATCAACATTAGACAATCTATTATCTATCTCAGATGTTGTCTTCTCTATCTTGTCAATATCTTCAATGGTTTGATCTTCCATGAACTTCACATCACGGCTTCTAATTGACTTCCTCTCAACAGGATCAAAGAACTTGTAGCCAAATTCATCCTGACCATAACCAATAAAGATGCACTGCCTTGTCTTTGCATCCAACTTGGATCTCTCATCCCTTGGAACATGCACATATGCTTTACAACCGAAGACTCGCAAATGATCATACTTGACATTCTTGCCAAACCAAATCTTGTCTGGCACCTCACCATTCAAAGCAACTGCAGGACTCAAATTAATAACATGCACTGCAGTGTACAAAGCCTCACCCCAAAAATGCTTAGGCAACTTTGCTTCAGAAAGCATACACCTAACTCTTTCTATCAATGTCCTGTTCATTCTTTCTGCTAAACCATTCAGCTGAGGAGTTTTAGGAGGAGTCTTTTCATGTCTGATACCATGTTGCTTGCAATAAGCATCGAATGGTCCACAATACTCACCACCATTGTCAGTACGAATGCATTTCAGCTTCTTGCCTGACTGTCTCTCAACCAAAACATGAAATTCTTTGAATTTCTCTAGAACTTGGTCCTTTGTTTTCAAAACATAAACCCAAAGCTTCCTGGAACAATCATCAATAAAGGTAACAAAATAAAGTGCACCAGTAAATGACTTTACCTTCAATGGGCCACAAACATCAGAATGCACCAATTCAAGCAACTTTGACTTCTTTGAGGGAGGATGCTTCTTGAAGGATACTCTGGTCTGCTTACCAGCCATGCAATGAGAACATTTCTCCAACTCTGCACTCTTCAATCCCGGAAGCACATCCTTTTTAGCTAAACAATTCAGCCCCTTCTCACTGATATGACTAAGCCTTCGGTGCCACAAAGAAGCATCCATATCCATGGCGTTCACACTGTCTTTAGCAACCAATGCTTTTGTCCAATACAGTTTACTAATTCTCTCTCCTTTGGCCACAATTAGATTACCTCTGGAGAGTTTCCACTTTCCTGAACCAAAGTGATTTTCATAACCACTATCATCAAGCATCTGCACAGAGATCAAATTAAAGCGGATATCTGGAGCATGTTTGACTCCTCTAAGCAACAACTGCATTCCCATATTGGTTTGCAAGCAAACATCACCAATACCAACTACCTTAGACACACCATCATTACCCATCTTCAACACTCCAAAATCACCAGAAGTGTAAGATGTGAAGAACTCCTTCCTTGGTGTAACATGCAATGTAGCACCACTGTCAATTATCCACATGCTCTCATCTGATACAAGATTAACTGAATCATGGTCACGGAGAATAATAAGATCATCATCACAAGTAGCAGTAGTAACACGATCATCATTGTCATGATGTTTCTCCTTCTGCTTCCCTTTCTTATCTTTGTTCTCCTTTTTCCAAAGAAAACAGTTTCTCTTAATGTGCCCTGTTTTGTGACAATAATGACACTCCACATTTTTGTATCTAGACTTGGACTTACTTCTGCTGTTCTCTCTACTCCCTTTCGGTTCCCTTTTCTGACTTCTCCCCCTATTTTCAGTGACAAGTACCTCGGAATGAGATGAAGTACCATGAGCCTTCCTTCTCATCTCCTCATTAAGTACACCACTCTTGACATTTTCCAAGGAGACAACACCATCAGGAGATGAGTTTGTAATTGAAACCCGAAATGTTTCCCAAGAATCTGGTAGAGTATTCAGTAGCCATAATCCCAACACTTCATCATCAAATTTGATGCCCATTTGTGACAATTGATCTCGGAGCCCTTGAAAATTATTTAAGTGATCTGAAATAGAAATCTCCTCCTTGTACTTCAAATTTATCAAGCAATTCAACAAATATAATTTATTATTTCCTGTACTAGAAGCATACAAAGTCTCAATCTTCTTCCACAAGGATTTTGCATCTTCCTCATTAGCAATGTGATTATAAACATTGTCTTCAACAAATTGACGAATAAAACCACAAACCTGTTGATGCTCAAACTTCCATTCCTCACCAGTCTTGTCTTCTGGCTTTTCAGTAGCAAACACAGGAAGATGCAATTTCTTCACAAATAACAGATCCTTCATTTTTCCCTTCCATAAGTGATAGTTAGTGCCGTTCAAACAGATCATCTTATTTGTATTTGCCTCCATCATTCAGGTAGTCAAATAGCCCCAACCAAGGAGCTCTGATACCACTCTGATGGGAAATTCAACACAATAAAAATAATATCTCAACAAGAGCAATAAGCAGCGGATAATAATTTCCCCAACTAGCAAGAATCTGTGAGGAGCAATAACAAATAATGGCAGCAACAAAAACACACTTCAGGAAGACACAGAAATTTTTAACGTGGAAAACCTTCTCAATGTGAGAAGTAAAAACCACGGGCACAAGCCAGTCAATCAAACTCCACTATGATCAATATTATGGTTACAAGAGAGTCTCAAAACAGCACAAATTATGCTCAATAACCAGCCAAGTAGAAATACAACAGAGATGAAACAAAGAACAAGAAACCTGAAAAATTCCCAAAACTGCAGCTACCGTACGCGGCCTATATCTCACTGTTCCAGTGACTTTTGAACAATCCGAACGGTCCAATTAAAGCACCACAAGGTATGAACCTGCTGACAAAATTTCAGCCCGATCCAACGGTGGACGAAACAGCAGCAGCAATCCGAAAAAACTCGTTCTTAAGAGAAACGCTGAAAACGCTGCTGTAATGTGAGATGAATTTCTCTCTGCTCAAACCACTTCTGCAAGATCCGGACGGTCAGATTGAATTCACACAAATTATGAACCTGCTTACAAAATTTCAGCCCGATCCAACGGTGAACAAAGTGTCGGCGGCGGCCGGAAGTTACTGGGTTAAACTTTTCTATCTTTTTCTTTTCTCTCTCTTTTTCTCTCTCTGTCTCTACTGACGGCTGTCACTCTGTCTCTCAGAAAAAACCCTAAAGGTGATTAAAAATTAGATTGGGCCTCCACATAGGAAGTGAGCCCAACCCAACAGCGTGTACGTACAACAGGTGGTGGGAGTACAAAAACTGAGGTAATTTTTATTTACCATCATTTGTTTAGATCTGACAAATTTAATTGGTCATATATTTAAGGTTATGTACTTCATTATTTATTTTAGATGAATTGGAGCTGAAATATTTTTTCCCTCAGGAATCTACGTATTTGAGAGGATACTGCAAAATATCTTCTTAATCGTGATGTCAATTCTGCACATATGATTCCAAGACAAGGTCAATGAGAGAGGATCCACTTCCAGATGCAGATCCAAATGAAAAGTTTTATGAGGTAACTTTTCTCTAGAATGAAAATTTATATGAAACACTTTAATTTCATTGTTATTTTGTATTAATTAATATTGTTTGAGACGTGTAAATGCATTGATCTATGAAAACTTGACATTGAAGTTTGGAGAATAAGGATGTTTGCAAAATGAATAATTAAGTAATGGATAAAGCTGTAGAGTATGATTTGGTAATTGTTTAGCTAAGTTACTGATCGCCTATTGCTATCCATTGCGATTATGATCGTGGTGTGAGCCATACACAACACAAATGTAAATTGCATTGAACCTGCTTTTGTACTGTAGGGTGATAACCAATATAGAAATAGTGGGCAAGCTTTGGAATTTAAGGACTTGAACATCCATGTTTGGGAAGCATTTGAAAAGGGACAAGATGTTCACATGCTAGCGGCTCCATCACAAGCTGAATTAGTCTAGAAGAGTTTCCTTATCCGGAGTGAGGAGTTGAAGCATCAGACAAAGAAAACTATTATTGAGAAGTATGACAAGACAATGCTGCTGATGAGGACAAACCTCCGAGAGAACTTCTGCTGGGTCAAACTGAAATGCAAGTTAACTTGAGTATGATCGCGCTGGTAGAATAATAAAAGGCCGAACATTTATAATGAATTAATATTTTTAGATTTGTAATTACATATAAATATAGATATATGTTCATAAAAAAAATAGAGATTTTGAATGAAGCTTATATAGAAATAATATGTTAAGCATTACAAATGGTAAATATATATTTTTATATAAGTAAAGCATAATAAATAAATATCAATTTCAGAATAAATAATTAAAATTTGTAATAAACGTGCATGTGTCAACCTTATCGATCATTGACACGATGAAAAAAACCTCGTTTTCTAAAATAGCGTAAAAATGTGTGTATTCACACATGTCTCTCCATTTCTATTAAAGTAATATAATTTATAAAAATATAAAACAAAACATGTATATTTGTAAGAAAAAAAAAGTAAGAATTAAATGTTTATTTCTAGTTTATACTATTATTATAGAGATTGTACAATATTATGTATTTTATCACATAATAAAACTATTTTAATTTAATAAAAGATAAAATAATTTTACTGAAAAATGAAACCAAACCAATTGCAAAAAGTTATATCTGCTATATATAAACTAAAAGCTAAAATAATCCCATTAAAAAATCATATAACATGGAGTTATATCCTTTATAAAGTTACATATTATATGTTTTAATTTATTCTCTTGTAAGAGTAAATATTCCAACGTCTATTAAAACTTAAGGTCAATCATTGTATAAGGGATTGTCTCTTTGAAGTTTAGACACATTATCCATTGAGACATTAATGTTGGGGTTAATAATCGTACATAAGGGATTGCTTATTTAGAGCTTAGAGGTATAATCAAGTTAAAGAAAAAAGATATATTTAAATTGTTTTTTGTCTAAATGATATATTGGACATACTGAAACAATAGTCTCAGTTGAGGTTTAAGGAAATAAATCTTTTTTGGTTGAGAGCTAAGGGAAGGGTTTGTTTTTGGAATTTTTTTTTTTATTTTCACAGACAACTCGTTATAATCAATCACTGTATTTGAGATATTGTCCGTTTTAAAGTTCAGAGTTTCGTTACGATTTTGAAAGAAAAATTATTCAATTATTTTTTATTAAATAATTAAAGATATTTGTATTCATTACATATTAAAAAAATTCAGTTAAAGAATGATGTAAAGAATTTGTACGAAATAGTATGATATAAATGAAAATAAGGAGGATAGGCTAAGTGTACAAAATTGAGAAGTACCATAGACAAAATAATTGCAACTCCCCCTTATTGTTCTTCATATTTTCTTCTTTGAAAATCAAAATAAAATCATGAATTTTTTAAAATAAAAATTAATTTATTAATTTATTAAATAAATAAATAAAGAAAATAAAATAAAATATATTTATTAAAGAATAAAATTTTCAGTTAAAGAAGGATATAAAAAATTATGTATAAATAAAGAACCAAAGAATGATATAAAAAAAAGTACCGAATTCAATTTCAAAAAAAAAAAAATTTAATTTTATGTATATATATACATATAATAAATATCATACTATTTATTATAATTTAATAAACACATCTTATTAGATTTTGATAGAAATTAGAGGAAGTGAAGTCATAAAGAACAAAGTGTTAAATATAGGTTTCTGGATAGTATTAATTAAATGATGTTTTTATTATTTTTAAAATGAAAAATTATTCAATTATTTTTTAGATAAAAAAATTAATTATGTATTTTATTAAATAATTAAAAAAAAATTTATTTATTAAAGACTAATTTTTGAAAAGAATCAAATACGCTACTAGATAAATCGTAGTATAGATGAAGAAGGATTTCATATAAAATGATAGATTAAGCGTACAAAATTACGAAGTACCAAAAAAAAAATACGACTCCATCTTGTTCTTTGTCCTAGTTTCGTCTTTGAAAATAAAAATAAAATTATTTAATTATTTAATTTATAAAATAAGTAAATAGTTTATTTATTTGTAATTTTTTCAGTTAAGAAATTATATAAAGAAACAAAGAATGATACAAAAGAAAAAAAATGATATAAAGAAACAAAGATACCAAAAGAATTTACATTCATTTTTTATGTGTATATACATATAATAAATATCATACTATTTGTTATGTTTTAGTAAAATCTATCTTATCAATTACCAAAAAAGAATAGAGAAAGTGAAGTCATTAAGGCGTTAAATTTAGGTTTTTTTTATAATATTAATAAAATGATATTTATGTTATTTTCGAAAGAAAAATTATTCATTATTTTGAAATAAAAAAATATTTAATTATTTATTTTGTTAAATAATTAAAGAAATATTTTATTTATTAAAGAGGAAAAATTTTCATTTAAAGAATGATATAGAAAATGAAAGAAAGAAAGGTACCAAATTCAAAAGAAAAAGAATTAGAGTTCAAATTTTATGTATATATGTAACAATATAATAAGGGAATTATTTTTTACACATCTCGTTTTTCAATTTTACCTATACCTATCTATATATAAAGAAGATTCCCCACTTTAACTGCTCTAAATTATTTTTCTATTTTATCCTTGTTTAATATTTTGTTTTATTAATTTATTTAGGTTATTTGGACATTTTATAATTTTAGAAGTTAATAAAACAGTTTTTTAATTTTAAAATTTTAAAATATTTGGTATAAACGGTTTTGAATTGAAGAAGCAGGTTTTAATGTTAAATTTTGAATATTCATTATTTCTCTTTTCTACCTGTGACACTTTTTTTTACATATTCTCTTTTAACTTTTCATTTTAATGAAATTATTTTTGAAGAATAAAAAAAATCAAAGAAATAAAAATTAAAAATGTCTAAAAAATTAATTTTTAAAAAATAAAAAAATACCCAAAAAAGATAAATAAAAAATGTGGATATAGAGTGTGTTCCCACTAGTTCTTTATAATATTAAAATATAAAAAATTAATAGTTATTTGTTTTTAAACTAGAAATTTGTATTTTTAAAAAAATAGATAATTTGAATTAAAAAGAAAACAAAGAACCCATTTTCCTAGAATTTTACATTTTAAATAACTACTTTTTCTAATTCAAATAATTCTTCCCAAAAAAAATCACCTACACAATAAAAAAATTTCATAAAATAAAATTAAAAAAATATTTTTTTAGAACTACTTTTAATAATAATATTTTTTATAATTTAATAACATATATTTACTTGAATAATTATTATATATAACAATATATAAAGGATTCTTTTGTTACATATATATTTCGTTTTTTAATTTTATCCTTTATAATATTAAAGTATAATAAATTTAACAGTTATTTATTTTTTAAACTGAAAATTTGAATTATAAAAAATTTAGATAAATTTGAATTTGAAAAAAAAAAAAAAATTCTTGTAATTTTATCCTTTAAATAATAAATTTTCTTGTAATTTTATCCTTTAAATAAAAAATTTTCTTTTAATTCAAATAGTTCTTTCCAATAAAAAACCACCTACACAATAAAAGAATTTCATACAATAAAATTAAAAAAGTATTTATTTTTATAATTACTTTTAATAAAAATCTTTTTATAATTTAATAATATATTTTTATTTCAATAATTATTATCTATAACAATGTATAAAGGATTCTTCCAACATCAAACTAAAACCATTTAATTATTTTAAAATAAAAAAACTATTTAATTATTTATTTTAGTAAATAATTAAAGAAATTTTGTATTTATTAAAAGTAATATTTTTTAGTAAATGAATTATATAAAGAATCAAAGAAAGGTACAATATGGTATGGTATAGACAAATGATTCTATATAAAAGGATAGACTAAGTGTACAAGATTGCGAATTACCAAAATCAAAATAACTGCGACTCCATGTTGTTTTCCTTTTTCGTCTTTGAAAATTAAAATAAAATTATTTAAATGTTTTCAAATAAAACGATTTAATTATTTTTTTATTAAATAAATAAATTAGTTTTATTTATTAAAAATAATATTTTTGGGTAAAGAATAATATAAAGAACCAAAGAATGATATAAAGAGACAAAGAAAGATATAAAGAAACAAAGAAAGGTACCAAATTCAATTCTGAAAAACAATTTAAATTCAATTTTTATGTATATATACATATAATAAATTAGTAACAATTATACGTAGAGCTTAAGGCATGAAAACATCTATTTTCACCACAATCTCTATATATATAACATAAGTTAAAGAAATAATTAAAAGGTGTTAAAGAAAAAAATCATTAAGATAATAACAATAAAGATGTATTAGACGATCTAACTATAGTAGACAATCTTTTGCTCTCTTCTATCAAATAGTCTAACTAGATTAATCAATTGTTTTTTTTCTTATTGGTTTTGTTATCAAAATTTTAATCTGTTAATTGGAAAGATAATTTGTTAATTTTGTTCAATCTATTCTTTTGAGTTTCAATCTGTTAAATCTGGGTGACTTAGTTTGATATCAAAATCTAGTGTTGTTCAAGAATAATCTTACAAAATTGCTTTTAAGTCAATGTTTTGAATTTGGTTTTTGGTTTTGCTTAAGAGAAATTATTAATTCGTTGTTTTATAGAGAAATCTTTTGTTTTTCTTATAGTAGTACTTTGTTAAGGAAATTTTAACCAGTTATTTCATAAAACAATCTATTATTTTTCTGTCAGAATTGAATATTGTGATATTTGCAAAAATTAGCCTAAGTCCGAATCACCCCCCTCTTGAACTTAGACTCCCATAGGGTCAAACAATTGGTATCAAGAGCTAGGGCTAGTATTTTAATCAAGTTTTATTAATATGGGTGAGTTTAAGGTGCCTTTTGCTGAGGGTACGTCTATTAATAGACCTCCCATGTTTGGTGGTGTGAATTATGCTTTTTGGAAGATTAGAATGAAAATCTTTATGGAATCTATAGATATGGGAATATGGGATGCTGTTGTAGATGGACCTTTTATACCTATGCATGTGTAAAGGAAGAAAACATTAAAAAAGCTTGGTCTGAGGGTACGTCTATTAATAGACCTCCCGTGTTTGGTGGTGTGAATTATGCTTTTTGGAAGATTAGAATGAAAATCTTTATGGAATCTATAGATATGGGAATATGGGATGCTGTTGTAAATGGACCTTTTATACCTATGCATGTGTAAAGGAAGAAAACATTAAAAAAGCTTGGTCTGAGGTCTAATAGTGAAAAGAAAAAGGCTTAAAATGATTCCTTGGCCAAAAATATTATCACTTATGCGTTAAACATGGATGAATTTTTCAGGGTGTCACAATGTGGTTCGGTCAAAGAAATGTGGGAAATCTTCGAAGTAACCCATTAAAGAACAGGTGATGTTAAGAGAGAAAGAAATCATGCTCTCATTCAAGAATATGAACTTTTTAGAATGAAGCAAGAGGAAACGATAGCTGATGTTAAGAAAAGATTCACGCACATTGTAAATCATCTAACTAGTCTAGGCAAGGTGTTTGATAAAGAAGTACTTAATATCAAGATTATGAAATGCTTGGTGTAATAGCATTGAAAAAAAAAGGAAAGTGCAGACCCCCCCCCCCCCGAACGGTGCCTTTCCCTTTCTTTTTTTTTTCTCTCTCCATCTCTCCAACCCTCTTCCTTCTCTCTTAATTTCCTCTCTCAATTTTCATCTATTTTTGAATCTGATCAGACCACGTTGTAGCTGAGGAGTTAAGGAACATTTCTACCCGATCAGAATTTCAAACAGAGTAAGTTCATTCTTACTCTAAAGATCCCTTATTCTCTGTTTTTCTCTATATTTTAGTCATCAATCTTAGTAGGGTCAATTGAGAAGAGTAATCCTCTCAACTTGTTCTACTATATATTGAATTTTTGTTCTATTTAGATAACTTGCATTAGGCCCTTAAATTTTGAAGCTTATCCAGATTGGGAGGATAAAAATCTTAGAAGTTGCTTGGAAAGGAAGCAATTAAGGTAAGGGAAGCTAACCTTAACTTTAATAACACCCTAGGCTAGAAGATCTGAATGTGGAAGAGACGTGGTCCTAATATTCAATTTCTCTTGCCATGTGTTTATATATTGTGTTGTTTGTTTATATATTATTTAAACTTGTAAAAATATTAGATTTTGATGGTTTAGTGTTTAAGTGTTGTTTTTTTTTTTATGTTAAATAGACTTTTAAGTGTTGTGGATCGTGTTTTGAATGATACTGTATGATGAAAATGGAATGGAATTGACTTCATACATTTGGGATAATGTATGGACTAATGTTTGTATGTGTATTAAGTATTGATGCCTATGTGGTAACAGAGATCTTTGAGCTTCACTGATGATCTAAGTCACATAGACTAAGATATCAGGTGGTGAGAAATTGATGGGGGATTTCATGCACATCGTGACATATGAGATGCACAGCTTGGGTTGTATTGAACTTACCCTAACCTTTTCTGTTGGATTCACTGGTAATCTTTGGATCAGGTGTTAGTCTCTGGTAAGACTTACTTAATACGGGTCTTCCAGAAGACGTTGTTTGTTGAATATTTTGGATGTATAGATCCATGTGAGATCTATGTGATTGTTTTATTATTGGGATTTGAAGAAGATTGAATAATTGAGAAATTGGTCATGTAATTTGGTTTTTTCTTTTGATTTAATCTTTATTTTCACTAGCTTACTTTTGCTTTTTCTTGTTGTGTGTACTGACCAGTCCTCGGACGTCAGTTGGGTCCCACAGCATGGGCCAAAGCCACGTGGAATGGACCCCACAGGTGGTATTGATGAGAGGGGTGATTAGTCATCAGCCTACAGAGTGGGGTGATTAGTCATCAGCCTACAGAGAAGGGTGATTAGTCATCAGCCTACAGAGAGGGGTGATTAGTCATCAGCCTACAGAGAGGGGTGATTAGTCATCAGCCTACAGAGAGGGGTGATTAGTCATCAGCCTACAGAGAGGGTGATTAGTCATCAGCCTACAGAGAGGGTGATTAGTCATCAGCCTACAGAGAGGGGTGATTAGTCATCAGCCTACAGAGAGGGTGATTAGTCATCAGCCTACAGAAAGGGGTGATTAGTCATCAGCCTACAGAGAAGGGCGATTAGTCATCAGCCTACAGAGAGAGCGTGACGATCACCAGAAAGGGCTGATGTGTCTTCGTCACTCCACAGGTTGAGGAGTCCTCGGCAACAGAGTGTGGCGAGGTGACATCGGTCTTGGGTGATTTGAACAGCGTAAACAGAACAGCTAAGATTGGTTCCCAGAGTGGGCCAATGACCAGTTAAATACCCAAAGCCAGGGACAGGCCTTAGTCACGAAGTGCCCATGCGGGTAGCAGGGAGAGCACAGTTAGGTGCAGAGTTCTGAGGGGTCGAGTACTCGTCAGAACTAGGGTTTTCCAGTGAAGCTACATGCATGGCACGTGAACAGTGAAGGTGTTAGAGTTAAGCAGGGTCTGAAGATCAAGAGGGGAGGGGTGAATTGATCTTTTAAAAATTTTTGCAACAGGAACTGACTTCTGTATAACAGAGATTAAAAGAACATATTGATTTCAAATAAAACAGATTTATTTTTCCAAATCACCTTCTTACAATCAGAACTTAATCAAACAAGATTTTATACAATTAGAAGGAACAGCAGAATACACTTGTTCAGATATTTGCAAGAAGGTTTCAACCAAGAGAAGAACAGTTCTTATTAAACCCAGAATTAACAGATTCAATTTCAAATGAACAGATTTATTTTGGACAGTTATCAATTCAAATTCCAGAAATAAATGCAAGAAAGGAGAGAAGATTGCACACAAGCTTTTATACTGGTTCACTCATCAAGAGCTACATCCAGTTCACCTTACACCAAGGTGGAATTCACTAAACACATACAACAATTACAGCATATACAGCAGTTCTTGAAACCTACAAGAACACTCACATACAAGGCTGAAAAACACCTATTTCAGCACACCTTGCACTCCAAGAAACCCTATCAAGAAGTGACTAACACTTCCACCTTTACAACAAATGAGAAAGGAAAAAAAACACCTGAAAAGAAGATGCAAGAACTCAAACCAGTAGTTCAATCTGCTGCAAAAACTGCACCAGCACCTTCACAAAGCACAAGGTTTTCCTAGAACAAGCACACTTGAAATTCCTTTTGAAAACCTTTCACAAAAGCCTTTGAATTCTTCTTCTCACTCAGAAACTGATTGAAACGTGATTGTACTGTGTATTTTGTGTGAGAGAAGTCTTCTATATTTAAAGAAACCAATTTCTAACCACTTTTCAAAAAACAGTTTGAAAAACAGTTAAGAATAACAGAACCAAAATAAATCTATTTATTATCCAGGAAACAGATTTATTTTTGTCCAGTATTCAGACTTTTTGAGAAAACTTTAAACAGCATTTTTGAAAACTTTAAACACTCCTTGTGTTTGGTTTAAGCTTGCTTTAGGCAACTAGAACAGAATGACCGATGACCGACCGGTGCCACATTACATTCCAAATGACCGATGACCGATCGTACAACATTACTTTCTCAAAGACCGATGACCGATCGTGCCTCATTACTTCCTCCAATGACCGACGACCGATTGGTTCCTCATACTTCCCCAATGACCGACGACCGATTGGTTCCTCATACTTCCCCAATGATCGACGACCGATTGGTTCCTCATTACTTCCTTCAATGACCGACGACCGATTGGTTCCTCATACTTCCCCAATGACCGACGACCGATTGATTCCTCATTACTTCCCGCAATGACCGATTACAGATCGGTGCCTCATCACTTCCTCACCTCCTAAGCCTAAACCAAAATTCACTTAAATCCTTTTACAAAACTATAAAGTACCGAAGCAATTTTCTTCATCAAACACACTTTAAGCCAAGGTTGGGAAGAAGCTTCCTTCAGCTTCAACAATCTCCCCCTGTTTGATGGAGACAAATCCCCATAGCTCGATTGCTTTGAAGAAAGATCAATACCTGTACAAAGCTTGATTCCACAATACACAGATTTAAAGTGAATATTGAATAAGAGAAGAGTAGAGAATATATATACCTCCCTATACCACTGCAGCTTATACCTCCCTATACCACTGCAGCTTATAAGATCAGCTATTTTTCTCCCCCTTTGGATTCATCAAACAGCATGGAAGCAAATAAAAACAGAAGCATATAATAGCCATACATGATAGTTCATAAAGTCCTTAAGAGGGGAATACATTCCAGAATAGAGATGAAAATATAATGTCCAGAAACAGGCACCAAAACACAGAAATAAAAGGATAATGTTCAACAGACATAAGAAGACAATATTGGGAAGAAAGAAAACTATTCCCTGTAGTGAAGCTCAGCCAGTTGTTCCTGTACTCCCTCGAGTTGATAATCTAGATGCTGGAACCTGGCTTGAGTCATCTCAAAGTAGGCTTTCTGGTCTTCTGAAAGATTGTCAAGTCGATGCAGTACTTGCCTTTCAAAACTAGACAAAGGTTCACCTCTGAATTCGGGAGAATGATATGCAACCAGTGCATTGTGTGCTGTAGCATCCAAGTCATCATGATTCGGTTGATGATCAGCATGAACATTGTCATCTTCCATAGGAACAGCAGCTTCTTCATCATCATTGTTGTTGTGGTTGGACGTACCATGTTCCATTCTAGGACCTGTTGTCCTTTTAAAAACCCACTCTTCACCTTCCTTGAGGAATCCCATCTTCATGAGCGTAGAGTTGTCGATTTCACTAATTGCTTTGATTGGCTCGTTTCTCTCATTAGTAGTGTCAATCTCAAAACAATCGATTAACTTTGAAATGAAAATTGCATAGGGAAATCTGTAATCAGATAGCCTCTTGGATTTGAGCATATGCTCTGTCATTACACAAACCCAATTTATTTTTATGCGATGCATGAGACAGTAGAGTAAAATGAGGTCTTCCTCATGTAATGTAGCATGATTACTTCCCCTAGGTGCCAGTTGCCATGCAATAACATAGGCTAGAAACCTAGGAGTTAGGTTCAGATTACCTGCATGAAACCTGTTTATGTGTTGATTCTTATCTCTCATGCAGCTTGTGTAGAACTGAATTTTATTGAATTCTTGAATCATGGTTGTGTTCCCCTTTCCCACCTTGAGGCCTGAATACTTGATTCCAGCGATGTTGCTCCAAACTTCACTTGTTATTTTTATTTGGACACCTTTTACGTGGGAAATTAAATTTTTCCCATCAAGGGTCAGATTGGTATAGAATACCTTCATCGAAACAATCGATTGTTTTTGGTAGTTGTTGGTGTTTTTTTTATTTTCTTTCCTTCTGCTGTTGCTGTTTTAATTCTGATGTAATATGAACAAGGCTTTATCTCTTATATTTCTCTATTTGTGAAGACAAATAGGGGGAGATTTATGCTTGTTTATGCTTGTTTCAGGTTTTATGACTTTTAGTTGTTTTTAGTTGTTAAATGTTGTTTCTAATATTAATTGTTTAAGCTTTAACTAGTTTATATGTATGCTAACAAAATATCAGAAGTTCAATGTTTGCTCAAAGTTCTTTGCAGGAACTGCTTCAGATTTAATCAGAACAACACAAGCATCAGGGATTTGTCTTCATCAAATAGGGGGAGATTGTTGAACCAAGTGGTGTTCAAGGCTTTGAAGAATCCAAATCCTTTGAAGGATGATGAAGCCTCTGCTTTGCTTGATGCTGCTGTGCTGGTTTATTGTTTTGTTCTGGGGTAGTTTATGTTGTAATCCACCCTTAGATTAAATCTCAAAGCACTTAGCATCTCAATGTTTAAACAAAGTAAAGTGTTTTTCAAACTAAGTTGAAACAACTGATTGTTCTATCGAAACAACCGATTGTTTACACTTAGATGTTTTGAGAAAAGTTTGAAAACTATTTTTGAATGAAGAAAACTGTTAAGTGACAAAACAACCGAATGATTCGAGGAAATAACTGATTGTTTGTTTTGGAACCTTAACAGAAAAACTGTTTTCTTTGACTGAGCTTTAAATGATTTGAAACTGAATACGCTCCAGTCATTAAATGCTTTGACCAATCTTTTTTAAAGCTTTTATGGGTTTGTTAAGATTTGGTAACAAACTTCTTTTTATATAATTCAGAAAATCTCTTTTAAAGGAGAGAATGCTTTTGACAAAGTTTTTCTAAGAGAGTTTCCAAAGTGCTGAGATTTCTTAAGAGCTAAAGAGATTGATCAAGGTGTTGGAATAGGATTCTACTTGTATTGATTTCAGATCTTCATCTGTAACAAGTGTAATCTGTGTAAACTGCTGAAACATTTCTTCTGTGTATTGTTGCTGAGATTGGCTATGTGTTCTTGAGGTGTTCAAGATCAGCAATCTTAGTGTTGACCAAGGAGAGTGTGTGTCTTGAGGTTTTCAAGGTCATTCTCTTGGTTGTTGTGTAAGTGATCAAGGTGTGATTGCTTAGTGGATTTCCTCAGGGTTCTGAGAAGACTGGATGTAGCTCTAGGTTGGAGTGAACCAGTATAAACAACTGTGTACAATTTCTCTATCCCTAACTCTTTAAATTCAGTTTATTTGTTGTTTGCTGATATAAACAACCGATTGTTTCGCAGAAACAACCAATTATTTTCCTGGCATTGCTGTTTTGCTTGCTGTTTTGGCTAACTGAATTGCTTAATCAATTGGTTTCTGAAATAAATTCATTCTAGCTTGTAAAAGTTTGCGAAAACCTCTTTAAACAATTCACCCCCCCTCTAGTTTAAAGCCATCTTTCCTAACAATAATAACTCCATATATGAAGCCTAAATATGGAAAGGCCCAATATCTCCAAACAGACATTCATCTTTGGTAAAATTAACACGGCCCAAACAATAAATGTATATTATAACTGATTCAGTTAGTTGTTTGAAATAGAAAGAAAAAAAACCCAGTCAGAGATGATACTCTGGAAAGATATAACCCCAAAAATACGTGGGAAAATATTAACAGATTAATTGTGCAATTATCAATTCTTGACAATTGCTATAAAAGGGCCTTGAGACCCTAGCCACCATGTAAGTTGATCCTACGGTATATACACTGCATACTAATACTTAGGTGTTCTCACTGAATTGATTGTCAAAGTCTTATCTATAGGTCGAGCACCCTTCGTTGGAGAACTTCAAGAATCTCGAAGCCATAATTGTGACATAAGATAGAGTGAGGTAGTATCCACCACCAGTGCCTGACCCAGGTCAGCTGGCAAGAATATTTGGCGCCCATCGTGGGATAGGTAAAACTGATCCCACTAGCTACCAACATGAGATCATCAACACTAGCGCACAAGATGAGAAACACAAGGCAAGGAGCTCAGGTGCTCGATGGAGATGAGGCCCCCATGTTGCAATAAATTATGGAGATAATAAGAGCAAGATTGCCTCCGAGAAGAAGCCCGAACTAAGTAAGAAGGTCTTCAGGAGGAGGCCTGAGCTGAACATGATCTGTTAGAATTAATGGCCTAAACAAGAGGGGGGGTGAATTTTTTGATGAAATATTTTCACAAATACTGGCTAAGAATGAACTTTTATTAAACAATCACAGATAAGTAATTAAGGAAAGCAATCAACCAATGATACAGAAACTATTTGCAGAATTTCAATCGGTTAAAATTTTTGGTTTAACTGGTTGTTTATATCATCAGAGGAAACAACAGAAACAAACAGTTCATAAACCAGAATAACAATCGATTAAAATTTCATTTTAACCGATTGTTTATATCAATAGAAGCAATATCAAACAATTTATAATAGAGTGAGAGAGAGAGAGATATACACAATCAATTTATACTGGTTCACTCAACCCCTGAGCTACATCCAGTCCCCAGAACAACCACTGGGTATTCCACTATGTAATACACAACATATTACATACACACAACAATACAAAGAGAGGATCTTTTACACCTAAGATCACACACACACTCTTTGCAACACCACACACACCTCAAGTCAAAACACCCTCTGACTTTACAGGATTTTCACATATACTCACAAGTTTATGAAATTACAACAACAAGAACATGAATAGGAAAAGAAAACACCTGATATTACACAACCTAGGGATTCCTATGATTAGATCTCGCACCAGTGCAAAGCTTAAAAAGCAATCTTGCAAATCTTGAAAACTTCTTTCAAAAACACATTTCAATCTCTCTTTTGATCTCAAAAACTCTTTCGTAGATCTTTTGTAATTGTTATGTGAATTCTTGTATTATTCTTTTGTTTGTTTATGAAAGAAGGGCTATATTTATAGCACTTGAAATCTAGCCGTTTGAGGCACATGAATCAGCTGAAACAGTTTGAAAATAGTTAAAACAGTTTTTCAAAAAGCTATTATGCAGACTTACATTTTACCGGTTAAAACCACGAGATAATCGGTTAAATGGGTCAAGCTATGACTTAACACTTTAAAAAAGCTTTTTCAAACCTTTGTGCCTGCTAGGCAAAGAACAACCAATTATCCCGATAATTCAAATGGTTGTTTTTCTTGGCTTGAGAAAAACACTTTACTTTTCAAAATAGATTTGCCAAGCTTTGTGTAGGAATTAAGAACTAATCTTTTACATAAATTCTAAACACTCTAAGCTACACCCAAACCCAAAAGCAGCAAGGCTTCAAGCTTCATCAGGGATTTGAAACATCAAAGCTCCCATACTCTACATGATCGACCCAGAGAAGACGCACGAGCCAAGTAGGCACAACTGAGGGACAAAGCTCGAGCTGAACAAGAGTGGCAGAGAGAGGAAGACTGAGCCCACCAAGAGCACCTTTTAAGGGAAGTAGAAGCTTTTTGTAAGATGATGGAAGAAATCGCGGATAAACGAGGAGATACAAAAGGCTAATGAAGAACTGTGGAGGACCATGCATAGGCAGCAACGGCGAATCGTCTGACTTCGCTTTTTGAATCCATCCTCAAGGGATGACCATCAGCCTTTCTCTCGGAAAATCATGGATGAGCCCATTTCGCCACAGTTTCTCACCCCAAAGATAACTGTTTTTTTTTTGGGGGTGGAGGACCCTGAGAGTCATCTAAAGGCGTTTAGGGCCCAAATGATCATCTTAGGCAGTTTAGATGCTATTCGTTGTAAGATGCTCATGGGAATGTTCACAGGAATGACCCTCCATTGGTTTAGCAACATCCCTGATGGACATATAACATCATTTCAACAGTTCTCACAAATCTTCAAGGAACATTTCTCACCCAACAAAGTCGACCCTCCTCGACTTTCCGACCTGTTTAATATCAGACTGAGAGAGGGAGAATCTTTGAAAGACTATCTAAATCATTATTGCGCTTTCTCAGTTTGACTCCCAATACCAAACGAGGAGATGGTCGTTGTTGCTTTTGTAAAAGGCATGTGGGCAAGCCCTTTTAGTGACTCCCTCATTTGAGATCGGGCCAAATCCATGGCTGAGGTCAGGGAACGAGTAGCCGCCCACATAGATGCAAAGGAGGCCATAATTGTGAAAAATAGCAACTCATTGCCCAAGCAAGGAAGGTAAAAGGAGAGTGGGCAAGACCACTGCTCAAGGAATACCAATTCATCCAGGAGACACTCCAACCAGAGATATATCCCTTTACGTAGCGAAAAAAGGCGGCACAAAAGTGGGAACGAAGAAAGAGATGCCTAAACTGAGATTTCGAGTTTCCTATAAATCACTCATCACCAAAGAAAGTGTAGCAAAAAGATTGTGCTTTCCAAATAGGACAAACCAAGTATTGGGTGGACAAAGAGACGACTAGTGCGAATTCCACCAAGCACGAGGGCATGACACCGAGAAGTGCCTCATATTGTCCTACCAACTAACGAAGTTGGTAAGTGAAGGGTATCTGACTAGATATATCGATGACGAGACAAAAAAAGAAAAGAGGGGAGACGTGGTGGAGGAAAAAACCCACGAGACACTGATCCTGGGAGATTTCAACACCATTGCCGAGGATTCTCCAGTGGGGGAACCTCGTCATCTAGCCGAAAATGTTACAACTAAGTCGTAATGACCCTCGAGACCAGGAAGCCCGAGTCAAGCACGGTCCCCTCTGATGGAGAGAGACCAAGCTCACCCCACCATGAAAGCCAAGGGCCAAGACTAGACCGTCTAGAACCACATGGAGAGCGTCTAGCACAAGACAAGGGGGAGCTACATGAGGATCATCTAGGAGGGAGCCTAGACCGTCTAGGACCTCTCACAAGGTCCATGGCCAAGCACATTCACGCCCAAATGAGTCAAGCCACGGATGGGAGGGAGAAGACCTTGTACATCCTACTTGGAGGCCCATTAGGGGTAGCTTAGTAGATTAGTGTAGTGTAGAAAGCAAAACTTGCTCACTTAGGGGTGTGCTATCAAAAAGGTGCCCTTAGCAATAGAAGGAGGGGTGTGCTAGCAAATAGGTGCCTTTAGCAAAAGAAGGAGGGGTGTACTATCAAATGTTGCATTTTTGACCTATCTTCTAGAATATTAGGATGATGGTGTGGTTTGACTAAAGTCAATACCCTAGGCAGCCCCCACTTTTTGTATTTCCATCCCTACCCTTTAAGCTTGCTCACCAAGGCTCCTAAATCTATAAATAAGGAGGCCTACCTCATGTATTTTCAAGATTAATTTGAGTAAAGTTATGCTGCCAAATTTGTGCCACACTTACTCCCTTGCCTAAATCTCTTGATTTATGGTTTTAATCTTCACTCCTTCACCACCAAAGAGAGTTGGCCAAACCTCTCTCATTTTCATACACTTCATGCACCTTTAAGATCACCATCACTCCTAGGAGGGTCTTGCTCATTTCAACCATTGCTTCCGCACCATCTTCAACATCCAAGGAGAGCTCAACATGTGAAGGCTATCACCCTCTCTATGTTTTATAGCCTCGGACTCTGAGGACTTGTTCCCCCACAAGGACGATCCTATAGTTATATCGATCATCACCATGGGCCGAACTGTGCATAGAGTCCTTGTGGATCAGAGGAGCTTAGCCGATGGGATGTACTGGGAGACTTTTTGGGATTACAAGTCCCATTGAACTAGCTACGACCTTATGAGAGTTGCCTGATGGGGTTCACGGGGGATTAAGTGGAAGTCCAAGGGTACACCGACCTCCGGACAACCTTTTTGAATGAGCATGCGACCACGACCATTGTGGTAAGGTACATGGTAGTTAATGCACCCTCTTCGTATAACCTTCTTTTGGGGCGTCCATCTCTAAAAGGTTGAAAGCGGTGCCCTCATCCTATCATATGAAAGTAAAACTACCCTTGCCAAAAAGGAAGGTCATCACTATGAAAGTAGACCAGAAGATAGCTTGGAAGTGTTATGAAAATAGCTTGAGAAACAGAAGGGGCACATATATGGAGGCTACCACCCGCGGAGAGCCTGACATTGAGATAAATCTTGTCCCCCATGGGGAAAGGCGACCCGGACTAGCTAGGGAGGTCAGAGAAATAGAGATCAACGGGAAGAAGTTCAAGCTCGGAGCTATATTACCCAAAGAGGTGGAGGAAAAGATAAGAAAAGTAATTTCCAGGAACATGAATGTTTTTGCATGGTCGTCGGCCGTCATGACCAGGATTGATTCGCATTACTTATGTTATCACCTCACAATCGACGAAAGGGTCAGGCTCATCATTCAAAAAAGAAGAAATTTCAATAGGGAGAAGTGTCTCGTCATTCATGAGGAAATGCAAAAGCTCCTCACGACTAGCCACATTCGGGAAATTCAATACCCCGAGTGGTTGGCCAACATAGTCCTGGTGAAGAAGGCAAGTGGAAAGTGGAGAATGTGCGTGGACTTCACCAACCTTAATAAGGCCTGCCCCAAAGATCCTTACCCACTACCAAACATAGACTCCTTGGTGGGAAATGCCTCGGGATGTGGCTTACTGAGTTTCTTGGATGCCTTTTTCGGATATAATCAAATTTGGCTACATCCAAGCGATGAGAGCAAAACGACTTTCAGGACCGAAACAACCAACTATTGCTACTAGGTCATGCCCTTCGGTTTAAAGAATGCTGGGGCGACCTACCAAAGGCTCATGGACAAAATTCTATTACCAATGCTAGAACGAAATGTCCAAGCCTACATAGACGACATGGTGGTTACATCAGTGAAGGCAGATGTCCATATAGTCGACTTGGAGGAGTTGTTTGCCACGATAGGAGCACAAAACTTAAAACTCAATCCTGAAAAGTTTGATTTTGGGGTACGAGCAGGGAAGTTCGTCAGTTTCTTACTAACTGAAAGGGGAATTGAGGCCAACCTTGAAAAATATTCAGCCATCATGGAAATGAGGAGTTCAACCAACGTAAAGGAGGTACAAAGATTAACTAGGCGCATGGTTGCTCTCTCTCATTTCCTCTCAGTCAGCAACGACAAGGGGTATCCGTATTTCCAATACTTCATAAAGAATGATCGTTTCACCTGGGCGACGGAATGCGAATAAGCCTTCACAAAGTTAAAGGAGTATTTGGCTAAGTCCTCCATACTTAGCAAGCCTACCCCAAGGCTTCCCCTACGGTTGTACTTCTTAGTCACCGACCGGGCTATAAGCTCGATCATCTTGCAAGAAGATGGAAAAGATGAGAGGTCGAAATACTTCATTAGTAAGGTGCTACAGGGTACGGAGATCTGCTACCTAGCTATTGAAAAATCAGCTTTTGTGGTGGTCTTCACAGCTTGACGGCTGTGTCACTATTTCCAGAGTTTCACAATGATAGTAATGACTGACCTCCCTATTCGGAAGGTACTCCTAAAACTGGATACTGCGGGAAGAATGGTCCAATGAGTTGTAGAATTATCAAAGTTCGATATACATTACGAGCTGCGTGGGCCAATTAAGGGGCAGGTATACGTAGCTTTCCTTACTGAGCTTGTTTCTAGAGGGTCAGAACCTGATCCCGACGACTACTTATGGGTCCTCTCCATTGATGGTTCCTCAAATTTACAAGGAAGTGGGGTTGGCATCATTCTAGAAGGACCAAATGGTGTTCTCATCGAGCAGTCCCTCCGATTTGCATTCAAAGTAAGCAACAATTAGGCCGAATGCGAGGCCCTCATAACAAGCATGTTATTGGCAAAGGAGCTGGGAACTCGTCGGTTGCTAGCAAAGAGCGATTCATTCATAACAGGACAAGTGTCCGGAGAATATCAAGCTAAAGACCCACACTTGGCCTCCTATCCAGGTACATCAAAATTTTGAAAGAAGTTTTTTCTACTTTTGACCTCATCCACGTGCCCAGGGAGCAAAATTCTCATGCAGATTTGTTATCCAAGCTCGCAAGCTTGGGCAAAGCGGGAAGGCACCGATCAGTCATCCAAGAGACTTTGAAAGCACCAAGGGTGAGTTTGCATGAAGTACCCGAAGAGAGCAACTTCGAGGTTGTGCAAGTCACCTCCGTAGATAGCTGGATGACACCATATATCCGATACCTAGAAGATGGGTTACTCCCCTCGAATCCCATGGAAGCTAAGATCGTTAAAAAGAATACAAGTCGGTATACAATGATGGATGGCCATCTCCTTTGGTATGGTTTCACACACTCGCTACTCACGTGCATAAATGGCGATCAGTGTGCTCGAGTAATGTCCGAACTCCACGAGGGCATTTGCGGCAGCCACATCGGTGGACAAACTCTATCTTTGAAGGTGATCCGAGCAGGTTATTGTTGGCCAACGATAAAGGAAGATTGCATGAATTATGTGAAAAAATGTGAACAATGCCAGAAACATGCCGATTGGAGCCACTCGCCCCTGGAGGAATTACACTCGATCTCTAGCCCATGGCCTTTCCACACATGGGGAATTGACATTCTCGGACCTTTCCCTTCGACCATACGTCAAATGAAGTACTTGTTCGTCGTCATCGAATACTTTACCAAGTGGATCGAAGCCGAGTTAGTTGAACAGATAATTGTCCAGAAAATCCAACACTTCATGTGAAAAAATGACGTGTGCGGATTTGGCGTACCTCGAGATCTCGTATCAGATAATAGAACCCAATTCGCTAGTCACCAGCTCAGAAATCTATGTCGAGAATTAGGTATCAAGCAAATATTCGCCTTAGTGGAACACCCCCAGACCAATGGTCAAGCCAAATCAGTTAATAGAGTATTACTGAGGGGTTTGAGGAGAAGACTCGAGAAGGCCAAAGGAGGATGGGCAAAGGAAGTCCCCCGCATTTTGTGGTCATATCATACCACTCCATATAAGTGCAATATTCCATATAAGTGTGTTAATACAATTTCCCAATGCACTAAAGAACATATTCATAGATTTAGTTTCTTTTACTGTATGTCATTGACATCGTATTAAGGAACATAAATGTTGTACCATGTAAAACAATTTTCATTGCATGAATAATAGGTCTTTGAATCATGGAATAGAGTTGATCATTAGATTTTGGGTTATAAGTTCATAACCCTAGCCCATTGTCATTTTAGGTGGAGCATATGTACTTGTTTTTTTATTGCAGTTAGTAAGGTAAGAATTGAACTAAGAACTGGATTGTAAAGACTAAAACAGGGTATCATTAGCAATTTCGATAATAAGGTTCATTGATATTCATGGTAGTAGATGCTATGAAACATACAAATTATACTTAATTTGATGAAATTGTCTAATCTGAAAGAGAACCTTTTTTTTTTCAATATCACACCTTAAGAGTTATTTTTTGGTTTCGTTAACATTAGGTAGAAAGAACACTTGTAAGGATAAATGGTTTTCCAAACCAAAGTTTAATTGAATTATGTATTTAATTTTGTTGTATAAATTAAATTAATTTTGTTGTATAAATTAAATTAATTTTGTTGTATAAATTAAATTAATTTTTTTGTATAAATTAAATCAATTTTATGTTATATAAATTAGTTTTTTTTTTTTATAAATTAAAGTAACTTTTTGTTGTATAAATTAAATTAATATTTTTTTTATAAATTAAATTAATTTTTTTTGTATAAATTAATATTTTTTGTTGTATAAATTAAATTAAATTGTTGTGTATAAATTAAAGAAAGTTTTTGTTGTATAATTAAATGATTTTTTATACATTAAATTAATTAATTTGTTGTATAAATTAAAATATTTTTTTTTGTATAAAAGGAATTAAATTTTTTAAAGTTTTAATTCAGTTTTAAATTAAATTAAAATAAAGTTTTATAAAAGCAGGTTTGGCGTCGGTTGTCCGACGCAAAAGACGCAAAAAACGCATCCACTTATGCATCGGATGTGGCCGACGCATACTCTATCCTATTTAAACCAAAATTTCTGTTGCCCCGCTTAGTTCCTACTTTCTCCAAATTAGAAAACCTAATTTCAGTTTTTTTCGCACTTTGTCTCCAGTCGCTGCTCACTCCACCTTTGTCGCCCCTCCAGTCCACCATTTGTCGCCGCTCCACTCCACTGTGTCGGTGTGACTGGTCCGACATTCTTCACTGGTTGTCTTCTCTTCTTCTATTTTTGTCTTCATTTTTTTCTTCTTCTCCATTTCCACTATGAGTTTTTTTTCTCATTCTTCATTTCAGCTCCAACCTTCGCTCCAACCTTCACTGCTGTTGTTGAGCTCCACCTCCTGCTCCATGACGGTCAGCTTCCACGTCCTTCACCGTCGCCACTCCAACGTTGGAGGTAAAGTTTTAAAATCTTAGAACTTTTTTATTAATTTTTTTGGGATTACTGCTCTGTTGCTTAGTTGTTGTGTGAATGTAATGACACACATATTTTAACTTAACTAAAACTTAAATTCCTAATGTATTAGTCATCATATATGTGTATGAAATTAAAATTCCAAAATTTCTTAACAAGTTAATTCAATATGGACGTATTAAAAATATTTTAAAATCTAAGATAAACTCAATAGTTAAACAAATGTAAAGGATTTGAGAACCTTGTTCTACCAAAATATCCCCTTCATTATCATTTATAGGCTACCTCAAACTTTTTAAATCTGTATTTTTTTTAATGATATAGCAGTTATAATTTCTAAGTAAAAGATCATAATTTAGATGGTGTTAATATGGACGGTTGATAATGTTGTTCTGTAATTAGAATGAGAATTAAAGTTTCAGTTTAATAATTGACAAAATATCATTGAAAATGTAATCAAAATGAGAATTAAAGTTTGAGTTTAATAATTGACAGAATATCACTGAAAATTTTAGAGTTAATTAATTAAAGGATACGTAATTAATAAAAGGATAGGGAATTAATAAAAGAAGTCATAATTTGTTTTGAAACAAAATTTATTACCGTTTAAAAATAATTTAAGAAATTGCGTTTTTATTTATTTTTTCATTGAATATCTTGTAATAATGTAGATTTAGAAGTGTTTTTTATTTTTATTTTTTCCATTGTGTTGAATTAATAGTTATATAGTAATTATTTAAGTACAATACAAATTTAGAAGTTTTATTTTTTTTCTACTGATTATGTTTTAATAATTAAATACATTTAGAAGATTTTCATTTTTCTATTGTGTTTTGAAAAAAATATTGGCGCTGCAGAGAGTAAACTTTTTCATTTTTTCATTGGTTATTTCAAAAAAAAAAACATTAAAAGGTGATGTGTGTACAAAATAAATAGGTGTTGCATAATGGAAAAAATATGGGCAGCAGATTGGGCCAACTTTTTGAAGGAAATCTTTTTTAGTGACGTGGGGTGTGTAGAAATTAAATAGGGGCTGCAGAGAGTAAAAAATATGGGCAGCAGATTGGGCTAGAAAATTACAAATAGTGACGTGGGGGTGTATAAATTAAGTAAGGGCTGCATAGAGTAAAAAATATGGGCACCAGATTGGGCCAGAAAATTACAAATAGTAACGTGGGAGTGTATAAACTAAATAAGGGCTGCAGAGAGTACAAAATATGGGCAGCAGATTGGGCCAGAAAATTACAAATAGTGATGTGGGGGTGTATAAATTAAGTAAGGGCTGCAGAGAGTAAAAAATATGGGCAGCAGATTGGACCAACTTTTCCAAGAAAATTACAAATAGTGACGTGAGGGGTGTATAAATTACATAGGGGCTGTAGAGAGTATAAAATATGGGCAGCAGATTGGGCCAACTTTTTCAAGAAAATTACAAATAGTGATGTGGGGGCTGTATAAAAGAAATAGGGGTTGCATAGAGTAAAAGTGAACTAGTGGCTGTAGAAATTAAATTGGCCCAAGTTTCAAATAACTAAAATATTTTAAAAGTTGTCATAGATAAAAATTGAATTAAGGGAGTAAATTTATTTAATTGACTATCATCGACGATTTTTGCCAGCCAATCATCCTTTCAGAAGGAGTCAGAAGAGATTTCTTAAAAATAGAGCTGAAATGGATGACTCACCTTATGTCTTAAATAGAAATGAATTATGGGAGATTTTTTGTGACTTCCCAAAAATGACAAATGGTCCATTTGAATCTTTGTCTGGGTATGGACAATATCATAATTGGAACAAAAGGGTAATATTTTGGGATCTGCCATATTGGAAGGACAATTTGTTAAGAAAGATGCTAAGTCAATTTACAAATGGATCACCGAGTTGAAGATGCCAGATGTTTATGCCTCTAACATTGCAAGGTGTGCAAATGAAGACAAGGGAAGTATGCATGGCATGAAAAGTCATGACTGTCACGTTTTCATGGAGTGTTTACTACCAATATGTTTTTGTATTGGACCAGAGCGCGTAGAGCTCAGTGCTCGGTGGTCGGACATTAGCGTTTGCATTAAATAGGTGAGCTTAGTTGTTGGTTCGAGTTGGTGGGCCATGTAATTAGGCTCCAGGTATGTGCGTGTTAACTCTCATTCATATACTTAATGTAATCCTTTGCGTACAAGGCCTGGTCGGTCAGCAAAAAGTGTTAATGGGCCTGGGGGTGAGTTTAGTGCATCCAGGTCTAGTACAAGTAAAATTTTCTCTATAAACCTAAGCCCGAGAGCGTTAGGGATTGATAAGTAAGGTTGCATGCATGATACGTAAGGGCATGTTGAGTATGCCTACGTAAAACAGATTGGACCACTGGTGCAGAAACGTAAAACAAATGCGGTTATTTTCATTTTACAAATGCGGCTAAACAACCGCATTTGATCAACACGCATTTGTAAATAAGAGATTTACAAATGCGGTTGTTTCCCGTAACCGCATCTGTAAATGCTCCAGAGGTGTGCCAGGTTTCATGAATGGCAATGATTTACAAATGCGGTTGTTTACCTTAATCGCATTTGTAAATCAAGGCAATGATTAACAGATGCGGTTGTTTACCTTAACCGCATTTGTAAATCAAGGGAATGATTTACAAATGCGGTTGTAGTAAACAACCGCCTCTGTAAATCACATTTACAGATGCGGTTGTAGTAAGCAACCGCATTTGTAAATCATTCGTAAATCATTCCCTTGATTTACAAATGCGGTTAAGGTAAACAACCGCATTTGTAAATTAGGTTTTTTTTTTTTAGAATTATTTGGTTAGTTGTTTTCCCATACGAATTATCTTATGCAGTTTCATTATACCCATCCCAGCCAGGCAGACAAATAAACAGATTCAGAGAAACAAAGTCAATTTATAGTAATTGATCAAAATGTATACAAAAATAGTAATAATCTCTATCTATTCTTACACTATTGATCAAATCGTAGAGTTATAAAAGTTTAGAAAATATGTGGACCAAGATTGTCTCACATATGTCATGGCTTCCGAACTCATGGGTTCCTCATCCCTGAAGAACTGCATTTCAAAATGGTTGACACATAAATTAGTTTTAAGATAGATAAATTAGTTTGAAGTTATAAAAATAATTTAAGAAATCTTACCTCTTGCCAATTACTTGTAAGACCTAGTCTTACAATGGTACTCATCCATTGCATGACGTAATAGCCACACTCATAGCTTCCTGGTTGTTTATTACACTATAATTCAATAAATTGTAAAAGTTAGTATAATTAAACAATGAAAAAAAAAAGAAAAATCTTACATACCTTTAATCTTATCCAGTTCAAATTTTGAAAATTTGAATTCGATCTCCCTTTTAGAATGTTATATCCACGCCATGAACTGGTTGAGACAAAAAACCTTGTTAGTGGATTACTTATAGTATCAACCATAGTTAAGTTTATAGTGTACTTACTTATCAATGATATTCTTAAAACTTGTGGATATCTTCTTGTGTAGGGAACAGAACCACAAAGCCGTCCTATCCTTCAGTGATAAGACAAGTAATTGCCAATGACCCCTATATCATCCATGAAAATAGTTGAGTAAATTTATAAAACATGAATATAATAAACTTTTAACATATATATATTTAAACTTACTCGTTAATATAAGGGCACAAATAAACCTCTTTTCCCTCTTTTTCCAGGGTGTTAGTGATGTATGATTGGGTCTCATTTGTCTTTGCTCCAGTGGGATTAGTATATGCAGGATCTAAGAATCCATACACATTTTCCTTCCCCTCAGTGACAGAGACACCATTCAAAAACCTACAAGTAATTAGTTAAATCATAATGAATGCTAATTTAACATAAATGAAAATGAAATGTAGGTAACGATACTTACATCATAAAAAATTGAATGATATTTATATTCAGCTCCTGATCCCCAGCTACAAATTCTAGCAGATCTGACATGTATATGTACAATGGTAGCTCAGGGTTTGTTTCAAAAAAGGTATCATCCCATGGAACTTCCAGAGGATCTCGTCCAAGTTGTCTAGCAACTATAGCTAAGGAAGCTATAGGATCGTCAAGCGGAACCTCTTGTTTCTTTTTCGGACTTGGTTTCCGACGAGGTTTCTACAAAAAGAAAAAAGATTTGTTATAAATTACATGTAATATATAAATATAAATTAGCACATGAAATGAAATTATTACCAGTGGTTGTGGCATATATCGAATCAGGTGTCTGGGCCAGGCTACAAAGGACTGAAATGCTTCGGCCACAGTTGTTACCTCTTCTGAAGGTAGTGGAAGACGAGCATCAAGTACTCGTACTCTTTCAACCGTGACCTTTGCTGCATCAGGGGAGAGAGGAACGTTATGTAAGGTGGTGGCGTCTTCATAGACTTTTCCAATGGCCACCACCTGAGGAATGATGCCACCTTCTACCAGTAGCTCACATTGCCTCGTCTGGCCAATGATATCATCCCCTGATGCTGTAGGAGCTGCACAACTCCCCTTTGTGCTCTTGGGAGCGGGACTAAGAAGCGTCTGAATCGGTTGCTCAGCACAAAGTTGTTGCGATATCTCTTGTCGCAACTCTAGCCTCATCTTTTCCGTCTCCCTTCTCATCTCATCCATTAGTTCCTGACGTAGCCTTTGCTCCATTTCTTTTTTGCTCTCTTTGGAGGAGGAGGATGAGTGTCGTGGTGCAGCTCCAAAATAAAGTCTAATCCCAACTCCTTGTCCAGCTGCACGAACACGACCAGAGTGCTCAGGTTGTCCAATTGCTTCAACAAGGATATCGCGACGACCATCAGCAAGAAAATTACCTTGGGAGTCCAAGGCATCCTGCAAGAGACAAAAATCATGAGGTTTTATTATAAGTAATGCATCATAATAGATGAAAAAAGGCTTAAATAACTTACAATTTTTTCAATGATAAGCCCTGATTGCTCTGAACTTGGTGCACCCGACTTCTTAATTCGGGCCCTCTTCCATTTGTCATGGCGCGTAGGTGGTGATGGAGGATAAGTGACCCCTGTTTCCACATCCTGAGATGCACTCCCCTGTCTGGATTGCTCCTTTTCAACCATCAGTGCTTGCTCAAGCTTTCGATACCCCGCACGAGACATTACGTGCGGGGTAAGATTCTTTAAAGCTATTTCTTGAGCTTTCTTCCGCCGATGCTGTCATAATTGAAATAAACAAAGTGAATTCAATAATATTAACTCATTAATGTTATATAAGTCAAAATAGTTAAGTAGCTTCACTTACAGTCCATTCTTCAGTTAGACGGCTTTCTTTAAAAGCAAGCCATGTCTCTTCATCAATAAAATTGTATCTTTCACAAGGACTTTCATCCTTAAGCTCACCAAAAATGTATCTCGTCGTGAGTCTTGACTTAAAGGCGCGAAACTTTAGTCCGATATTGGATAGAATCCTTGATCGAAGCGGTTCCACATTAGGAATTTCAAAATTTGCCTGGAAAATAACATCACCAAAGTAAAGTTAGTCAATGAATATTAAATAGCTTTATATGATAACAATAATTATGTAAAGCTTACCAGAACATCCTCCCACAGCATGTTTCGGTCGACCTCTGACACCTCGTCCCATGAATTAATCAAAACGGAGACTCTCTCACGAGAAAGAACTCCAAGATAGCTATTAAACTCATCTGCATTAGGACCTGATGCCATTCCAGTGTTGACGTCAATGTCAACAGCTGTCTTCTCACCAGCGGCACGTTTCTTTGCCAGACGCTTCATCCTAGTAGGTCCTCTGTTGCCTCGTCCGGATCGGGGTCTAATTGGAGTTTGATCGTCACCCATATCTCTGTTAAAAAAATTATTTAACAAACATTAGTTCATCTGCATGGAAAGAAAATCATATCAAACAAAAACATAATATAGTAAATGCATATTATAAAAAAATATTTCTAAATTTATTACCATAATGGGTTACAAGTTCATATGTAAATTCCTTCACTGTGGTCTTTACGGGTTGCATGTACATGATCAAGTACATCGTCATCTTTATTAGTTATCATTGGTGTGAATGAATGGGGTTCACCATTTTCAATATCATCTATGGCCTCCCCTTGTTTTTTCCCGTGTAAAACAACATACCAATGTTCTGACGTAGGATTTTTCACGTAGAAAACTTGAGATGCTTGTTGAACCATTATAAATGGCTCATCTCGATACCCTATCTTTCGAAAGTCCACTAGTGTGTATCCTGATTCATCAATTTTAACCCCACTTTTATTGTCAACCCATATACACTTGAAAACTGGAACTGGAAACTTAGTATAGTCAAGCTCCCATATCTCTTCTATAAATCCATAATATGCCATTGATCCAATTACAGGATTTGTATCTTTCGAGGTGGAAAACTGCATTGACTCGGCTTCAAGAGTAACACCAGAATTTTGAACTGTACTCTTTTCATCCATAGACTTAGTGTAAAATATACAATTATTCACTTCGTACGCTTTACAAGAAATGACATCAAACTTCAATCCAGCAGCCAACCAGGTCAAGGTCTCCGATGCCGTTGAATCCTTTAACACCTCCTCTTTAAACCAAGGCATGAATGTTCTATTATGTTCCATCAAGACCCATTTGTCTGCTTGTCTTGGATTATTTGCCTTCACAATGGCTTTATGAGCTTCTATGTAAGGTATAACTTCATCTGTATTATTCAATATATACAAATGTGCTTGCAAGACTTCTGACCGAGATTTGCTTACAATATTCACACCGCGTAAACATTTACTTGTAGAACGCCTATGGTGCCATGAATTAGCTGGAAGACCTATTGGATTTGCTTTTGACATGTAATCTGAACAAAATTCAATACTTTCTTCAGCTATGTACCTTTCAATCATTGAAGCTTCTGGACAATAATGATTTTTCACATAACCTTTCAAAATTTTCATATACCGCTCAACAGGACACATCCATCTTAAGTACACTGGTCCACACAATCTAACCTCTCTAACCAGATGCACAAGTAGATGAACCATGATGTCAAAAAAAGATGGAGGAAAAAACATCTCCAATTCACATAAGATAACAATAATTTCATCTTGAAGTTCATCTAGTTTTAATGGATCAATGACTTTACAACAGATGGAAGAGAAGAATGAGCACAAACGGGTTATGGTATGTCTAACATTTTTTGGTAAGATCCCACGAATAGCTACAGGCAGAAGCTGTTGCATCAAGATGTGGCAATCATGAGACTTCAACCCAATTAGCTTCAAATCTTGCATTGACACTAGGCTCTTCACATTTGAGGAATGTCCTTGTGGCACTTTTACACCCTTTAGACATTGACAGAAACTTACTTTTTCATTTTTTGACATGGTATAACAGGCTGGGGGCAAATATGTACGCTTACCCATTTCTATCGGTGCCAACTCCCCTCGTATGTTCATCTCAACCAAATCTAAACGAGCATTTAGACCATCCTTCGTCTTCCCGTTAATGTTAAGAAGTGTACCAATTAAGCTATCACACACATTCTTCTCAACATGCATTACATCTATACAATGTCTGATTTCTAACCTCGACCAGTACGGAAGATCAAAGAAGATTGATTTTTTCTTCCAAATGTTAGTCACAACTGACTTTTTTTTGACTTACCGAAGGTGTGGTCTATGTTATTTACCTTTTCGTAAACCTCAGCAGCAGTTAGTGGAGTTGGTGGACCACTAGTCTCTTGGTGTCCATTAAAGGCTTTTTTCAACCTCCGGTAAGGATGATGACTTCTAAGAAACCTCCGATGGCGAAGATATACTGTCTTCCTTCCATGTTTCAATTGTTGAGAAACAGTGTCTTCTTCACATATTGGACATGCTTTATGACCCTTAACACTATAACCTGATAAGTTACCATATGCCGGAAAGTCATTGATGGTGCAAAATAACATGGCATGAAGCTTGAAAGTTTCATTAGCAAATCCGTCAAATACTTGAACACCCTCATCCCACATTAACTTCAAATCTTCGATTAAGGGACTTAGATAAACATCTATGTCATTCCCTGGCTGTTTCGGACCAGATATCATCATAGACAACATCATGTACTTTCGCTTCATGCACAATCCAGGAGGTAAGTTGTAAATAACTAGTAAAACAGGCCATGAACTGTGATTTGTACTCATATTACCAAACGGATTCATTCCATCTGTAGCTAGACCAAGTCGGATATTTCTTGATTCTTTACCAAACTCTGGAAACTCATCATCAAATTTCTTCCACTGAACAGAATCAGCTGGATGTCGGTTCATGCCATCACATTTCCTCTCATCTGCATGCCATCTAAGATTCTTAGCATCGTCTGGGTTTGCAAACAAACACTTCATCCTTGGAATGATGGGAAGATACCACATAACCTTCATTGGGGGTCCATGCTTTTCCATCTCTTCAATAGTATCATCATCTGTTTGTTTCAATTTATAACGTGATAACCCACACCTCGGACAACTTTTCAACAATTCAAAATCTTTCCGGTATAATATACAATCATTAGGACATGCATGTATCTTTTTATACTCCATACCCATTGGACAAAGAATCTTTTTGGCCTCGTAATTACGATTAGGTAGAGTATTTCCCTCTGGAAGCATATCCTTCAACAGCTGGAGCAATTCCGTGAAACTTTTATCGGTCCATCCATTTAGTGCCTTCAAATTCATCAATCTTAACACCGCCGACAACCGTGTGAAGTTATTAGTTGATCCAGGATACAATGGAGTCTCTGCATCGCTTGACATACTTCCATATCCATGCGCTTTTGCAAAAGACTCAGCTCCCACATCACGAATCATGTCCTCCAATCGATCATCAACTACATCATCGTGTTCTGCTTCATCCGTGGTGGATCCCACATATTCTTCAGTTACGGAAACACGTGGTAAATTTAATAATTCACCATGCCATGTCCAAGTTGTATAAGATCGAAGAAACCCATCACATAGCAGGTGTTCCCTCATGATATTCACATCCAGTATCCTTCCATTCAAACAGTTAACGCACGACCTAATCTTTCCTCCATCACGACCACTATTAATCGCGTTACGCTGCGCAAATTGTATAAATTCTTCTACTCCTCTTTCATACTCATCACTTATACGAGCACAATGAATCCAACTTCGATCCATTATATATTCTGCAATATAGATACCTAGGATTTTCTAATAAGTGTTCTATCTCATGCATTTGCCGAGGGTCGAACACCCCCGGACTCAATACCAGCACGTATTATTGTCGGAGGTCCAAATACAAACACGATATTCTATTCTAATGTAACAACTAACATAACATAAATTCTACTATAAACTAACAAATAATTACTAAATAATTTAAATTTTAGAAAATAGAATTTATATAATACAAATTATATAAATTAATACAAATTTATATTAAATAATATACAAATTATAATACATAAAAAAAAATATTCAAAGTACAGCAAAAAAAAATTAACAAAACTAACATAAAAACTACTAACTAAATAATATAAATTTTAAAAATTAAAAATTATATAATATAAATTTATATTAAATAATATACAAATTATAATAAATAAAGTCAAAAATTCAAAAAATCTAAAAATCAACTAACCTTGTGTGCGAAAATGATGATTCAACTGATAGAAAACCAGAGGTGGAAGCGGAAGACTGGCGCGACAGCGGCGGAGCAATGCAACAGTAACTTCAAGCACTGCGCAAGGAAAAAACCATATATAAGAACAGCATTCCTAAAGCGAACTGAAGAGAATGAAATGGGATACGAAACTCACAATGGAAGCAATAACAATGAAGATGCACAGAAGCAAGGAACACAGCGCAGCGCAGCAACAGCGACAAGGAAGAGCAGAGCAGAAAGAGTGAAAGTGCAGTGGCGCGCTTCAAATTTTAGGTTAAAAACATTTTACAAATGCGGTTATTAGTTAAAACCGCATTTGTAAATGAAATGCCTTTCATTTACAAATGCGGTTTTAACTAACAACCGCATTTGTAAAACAAACTAATTTCAAAAATGCCACCGCGTTTTTAAGAAAGGCGTTTTAGCGCGAAACCGCACTTAGAAAGGAGTATTCCTTTCATCATTTTGCACTAGTGGACCCTTGATGTTGGTACATGAGTTGGTACCCTGGTGGTTATTCTGTTAAGATTTTATGCACTCCAAGGAGATAAGATTATGTGCAGTTGTGGCGCTAAGATTATGGGCATTGTAACGAAATCTTCTCCCATTGAATATGCTCTCACTCGAGATAAGATTCTCGTGAGAGAAAGTTGTTACAAGAGGTAGTCTATAAAAGGGACTTGAGATCCTAGGTGAAAGGTACGTTGTTTCTAAAACTGAAACTAGATACTTTTTGTTTCTTGTAAGCCCTGTACTGACTTGATCATCGAAGTGCAATTAACAGGTAGGGCACCCTTTGTCTCAACAGAGCCACGTCCAAGCAACCAAAGGGAAGTGCAGATTCCAGTGGAGATAGGCGGGGTCAGAACTAGTCATCGGAATTGTACTGACCAGTCCTCGGACATCGAGAACACTGGTAATGGTGAGCCACGTCAGCTGGGTTCCACAGCATGGACCAGATCCACGTGGGCTGGGTCCTACAGGTAGTATGGACTAGTTAGTATGGACTAATAGGCTGATTAGTCATCAGTGAGTTGATCACCAGAGTAGACTGAGGTGTCCTCGGCACTCAGCAGGGTGATGAGTCCTGGGCAACTGGGTGCGACGAGGTGACATCGATCTTGGATGTTTCGAACAACAGAACTAGAGCATCTACAGTGGGTCCTGAGAGAAGACCAGTTATCAGTAAATGCCCAGAGGTAAGGAGAGGCCTGAGTCACGAAGCGTCCATACATGTGGCGAGGAAAGCACAGTTAGGTGCAGAGTCTTGGAGGGTCGAGTGCTCACCAGGATTAGGGTTTCCAAGTGAGACTGCATCCATGGCACGTGAACAGTGAAGGCACTCCCAAGACAGGTGGCCTCAGAGACAAGGTGCACAAGGAGGTATCCAGGTGGCAATCCTGTTAGAGTTTGCACTCCAGTTAAGGAAAGCCTTACGTGCTAGATTACCCTAAGTCTGGGTGATAGCGGCACAAGGGTATTCATGTAAACCCTACATATGGGTAGCGGCGCAGAGGAAACCCTAGAGTATATAAAGGGTAGTAAAACACTTCACAAAGGTACGCAGTTTCTAGGCCTAAACAAAAAATATTCAATACACTTGGTGTGCTTGCCCAATATTGACTTGAGCGTCGGAGTGCAAACGGCCTCTAGGGCACCCCTTTCTATCTTGCAGTTACCGTTTATTTCGATACAGCGAGGCGTAACTTAAGCGAGGGAAGGAGGCGTGTGATCGTCGTAGACTCAACCTGATGGATATCAAGGAAGAGAGGATTTCACTAATGGAGGAAGAGGCCATCCACCAAAACATTTAAAGTTTTTCTTATTAGTCTTTTCAAAAGAGGAGGCCCAAGCCCAAAGCCCAAGCCCAAAAAGGCCAAGCCCAAGAAGTCCAAGTCCAATCCATGAGAAGCAAGGCCAAGCATTAAATAAAAGAGCATCATTTGTATGTCTTTTGTATAAGTTGTAGGAGGTGTGGATATTAAATATAGGAGTGTGAATATGTAAAATAAAGTCACATTGTACATGTGACTTAGGAGAGTAGGTGTAAGTGTAGTTTTTAGGAGGTGTCAATAGTAGAAAAAGGTCACACCTCCCATGTGACTTGTTTTGGTGGGAATTTCAAAAGAGTTTCTTTTGAATTTTCCCACCTATTTTTCAGCACCCTCACACTATAAATAAAGGTGTGGGCTCTTGTAAAAGGAAGATCTGAATTTTGAATTAGAGAAATTATACTCAATTTTGGAGTGAGCATTGGAGAGCTTTGCATCTTCTTCACTAGTCTTATCTTGAAGGTTCAATGGTTACCTCAAGTGGCGGCTTGCACACTCATCTAGGAGCCTTCATCCTCTTAGTGGCGTGATCATCCAACCATTCCTCCATCTTCATAAGCATTTTCTTCTCCTTTCTTCCTTCTTTTTTAATTTTCATGTCTTAGCTTGTGTTCTTGTGTGATTGTTTGGTTGATTTGTGTTTCCAGCAGCTTGTTCTTCTTTTCCAGCACTTATATTCAGTTTCCTTGCCTTTAATTTCATCTTTGTTCGGTTCAATTTGACAATAATTGGAACTTCCATATGAGTTTGTGTTTTGGCATTAGTTTTGGTGAGTTCTTGACTTAGAACATTGATCCAATTCTAAGAAAAAGTGCCTCTCTAATGACCAACTCAAGATGTTTCCTAAGAATGTCAAGAACCTTTCATCTTATGTTCTTGAATTCACATCATGTGGTATCTAGAGTTTAGGTGTGTTCTTGTTTAATTTTTGAGTTGTGTTGCACTTTAATTCAAGAGCTCTATATTCTTGTGTTTACATTTCTGTTTTTAGGCTTATTTTGAGTTTTATTGCTGTTTTCTTATTTGTGCCTATCATATGTTTGAGTATTTTCCTTTTTGAATCTATAATAGTTTTGTCATTGTCCTGTTTTTCCATAATATGTCATCACTTCTTGTAGTACTTTTATTGCAATTTTTTGTTTCTTGCTTTGGTTTACATTCTGTTTTTTGAGTTTATTGCTTGATCCTTTGTGCATTTTCTGTTTTAGATTGAGTTCATACTTGTATTTTAGACCTATACAAGTTCTATTACACAATTTCCATTATGTCTTTGCTAGTTCATAATTCTGTTTTTCATTCCTCTTAGGATTCCTCTGTTTCTGAAAACAAGTGCTTACTGTTTTTGCTTATTGCAATTGATTTACTCACTGGAAATTTCTGAAATTCTGGATTTGTGATCTTCAAAGTGTTAGAAAAGAATAGAAAAAAGAAGTACAAAAAAATTCAACGTACACAAAAAATGATAAATAAAATACAAAAAGTGTACATTCTTGCCGAAAAAAATACGGTAATCTGGCAGCGATTTTGAAAAAATTTATCTCATTTTATTGGCTTGCTGTTTTTACATAATTCCAGTGCCATTTTTGAGTTAACATCTTGAAGTTTGTGTGGTTAAAATTTCATAGTCCAGTTCGCTCTATATCATTCCAGATAAATCAGTGAATATCAAGCACAGTTTGCATAAAAACAAAATTTTCCAGTAGCTAATTTTTTTGTTTTCTTCATCTACTCTAGTGCTTTTCTTTAAGTATTCTTTTGTGTGCCTTCTTTCTTCATTGAGTTCTTTATTTTCTTGCTTGTCTTTCATTCTTTATTCTTTGAGTTTGTATTACATATAGTTTTCCTTTTGCAATTACCTTTCTTTGCTTATACCTTTTCTTGTTTGTCTTTATTGTTCATTGGTTTTGTGGTGGTTGACTTTGAGATTGGTGTGCTTGCTTTGACATCTTTCATTTGAGGACTCCAAGGCCTCAAGATCAGATTAGTGCAAGGACATTATTTCTTTGAGAGTGACCCCAATCTTTCTGCCTAAATTCAATTCGGCTTTATTTTTACTTAAAACACTCACTGTTTTGCTAATTTTTGTTTCTTGCTTTGTTTGCTGTTTTTTGGTTTGCTATTTTCTTTGATCAAATGGCTCCATATTCTAGTGATGAATCTTGCAAACAAAAGTCACCTTCTAAAGTTTATCTTCGTGGTGAATTACAAGAAGCTCACCGCCATATTAGATTGTTGGAGGAAAGATTGCAAAGGATGGACATGCAACAAGCTAGACCATCTCATTCTCACCATGGAGAGCGCCATTCCCATAGACCTTCATCTAGGGGCTCTTCCAATGAGCATGGCTGTGAAGCGGATCAAAGAAGAAGGAGGTCTAATCCTACATTTCATGGATATCAACCTCAAGAGCATAGAGGGAGAGATCACCGTGACAATGGCTACTACCGTGAGGCAAAAGCTAGGCTTCCTTTGGTTCAGATTCCAAGCTTCAATGGGGATAGTGATCCTAACGTCTATCTAGATTGGGAGGCTAAGTGTGAGCAGATTTTTTAGCTCCATGAGATCAAAGATGAACATAAGTATAAGCTAGCTACCTTAGAGTTTTGTGATTACGCCATGAAATGGTGGCATAGTATTGTAATGGACACTATGTATCGCAAGAGACCTCCCGTGGACTCTTGGAACACTTTGAAAAAGTATATGCGCGCAAGGTTTGTTCCTCCTTCTAGGAAGGAACACTTGTTGAAGTTCCAAAGGCTTCATCAAGGACATAGGACGGTAGATGAATACTTTAAAGATTTTGAAACAACTTTGACTAAAATGAATATGCATGCTAAAGAAGAGTCAAAGATTAAATGGTTTGTAAGTGGTTTAAGAAGACATATTAGAGATTTGGTAGACCTAGATGAGTACTCTTCTTTAAAGAAAGTGGTTCACCGAGCCATCAAAATAGATTCATATTTGAAACCAACTTTCAAACATGCTACTGATGATGGTTTCTACAAATCTTCAAGGAAGGATGCAAAAAAAAATTTTCCTCAAATTTCTCCTTCCAATTTTTCCAAACAAACCACTTTGCCAAAACAAGTTTCTACTTCAAATCCTTCTACCCCTAAGTCACCTACCAAAACTTCACGCACCAAATGTTTTCAATGTTTAGGTTTTGGGCACATAGCTCTTCATTGTACACAAAAACGAACTTTCATGATAAACAAGGTAAATCAAGACCTAACTCAACCACCTACCAAAGGTGCAAAAGATAAAAACAAAGAAGGCCAAAGTGACAAGCGACTTATCCTTTCCCCTCCCAGGTGTTTCCTTCCTTATCTTTTTCATTACCAAAGGTTCTTACTTCACCACCATCTTGGTTTTTTCATACCTCCTAATGGTTTTCACCATTTAAGCGGATTTTTTCCAAAAAATATCATCATTCCCAAACACATTTTTCCAACTTGGTCTGTCTATAGGACTTCCTTTTCTGAACTCCTACTACTTTCAAAATCTAAGTCATGTTTGCCTTTTTCTTTTTCATCTATTAATTTTGATAGTAAACTGACTTTGTCATATGCAGGGATTCAGAATTCGTGGGCGAGTTCTCTCCAACTCGGGGAGTATGATGGATATCAAGGAAGAGAGGATTTCACTAATGGAGGAAGAGGCCATCCACCAAAACATTTAAAGTTTTTCTTATTAGTCTTTTCAAAAGAGGAGGCCCAAGCCCAAAGCCCAAGCCCAAAAAGGCCAAGCCCAAGAAGCCCAAGTCCAATCCATGAGAAGCAAGGCCAAGCATTAAATAAAAGAGCATCATTTGTATGTCTTTTGTATAAGTTGTAGGAGGTGTGGATATTAAATATAGGAGTGTGAATATGTAAAATAAAGTCACATTGTACATGTGACTTAGGAGAGTAGGTGTAAGTGTAGTTTTTAGGAGGTGTCAATAGTAGAAAAAGGTCACACCTCCCATGTGACTTGTTTTGGTGGGAATTTCAAAAGAGTTTCTTTTGAATTTTCCCACCTATTTTTCAGCACCCTCACACTATAAATAAAGGTGTGGGCTCTTGTAAAAGGAAGATCTGAATTTTGAATTAGAGAAATTATACTCAATTTTGGAGTGAGCATTGGAGAGCTTTGCATCTTCTTCACTAGTCTTATCTTGAAGGTTCAATGGTTACCTCAAGTGGCGGCTTGCACACTCATCTAGGAGCCTTCATCCTCTTAGTGGCGTGATCATCCAACCATTCCTCCATCTTCATAAGCATTTTCTTCTCCTTTCTTCCTTCTTTTTTAATTTTCATGTCTTAGCTTGTGTTCTTGTGTGATTGTTTGGTTGATTTGTGTTTCCAGCAGCTTGTTCTTCTTTTCCAGCACTTATATTCAGTTTCCTTGCCTTTAATTTCATCTTTGTTCGGTTCAATTTGACAATAATTGGAACTTCCATATGAGTTTGTGTTTTGGCATTAGTTTTGGTGAGTTCTTGACTTAGAACATTGATCCAATTCTAAGAAAAAGTGCCTCTCTAATGACCAACTCAAGATGTTTCCTAAGAATGTCAAGAACCTTTCATCTTATGTTCTTGAATTTACATCACAACCGACAGGAGAGTCAACCGGCAAGAACATTTGGCGCCCACCGTGGGGCCGAAGTAAAACAAGGTCCCATACACAAGCGAAAGAGGAAAATCCAGCGACATGAGGAATACCAGGCAAGGATCTGTCCCACCAAATGGGGGTGAGAGCGTTACCATGCAACAACTCATGGAAACAATGCGGGCCCTCCAGGAGACAGTGGCGGAATCTAGGGTAGACCAGGTGCGTATGCAGATGGACCTGGTTGTTAGTAATTATGGCTTTAAACTAGAGGGGGGGTGAATTGTTTAAAGAGGTTTTCGCAAACTTTTCCAAGCTAGAATGAATATCTTTCAGAAATCAAATGATTAAGCAATTCAGTTTGCCAAAACAACAAGCAAAACAGCACTGCCAGGAAAACAATCGGTTGTTTCTTCGAAACAATCGGTTGTTTATACCAGCAAACAACAAACAAACTGAAATTAAAGAGTTAGGGATAGAGAGATTGTACACAGATGTTTATACTGGTTCACTCTAACCCAGAGCTACATCCAGTCTTCTCAGAAACCCTGAGGAAATCCACTAAGCAATCAACACTAGATTACTTACACACAACCAAGAAAGTGACCTTGAACACCCTCAAGAAACACACTTTCCTTGGTCAGCACACCACACTAAGAAAGCTGATCTTGATCCCCTCAAGAACACACAGCTCTTCTTAGCAACAACACAAAACGAATGTTCACAGAATTACAAGGATTACACTTGTTACAGAAGCAATCTGAAATCAGTACAAGAGAATCCTATCTCAGCACTTTGATCAACCAAAACTCTAAGCAATCTCCAACTCTTAGAAAAACTTTTTCAATTCACTTAGATTCTTAAAACTCAAATCTGTTTTTCTGTATATATTCAAAGAAGATGTTTGTAATCAAATCTTAACAAACTCTTAATTGCTTTAGAAAGATTGGTCAAAGCATTTAATGACTGGAGCGTATGAATTAAAAGCATTTAAAGCTCAGTCAAAGTCAAAACTGTTTTCTGTTATAAAAGCATAACAAACAATCGATTGTTTCCTCGAATCAATCGGTTGTTTTGTTACTTAACCAATTTTCACACTTCAAAACAGTTTTCAAAACACCTAAGCTTAAACAATCGGTTGTTTCGATAAAACAATCGGTTGTTTTAACTCAGTTTAAAAAAACACTTTACTTTGTTTGAAAGTTGAGATGCTTGAGCTTTAGATTCAATCAAAGGTTGAGTTACACAACTCAAACTACTCAGATTCTAACTAAACCAGCACAGCAACAACAAACACAGCAAAAGCTTCATCATCCTTCAAAGGATTTGGATTCTTCAAAACCTTGAACACCACTTGGTTCAACACTGGTCGCATCACAGGCCAAGAATGAGGAGCTACACAGGGCGAACAAAGAATTGGGCATGAATCTGCGTAATTTGCAGCAAGCAGGGGATCGCGTGGCGGATGATCGGGCTCCATCAACACCACCTAGGGCGTTCCTAATGCCTTTCTCACAAGCAATCATGGACAAAGTGGTCCCAGCCTCCTTCGTGGTTCCTAAGACTGTGTTCACGGGGGTGGAGGATCCAGAAGCGCATCTCACAGCATTTCACACACAGATGATGTTATTAGGGGGATCAGATGCGGTACATTGTAAGCTTTTCATGACTAGTAATGGTGAGCCACGTCAGCTGGGTCCCACAGCATGGACCAGAGCCACGTGGGTTGGGTCCTACAAGTAGTATGGACTAATAGGCTGATTAGTCATCAGTGAGTTGATCACCAGAGTGGACTGAGGTGTCCTCGGCACTCAGCAGGGTGATGAGTCCTCGACAACTGGGTGCGACGAGGTGACATCGATCTTGGATGTTTCGAACAATAGAACTAGAGCATCTACAGTGGGTCCTGAGAGAAGACCAGTTATCAGTAAATGCCCAGAGGTAAGGAGAGGCCTGACTCACGAAGCATCCATGCATGTGGCGAGAAAATCATAGTTAGGTGCAGAGTCTTGGAGGGTCGAGTGCTCACTAGGATTAGGGTTTCCAAGTGAGGCCGCATGCATGGCACGTGAACAGTGAAGGCACTCCCAGGACAGGTGGCCCCAGAGACTAGGTGCACGAGGAGGTATCTAGGTGGCAATCCTATTAGAGTTTGCACTCCAGTTAAGGAAAGCCTTACGTGCTAGATTACCCTAAGTCTGGGTGATAGTGGCGCAAGGGTATTCCTGTAAACCCTACATATGGGTAGCGGCGCAGAGGAAACCCTAGAGTATATAAAGGATAGTAAAACACTTCACAAAGGTACGCAGTTTCTAGGCCTAAACAAAAAATATTCAATACACTTGGTGTGCTTGCCCAGTATTGACTTGAGCGTCGGAGTGCAAACGGCCTCTAGGGCGCCTCTTTCTATCTTGCGGTTACCGTTTGTTTCGATATAGCGAGGCGTAACTTAAGGCGAGGGAAGGAGGCGTGTGATCGTCGTAGAGTCAACCAACAGGAGAGTCAACCGGCGAGAACAGGAATCAATTGACAACCAGGTCAACCGGCAAGAACAGTTTTCGATCATTGCCAGAATTTGTATGGAGTGCCCTTGCTGATTTGTCGATTCTTTAAAGACTTATATTCTAATACATTGAGGATGAATGATCTTGCCGGAATGAAAGAAAACATACCAATAAGTTAGAACGAATATTTCCACCAGCTTTCTTTGATTCAATGGACACTACAAAAAAAAAAAAAAGTTTTAGTGACAAAAGGTTAGTGATAAATATAAAATTTGTCATTATTAATATATTATTTGTGACTATTTTTTCCCTTGTGATTAATATTGTTTATAATAATGATAAAACTAAAAAAAATATCACAATAAATATATTAAAAAATTAAGAACACATATCATAAATAATTACTAAAAAGTGATAAAATTATTTTTCTTAAAAGAAAAATATAGTTAAAATAAAAGTTATTAAATATTTATAAATTAACAATTATTTATTATGAATGACAAACTGTTAATTATTAGTTTGTTAAAATATGTCATAAATTTATTTTTATATATTTAATAAAACAGAATTACGATTAGACATATTTATATTAGTAGTAAAAAATAATTGTTTCTACTTTGAACTCATGACTCTTTAATGAGGTAAAAAAGTTTTTGAAAACATGTTGCTTTAGTACATATGACTTCTAAATAACAAACAAGTTTAAACTAACTAAAATATTTTAAAAATTGTGATAGATAAAAAATGAATTAAGAGAGTAATTTTTTGTTAATTTTTATGTACATGTTAAGTGAAATCATGATCTATGAATTATGATGTATGAATTACGATGTTTATACGTTCACATTAAATGAAATCATGATGTATGTATTACGATGTATGACTTATGGTGTTTATTGTAACGCCCCTCAAAATATTGTTCATTTTTATATAATAAAATAAAGGTGAAACAATAATATCAAAATTTAACATAGATATATATACATAATATAATTCATCCATTAATACAAATGTGCCTCAAAATAATATCCCTTTTTGAGGAAATTTTTAATACATATCCATACTGGAGTTTTCAAAAATAAAACAAAACAACAGCATTCAAAACCGGCGATCTCCTCCTCCAGAAAATGCTCACTGAGGAGCTCTACTACCTGCAACCTCATCTGCTCCCGTGCAAATATACACGATCATCACATGTTTAAGAAAACAACCACGATACAAAACAAAAGGGTAAGCTAGATATTTTTAAAACTTTAAATATGAAACTTTATATCAAAAGAAAGCAGAAATCTTCACACCATTCATAATCTATAACAATTTCAGCCATCAATATCCCCATACTCCACAAACTCGTCAAGTGTCTATTCAATACATTCAATACTCATGGTTCACACGTCAGACTTTCCACTGACTCATAACATATAGACACATGACTCTACTTCCGGAAGACTCGTGCGTTGAACTTAGCATCCAGAGGCCTGCACCTGTCATACGAAATTGCTGTAAAGTTTCCACAGCCATGCGCATAAACATAATCCCGAGCTCAATCTCAATCTCAATATCCTCACTCTCTCAGTATGACAGGGTTAATCCATATAACAGATCAAGTCAGTTATCTTTCAAACGACTTACCCATACATATGGACCTCCTTCGACTCTCACCAACTGAATGACTTCATCTATGTGATTCCATCATATCAGCAGAGTCAGGATCGCCTCATTCACAGGATACTCACTGATCAATACACCTCATAACCAATCTCAACACGGTATTTCCTTTCCTGAAAATACTATGTCTTGATCATAATTTCACATTCATCCAGTACATCATATCACATGTAAAAGCACAACTGCATCATATAATATTTTGAATCTTTTCCTAAACAATCACAATCACAGAAACAATCACGCCAAAGTTCAGATTTTCGAATATCATATGCATTTCAATCTCAAACAAGTTCAAAACGACACTAAAACAGGGGAGTTCGAAATCAACATTAAAACCGGCGATCACGTCGCCCCACACATAAAAACAGAGCATCGTGAAAAAGAATATGAAACCGGCGACCACGTCGCCCTCACTTCAGAACCTACTCGCCTAAAGTTTTTATAAACGAAAATGCTAGCTTCCCTTACCTGGACTTGCGTAAAATCTCACTAAGAGCTCCAAAACCCACCGAAGCTTAAAGATGCCTTAACCTGCACCATAGAGTCCCGATCACAAAACTAACGAGATTACTCATTTTCTGCGTTAACAGAGACGATTTCTGAAGCTAAAAGAGTCATATGCACAACCTATGTAGAGATGACCCTCTCAAATTCAGACTCGACTCAAAGAACAGAGCAAAACGAATTACTCTATTTTAGGGCTTTGAGCAGAAAACTTGCAGAGTACAACGTCAGGAATCCAGGGTAGTCGCCGATCTTCAACTGGTTCGCTAGGACGTCTGAACGCAGGGAGAAGGAGAGGAAAGAAACAGGGAACCAAAGCTAACTCACTCAATCACTCTCGAACCACAGCAACGTCCACTGCCTCTCAGGAGTGAGTTTTGAATCTAAGCCAACTTGCCCAGAAATGCCACTGCCCCCCGCCCACTCTGCAGGAAAGCTTGCGTGCACACTTCCTTGAACAGTATGACCACGTGGGTTTCGGCACATACCAACTCTCTGACGCTAACTATTCTGAAACACCCTTTCTGTCTACGTGTCGCGCATGCAAGACGTCTCATGCTGGGAGCCTGGGTCCCACCTTATCTGTGTGAAACACGACATCGCGCGATAACCTTCCACCGATGACTGCTCGCGCGATGACTATCCACCGATGTCTCATCCTGGCGGACGACCGATGTCTCTCCCTGGAAGACGACCGATGTGTCCCTCATCCTGGCGATGACCGCGTGTCTCTCGCCTTGGCGATGCCCGCGTCTCTCTCGCCTTGGCGATGCCCGCGTCTCTCTCGCCTTGGCGATGCCCGCGTGTCTCTCGCCCTGGCGATGCCCGCGTGTCTCTCGCCCTGGCGATGCCCGCGTGTCTCTCGCCCTGGCGATGCCCGCGTGTCTCTCGCCCTGGCGATGCCCGCGTCTCTCTCTCCTTGGCGATGCCCACGTGTCTCTCGCCCTGGCGATGCCCGCGTGTCTCTCGCCCTGGCGATGCCCGCGTCTCTCTCTCCTTGGCGATGCCCACGTGTCTCTCGCCCTGGCGATGCCCGCGTGTCTCTCGCCCTGGCGATGACTTATGACACATCGCCACGCCTTGCTGAAGGTTCTTCATCCCACTATGTTACGTCCAAGGTATCACCTCCACATGGCTTGGTGACGTCGGTAGCTTCACATTTCCAAGAATAGATCAGCACTACTCCTCGTGCGCCCATGCATGCAACACTAAGGACGATTTCTTATGCTCAAGCATAGAGCTTCGCATGCACAGCGTATCTAAGGCTTAACCCACACCTTGATACGCGTGGTTTTTGGAACCCATTATGGTTGATCCAGTATCTTGACCACATACTAAGTGCACTTTCGGCTATCGTGTACACCATAGGCGATTGGCGATCATGTGCACCATAGGCGATTGACGATCATGTGCCAGAGAAGTCGGAGATCGCCTCCGTCTTCAACAACGGCGATGTCGTAGACTTCTAACCTACACTTTCCTTCCTTTATATTTTAAATAAAAACATACTTAGAATTCACTTAAAATATATCACTTTCATTCCAATAAAATTTTCTAGGTCCTTACATTTATACGTACACGTTAAATGAAATTAGGATGTATGAATTACGATGTATGAGTTACGATGTTTATACGTATGCATTAAATGAAATTATGATGTATGAATTACGATGTTTATACGTACGCGTTAACTAAAATTTCGATGTATGAATGATGAAGTATGAATTATTGTATTATATTTAGCTTGAACATTATTGTATCCTATTCATCTAGGATTTACAAATACAAAATTCTTACAATAACCTGATAATCAATTACATGAATTAGTATGTTTTAAATATTTACATACTAAGTTTGAACAACAAAGTTCACGTGACATATGCAGTGCACTGGACACTGATATCCATATGATTCATGTATTAGATCATCTGTAGGGTATAAGTATACTATTAAGTGTTGATAATTTCATCATCAACATCCAGAACAATGGATCGAGATTAGATGTATGAAATGTTTGATTCTTCAAGAAGATTGAGACATTTGGACACTGTCCACCCTTAATACATTTGTGCAACCCCCCTAGTACACTTGTGCAACCGACACCTGATACTTTTTTGTTAGTCACTCCTTATCCCATTGTCCAAACCACTGTTGGCACTCTGTAAGGCCTTGTTGACCATGTTGACCATGGCACCGCTACTGCTTCAGAGCATGACCTCCCCCCTAAGGATTTGCAGCGTGACCCTACTGGTAGGGTCATCATCTGACTTCTTGGTAAAGGGTAAGTCATCCTAAATTTATATTTATTTTTATCTTCATATTACAAATGTATGTAATTCGATTTGTTTGTATTGAAGTTGGACAACAAATCATTATGCTAGTGATGCCATTGGACATTGCATTCGGTCTCAATTTAGAGTTCCATATCATCATTATGATGCCATGACTGAAGAGGACACACTAAAATGGTGGACTGACTTTAAGGTAATTTTAATTTTTAAGTACGATTTCATACAAATCAACCAAAATGGGAAAACAGAAATGAATTATTTTCTTCTTTTCGTCAGAGTAGAGTCACTTGGGCACCTCAAGATGAGTGGTAGATTAAAAAGGTCTATAAGTTTAAAATCAAAAAATGAATTTGTGACATGTTGACCAAAGCTAGGGCAAAGGCTGTTTGACCTACTTAGATAGGCGAGAAGGCATGGGTTGAGCTTCTGAACTATTGGGATGCACAAAAGTTCAAAGATAAATGAACTCAGAATAAAGTGAATAGGGCTTCAACTCGTGGTAGAGCATTACACTCCATAGGTCGAAAATCACATTCAGATATTACAGTGACCTTGGTAAGTACTCGTCACTATCTTACATGGAATTCATTTTACATCTGCAACATATATTGCTTCTAATTAAACAACATTATTAGGAACGTCAATATGGTCAGCCCTCTGAACCTGATGAACTATTTATGGCTACCCACACAAACAAGAATGGTGATTGGGTTGATACTCGTGCTCGTGAAACTTATGTAAGTTATTGTTCTAAGTTTTTTAAAATTTTTATTTTAATTTCATAACATTTCCATCTCTTAATGACTTGTGTAGGTAAACTATCATGAGCGCTTGAGGATCCTTCAAGTAAATAGTTCTCAAGACTCTAGCACTGATGTCCATCAAGTTGATCCAGCAACAAAGCTTCAAACTTTCAAGGAAGCTGCTGGAGGAAAGAGTAAAGGCTGAGTGCATGGTAGGACAGACTTGGTTGGTAACTTCCACCAAGGAGTCTCTTCCCCAACTCAACCCTCCTCTGCTTCCGGTGTTTCTCAATCTGATCAGTTGACTGAAAATCAATAGCTTCGTGCAAAACTTAGTATGTGGGGTCAAAAGTATGCACACTTGGAGGGCAAAATGAAGCAAATAAAGGAACACCTTGTCTCAGTGTTGCAATGTGACAATGCTTCCACTAGCACAAGTCAATGCAACCACTAGTATGCTCCAGAGCATGATGACCAACCCTTTCCTTGAAGTGCATCCCAGACTGTAAGTTTAATTATTTCACATTTTTATTATATACTAAATATGTTAGTTATTCACATTGTTTGTATTTTTTTACAGGTTTTTATGGATCACATCACTTCTATTTCTACTTCATGGAATACGTTTTATATTTTCATTTGTACTATTTTTATATAATTGTATTATCGTATATTTTAATTTCTAGTACTTTTAGTTAATTTCTAGATTACAATTTTATTTTATGGTTTATTTTAATTTTAAGTTCTATTTTATGTATTAATATTCAGTTTGACTAAAAATTATCTGAATATTCGAAAGATTTGGATGGTTGAAATAATCTGAATGACTTTTTTTTCTTTCTATTTGGATAATTTTTCTGTTGTGATTTTTTTTTTCGATTTGTTATTCTGAAAATTATTACAGGTGAAAATGGCTATAAAGATAAAATCAAATATTTTTTTAAGCATTTAAGCGTCGGCCAAGATCATGCAAATAATTTTTAGTTTTTGTTTAGCTTCAATTTATACGTGGGTCAGGCCTTTGCAAAGTAATTTTTTCTTTATTTTTTTCGTTTTTGCGTCGGCCTGGCCCACACAAACTCTGATTTCACTTTTTTTTGTCGGCCATTGCCTGGCCCAATGCATGCAGGTGTTTCTGATACAATTGTGTCGGTTGGGCTGATGATATTACGTCCCTTTCTACGTCGACCTGATTGACTATCTGCGCGTCCGTCTCACGTCGGCTTGGCCCGCACAAATTGCGTCACTCGTGCTGGCCCATACTAAATGTACTTTTCTTCTGTGCTATTTCTGTTCACTTATTGGCCGATGCAAATCCGATATTTTTTCATCAGTTTTGGTTTATTTGCATCTGATTTTGGCCAACAAAATACACTGCTTTTTGTAGTGTCAATAAAAAAATTTAAAATCGCATGTGGCTAATATAGGTATTATGTGAAAGGTTAGTTAGAGTTTAATATAGGTGTTAGGTGAAATGTTAGATAGAATAGGTATTATGTGAAAAGTTAGTTAGAGTTTAACATAGGTGTTACGTGAAATGTTAGATAGAATAGGTATTATGTGAAAGGTTAGTTAGAGTTTGACATAGGTATGATGTGAAAGTTTAGTTATTTATAGTATGCATGTTTTATCATACATCTTGATTGGAAGTAACATTAATTTGTTTTACTTATTAGATTTTTTTTTTATAATTTAAAGTAATACATAAGACATTGTAATACTTAAAATATTTATACTAATTTAGTTAGAATTACTTCTAATTCTCCGATTTTTACCAATCATTAATTATTATAAACTGTACCAACCAGTCTTCGGGCACCGAGAACAGTTAGTGTGGGGTGAGCCACGTCAGCTAGGCCCCACAGTGTGGACCAAAGCCACGTGGGATTGACCCCACAAGTGGTAAGGTCTAGTGGGGTGATTAATCATCAGTGTATCTCCACAGAAAAGGGTGATTAGTCATCAGCGTGATGATCACTGGAATAGGCTGATGTATCTTCGTCACTCCGCAGGTTGAGGAGTCCTCAGCAATAGAGTGTGACGAGGTGACATCGGTCGTGGGTGATTTGAATAATATAACCAGAATAGCTAAGATTGGTTCCCAGAGTGAGCCAATGAGAAGGAAATACCCAGAGGAAAGGAGAGGCCTGAGTCACAAAGAGCTTATGTGTGTGGCAGGGAAAGCACGGTTAGGTGCAGAGTTCTGAGGGGTCGAATACTCATCAGAACTAGGGTTTCCCAGTGCAGTTACATGCATGGAATGTGAACAGTGAAGGCACTCTCAGAACAGGTGGCCCCAAAGATTAGGTGCACAAGGAGGCACCCAGGTGGTCATCCTGTTAGATTTTGCACTCCAGATAAGGAAACCTTATGTGCTAGATTACTCTAAGACTGGGTAATAGCGGCGCAAGGGTATTCCAGTAAACCCTGAATATGGCTAGCAGCGCAGTGAACCCTAATTAGGGTTAGCGGTGCAGTAAACCCTAGACTATATAAGGGACAGTAAAATACTTCGCAAAGGTACGCAGTTTCAAAACCTAAATAGAATTACTAAAACACTTGGTGTTTGTTGCCCAATCTTGACTTGAGCGTCGGAGTGCAAACGGCCTCTAGGGCGCTCCCTTTCTCTTTTGTAGGTGCAGATTGCTTCGAAAGAACCAAGCACAACACAACGTGAGGAAGAAGGCGTGTGAGTGTCGTGAAGTCAATTGGTAGGCGAGTCAACCGGCAAGAACATTTGGCGCGTGGGGCCGAAATAAAACAAGGTCCCATACACGAGAGTGAGAGTACAAACCACGGAGATGAGGCGAGGCGACCTGAGCCGACAGAGGAGGTGGTAGAGAAGGAGATCGGAGGCAGGATGTTCAAGCTGGGCAAGTCCCTGCCTCAGGAAACCCAAGACCAAGTAGCAGGGGTCATAGAGAGGCACATGGACGCTTTTGCTTGGTCCCCTTCAGACATGCCAGGTATTGACCCTGACTTCCTATGTCATCGCCTGGCACTGGATCCCCAAGTTAGACCAGTCCGCCAGAGGAGAAGGAAGTTCAATGACGAACGAAGGCAGGTAGTCAGGAAGGAGACACAAAAATTGCTCAAGGCGGGCCACATACGGGAAATCTAGTATCCCGAGTGGCTCGCGAATGTCGTGTTGGTAAAGAAGGCCAATGGGAAGTGGAGGATGTGCGTAGACTTCACAGATCTCAACAAGGCCTGTCCAAAAGACTCCTACCCTCTGCCCAACATAGATGCGTTGGTAGATAGTGTCTCGGGGTGCAAGTTACTCAGCTTCTTGGACGCCTTCTCTGGGTACAATCAGATTAAGATGCACCCAAAAGATGAAAGCAAGACAGCCTTCATGACCGAGCTGTCCTGCTACTGCTATACAGTAATGCCATTCGGCTTGAAGAACGTAGGTGCCACCTATCAGAGGTTGATGGACAAAGTCCTTGCGCCCATGCTGGGACGCAATGTGCAAGCCTATGTAGATGACATGGTGGTGACGTCCCAGGCACGAGATCAGCATGTCGATGACTTGGAGGAGCTATTTAATACAATAGCCAAGTACAGGTTGAAGCTGAATCCTGAGAAATGCGTCTTTGGGGTGGAGGCAGGCAAGTTCCTTGGTTTGCTCCTTACAGAACGAGGGATTGAAGCCAACCCCGACAAGTGCGCGGCGATCATCGCCATGAGGAGCCCAACATCGGTTAAGGAGGTGCAGCAGTTGACAGGTCGAATGGCTGTCCTTTCCAGGTTCGTCTCAGCAGGAGGAGACAAGGGCCACCCATACTTCCAGTGCTTGAGAAGGAACAGCAGATTCTCGTGGACCCCAGAATGTGAGCAGGCCTTTCTCAAGCTCAAAGAGTACCTAGCCAGCCCACCAATTTTGTGCAAGCCCCAACTCGGCACCCTACTGCGGCTGTACTTTGCAGTCACAGAGAAGGCGGTAAGTTCAGTATTGGTCCAGGAATAGGAGCAGAGCCAAAGGCCCATATATTTTGTCAGCAAGGTGCTGCAGGGGCCAGAGGTGAGGTATCAGGCCATAGAAAAGGCAGCATTGGCCGTGGTGTTCTCAGCACGGCGACTTCGGCACTACTTCCAGAGCTTCACTGTGGTGGTGATGACAGATCTGCCAATACGCAAGGTCTTGAAGAAATCGGATGTGGCAGGAAGAATGGTGCGATGGGCAGTCGAGTTGTCAAAATTCAACATTCAGTATGAGCCCCAAGGTCCGATCAAGGGACAGGTCTACGCTGATTTTATGGCCGAGATGTCCTCGGCGGAGACCCAGCAGGAAGAACCCAACTTCAAGTGGATATTATCAGTAGATGGGTCCTCGAACCAGCAAGGCAGTGGAGCGGAGGTAATTCTCGAGGGACCCAAAGGGTTATTGATAGAACAAGCCCTGCGGTTCGCCTTCAAGGCCAGCAATAACCAAGCAGAGTACGAAGCCTTGATTGCTGGGATACTATTGGCCAAAGAGATGGGAGCGAAGAGTCTCGTGGCGAAGAGTGACTCGTTGTTTGTCACAGGTCAGGTGGCGGGAGAATATCAGGCTAAAGATCCCCAGATGGCCTCCTACTTGGAGTATGTCCAGCGGTTGAAAGGTTCTTTTCAAACCTTCGAGTTGGTGCATGTACCCAGGGAGCAGAATGCCAGAGCTGACTTGTTAGCCAAACTCGCCAGTTCAGGCAAGGGGGGCAGACAGAGGACGGTCATTGTAAGGACCTAGAAACTTTAATTGGAATAAAAGTGTTATATTTAAATAATTTCAGAAGATGTTATTATTTAAAATACAAAGAGCTGGTAATAGAAGTTTCGTAGTAGTCGGACCTCGGACGTCGCCCAAGGTCTGGGGTCAGCTGGTAGAGGTCGGTCTGCTGACCATTGTATTAACCAAGTAGTCAGGTGCGATGACTTTATTGTGAGGTAATCACGTGGGTGTGCTCGAGGAAGACATGTGGATCAAGAAGAGTAAAGGAAGAAAAGTGTAGCTTAGAAGTCTACGAGATCGCCGTTGTTGAAGACGGAGGCGATCTCCGACTTCTCTGGCACATAATCGCTTGTCGCCTAGAGTACACATGATCGCCAATCGCCTATGGTGTACGTGATCGACGGGAGTGCACTTAGTATGTGGTCAAGATGCTGGATCAACCATAGTGGGTTCCAAAAACCACGCGTATCAAGGTGTGGGTTAAGCCTTAGATACGCTGTGCATGCGAATCTCTATGCTTGAGCATAAGAAATCGTCCTTAGTGTTGCATGCATGTGGAGGTGATACCTTGGACGTAACATAGTGGGATGAAGAACCTTCAGCAAGGCGTGGCGATGTGTCATAAGTCATCGCCGGGATGAGAGACATGCGGGCATCGCCAGGGCGAGAGACACGCGGGCATCACCAGGGCGAGAGACATGTGAGCATCGCCAGGGCGAGAGACACGCGGAGATCGCCAAGGCGAGAGACATGCGGGCATCGCCAGGGCGAGAGACACGCGGGCACCGCCAGGGCGAGAGACATGCGGGCATCGCTACGGCGAGAGACACGCGGGCATCGCCAGGGCGAGAGACATGCGGGCATCGCTAGGGCGAGAGACACGCGGGGATCGCCAGGGTGAGAGACAGACGGTCATCGCCAGGATGAGGGACGCATCGGTCGTCTTCCAGGGAGAGACATCGGTCGTCTTCCAGGGAGAGACATCGGTCGTCTTCCAGGGAGAGACATCGGTCGTCTTCCAGGGAGAGACATCGGTCGTCTTCCAGGGAGAGACATCGTTCGTCCGCCAGGATGAGACATCGGTGGATAGTCATCGTGCGAGCAGTCATCGGTGGAAGGTTATCGCGCGATGTCGTGTTTCACACAGATAAGGTGGGACCCAGGCTCCCAGCATGAGACGCTTGCATGCGCGACACGTAGACAAAAAGGGTGTTTTTGAATAGTTAGCATCAGAGAGTTGGTATGGAAAGTGACCCAGAGTTGGTGCGCAGAGACCCACGTGGTCATACTGTTTAGAGGAAATGTATACGCAAGCTTCCCTGCAGAGTGGGTGGTGGTAGCGGCATGCCTGGGAAGGGTGGCTTAAGTTCAAACTTCAGTTTGGATAGGCAGGGTTCGAACGCTGCTTGAGTAGAGAGAAATTGAGTGAGTTGGTTTTAGCTCCCTGTTTCTTCTTCTCCTTCTCCATACGTTCAGACGTCCTAGCGCATCAGTTGGCTATCGGCGACTACCATAGAGCACCTGGGAGGTTCTCTACAAGTTCTCCAAGTCGGACGCTAAAACAGAGTTAAGGCATCCTTGAATCGCGTTGGGTTGGAGCTCTTAGTGAAGTTTACGCTAGTCCAGGTAAGGGAAGCTAGCATTTTCGTTTATAAAAACTTTAGGCGAGTAGGTTCTGAAGTGAGGGCGACGTGGTCGCCGGTTTCATATTCTTTTTCACGATGCTCTGTTTTTATGTGTGGGGCGACGTGATCGCCGGTTTTAATGTTGTTTTCGAAATCCCCTGTTTTAGTGTCGCTTTGAACTTGTTTGAGATTGATATGTGAAATGCATGTGATATTGGAAAATCTGAACCTTGGTACGATTGTTGCTGTGGTTGGAATCGTTCATTTAAGTGTTGTATGGTGCATTAGGTGAATTGATGATATCGAGCTGTCCTGTGTGGACTTCACTAGCTGTCCTGTGTGGACTTCACTAGTTGTCCTGTGTGGACTTTACAGTGGTGTGGTATGTGTCTATGTATGGTGAGTCAGTGGAAGTCTGACGTGAGAAAGAGAATTATTGAAATTTGATAGACACTTGATGGTTTATGTGAAACAAATAACACTTGATGAAATTGTGAAGTGTGTGAAATGAATGGGAAAATTGATGGATTTTACGTGGGTGTTTTAAATCTGTTTTATATTGATTTTAAAGTTTCGTACTTCAAGTTTTAGAATAGCTAGCTTACCCTGTGTTTTGTTTTGTGGCTGTTTTTCTTAAAACTGTGATGATCGTGTATTTTACACGGGAGCAGATGATGTTGCAGGTAGTCGAGCTCCTCAGTGAGCAGTTGGAGGAAGAGATCGCCTGTTTTCTTTTTATGCTGTATTTTGGTTTTATTTCGAAACAGTTGATGGAATGTATTAAAACCCCTATAAGAGGGACGTTTCTTTTTGAGATACAATGTATGGGATGATGTATTTTCAATATATATACATATGTTGATTTTATAAATTAATGTCTACGCTTATTTTATTATATAAATATGAAAACACTTTGAGGGGCGTTACAGTCATCCAGGAGACCCTGAGGGCGCCTCGTACTTACACAGCTGATAATCTGGTAGGAGTCCATCAGATCAGCCTGTCTGATGGTGAGAAGAGGAGTCATCGGTCGTTGACCCAGGAGACTCTGAAGAAGCCACGGGTCAACGCGCGCATACCGCCAGAGGAGGGGTCATCGCAAGTCTACCTATTGCAGAGTGGGGACACATGGATGACGCCCTATAGGCGTTACATAGCCGATAGGATGCTACCAATGGAGCCTGTAAGGACCCAGAAAATTTTATTGGAATGAAAGTGTTATATTTAAATAATTTCAGAAGATGTTATTATTTAAAATACAAAGAGCTGGTAAATGAAGTTTCGTAGTAGTCGGACATCGGACGTCGCCCAACGTCTGGGGTCAGCTGGTAGAGGTCGATCGGCTGGCATGTGGATCAAGAAGAGTAAAGGAAGAAAAGTGTAGCTGAGAAGTCTCCTACGAGATCGCCGTTATTGAAGACGGAGGCGATCTCCGACTTCTCTGGCACATAATCGCCTGTCGCCTAGAGGAGACATGACCGCCAATCGCCTATGGCGTACGTGATCGACGGGAGTGCACGTAGTATGTGGTCTAGATACTGGATCAACCAGAGTGGGTTCCACAAAACCACACGAATCAAGGTGTGGGTTAAGCCTTAGATACGCTGTGCATGCAAAGCTCTATCCTTAGTGTTGCATGCATGGGAGCACGAGGAGTATTGCTGATCTACTCTTGGAAATGTGAAGCTACCGATGTCACCAAGCCATGTGGAGGAAATACCTTGGACGTAACATAGTGGGATGGAGAACCTTCAGCAAGGTGTGACGATATGACATCGGTGAGCAGAGTAAGGTGATGTGTTCTCGTCACACACAAGGGCGATAAGAGATTACCAACAGGATGAGAGTAACATCGGTCATCAGCCAGGATGGGAGACATCGGTGGTCTGCCAGGTTGAGACATCAGTTGTCTTCCAGGGTGAGACATCGGTGGTCTGCCAGGGAGAGACATCGGTTGTCTGCCAGTGTGAGGAATCAGTCATCACCGGGATGAGGCACATCAGTCATCGCCGGTATGAGAGGCACATCGGTCGCCTCCCAGGAAGAGACATCGGTCGTCCTCCAGGATGAGGCCTCGGTGGATAGTCATCGCGCGAGCGGTCATCGGTGGAAGGTTATCGCGCGATGTCGAGTTTCACGCAGATAAGGTGGGACCCAGGCTCGCAGCATCAGACGTACTGAACGCGCGACACGTAGACAAAAAGGGTGGTTCAGAATAGTGACCTCAGAGTGTTAGCCTGCGCAGGAGCACGCGTAGTCGTACTGTTCAGGGAAGCGTACACGCAAACTTCCCTGCAGAGTGGGTGGTGGCAGCGGCTTTTGGGGGCAAGTTGGTTTAAGATACAAAAAACCCACTTCTGAGAGGAAAAGAAGGTGCTGTGGTTCAAGAGTGACAGAGTGAGTGAGTGAGTTACCTTCATCCTTCTCTTTTCTCTCCTTCACTTTGCCATTCAGGCCTTATCACGTTCCTGCTTAGCTATCGACGACTGCCCTTGGAGCACCTGGGAGGTTCTCTGCAAGTTCTACAAACCAGACGCTAAAACAGAGCCAAGGCATCCTTTAAGTTCGGTGGGTTAGAGCTCGAAGTGAGGTTTTACGCAAGTCCAGGTAAGGGAAGCTAGCTTTATTTTCAATAAAAGCCGTAGATTTGCTGTTTCTGAAGTGAGGGCGACGTGGTCGCCGGTTTCATATTCTTTTTCGTGATTCTCTGTTCTATGTGTTTGGGCGATGTGGTCGCCGGTTTTAAAACCCCTTTTTCATGATGTTCTGTTCTTATGTGTTTGGGCGACGTGATCGCCGGTTTTAAATACAGATTTCGAAATCCCCTGTTTTGGACGTGATCGCCGGTTTTGGCGTTGTTTTTCGAACTCCCCTGTTTTGGTGCTGTTTGAAAACTGTTTGAGATTTAAATGTGAAATGCATGTGATATTCAAAAATCTGAACCTTGGCATGAGTTTTTCTGTGACTGAAATCGTTCATTAAGTGTTGTATGACGTGTTGAATGTTGTGAATGTGGGATCAAGGCATAGTATTTTCAGGAAAGAAAATACCGTGTAAGATCGTGTGAAATGTGTATTGACTAGGGGCTTGTCTAGAAGGAGATATCCTGACTCTGCTGATATAATGGAATCACATAGACGAAGTTATTCAGTTGTGGAGAGTCGAAGGAGGTTCATATGAATGGGTGAGTAGTGTGAAAAAGAACGAGCTCGGCCTGTTATATGAATTAACCCTGTCATACCGGGAGAGTGATGATATTGAGACTATGTATGCGCATGGCTGTGTGGATTTCACAGCGACCCTGTGTGGATTTCACAGTGGTGTGGTATGACAGGTGCAGATCTCTGGGCCTGAGTCAATGCACGAGTCTTCCGGAAGTGGAGTCATGTGTCTATATCTTATGAGTCAGTGGAAAGTCTGACGTGTGAACCATGAATATTGAAAGTAGTGAATAGACACTTGACGAGTTTGTGGAATATGGGAATGTTGATGGTTGAAATTGATATGGATTATGAATGGCGTGAAGATTTATGTTTTCTATGGATTTAAAGTTTCATATTTAAAGTTTTTAAAACATCTAGCTTACCCTTTCATCTGGTATTGTGATTGCTTTCTAAAACCTGTGATGATCGTGTATTTTTACACGGGAGCAGACGAGGTTGCAGGTAGTAGAGCTCATCAGTGAGTGGTCGCTGGAAGGAGATCGCCTGTTCCTATTTCTGTTAGGCGATCACCCTTCTTCTGTTTTCTGATAGGAGATCGCCGTTCTCTGATAGGAGATCGCCTTTTGCTGTTAGGAGATCGCCTGTCTTTCTATTTTAATGTAATTTTGTTACGTTTTTGGAAAATTGACCGAATATGTATTAAACTCCCTGTGAGGAGAAACCTCATTACATATATATAATTTTGTTAACTTCAAAATATTTGTTTACCTTTATTTTCATTATATAAATATGAATAGTATTTTGGCGGGATGTTACATTGATGGTATCAGAGCAGTTCGTCCTTAGGATGACCTGAGGGCTGTGGATCCATTGTGTTTCTTCTACTCATAAAATTTATTTGAGTTTTAAATGAAAACTATAGTGAAAGGTTTCAAACGTTTTTGTATTGAAATTTTGTGTGTGCTTTAGTGAATATATGCTCTAACTGAAAATTTTAGTATTAAGGATGAAAGGATCTTGATAAAGTAGTGAGGGTGCACACTCATAACTGGATCGAGATGATTCTCAATCTTAATTCTAAAGGTTTGATGTTTAGCACATATTGAATTCTGGTGTGAGCTATTTCATTCTCTTGAGTGTCTTTGTAATTTATTGAAAATGGTTGATTGGATTGATGACTGCATACCAGTAGTTGTTCTGGTGTTATGCTTGATGTTATAAGCATTATGATCCTGTTGATGAACTCAAATTCTAAATGACTTTGAGGGGCTGACCTTTGTAAGGTCTAGTTGTTACCCTTGAATGAATTGATTTCTTATCGATTTCATTCTTATAGTAGTAGGGAATATAGAAACCAGTGGTTTCAAAATCTGAAGACGAAGGAAGATGACCCGTAGACCCCCTACCTCTCCCCAATCTTCTTCGGAAATGGGCCACATCGCCAGGGCCATTGAGATGATGGCAACTGCCATCCAACAACAGAATGCAGCAATGGCTCAGAATCATCAAGCTGCAATGCACCACTGGGAAACTGCTCGGTCGACTGAAAACAGCTTCCCACGTCGGTCAGCCTCAGGAACAGATGAGACTGGCCGAGTTCATGAGGCACAATCCACCCAAGTTCAGTGGGAATGTTAACCCTGATCAAGCAGATCAGTGGGTCGGAGAGTTCGAGAAAATCTTTAAGGCGACCTCCTGCCCTGAAGAGAAGAAATTGGTGAATGGATAGTTACCCAATAAGTGTAAAGCAAGTGCAAGATAGATTTAGTTGCACCATGATTTAATTTCAGATAGATATAAGACATGTAGAGTAAATCAACAATATATTGAGGGTTTTAAGATTTAAGCACTTGCTTCTATAGGGAATACTGGAGTTAAGTTCCAAGATGAAAGTAGGAATTTTCTTTGATCTGGAGCTTGGAAGGTGTTAGTGTCAGTAACACAACATAAGATGGCTCTAGCTGGACACAAGGCTTAAAATGGAAATTTGAGATTTGGTAGAGAATAAGTTTACAAGATGATTATATCATCTTGAGATGTATCAATGAATTTGGGAAAGAGGAAAGATGAAATATCTTAATTGTGTTTAAAGTTACAGTTAGGCAAAGAAAATTGTTGAAAAGCAACAGACGGAGAAATTGCTTGGATGAGAGAGAAAGTCTCACGTGGGATGGATGTTGTTTAATTGATTTGGATTTGAAAGCAGTATGTGATTCGAAATTTGGACACTAGTTTATGTTGAGTATGTAGGAGATGAATTGGATGTTATTCCAGAAAAGGGATTAGTGATCTGTCAATCACGTTTCCAAAGGTTAAGCTCAACGAAAGATAGTGTTTCCAAAGTTCAGCCGAGTTGATTAAATTGAAGAAAATAAGTGGAAGAGTTGTTAGAGACGCAGTTAGTCAAGCCCAATATATCTCCTTGGAGTTTCCAGCGTTGTTGGTTAAAAAGGAAGAGGAAGGACCTCAACTGTGTAGGGACTACAGGAAGTTGAATAAGTTGACCATCCAGGACAACTATCCTCTACCCGTAATTGATGATTTGAGGGATCAGTTAGATGGAACTTCAGTGTTCTCAAAGTTTTATCTGAAATCTGGATAAAACCAGATTTTGCTAAGACAGAAGATGTGCAGAAGACAAGCCTTTTGAGGTTTAGTATGATGCCTCACATCAAAGTTCGAATTGTGTCTGAATACAAGAGAAGACAGGAGTTGCATATGTTCAATGCAACTCAAATTTCATGAGAGAAATTATCCTACTTATGATTTAGAATCGGCAGTGGTAGTATTGTTATGGAGATTTGAAGACAGTAATTGTATGAAGCTTTGTATGGGAGGAAATGCAAAATTCCCTTATTGTTGGAACCAGGAGGGCGAACCAGTTTTGATTGAACAATTAGAGGATCCTAGTCTGAAACGTATTGTGGAATTGCTAGGCACCGATCAGGCTAAAGACTTTGTAACGGGTAAAGATGGAATATTGAGATTAATGGCAGAATTTGCATACCAGCAGATGGAGAATTTAAGAGATACCAGAAATTTTAACTTTGCTCTTCTGGCGAAATGGAAATGGTGGATGAGGAGTGATGAGAAAGGGAAATGGAAAGATATTCTTGTATCCAAATATGACTCGGAACTTGGGAGAAGCCGAGCTCATTTGAAATATCAATCGTGGTGGTGGAGAGATGTACGTAAGGTGTGCGAGAATCATTGTTTGGAAAGTTGGAGGCGGAGGGGATGTGAGATTTCAGGAGGATGCGTGGGCCACTAACTTTAACTTTAAAGCAACGTGGCTGGTCTATGTGCTTCAAGTGGATAAGTGTTCTATTTGTTGGACGTAAGGATTTGAGGTCCCACCTTGAGAACTTTTATCTCATACGTATGTCATCCAAGTAGAATCAGGTGTGGAAGGGAATGTGGGTGGCAATAGTCTGTTGTATCTTGGAGAAGAGGAATAGAGTTGTCCTTAAGCAAGAAATTCTGGATGCAGAGGAAATTTTCCAATCGGCTCCACTACTTACATGGTTGTGGTTGAGATATATGGTGCGTTCATTCTCGTATGCCTTTTCAGATAGGCACCTGAACCCAAATCAATGCATCCAATGTATACATTGAACAAGGAGGAAATGATGGGAACAGGAAGCCGAGTTGGCAAAAGAAGTCATAATGATGATTTAGAAAGTAACAGCATTAGGAACTTTGTCTTTATAAGGTGCAGAATTATGTAGCATAGTGGTGAACCAAAGGTGTTCCTTTAGGGAGCGTGAGAATTAGATCAGCAGTTGGGAAGTCGAGGGATGGTTTTGATCAAGATGCGGAAGTTGATTCCTAGAAGGATATTTCGGATCCTAGTTTGAATTGGCTGGGGGGCATGAGCAGTAGTCAGCTGTCCTCTTTCCTTCCGATGAAGGGATCTTGCTCACTTTTTCCTCTAAAGGGGCTAGTCCTGGTTCTGTTAAGGGCCTAGTTCTGGACTTGCTCGACCAAGTCTTCAGGGTTGGAAATAGAGTGTGAGTACTGGAGTTGGCGCTCAATGGAGCAGCATACTCCATATGCAGGGATGGAGAATGGAATTTGATGAAGTATTGGAGTAGTAAGAGTTGGTTCAACGGACAACCGAGAAGGTGAAACTGATGCAAGGCAGAATGAAAGCTTCTCAAAGTCGGCAGATGTCCTATGCAGATCAGTGGAGAAGACCTTTGGAGTTTGCTGCTGGGGATCATGTCGTTATGAGGGTGACACCAGCCAAGGGTGTAGGACGAGCTATCAGATCAAAGAAGCTGTCCCCTAAGTTTGTTGGGCCATATCAGATCCTGAGGAGGATCGGTCCAGTGGCTTATGAGATCGCCCCACCTCCCCAATTAGCAAACCTGCATAATGTATTTCACGTATCACAGCTAAGGGAGTATCTTGCAGACCCTAGTCACGTATTGAAAGTGGACGACGTGCAGATCGGGTGATTCAACATGGGAATTAGAAGAAACCATGAGAGAAGCCCATCCATACCTCCTTTCCTTATAATTCAATTTTCGGGGACGAAAATTTTTCTTGTTGGGGAGATTGTAAGGACCCAGAAAATTTTATTGGAATGAAAGTGTTATATTTAAATAATTTCAGAAGATGTTATTATTTAAAATACAAAGAGCTGGTAAATGAAGTTTCGTAGTAGTCGGACATCGGACGTCGCCCAACGTCTGGGGTCAGCTGGTAGAGGTCGATCGGCTGGCATGTGGATTAAGAAGAGTAAAGGAAGAAAAGTGTAGCTAAGAAGTCTCCTACGAGATCGCCGTTATTGAAGACGAAGGCGATCTCTGACTTCTCTGGCACATAATCGCCTGTCGCCTAGAGGAGACATGACCGCCAATCGCCTATCGCGTACGTGATCGACGGGAGTGCACGTAGTATGTGGTCTAGATACTGGATCAACCAGAGTGGGTTCCACAAAACCACACGTGATGGCATTTTCATGTGTTCTTCTTGAATCAAAGTAGAAATAGATGGAGCGGAAGCAATGGGTGAGTGAAACAAGACCCTCCTAGGAGTTGTGTTGGTCTTGAAGGTGCATGGTGAGTATGGATTGAGTGGTTCGGCCAGCTCAAGGGAGAAGGTGAAAGGATTGAAGTTTATAGCCTAGATTTCTAGGAGGAGTAAAGCTTGTGCACAAAAAATGGCAGCATAACATTACTCAAATAAACTTGAAAATACATGAGGTAGGCCTCCTTATTTATAGATTTAGGAGCCTTGGTGAGCAAGCTTAAAGGGTAGGGATGGAAATACAAAAAGTGGGGCTGCCTAGGGTATTGACTTTAGTCAAACCACACCATCATCCTAATATTCTAGAAGATAGGTCAAAAATGCAACATTTGATAGTACACCCCTCCTTCTTTTGCTAAAGGCACCTATTTGCTAGCACACCCCTCCTTCTATTGCTAAGGGCACCTTTTTGATAGCACACCCCTAAGTGAGCAAGTTTTGCTTTCTACACTACACTAATCTACTAAGCACCCCCTCCCCCTTTGGGCCTTTATGAAACATGTACAAGGATCTCTCTCTTCCATCCGTGGCTTCTTCTATGTGTGCTTGGATATGTTTAGCCATGGATCTTGTGAGAGGTCCTAGACGGTCTAGCTCCATGGATAGCCTCCCTCCTTCACGTTCTAGACACTCACTTCCTGGAGCTAGACGCTCCTCTTGGTCTAGACGGTCTTCTTGGTTTGGGCCTTGGCTTCCTTGGCTAGATGTGCTTGGCCCTCCTCCATCATTCCCTCCCCCTTGGAAAGGATTTGTCCTCAAATCCAGTTTGTCATCGTCATTGGTACCTACAAATGGAGAAAGATCAATTACATTAAATGTGTCATGTACTCCATATTCAAGAGGTAGGTCCAATTTATACGCATTGTTGTTGACTCGCTTAAGGACTTGGAAGGGTCCATCACCTCGGGGACTTAGTTTGGACTTCCTTTGATTTGGAAATCTATCTTTTCGAAGATGAAGCCAAACTAAGTCTCCTTCCTCAAAAATTATTTCTCTCTTCCCTTTGTTGTTGTGTTTTGTGTACTTCTCATTTTGTTGTTGTATTTGAATTTTAATCTTCTCATGCATTTTCTTGACAAAATCAGCCTTGATTACTCCTTCCTTATGCACAAAATCTTGTGGATTAGGAAGGGGAATTAAATCCATGGGCGTGAGAGGATTAAAACCATATACTACCTCAAAAGGAGAAGCATTAGTAGTCTTGTGAACTACTCTATTGTAAGCAAATTCAATGTGGGGAAGGTACTCATACCAAGATTTGTGGCTGCCCTTCATGATAGCCCTAAGCATAGTTCCAAGAGATCTATTGACTACTTCGGTTTGCCCATCCGTTTGAGGATGACAAGAAGTTGAAAATTGTAGTCTTGTTCCAAGTTTACCCCAAAGAGTTTTCCAAAAGTGACTTATAAACTTGGGATCTCTATCGGAGACTATACTTCTAGGGAGACCATGGAGTCTCACCACTTCTCTAAAGAAGAGTTTAGAAATATTTTGAGCATCATCTACTTTGTGGCATGGAATAAAGTGAGACATTTTGCTAAAACGGTCCACTACCACAAAGATAGAGTCATGGCCTCTTGCAGTCCTAGGAAGTCCTAAAATGAAATCCATGCTAATGTCTTCCCAAGGAGCATTTGCAATCGGCAAAGGGGTGTAGAGTCCATGCGGCATTGTTCTAGACTTTGCTTTTAAACATGAGATACATCTAGAGCAATGGCGTTGGACATCTTTCCTCATGTGTGGCCAACAAAATTTTGCTTTCAAAAGATCTAGAGTCTTATCAACTCCAAAATGGCCCATGAGTCCCCCTTCATGTGATTCTTTGACAAGGAGTTTTCTATGTGTTCCTTGAGGAATGCAAAGTTTTCCTTCTTTAAAAAGATATCCCTCGGACACATAGTAACCTCCTTGCGCTCTATGTAGACATTGGGCATAGATGGATGAAAGTTCTTGATCTTCTTGGTAAAGCTCTCTTATGTGGTCAAATCCAAGAATTTGGGCACCCAATTTTGAAAAGAGTGTGTGGCGTCTTGAAAGAGCATCGGCCACTATATTGGTGCTTCCTTTCTTGTATTTGATTACATAAGGAAATTGTTCAAGAAATTCCATCCATTTTGCATGTCTCTTATTGAGCTTGTGTTGGCCCTTTAAATATTTTAAAGACTCGTGATCACTATGGATAACAAATTCTTTGGACACAAGATAGTGTTCCCAAGTCTTTAGGGCTCTCACAAGAGCATAGAGCTCTTTGTCATAAGTGGGGTAGTTGAGGGTGGCACCATGGAGTTTTTCACTAAAATAAGCAATGGGGTGTCCACCTTGCAACAATACCGCGCCTATGCCTACTCCCGATGCATCACACTCTATCTCAAAAGTTTTGGAAAAATTTGGGAGAGATAGGATGGGTGCATTGGTGAGTTGAGCTTTTAGCCTTTGAAAGGCTTGCTCATGCTTTTCATTCCAACAAAAGGCAACATCTTTTTTAACAAGTTCATTCAAAGGCGAAGCTAGGCTAGAAAAATTAGGCACAAACCTTCTATAGAAGCTAGCTAACCCATGAAAACTTCTTACATCACTTACATTTTGTGGAGTTGGCCACTCTTGGATGGCTTTGATTTTCTCGGGATCTACATGCACCCCCTTTTTGTTTACTATAAAGCCTAAAAAGACTACACTATCTACACCAAAGGTACACTTATCCCTATTTGCAAAAAGACTATTTTTCCTAAGAACTAGAAAGACTTCCCTAAGGTGACTTAGATGGTCTTCTAGGGTTTTACTATATACTAAGATATCATCAAAGTAAACTACTACATATTTACCTATACAATCCCTCAAGGTGTGATTCATAAGCCTCATGAATGTGCTTGGAGCGTTAGTGAGTCCAAAGGGCATCACCAACCACTCATATAATCCAAATTTGGTCTTAAAAGCGGTTTTCCACTCATCACCCTCCTTGATTCGAATTTGGTGATATCCACTTTTAAGGTCAATTTTGGAGAATAGAGTTGACCCATGCAATTCATCAAGCATATCATCAAGCCTTGGGATTGGATGCCTATACTTGATGGTGATGTTGTTGATTGCTCTACAATCACAACACATGCGCCATTTTCCATCTTTTTTGGGCACCAACAAGACAGGTACAGCACAAGGGCTTAGACTCTTTTGAACCCAACCCTTCTCCAACAAGTCTTGAACTTGTGATTCTATCTCCTTTGTTTCCTCGGGGTTGGTTCTATAAGCAGGCCTATTTGGTAGGCTTGCCCCCGGAATGAAGTCAATTTGATGTTCTATCCCCCTAAGAGGAGGAAGCCCATTGGGTCCTTCTTGCGAGAATAGATCGTCAAATTCACTCAAAAGGTTTTCTATTTGAGGAGGTAAAACCATGAGTTCATTACTTGTGGCAGTGCATGTAAGTGCTCCTTTACAAAAGATAAGGCTTGGTTGTTCAACAAGAAGCAAGTTTTCTAAAACATTTTCAAAAGGCTTTTCTTGTAGACCAACCTTGTGGGAAGGAACACTCTTCTCCCACGCCTTCCTATCCCTAAGGATTTTCTCTTTTTCTAGCACTCTTTTTTTTTTGTTTTCCTCATCCCTCTTTTGTTTCATTTGTATTTGGTCTTTCACCACTTGAGAATGTGGTAAAGGACTAAGTACAAACTTCTTATATTTATGGGTGAAGGAAATCTCGTTAGTGAGACCATCATGCAAGGTTTTCTTGTCAAATTGCCATGGCCTCCCTAATAAGATATGGCAAGCTTCCATAGGCACTACATCACATAAAACTTTATCTTTGTAGTTCCCTATGGAAAACTTGATTTCCACTTGCTTATCTACATGTAGTTCCCCATTTTCATTAAGCCATTGAAGTTTGTAAGGTTTTGGGTGAGGAACCACTTGTAGCTTAAGCTTTTCAACCATCCTAGCACTACAACAATTACAACTAGATCCACTATCCACAATGAGGGAACATATATTTTCTAAAACATTGCATCTTGTATGAAATATGTTCTCCCTTTGTGTTTCAATGGATGTGCTAGGGTGATTGTTGAGGGTTCTCCTAATCATAAGCAATTCTCCCTCTAATGGAGCTACCCTCTCATCCTCTCCCCCTTCCTCTTTCTCACTAAGCTCATCCTCGCCACTAGTGTATTCGTCTACACCTTTAAGAAACAAAGTCCTTTGGTTTGGACATTGTGCTTGCACATGCCCCCTACCATAGCACTTAAAACATTTAACATCTCTAGCTCGGATGGGTGGGGTTGAGGTTTCTTTGGTGAAGGGTTTGGTAGGTTCTTTTGGTTTTTCCTTAGATGTACTACCCTCCCTTTTAAACTCTCTCTTGGGATAAAAGTTAGAATAGGGGCTCACCTTTTGACTTGATGTTTTGTGCAAATTTTGTTGCTCAACTTTAATGCAAAGTTGAACCAAATCATTCAAGTCTTGATAAGGTAAGAGCTCTACTCTATCTCTTATCTCAAGTGATAGGCCACTAAGGAACCTAGATATGGTGGTTTCCTCTTCCTCTCTAATAGAGGCTCTCATCATATAGAGCTCCATCTTTTGCCTATACTCTTCTACACTCATATTCTTTTGTTGGAGTCTTTGGAGCTTGTCCATCAACTCCCTATGGTAGTAAGAAGGTATATGTCGACGTCTTAGGGCTCCCCTAAGGTCATTCCAATATTCTATGGGAGGGTCCCTATGAAGACGTCGGTCTCTTTCTAAAGAGGTCCACCAATACATGGCATTTCCTTGGAAACTAAGGGTGGCTAAGGGTACTTTTCGTTCCTCACTTACCCTATGGCAAGCAAAGAGTTGCTCTATCTTCATCTCCCAATCTAGATATATTTCTACATTTTCCTTTCCATGAAAATGAGGTAGGTCTACTCTAGTTTCCCTTGGCACCTCTTGTTCCCTTTGCCTAGTTCTTCTAGGGGGTGGTTGGTAGTAGTCATTAATTCTAAGGCTTCCCTCCCCTAGAGTTGCAATGCTTTGTGATGCATGAGTATTTGTTTTCTTTTATTTTTGAGATTTTTGGGATTTCTCTTCTTGAGCTCTAGCCAACTCATTAATCTTGTTTTCATTCTCCACTTGCCTAAAAGAGATTAGTTGTACCGCTTGGGATACCTCTTTCAAAAGGGTTTTCAAAGATTTTACTTCACATTCTATAGACTTTGGAGAATTAGAAGAAGAAGACATGGATATACCTTTGTGTATTTAGGCGTTTTTACTTTGAGAAAGATTAGGGAAGATAAAGAAGGTAGTTTTCCAGGTAAGGGAGGTGAGTCTCAAAGGACTACTTAAGTACCAAGCCTTTTCCTTGCCAAAAACTAGTCTCCAATGCCTTCACACAAAAATTTCTCTTAGTGAAACACTTAAAACACAAGAAGTTGAGAAATCAAAAAGCAATAAAACTATGTAAGTTAAAAAAAAATATGCAACAAACTAGTCGGTTTTAGCGCAAAATTAAACTAAACTAATCATGCAAAACGTTTCTACCAAAACAATAGAAAACAAGTTCAAACAAGCAACAAATTACTAAGTAAAAATTTACTATGCTATTCGGCCCTAGGTGAGGCTTCTTGGACACTTTGAGCCCTTGAAGACACACTCACCGTCTAAACGTAATTAAAGAGGTAATTAACAATAAACCAAGTTGCAAAGGAAAAGAAGACTCCCTTTGTTGATCCTCTTTTGGGTTAGTGCACTTCCTTGTTGTCTTGAATTTTTGATCTTCTAGGTGTTTGTATTGTTTGTTTCAAGCAACCTTGTTTCGGCTTTAGCTTTGTCTCCTCCTTAAAATGATGGCTTTAATTCTCCAATTTCCAGCACCTATTCACAAGAGCTAAACCTAAACCAAGTCAAGTTCCATGCACATATGCACCAAGGAGAATTAAATTCCAGCACCCAAAAGAGAGGTCAAGAAACAAAAGCAAGAAACAAATTTAATTGAATAAAAACAGTACCACCAAAAGGATTTATAATATGACAACTTAGAAAGAGAGTCAAGAAATTAAAGCAAACAATTAAAGGTACTCAATAAAAGTTGGCACACAAAAGGAATACCTAAAGAAAAGCACTAGATTAGATGACCAAATAAAAAAAACAGCACCACTGAAAATTGTTGTGGGCCAGAAAACGTGTTTGTTCCCCGATTTATGCTGAGCTGTATTTTTAAAATTTGTCTCTGAAATTTATATGCAAGAAAAATTCAGGATCTTATCTAAACAATGGCTTTGGAATCACCTAAAACGCATGCACCATTTTTTTTTAATAATTTTTGAAAATTTGGTGTGCAGTTAGGCCAGCTGGAGCGCTCAAGGTTTGCACTCTGATTTTGTAAGATTTATCATATCTTTTCTGTTGCCTTTTTTGATCTGATTCTTTTTTTGTCCTTTTTGTAACACTTCAAACTTGCATTTTCCAGAGAATCACAAATTTCCTATGAGTGGAAATAATTTTTGAAACAAAAAAACAGCCAGACAGAGAGAGAAACAGGGGAAATCTGGAAAACTGGAAAAAAAAAACAGCAAGATACCAAAATTTAACACAAAGGAAATGTAAGAAGGAAATTGTGTAAGAACTAAGACACAATTATGAACTCAAACTAAAATTAAAAAGGCAGCAAAGGATCAAAAATAACAGCAGATTAAGGCAACTTAAAGTGACCCAAAAACAAGAAACAATCAAGCCAAAAAAATAGGACTACTAAGAATTGATGACAATTATGGATTCACATGACTTGACACAACATTTATAGATTCAGAAAATAAAGACTCAAAGCATAAAATGAAGCAATTATAAGAAAGCAATAAAGACTCAAATTCCTAAAAGAAAACAGCCACTCAATATGTAAGGAATCCTATCACAATTGCACAAGAAAATGTTCAAGATCAATTGAACACATGTGCTTCGGTTGGATCTTCCATAAGCACACCAAGAACAATTTAAAATGTAAAAAACAGCAAGACAATTATGGAATTGAAATGACAAGATGAAAATAAAGAAGAACTGAAAATTTAAAAAGACAAGCTACTCATCTTGAAGAACCAAAAGCTCATGATACCAAATGATGGCATTTTCATGTGTTCTTCTTGAATCAAAGTAGAAATAGATGGAGCGGAAGCAATGGGTGAGTGAAACAAGACCCTCCTAGGAGTTCTGTTGGTCTTGAAGGTGCATGGTGAGTATGGATTGAGTGGTTCGGTCAGCTCAAGGAAGAAGGTGAAAGGATTGAAGTTTATAGCCTAGATTTCTAGGAGGAGTAAAGCTTGTGCACAAAAAATGGCAGCATAACATTACTCAAATAAACTTGAAAATACATGAGGTAGGCCTCCTTATTTATAGATTTAGGAGCCTTGGTGAGCAAGCTTAAAGGGTAGGGATGGAAATACAAAAAGTGGGGCTGCCTAGGGTATTGACTTTAGTCAAACCACACCATCATCCTAATATTCTAGAAGATAGGTCAAAAATGCAACATTTGATAGTACACCCCTCCTTCTTTTGCTAAAGGCACCTATTTGCTAGCACACCCCTCCTTCTATTGCTAAGGGCACCTTTTTGATAGCACACCCCTAAGTGAGCAAGTTTTGCTTTCTACACTACACTAATCTACTAAGCACCCCCTCCCCCTTTGGGCCTTTATGAAACATGTACAAGGATCTCTCTCTTCCATCCGTGGCTTCTTCTATGTGTGCTTGGATATGTTTAGCCATGGATCTTGTGAGAGGTCCTAGACGGTCTAGCTCCATGGATAGCCTCCCTCCTTCACGTTCTAGACGCTCACTTCCTGGAGCTAGACGCTCCTCTTGGTCTAGACGGTCTTCTTGGTTTGGGCCTTGGCTTCCTTGGCTAGATGTGCTTGGCCCTCCTCCATCAACACGTATCAAGGTGTGGGTTAAGCCTTAGATACGCTGTGCATGCAAAGCTCTATCCTTAGTGTTGCATGCATGGGAGCACGAGGAGTATTGCTGATCTACTCTTGGAAATGTGAAGCTACCGATGTCACCAAGCCATGTGGAGGAAATACCTTGGACGTAACATAGTGGGATGGAGAACCTTCAGCAAGGTGTGACGATATGACATCGGTGAGCAGAGTAAGGCGATGTGTTCTCGTCACACACAAGGGCGATAAGAGATCGCCAACAGGATGAGAGTAACATCGGTCATCAGCCAGGATGGGAGACATCGGTGGTCTGCCAAGTTGAGACATCGGTTGTCTTCCAGGGTGAGACATCGGTGGTCTGCCAGGGAGAGACATCGGTTGTCTGCCAGTGTGAGGAATCAGTCATCACCGGGATGAGGCACATCAGTCATCGCCGGTATGAGAGGCACATCGGTCGCCTCCCAGGGAGAGACATCGGTCGTCCTCCAGGATGAGGCCTCGGTGGATAGTCATCGCGCGAGCGGTCATCGGTGGAAGGTTATCGCACGATGTCGAGTTTCACGCAGATAAGGTGGGACCCAGGCTCGCAGCATCAGACGTACTGCACGCGCGACACGTAGACAAAAAGGGTGGTTCAGAATAGTGACCTCAGAGTGTTAGCCTGCGCAGGAGCACGCGTAGTCGTACTGTTCAGGGAAGCGTACACGCAAACTTCCCTGCAGAGTGGGTGGTGGCAGTGGCTTTTGGGGGCAAGTTGGTTTAAGATACAAAAAACCCACTTCTGAGAGGAAAAGAAGGTGTTGTGGTTCAAGAGTGACAGAGTGAGTGAGTGAGTTACCTTCATCCTTCTCTTTTCTCTCCTTCACTCTGCCATTCAGGCCTTATCACGTTCCTGCTTAGCTATCGACGACTGCCCTTGGAGCACCTGGGAGGTTCTCTGCAAGTTCTACAAACCAGACGCTAAAACAGAGCCAAGGCATCCTTTAAGTTCGGTGGGTTAGAGCTCGAAGTGAGGTTTTACGCAAGTCCAGGTAAGGGAAGCTAGCTTTATTTTCAATAAAAGCCGTAGATTTGCTGTTTCTGAAGTGAGGGCGACATGGTCGCCGATTTCATATTCTTTTTCGTGATTCTCTGTTCTATGTGTTTGGGCGACGTGGTCGCCGGTTTTAAAACCCCTTTTTCATGATGTTCTGTTCTTATGTGTTTGGGCGACGTGATCGCCGGTTTTAAATACAGATTTCGAAATCCCCTGTTTTGGACGTGATCGCCGGTTTTGGCGTTGTTTTTTGAACTCCCCTGTTTTGGTGCTGTTTGAAAACTGTTTGAGATTTAAATGTGAAATGCATGTGATATTCGAAAATCTGAACCTTGGCATGAGTTTTTCTGTGACTGAAATTGTTCATTAAGTGTTGTATAACGTGTTGAATGTTGTGAATGTGGGATCAAGGCATAGTATTTTCAGGAAAGAAAATACCGTGTAAGATCGTGTGAAATGTGTATTGACTAGGGGCTTGTCTAGAAGGAGATATCCTGACTCTGCTGATATAATGGAATCACATAGACGAAGTTATTCAGTTGTGGAGAGTCGAAGGAGGTTCATATGAATGGGTGAGTCGTGTGAAAAAGAACGAGCTCGGCCTGTTATATGAATTAACCCTGTCATACCGGGAGAGTGATGATATTGAGACTATGTATGCGCATGGCTGTGTGGATTTCACAGCGACCCTGTGTGGATTTCACAGTGGTGTGGTATGACAGGTGCAAATCTCTGGGCCTGAGTCAACGCACGAGTCTTCCGGAAGTGGAGTCATGTGTCTATATCTTATGAGTCATTGGAAAGTCTGACGTGTGAACCATGAACATTGAAAGTAGTGAATAGACACTTGACGAGTTTGTGGAATATGGAAATGTTGATGGTTGAAATTGATATGGATTATGAATGGCGTGAAGATTTATGTTTTCTATGGATTTAAAGTTTCATATTTAAAGTTTTTAAAACATCTAGCTTACCCTTTCATCTGGTATTGTGATTGCTTTCTAAAACCTGTGATGATCGTGTATTTTTACACGGGAGCAGACGAGGTTGCAGGTAGTAGAGCTCATCAGTGAGTGGTCGCCGGAAGGAGATCGCCTGTTCCTATTTCTGTTAGGCGATCACCCTTCTTCTGTTTTCTGATAGGAGATCGCCGTTCTCTGATAGGAGATCGCCTTTTGCTGTTAGGAGATCGCATGTCTTTCTATTTTAATGTAATTTTGTTACGTTTTTGGAAAATTGACCGAATATGTATTAAACTCCCTGTGAGGAGAAACCTCATTACATATATATAATTTTGTTAACTTCAAAATATTTGTTTACCTTTATTTTCATTATATAAATATGAATAGTATTTTGGCGGGATGTTACAGAGCCAATGGAGGCGAGGAAGATAAAGAAGAACTCGGCCAAGTACACACTCATTGATGGCGAGCTGTACAGGCATGGGTTTACTCACCCCATCCTGGTGTACGTACATGGTGAGCAGTGTGCGAGAATAATGGCAGAACTCCATGAAGGCATATGCGGGAGTCATATCAGAGGTCGTGCTTTGGCATCTAAGGCCGTTCGAGCAGGGTATTACTAGCCGACTATGAGGGAGGATTGCACTAAGTACACACAGCAGTGCAAGCAGTGCCAATTGCATGCTGATTGGTACAAAGCACCAACAGAAGAGCTCAGGTCGATATACAGCCCTTGGCCATTCCATACCTTGGGAATCGACATCCTGGGGCCTTTTCCTTTGGCGGTGCGGAAAATGAAGTACCTCGTGGTCGCCATTGAATATTTCACGAAGTGGATCGAGGCTGAGCCAGTAGCCCAAATCACAGCCCAGAAGATCCAGCACTTCGTGTGGAAGAATATAGTTTGCTGCTTTGGAGTACCCAAGCGTTTGGTATCAGATAATGGCACCCAGTTCGCGAGTCAACAGTTGGGAAAGCTATGCACAGAACTGGGGATCAAGCAGGTGTTTACATCGGTCGAGCACCCACAAACCAATGGGCAGGTCGAGTCAGCCAATCGAGTCCTACTCAGGGGGCTGAAGAGAAGGCTGGAGAAAGCGAAAGGAGGGTGGGCTGAGGAGGTTCCCAGAATTGTATGGGCTTACCATACTACCCCTCAGTCCACCACCAAGGAGACCCCTTTCAGCCTGGTGTATGGTTCGGATGCCATGATCCCTGCGGAGATCCAGGAGAGCTCACCACGATTCCAGAACTTTGTGGCGGAGGAGTCCAACGAGGAGAGGAAGGTGAATCTTGATCTCTTAGATGAAGTAAGGGAAGAGGCAGGAATCAAGGCCGAGGCGTTGAAGAGGAGAGTCGAGCTCAAGCAAAATTCCAAATTGAGAGCTCGGCAGTTCCAGGTGGCCGACCTAGTTATGCGAAAGGCGTCTCCCTACCAGATAGAGAACAAGCTATCCCCTAAGTGGACTGGTCCCTTCAGAGTGACAGAGGCCCTAGGGAATGGAGCGTATAGGCTTGAAACCTTAGAAGCTGGTCCAATTCCTCGATCATGGAATGCGACTCACCTGAAGTTTTATTTCAGTTAAAGCCATGTAATATTGTACACAATGTAGGGGACACTCTTTTTTCCCTTTTTTAAGGGTTTTTAATGAGGTCACCTAATAAAATTTTCAGTTAAAGATATATCTCAGAATGTGTGTGTACAATATAGTTAGAACCTGTCAATTGGGGTTAGACGTCTCGTAAGCGGGAAGGTAGGTTCGTAGAGAACACCTCCCCTTCGAGTGAAAACTCCCAATTTGAACAGAAAGGTTCACCCAGTTAAATCCTCCCTCGCCTATGAGCGATGTGAGGTCAGTTAGAACCTGTCACTTGGGGTTAGAGGTCTCGTAAGCGGGAAGGTAGGTTTATAGAGAACACCTCCCCTTCGAGTGAAAACTCCCAATTTGAACAGAAAGGTTCACCCAGTTAAATCCTCCCTCGCCTATGAGCTGTGTGAGGTCAGCTCGAGCCTGTTAGTTGGGGTTAGAGGTCTCGTAGGCGAGAAGGTAGGTTCGTAGAGAACACCTCTCCTTCGAGTGAGAACTCCCAACTTGAACAAGGGTTCACCCAGTTAAATCCTCTTTCGCCTATGAGCGATGTGAGGTCAGTAAGGACTCGTTCCCTTGGGTTAGAAGTCTTGGAAGCGGGAAAGGAAGGTTCGTGTAGAACGCCTCCCCCTCCAAGTGAAAACGCCAAGGACGACTAGTACCAGTGAAAACCTCTCTCCTCCACGACGATCAGAGGTCAGATCGAGCCTTTCAAGTGAGGTTAAAGTCCCGACAGTGGGAGTGTGGGTCTGCTTAGAGCACCCCCTTGTCGAGGAAGAAGTTCTCAATTCGAGCAAAGGATTCATCAGTGAGGTCCACCTTCACCTAAGGGCGAGGAGTGGCCATATAAAGTTTGTAAGCCTGTCAAATGCATCCCTGAAGTCCTCAAAGAGCTAAGTGATGTGGGCGACGACGAGGTGGTGAGCCATTTTTCGGGAAAGAAGATGTTTATGAGGTCTCGCCAATAACTACCCAACATAATTAAGCGTGCTACCTATAGTTTATTCTGAGTCAAGCGCGCTATTTGTGGCCTGAATTTATGCTTAGTGAGTTCCACCAAGCATGTCAAACAGTTAAACAACAACAGAGATTTGAAGGCAGCCAAAGTGGAATATAAAGCAAACAAGTATGAAGGCAAGAAAGTGAATTATTTACATTATAATGGAGGTTAATTACAAGAGGTTTAGTTATGAGATACAATTTCCTAAAAGACCTATCTGGGCACTATTTGCCCGTCGACCACCTGCGAGGTTGCGGAGAATGGCGAGAGGTCCATCTCAGGATGCACGCAGGCAAACTGAGCAAGGGCATCGCTAAACCCCTCCCCGTAGGCGTCGACAACATCTTCAGTGAGCTCCGCCTTAGTCTTCTTCAGCAATTCAGTTTGTTGGGCAAGATCCTCCTCAACCTTGCCCAGCTGAACCTCTCGGTTGGTAGCCCTTTCCTCCAGCTTGGCCATTTTGGTTTGGGCCCCCTCCAACTGCTCTTCCAGTTCAATAGCTATTGCGGAGGGGGAGTATCTTTGCCTCAAGCTGGAGGGCCTCCTGCCCCTTGGAGAAGAGGAGCTTCTTGGTCTCCTTCTCAGACTGGCGGAGGCTGCACAACTCCTGGTTCAGGGCAGTATCGCGCGTGGTCGCCTGGTGGAGTAAGAGATCTTTCTGCTCCAACTCCTTCTCCAATCTGGCAGCCTTCTCTAACAGCTCTGCCTCAGTGTTTCCCTTGACCAGCAGGAAGTTCGAACCAGCAAGGAACTCCCCAAGGCCATGACTGATGAGGTCCCCCAGAGAGTTCCTGTCCATGGCCTCCAAGGCAGCTTGGCCAGGCATCAGTGCAAGAGCCCGCTGGAGAAGGGGAGGCAGCTCGGGAGCAGGAGGCATCTGGCTGGTCGAAGGGGCACTTTCCCCTTCGCCCTCGAGTGCTAAGATTGGCTCAGGGGGAGATGAAGTGTAAGGACCTGTAAAATCAAATTGGAATAAAAGGGATATATTTTAAATGAATTCTAAGTATGCTTTTACTTAAAATAAAAAGGGAGGAAAGTGTAGTTTAGAAGACTATGAGATCGCCGGTCGTCTACCACACATGATCGCCAGGGCGCGAGAGGCATGCGGGCATCGCCAGGGCGCGAAGCATGCAGACATCGCCAGGGTGCGATGCATGCGGGCATCGCCAAGGCGCGAGGCATGCAGACATCGCCAGGGCGCGATGCATGCGGGCATCATCAGGGCGCGAGGCATGCGGGCATCTTCCAGGGGGAGACATCAGTCGTCCACTAGGAGAGATCATCAGTGGAGAGTCTTCGCGCGAGAGATCATCGGTGGAGAGCCTTCACACGAGAGGTCATCGGTGGATAGTCTTCGCGCGAGAGGTCATCGGTGGATAGTCTTCGCGCGAGAGGTCATCAATGGATAGTCTTCGCGCGAGAGGTCATCGGTGGATAGTCTTCGCACGAGAGGTCATCGGTGGATAGTCTTCGCGCAAGAGATCATCGGTGGAGAGCCTTCGCGCAAGAGGTCATCGGTGGATAGTCTTCGTGCGAGAGGTCATCGGTGGATAGTCTTCGCGCGAGAGGTCATCGGTGGATTGTCTTCGCGCAAGAGATCATCGGTGGAGAGCCTTCGCGCGAGAGGTCATCGGTGGATAGTCTTCGCGCGAGAGGTCATCGGCGAAAGGTTATCGAGCGATGTTGAGTTGCACGCAGAAAAGGTAGGACCCAGACTCCCAGCATGAAACGTCCTGCACGCGCGCCACGTAGACAAAAAGGGTGGTTCAGAATAGTGACCTCAGAGTGTTAGCCTGCGCAGAGGCACGCTTAGTCGTACTGTTCAGGACAGCATGCACGCAAACTTCCCTGCAGAGTGGGTGGTGGCAGCGGCTTTTGTGGACAAGTTAGTTTAAGATGCAAAAACCCACTTCTGAGAGAAAGGAACGTTGCAGTTGTTCAAGAGCGAAAGAGTGAGCTACCTCCTTTCTCCTCCATTTCTCTCCTTCGCGCTACGGTTCAGGCATCTTCACACAAGAGTACGACGTGCGACGACCACCATTAGAGCACCTGGGAAGTTCTCTGCAAGTCCTACAACCCAGACGCAGAAACAGAGTGAAAGCATCTCTTAAGCTTCGTTGGGTTTTGGAGTTCTTGGTGTTTTGCGCAAGTCCAAGTAAGGGAAGCTAGCCTTCATCTTCAATACAAGCCATAGTTTAGCTATTTCGGGAGTGAGGGTGACGTGGTCGCCGTTTTCGTTTTCATCTTCATGAATGCTCTGTTCTATGTGTTTGGGCGACGTGGTCGCCGGTTTTAAAGACAGACTTCGAAATACCCTGTTTTTGAATCAGATCGCCGGTTTTGGCGTAGTTTGCGAACTCCCCATTTTTGGTGTTGCCTTGGAACTGTTTGAGACTTAAATGTGATATTCGAAAGTTTGAAACGTTGAAATGATTGTTGCTGTGATTTGAAATATTCCTTTGCATGGTAGGATGTCTTGAATGCTGTGAATGTGGGATCGAGGCATAGTATTTTCAGGAAAGGAAATACCGTGTAAGATCTGTATAGGTGTATTGACTAGGGGCTTGTCTAGAAGGAGATATCCTGACTCTGCTGATATAATGGAATCACGTAGATGAAGTTATTCAGTTGTGGAGAGTCGGAGGAGGTTCATATGAATGGGTGACTCGTGTGAAAAAGAACGAGCTCGGCCTGTTATATGAATTAACCTTGTCATACCGGGAGAGTGATGATATGAGACTATATATGCGCATGGCTGTGTGGATTCACAGCGACCCTGTGTGGATTTCACAGTGGTATGGTATGACAGGTGCAGATCTCTGAGCCTGAGTCAACGCACGAGTCAATCCGGAAGTAGAGTCATGTGTCTATGTATTGAGTCAGTGGAAAGTCTGACGTGTGAACCATGAATACTGAAATTAGAAATAGACACTTGACGAGTTATGGAATATGAGAATGTTAATGGTGGTAATTGATATGGATCATGTATGGCGTGAAGCTTTTATGTTTACCCTTGATTTAAAAAGCTTTTGAAACTTTTAGCTTACCCCTTTATTTTTGTATTGCTCTGTGGCTGTTTTCTCTTAAACTGTGATGATCGTGTATTTTTACACGGGAGCAGACGAAGTTGCAGGTGGTCGAGCTCCTCAGTGAGTGGGCGCCAGGAGGAGATCGCCCATTTACATTTCCGCTAGGCGATCACCCCTTTTTATGTTGTCTGGTAGGAGATCGTCCTTTTTGATAGGAGATCGCCTTCTCTGATTGGAGATCGCCTGTCTTGTGGGGAAATCGCCTGTTTTGTTTATTTTGTTGTATCTAATTCACGTTTTTGGAAACCGACGACCTTGTATTAAACTCCCTACGAGGAGAAAACTTTATTACATATATATATAATTTTGTTCACTTCAATATTATTATTTTATCTCTTTTCATTTATTTCATTCTATAATTATGAAAAGCATTTTGGCGGGATGTTACATTAATGGTATCAGAGCAGTTCGTCCTTAGGATGACCTGAGGGCTGTGGATCCATTGTGTTTCTTCTGCTCATGAAATCTATTTGAGTTTTAAATAACAACTATAGTGAAAGGTTTTCAAAACGTTTTTGTATTGAAATTTTGTGTGTGCCTTAGTGAATGTATGCCCTAATTGAAAATCTTGGTATTAAGAATGAGAGGATCTTGATAAAGTAATGAGGGTGCACACTCATAACTGGATCGAGATGATTCTTAATCTTAATTCCAAAGGTTTGATGTTTAGCCTACATTGAATTCTGGTGTGAATTATTGAGTGCTCTTGTAATTGCCTGAAAGTAGTTATGTGGATTGATGATTGTACACCAGTAACTGTTCTGGTGTTTTGTTTGAAGTTATAAGTATGATGATTCTGTTGATGAACTCAAATTCTTAATGATTTTGAGATGCTGACCTTTGTAAGGTCTAGATGTTACCTCCTGAATGAATTGATTTCTTATCGATCTCATTCTTGTAGTTGTAGGGAATATAGAAACCAATAGTTCAGAATCAAAACGAAGAAGATGGCACGTAGACCTCCTACCCCTCCCCAACCTTCTTCGGAGATGAGCCAGATTGCTAAGGCCATTGAGATGATGGCAACTGCCATTCAACAACAGAATGCAGCGATGGCACAGAATCACCAAGCTGCGATGCACCATTGGGAAACTGCCCGATCTGCTGAAACAAACTCCCACGTCGGTCAGCCTCAAGAACAGATGGGACTGACCGAGTTCATGAGGCACAACCCACCCAAGTTCAGTGGGAATGCTACCCCTGATCAGGCAGATCAGTGGGTCAGAGAGTTGGAGAAGATCTTTAGGGCGACCTCCTGCCCTGAAGAGAAGAAATTGTTGTTCGCCACCTATCTGCTATCAGGAGAAGCTGAGTTCTGGTGGATGGGGGCTCAGCAGATGATGGAGGCCCGAGAGGATGTGTTAGACTGGGAGAACTTCAGGGTGAGGTTCTTGGAGAAATACTTCCCAGACAGCGCAAGGTTTGCGAGGGAAGCTGAGTTCCTAAAGTTGGAGCAGGGGGATATGTCTGTGAACGCCTATGCTGCTCGATTTGAGTACCTCGCCCGATTTTATACCCAGGCGACCTCCGAGGCCTGGAGGTGTAGGAAGTTCGAAGAGGGGCTGAAGCATGGGCTGAAGAGAACCATAGCCCCGATGTGCATCAGGGAGTTTCACGCCTTAGTAGAAAAGGCGAAGATGGTGGAGACCCTAGAAAAGGGTGATTCTCGGGTGATCAGGTCACACCAAGGAGGTTCTTCCAGTGGGAAGGCTAAGGTGCAGCACCCACACAGCAAGCCATATGCGAGACCTCCACCACATCGGGCGGGAGCAACGTCATCCCAGTTGCAGCAGCAGCAACCTTGGAAACCCAAGTGTTTCCATTGTGGTGGACCACACGCCTCCAACGCGTGCTTCAAGAGGGGTTCAGAGAAAAGGTGCTACACCTGCCAAAAGACGGGGCACGTTGCTAGAGAGTGTCCTAACCGGAATGGGGCGACCCAACCCAGTGGCTCTCAGCAGATGAGAAACGAAGGCAGCAGACCTCAGGCGACAGGGAGAGTGTTTGCCATGTCGGGAGCAGAAGCATCTCAGTCAGGTAACCTCATGCAAGGTGTCTGTTTTATAGCTGGTAGAGGTGTAAAAGCTTTGTTTGATTCTGGAGCGACACACTCCTTTGTGTCAAGCCTGTGTGTAGCCGAGTTGGGTCTTCTAGTGAAGGAGTTACCCTTCGAACTGTTGGTCTCTACACCTGCGTCAGGACAGGTGTTGACCTCTGCAGTTTGCCCCGAATGTCCAGTGACAGTAAAGGGACGCAGATTCAAAGTGAACTTGATCTGCCTACCTCTTCAAGACCTGGATGTTATCCTGGGAATGGATTGGCTAGCCGCCAATCACGTTCTCATAGACTGCGGTAGTCAGAGGATAGCGTTTCCAGACCTCCAAGGGTCAGAGGTGATATCTGCTCAGCAAGGGCAGTCGGAGTTGGATGAAGGGGCGAGGTGCTTCGTGATGCTAGCTCGGTTGGAAGTGGTGAATGAAGGGGACGTAAGCAGAATACACGTGGTGAAAGATTTCACAGATGTATTTCCAGAAGAGGTACCTGGGTTACCCCCTAAGAGAGAAGTGGAATTCTCTATTGACTTGGTACCTGGAGCAGGACCAGTGTCAATGGCACCTTACAGGATGGCACCAGCCGAGTTAGTAGAGTTAAAGAAGCAAGTGGAAGAGTTGTTGGAGAAACAATTCATCAGACCCAGTGTATCTCCATGGGGAGCTCCAGTGCTCCTAGTCAAGAAGAAGGATGGAGGGTCTCGGCTGTGTATAGATTACCGGCAGTTGAACAAGTTGACCATCAAGAACAAGTACCCCCAACCCAGAATTGACGATTTGATGGACCAAATACATGGGGCCTCGGTGTTCTCCAAGATTGATCTGAGATCGGGGTACCACCAGATTTTGGTGAAAGCTGAAGATGTTCACAAGACAGCTTTTAGGTCTCGGTATGGGCACTATGAGTATGTAGTGATGTCGTTTGGAGTCACAAATGCTCCAGCTCTGTTCATGGACTACATGAATAGGATTTTTCGCCCTTTCTTGGATAAGTTTGTGGTGGTCTTCATAGACGATGTAACATCCCGCCAAATTACTTTGAAAATAAATATAAAACGAAAATAAAGGTGACAAATAGATTGAAGTGAGCAAAATCTTTATATAAAATAAATAAGTTTCTCCTCACAGGGAGTTTAATACAAATGATCACTTCTCCATTAAAAACGTAAACGAAATACAATACAAAAAAAAACAGATAGGCGATCTCCTGGCAGAAAGGGCGATCTCCTATAAGAAGGGCGATCTCCTTTCATAAAGGCGATCTCCTATTATAAAGCAGTAAGAGGGGCGATCACCCAACAGAAAAGAAAACAGGCGATCTCCTTCCAGCGACAATTTTCTAAAGAGCTCTACTTCCTGCAACATCATCTGCTCCCGTGTAAATTATACACGATCATTACAGGTTTAAGAAAAGGCCACAACACAAAAGAAAACACAGGGTAAGCTAGACATTTAAAAAGAGTTTAAATAAGGATACTTAAAATAAAATCAAGGTAAGCAATTTCAAGATATTCACGTAAAGCTATCAAGTTTCTCATACTCTTCACCTGATCATCCAGAAATCACACTCTTCGCAATATTTTCCAGAGTCATTCTATTTCACAACTGTACCAAGTGTCTATCAATTTCAAGTTCCTCATTTCACATGTCAGACCACCACTGACTCAGCACACAAGACACTTGACACTACTTCCGGATTTACTCGTGCGTTGACTCAGGCCCAGAGATTTGCACCTGTCATACCATACCACTGTGAAATCCACACAGGGTTGCTGTGAAATCCACACAGCCATGCGCATATAGTCTCAATGTCAATAATTCTCCCGGTATGACAAGGTTAGTTCATATAACAGGCCGAGCTCGTTCCCTTTTGAACAACTCGCCCATACGTATGAACCTCCTTCGACTCTCCACAACTGAATAACTTCATCTACGTGATTCCATTATATCAGCAGAGTCAGGATATCTCCTTCTAGACAAGCCCCAGGTCAATACACATTACATACGATCTTACACGGTATTTCCTTTCCTGAAAATACTATGCCTCGATCCCACATTCACAGCATTCAACACATCACATAACACTTAAAGGAAGGATTTCAATCACAGCAAAACTCAACCCAAGGTTCTTATTTTCGAATATCTCATTTAAATCTCAAACAGTTTCAAAGCAACATCAAAAACAGGGAGTTTCGCAAACAACGCCAAAAACCGGCGATCTAGTTCAAAAACAGAGTATTTCAAAGTCTGCACTTAAAACCGGCGACCACGTCGCCCAAACACATAGAAACAGAGCATTCACGAAGATGAAAACGAAACCGGCGACCACGTCGCCCTCACTTCAGAAACAGCTAATCTATGGCTTGTATTGAAAAAATGAAGTCTAGCTTCCCTTACCTGGACTTGCGCAAAACACCAGGAGCTCTGAATCCCAACGAAGCTTGAACAACGCCTTGGCTCTGTTTTTGCGTCTGGTTGAAGGACTTGCAGAGAACCTCCCAGGTGCTCTAATGGTGGCTGCCTCTCGTCGTACTCTTGCGTGAAGATGCTAGAATCGCAGCGCGAAGGAGACAACTGGAGGAGAAGGGAGGTAACTCACTCTTTCTCTCTTTGAAGGCTGCAATGTTTCTTTCTCTCAGTAGTGGGTTTTCTGCATCTTAAACCAACTTATCCACCAAAAGCAGCTGCCACCACCCACTCCGCAGAGAAGTCTGAGAACCACTGCCCTGAACAGTACTGCCACTGTTGTCGCTTGTGCATGCCAGCCACTGCTCTGAACAGTACGACCGCGAGTGTCTCCTGCGCATGCCAACATTCTGATGTCACCACTCTGAATCATCCTTTTTGTCTACGTGGCGCGCGTGCAGGACGTTTCATGCTGAGAGTCTGGGTCCCACTTTATCTGTGTGAGGCTCGCCATCGTGACAACTTTCCAACGCTGACTCATCCTGGCGAACGACCGATGTCCCCTTCGCCCTGGAAGACGACCGATGTCTTCCTCTGGGAGACGACCGATGTCTTCCTCTGGGAGACGACCGATGTCTTCCCTGGCGACGCCCTCATAACTCTCGCGCCTTGGCCACGCCCACATACCTCGTGCGCCCTGGCGACGCCCGCAAGCCTCTCGCGCCCGCGCGATGCCCGCATGCCTCTCGCGCCCGCGCGATGCCCGTATGCCTCTCGCGTCTGCGCGATGCCTGCATGCCTCGCGCCCTGGCGACGTCCACATGCCTCGCGCGCCCTGGCGACGTCCTCGCGCCCTGGCGACGTCCTCGCGCCCTGGCGACGTCCTCGCGCCCTGGCGACGTCCTCGCGCCCTGGCGATCTCATACCTTTCTAAACTTAACTTTCCTTCCTTTTTATTTTGAATAAAACATACACAGAATTCCTTTGAAATATAACCCTTTTTATTCCAATTCAATTTTTACAGGTCCTTACAGACGACATCCTCATCTATTCAAGGACCGAGGAAGAACATGAAGAACACCTGAGGACGGTATTGGAGATACTGAGGGAGAAGCAACTCTATGCCAAGTTCTCGAAGTGTGAGTTTTGGCTGAAGGAAGTCAACTTCTTGGGACACGTGATATCTGCCCAGGGGATCTCGGTGGATCCAGCCAAAGTAGAGGCAGTGCTGCAGTGGGAACGTCCCAAGACAGTCACCGAGATAAGGAGCTTTGTGGGTTTGGCGGGCTACTATCGGAGGTTTATTGAGGACTTTTCCAAGGTAGTGGCTCCTTTAACACAGCTGACCCGCAAGGATCAACCTTTTGCTTGGACCGACCGATGTGAGCAGAGCTTCATGGAACTGAAGGAGAGGTTGACTAGTGCTCCAGTGCTGGTGATCCCCGAAGTAGGAAGACCTTTTGATGTCTTCTGTGACGCTTCACATCAGGGCTTGGGATGTGTTTTGATGCAAGAGAAAAGAGTGGTTGCATATGCTTCAAGGCAACTCAAGGTTCATGAGAGAAACTACCCTACGCATGACTTGGAGTTGGCGGCTGTGGTATTTGCCTTGAAGATCTGGAGGCACTATTTATATGGAGCTCGGTTCCAGGTGTTCAGTGACCATAAGAGCCTGAAATACCTGTTCGATCAGAAGGAACTAAACATGAGGCAGAGAAGGTGGATGGAGTTTCTAAAGGACTACGATTTTCAACTCATGTATCATCCAGGGAAGGCCAATGTAGTGGCAGATGCTTTGAGTAGAAAATCAATACAAGTCGCCACCATGATGATGGAAGAGCAGAAACTGATCGAGCAGTTCAGAGACTTAAACCTTGGGGTAGAATTTCACGTGAATCACATTAGTTGTAGTAAGCTGACTATAACTAATGACTTCCTTAGGATGTTGAGGGATGAGCAGTTGGAGGACCCTAGTCTGAAGCGTACTGTGGAGTCACTAGGGACAGATCAGGCGAGAGACTTTGTGGTGAGCGATGATGGGATCTTGAGGTTTAATGGCAGAATTTGCATCCCTGCAAGTGGAGAGTTGAAGAAGATGATCCTAGATGAAGGTCACAAGAGTCGCCTTAACCTACATCCAGGCATGAACAAGATGTACCATGACTTGAAGGAGTCATTTTGGTGGTCAGGCATGAAGAGAGACATCGCCCAATATGTTGCAACCTGCTTAACGTGTCAGAAGGTGAAGGTAGAGCATCAAAGACCTGGCGGATTGTTGCAGCAACTAGATATCCCTGAGTGGAAGTGGGACAGCATCGCCATGGACTTTGTCACCCAATTACCCAGATCGGTAAAGGGTCATGATGCAATCTGGGTCATCATTGATAGGCTGACGAAGAGTGCCCACTTTCTTCCAGTGAATATGAAGATGCCTATGGCCAAACTGGCACAGCTATACATCAAAGAAATAGTGAGGTTGCATGGAGTGCCTTCCAGCATCGTTTCAGATAGAGATCCCAGGTTCACCTCACGGTTTTGGCAGACCTTACAGGAGTGCTTGGGAACTAGGTTGAGGATGAGCTCTGCATATCATCCCCAAACAGATGGTCAGTCAGAAAGAACGATCCAGTCCTTGGAAGATCTGCTGAGGGCGTGCGTCTTGGATCAATTGGGAAGTTGGGATGAGGTGTTGCCGCTGGTGGAGTTTACCTATAATAATAGTTACCACGCCAGTATTGGGATGGCACCATATGAAGCCCTGTATGGGAGGAAATGCAGAACTCCCTTATGTTGGTACCAGGAGGGCGAAGCAGTCTTGGTTGGGCCAGAGTTGATTCAGCAGACGACCGAGAAGGTGCAACAGATACAAAGCAGAATGAAAGCTTCTCAAAGTAGGCAGAAGTCCTATGCAGATCAAAGGAGGAAGCCTTTGGAGTTTGCTGCTGGAGACCACGTGTTCATGAAAGTGACACCAACCAAGGGTGTAGGACGGGCGATCAGATCAAAGAAGTTGTCCCCTAAGTTCGTGGGACCATATCAGATTTTAAGAAGGATTGGTCCAGTGGCTTATGAGATCGCCCTACCTCCCCATTTAGCGAATCTGCACAATGTCTTTCACGTATCACAGCTGAGGAAGTACATGGCAGACCCTAGTCATGTGCTGGAAGTGGACGATGTGCAGATCAGGGATGACTTGTCCTTTGAAGCAAAACCAGTCAGGATTGATGATCGGCAAAGTAAACAGCTCAGAGGCAAGACCCTCGACATGGTGAAAGTGGTGTGGGATGAGAGATCGGGGGATTCAACTTGGGAGTTAGAAGAACCCATGAAAGAAGCTTACCCATACCTCTTTTCCTTGTAATTCAATTTTCGGGGACGAAAATTTTTCTTGATGGGGAGACTGTAAGGACCTGTAAAATCAAATTGGAATAAAAGGGATATATTTTAAATGAATTCTAAGTATGCTTTTACTTAAAATAAAAAGGGAGGAAAGTGTAGTTTAGAAGACTATGAGATCACCGGTCGTCTACCACACATGATCGCCAGGGCGCGAGAGGCATGCGGGCATCGCCAGGGCGCGAAGCATGCAGACATCGCCAGGGCGCGATGCATGCGGGCATTGCCAGGGCGCGAGGCATGCAGACATCGCCAGGGCGCGATGCATGCGGGCATCATCAGGGCGCGAGGCATGCGGGCATCTTCCAGGGGGAGACATCAGTCGTCCACCAGGAGAGATCATCGGTGGAGAGTCTTCGCGCGAGAGATCATCGGTGGAGAGCCTTCACACGAGAGGTCATCGGTGGATAGTCTTCGCGCGAGAGGTGATCGGTGGATAGTCTTCGCGCGAGAGGTCATCGGTGGATAGTCTTCGCGCGAGAGGTCATCGGTGGATAGTCTTCGCGCGAGAGGTCATCGGTGGATAGTCTTCGCGCAAGAGATCATCGGTGGAGAGCCTTCGCGCAAGAGGTCATCGGTGGATAGTCTTCGTGCGAGAGGTCATCGGTGGATAGTCTTCGCGCGAGAGGTCATCGGTGGATTGTCTTCGCGCAAGAGATCATCGGTGGAGAGCCTTCGCGCGAGAGGTCATCGGTGGATAGTCTTCGCGCGAGAGGTCATCGGCGAAAGGTTATCGAGCGATGTTGAGTTGCACGCAGAAAAGGTAGGACCCAGACTCCCAGCATGAAACGTCCTGCACGCGCGCCACGTAGACAAAAAGGGTTGTTCAGAATAGTGACCTCAGAGTGTTAGCCTGCGCAGAGGCACGCTTAGTCGTACTGTTCAGGGCAGCGTGCACGCAAACTTCCCTGCAGAGTGGGTGGTGGCAGCGGCTTTTGTGGACAAGTTAGTTTAAGATGCAAAAACCCACTTCTGAGAGAAAGGAACGTTGCAGTTGTTCAAGAGCGAAAGAGTGAGCTACCTCCTTTCTCCTCCATTTCTCTCCTTCGCGCTACGGTTCAGGCATCTTCACACAAGAGTACGACGTGCGACGACCACCATTAGAGCACCTGGGAAGTTCTCTGCAAGTCCTACAACCCAGACGCAGAAACAGAGTGAAAGCATCTCTTAAGCTTCGTTGGGTTTTGGAGTTCTTGGTGTTTTGCGCAAGTCCAAGTAAGGGAAGCTAGCCTTCATCTTCAATACAAGCCATAGTTTAGCTATTTCGGGAGTGAGGGTGACGTGGTCGCCGTTTTCGTTTTCATCTTCATGAATGCTCTGTTCTATGTGTTTGGGCGACGTGGTCGCCGGTTTTAAAGACAGACTTCGAAATACCCTGTTTTTGAATCAGATCGCCGGTTTTGGCGTAGTTTGCGAACTCCCCGTTTTTGGTGTTGCCTTGGAACTGTTTGAGACTTAAATGTGATATTCGAAAGTTTGAAACGTTGAAATGATTGTTGCTGTGATTTGAAATATTCCTTTGCATGGTAGGATGTCTTGAATGCTGTGAATGTGGGATCGAGGCATAGTATTTTCAGGAAAGGAAATACCGTGTAAGATCTGTATAGGTGTATTGACTAGGGGCTTGTCTAGAAGGAGATATCCTGACTCTGCTGATATAATGGAATCACGTAGATGAAGTTATTCAGTTGTGGAGAGTCGGAGGAGGTTCATATGAATGGGTGACTCGTGTGAAAAAGAACGAGCTCGGCCTGTTATATGAATTAACCTTGTCATACCGGGAGAGTGATGATATGAGACTATATATGCGCATGGCTGTGTGGATTCACAGCGACCCTGTGTGGATTTCACAGTGGTATGGTATGACAGGTGCAGATCTCTGAGCCTGAGTCAACGCACGAGTCAATCCGGAAGTAGAGTCATGTGTCTATGTATTGAGTCAGTGGAAAGTCTGACGTGTGAACCATGAATACTGAAATTAGAAATAGACACTTGACGAGTTATGGAATATGAGAATGTTAATGGTGGTAATTGATATGGATCATGTATGGCGTGAAGCTTTTATGTTTACCCTTGATTTAAAAAGCTTTTGAAACTTTTAGCTTACCCCTTTATTTTTGTATTGCTCTGTGGCTGTTTTCTCTTAAACTGTGATGATCGTGTATTTTTACACGAGAGCAGACGAAGTTGCAGGTGGTCGAGCTCCTCAGTGAGTGGGCGCCGGGAGGAGATCGCCCATTTACATTTCCGCTAGGCGATCACCCCTTTTTATGTTGTCTGGTAGGAGATCGTCCTTTTTGATAGGAGATCGCCTTCTCTAATTGGAGATCGCCTGTCTTGTGGGGAAATCGTCTGTTTTGTTTATTTTGTTGTATCTAATTCACGTTTTTGGAAACCGACGACCTTGTATTAAACTCCCTGCGAGGAGAAAACTTTATTACATATATATATAATTTTGTTCACTTCAATATTATTATTTTATCTCTTTTCATTTATTTCATTCTATAATTATGAAAAGCATTTGGGCGGGATGTTACATGAAGCGCTGGGAGGGTGCTCCCTGAAGGAGGGAGGTTGCCCCCTGTTGCGGAGGAGACCTCTGCCGCAACCTCCACCCTTTTCCTCTTGAAGACGAGGCCAGAGCAGGTGTCCTCATCCTCAGAGATCTCTACTAGGGCTGCCCTCTTTGACTTGTCAGCAGTAGGTTCTAGGGCAGCCATAGCAGGCGATGAAGGGCCAGCAGGGCCTGAGCCACCCGCAGTGCGGCGACTCAGCACATCGGCCAGCCTTTTCTTCTTCTCAGCATCTAACACCATGCCTGCAGTATAAAACAAGGAAAGGTGAGAAGGCTGAAGCATAAAACACAGAGGTAGATAGAAACGAGAAAAGATAGTGTACCAAGGTAGACGTTGAGGGTCTCAGCATCATATTCATGCCTAATTAGCTGAGTGGTGTCAAACACCACGCCCCAACTAGAGAGAGTTTGGCACACCTCTCGGTCAAAGGGCGTCAGCTCCTCGAGTCCGCGGGGTTTCTTGAGCTTCAACTTCCCCACCCAGTATAATGGGAATCCATCGAGCATGGTGGGGTCGTAGGAGCTGCAGCAGACTCGGAAGAACTTCCCCTTGAAGCCCTTGTATGATTGAGAGAAGAGGGTGAGTAGAACCCTCCCCGCCACTCCATTCAGGCTTACCCAAAGCCTCTTCCCAGGGCTCTTCGCCTCAAAGAAGTATAAAAATACGTCTACCGAGGGAGAACCCTAGGTTGTTGCAGAGGATGGAGAAGGTTCGGATGAAGGCCCAGCTGTTGGGGTGCAGCTGGGCAGGCGCCACGTTCAACTCTGTGAGTAACGCCCTCTCGAACCTAGTGAAGGGGAGGCGGACTTTGACTCGTTTGAAGACGGTGGCGTAGAAGAAGAAGAAAGGCTCCCCTTCGCTGCAACGATCATCGGTGAACACGGGTTCACCCTCAGTGCACGGACGCACTGAGACGTACACGTCGCTCTCCCTACCAAAGACACGCCCTTTTATCTCACTTTCATCGTCTTTGTGCTTCCTCCAATCTTCGGTGGAGGTGAGTTTGGAGGTCTCAGCAAGGAGATCCTCAGAAGCCCAAGGGTAGAGGGCCCGATAATCAACCGCTGCGGTTGGAGGAGGGTTGGAGGTGGTTTTGGTTCTGGCCATCTCGAATCTAAAACAAATGAGAGGCAGGAAGAAGGAAAAGGGTTTTAGAAGAAAATGGTGACAAATGCTATGGCGGACAAAGACTCAAAGGAAGAACAAACCCAGAAAAGAAGAACAGAAACCCTAGAATGCAAAAATCATAAACAGTCCCAGCGCAGTTAATGTATTAATGTATGCGAAGAAAAGCAGAACCATGAAATAAAGGCGAGAAGAAGGTTAAAAACCATACCTTAGTGTGAGCAAAGTTGAAGGATCGCGAGTGTAGGGGATGGAGTAGGGTAGAAGCCTGCAAGAGAAGTTTGAAAGTTTGAAGGCTCAAGTGAAAAGTGATAAAACAGTGTGGGGCGCGGGGTTTTGTAGGGGTTTAACGTAGGCAAAGAAGCACAAACGTTAAAAACACCCCAACCGTTGATCCAGACACGCGTCCGCAGATTAAGAGGGGGTTGGTGAGATGTCCCTTCAGCGCACTGTTCACGTCCTTACGCACAAAGCCACGTAGGTCGCCCGGCCGATTACTTAGTCTCTTCGCTGAAACAAGTTAACAGCTTGAGACTGGGGGCTTGTGTACCGACCAGTCCTCGGGCACCGAGAACAGTTAGTGTGGGGTGAGCCACGTCAATTGGGCCCCACAGTGTAGACCAAAGCCACGTGGGATTGACCCCACAAGTGGTAAGGTCTAGTGGGGTGATTAATCATTAGCGTATCCCCACAGAAAAGGGTGATTAGTCATCAGCGTGATGATCACTGGAATAGGCTGATGTATCTTCGTTACTCCGCAGGTTGAGGAGTCCTCGGCAACAGAGTGTGACGAGGTGACATCGATCGTGGGTGATTTGAATAATATAACCAGAACAGCTAAGATTGGTTCCCAGAGTGAGCCAATGAGAAGGAAATACCCAGAGGAAAGGAGAGGCCTGAGTCACAAAGAGCTTATGTGTGTGGCAGGGAAAGCACGGTTAGGTGCAGAGTTCTGAGGGGTCGAATACTCATCAGAACTAGGGTTTCCCAGTGCAGTTACATGCATGGAACGTGAACAGTGAAGGCACTCTCAGAACAGGTGGCCCAAAAGATTAGGTGCACGAGGAGGCACCCAGGTGGTCATCCTGTTAGAGTTTGCACTCCAGATAAGGAAACCTTACGTGCTAGATTACTCTAAGACTGAGTAATAGCGGCGCAAGGGTATTCCAGTAAACCCTGAATATGGCTAGCAGCGCAGTGAACCCTAATTAGGGTTAGCGGCGCAACAAACCCTAGACTATATAAGGGACAGTAAAATACTTCGCAAAGGTACGCAGTTTCAAAACCTAAATAGAATTACTAAAACACTTGGTGTTTGTTGCCCAATCTTGACTTGAGCGTCAGAGTGCAAACGGCCTCTAGGGCGCTCCCTTTCTCTTTTGTAGGTGTAGATTGCTTCGAAAGAACCAAGCACAACACAACGTGAGGAAGAAGGCGTGTGAGTGTCGTGAAGTCAACCGGTAGGCGAGTCAACTGACAAGAACATAAACAATATTGAATGTTTCTTTTAACCTACACGTATAAATAATGAATCTTAATTATTCGTTTATCTTGCTTTGAGATAAAACACAAATATTATTTTATACTAAGTCAATTTTAAATTTCAAAAATAATATTCTTGTAAGTTGTTTAAAAAAATATTATAATAAAAGCTTTAAATAATGTAGATGGTATTACTTCACAAAAATTAAGTATGACTTATGTTGATTAAAAAATAGAACATTTGTTAGACTTTCCTACTATTTTTAGACTTCCATAAGTTTTCAAAATCGAAAATGTGTTAAAAAAGTTTAAATATATTGGTTGGATTTGGCATAATAAAACTGGGTAATATTTTGATACGGTCATTTAATTATTATAATTATAATTATAATGATGGTTGATTTTAAGTGTTAATGATGATTTTTATGATTGGTTAACAATGATAAAATATCAATTTATTATTTCTTTGGTTTTATTATAGTTTTATTGCTGCAAGGAAAAGTCAAAAGAAGTTCCTGGCTTTTACTATTTACATGATCTTTTTAGTTGAGTAATCATTGATATTTTAATATTTATGAGTATTTATATTTTAAATCATAAAAAAATTTAATGTTATTTATTTCAACTTTTTAGTAAAAAAAAGTCATTTAATTAAGAATAGTTTCCAAGGGTTCTGACTTTAAATGAAAGAGATATTCTTTTGAAAGCTTAGTGCAGAAAATCTTTCATTGGATCATCATTAATAATGTTGTTTTTTAAAACTTTAAATAATCAAGAAAAACAAACATTTTAAATTTTAAATTAAAATATAATCATTTGGAACACAATTTGTTTTAAAATAACAATTTGACAACTTATTAATAATAAAATATTATATTTAAATCATAAAAATAAAAGTAAAAAACTTTGAAATAAAATAACAATATAAATCATTATTAGATATTATGAAAGTTGTTAACATGTTATATATATATTTTTTTAAATTCTTGAAGAGCTAAAACAATTTTCATCATACCAGATGTTATTAATTTTGTATGTAAACTTTTGTAGTTTTTTCACCTATCACTCAACCTATTTTTTCTAATGTGTTTTGTTACAATCACACTCCTACTCCTTCTACTGTTCCTGTCACTCATGTTTCTGCCATATCACCAAACACTATTATATTTGAACATGTTCCGTCTGGTTGGGTTCAAATGCCTAACTATTCAAATCACTCAACACTTCCCATATTGAAGTCACATCGAAAGGGATAAGAGCATTGGACAGAAAATGAACATAGGTACATTTTCAATGTTATTCTAGTATTTTATTTTTCTTGTTTCTATGTTATAATGGGTATATAAGTGGCTAAAAATTGCAATAGCTAATGTCAAGTTATTTGATTTTAATTAAAAAAGGATGTATTTTATAGAAATATAATTTATTTTATTAAATTTGGTGAATTTAATACTAATTATGACATGAACATTTTAGTCTTATTTTCGAGATGAATACAATTAGATATAAATATTAACTTACAAATACATTTTTGTAAGATTGAATTTAAATTAAAGTTTTTGATAAATTAACTTTGAGGTTTTTAATTACAGGTTATTTCTAATTGGACTTCGAAATTGTAGCTCGGAAGATTGGAAAAGCATTTCAAAATAATTTTTCTAAAAAAAGAATAACTTCATAACTTATATATCTAAAAAGAAAGTAGAACAAACTTAAAAAATTAAGGAGATAAATTTTATCTAAGGGTTATCAAATAAAATCAGTAAGGGCTCTCATATCTTTGTCTTTATATCATTATAGGTCAGATCCATTGGTTATAAAAGAAGAACTGAAGAAATCTTTTTGAAGGGCTAATATAATTAAAATAAAAATATATAAGTTAAATATAATAATTCAAAGTAATATATTTTTCTCTCATGCGTGATTTAATATATAATAATACTATTTAAATATTTACTATTTTCACTAGAAGAAAAATTATTTTTAATGGGGGCTATTTTTAGCATTACTGGCGATTTTAACCCCCGCTAAGTGCGTTACCTGTGATTTGTTTTTCCCCTGGAAGATCCACATTCGTTAACGGATTACCGACAATTTTTACTAACTCCTGGAATGACAATGATTTCCCAGCGATTCTTGAAACCCCCGTTACTGTCAGTGGTTTCCAAACCCCTGGTATTCCCAACGATTTTCAAATCCCTAGTATTTCTGACGGTTTCCAAACCCCTAGTATTTCCCGGCGATTTCAAAACCCTTGGTATTTCCAGTGGTTTCCAAACCCCTGATATTTCCTACAGTTTTCAACCCATAGTATTTTCAACGATTTCTAAACTTCCGTTACTTCCAACAATTTTCAAATCCCCATTACTTTTAGTGATTTTTAAATTGCTTCCCACGATTTCATTTAAATTTCCAATATTAACATGGATTAAATTTATTAAATTTTTAAATCATAAATACTTAACATTATCGGCTACTATATCAATAGGGCATTGTAAAATAAAATTATTTTAAAATTTAGAGAAAGCACACAATAGTTTATTCATAACATAAGTCTAAAGAAATGTAATCCTAACACATTGCCTCCATAAGCCTCTTCCTAACACTTCCACAGGTGGTTGGACCAAATGTCTTCTTCGAAATATCAATTGAACATGTTTTTTTGGTCAATATATGCTTACACACTGAGATATTCAATTAAGTTATTAACTCAACATCATCACCATCCTAAAATGAAAATAATGGAAACAAAACCAAACTAGTTTTAAAATCATTATGTAGATACTAGCGAAGGACATGGTCCTAAATAATTGAAAACCTAATTAAATTAATATCATTTTATAAAATAAACAAATGACTGTAACATGATAATTATAAAACCATGTTTGTTCCTTTTCTTTTGTTCAATTTTGTTTTCGCTTTGTTCCCGAGAAGGAAACTTTAAAACACAACTGATACTTAGAGCTAAATCAACCCAAATTTCCTTATTAATGATGTTTCTACCTATCTTAACCATGCAAACAATTTCAAATTTAAGATCCTTCAAACACGTGATAACACTAACTATCGTTTTCTTATATTTATGTATATACTTTGACGATTTAATTATCTTTAAAAAACCGTAATAGAGAAAATTCAATATGTATTGGGCTGTGAAATATATATGTGCATGCGTATTGCATGAATGGATTAATATTGTTCTTACTTTCACCCCTTCCCGTTAACCATATTATCCTTTTCTTTTGGGGTACATTAATTAAACTATTCTAATTTATTTTATTCAAAAACCTCGAGATTTTTTGAAAAATAAGGTTTACAGATTAAATTGTGTTGATTTTCTTAAAAATATATCCAAAACATTTGACACTAAATAAAATACTAACATATTTTATTTATTAATAACGTTTTTATATATTTTTTTATAATTTTTATATCTTTTCTCTTCATAAATTTAAAAATCCTTAATATTATAAAAATGAAAATTAATTTTTTTATCCAACTTTTCAGTTCAAATTACACACTAATAAAAAATTATGTTCTACCAATAAAACAATAGTTAGGCAACGTATTATCTACAACCATTAGTAAAGATCATTCCTATAACTATTTTTTACGCACTTTTTAAATTATTTTATCTTTAATATTTTTATGTTTACATATCAATTTATTAATATTTTAACTAGAATGTAAACAAAGGCTTGAGTTTATAAGATTGAGTTAATAACAAGAGAATAGTTACTTTCTTTGTTTACTATTTTTAAATAAATGTACAAAATAAAATAAAATAAAAAATGTAAAATAAACTCAAAAAAAATAATTATTCAATAAAAAATAAATGAAAAGGTCTAAAAACAGGGAAACTAAAATAAAATATTTTTATTATTCTAAAAAAATTAGACACATATATGCGTCACACATATGGTTCTACTACTACTAATAATAAAAAATACAATTAGTATAATTATATTAATTAAAATCTTACTTTATAACACATAGTTTTAATTATTTCCCACCATTATAGAAAATTATGGATATATCGTTTTTATTTTTAAGTTTAAAATTATAATGTATGTATATGTATATATATATATATATATATATATATATATATATGAGAAATAATGATTAAAGAGTAAAGAATATATTTTCTTTATATAAATATATTGAAAAATAAATTGAATACTACATTATGCGTATATTTTTCTATATATCTGTTTATAAAAAATGGAAAACGAAATCAGAAAATGTTTTTCATTAAACAAAATAGTTTTGAATATATTTATCAAACTACTTTTAGTTTAAAAGAAAGTTAAAAAAAAAAACTGAAAAATAAGTTATATTATGTATTTAAAATTTTATTTTAAAATGAATTAAGAAGTATATTGTAAGATTAAAATAAAATCAGCCAGTACATATACATGTAATGTTCTAGTAAAGAAAATTGTATATGAAACATCCAAAAATACATCTAATTATGACAATACAAATACTATCGCTTTTTATGTAAATTTGGAGTTTTTCAAACGTAGAAGATTATGACTTATAGAAGTATAAATATTAGGGCTAGCAAAGCGGGGCGGGCCGGCCCGCGGTAAAAAACTCTGGGCGGGCTGACCTTTTCAACCCGCTAACCCGCATTAGCCCGCTCCGCATAACCCACAGCCCGCGCGGGCCAGCAGCGAGGCGGGCGGGGCGGAGCGAGCCGGCCCGCAAAAAAAAAAAACAATAATTGACTTTGTGGCAAAGGTCCAGTGGAGGAGTGACAACTTTGAGTGAAAGAAAATAAGGTTTTTACTTAAAACACAACACAACTCAATGGAAGAGTGACAACTTTGAGTGAAAGAAAATTAGGTTTTCACTCAAAACACAAGACAACTACAATGTTCCAAAAAACACACACAACACACGACGCATTTTCCTTTGCAGTGTCGCCACTCGCTCCGGTTGCGACACCACGTAGTTTCACCTGTAACTGTTACACGCTACTGTCACGCTGTTGTTGTTCGTGTCGCTCCACTAATCCTACATGTTAAAAAAAAAAAAGCGGGCCGTTCCGCATGCCCGCGGGCCAACCCGCATGCAGGGCAGGCCAACCCGACCCACATTTTGCGGGCCTAAGCGGGGCAGGCCTAAACGGGGCGGGCTGGCCCACTTTGCCACCCCTAATAAATATTTACAATACAAGGTTCAAGATAACATCCTAAAGCCCTCTAGAACCTCGACATCTACATAATACAATCATTACAATTCGCAACACAAGAAGAAAAGCAAAGGTAAGCTATTACGAAAGAATATTTTTTTTTTAACATACACAATTAAATCAAAAGAGAAAACCAAATTACATGGATCAATTTCTCAATTATTCAATCTTCTTCAAATCCCAACATAAAACAATCACATAGATCCCACATGAATCTACACATCCAGGATATTCAACAAACAAAATAACTACTGACGACTTTCGGAAGACCTGTATTAAGTAAGTTCTATCAAAGACTAACACCTGATCCAATACCCAAAACTTAGATTACCAGCGAATCCAAGAGAAAGGATTAGGGTAAGTTCAACACAACCCAAGTCGTGCATCTCATATGTCAGAGTGTGCATGAACTCCCCCATCAGTTTTTCACAACTTGATATCTTAGTCTATGTGACTTAGATCATCGGTGAAGCTAGGAGATCTCTGTTACCACATAGGCATTGTTCTTGCCAGTTGACTCTCCTGTCGATTGACTCTACGACAATCACGCACCTCCTTTCCACACCTTGGATTATGCTTTGCTGTCTCGAAACAACCTGCACCTGCAAGATAGAAAGGGGCGCCCTAGAGGCCGTTTGCACTCCGACGCTCAAGTCAAAACCAGGGCAAGCACACCAAGGGTATTGAGTATTTCTGTTTAGGTTTAGAAACTGCGTACCTTTGTGAAGTATTTTACTACCCTTTATAGAGTCTAAGGTTTCCTCTGTGCCGCTACCGATATTTAGGGTTTACAGGAATACCCTTGCGCCGCTATCACCCAGGCTTAGGGTAATCTAGCACATAAGGTTTCCTTAACTGGAGTGCAAACTCTAACAGGATGGCCACCTGGGTACCCCCTCGTGCACCTAGTCTCTGGGGCCACCTATCCTGGGAGCGCCTTCACTGTTCGCGTGCCATGCATGTAGCTTCACTTGGAAATCTTAGTTCTGATGAGTACTCAACCCCTCAGGACTCTGCACGTAACTGTGCTTTCCCTGCCACACGCATAGGCACTTCGTGACTTAGGCCTCTCCTTACTTCTGGGCATTTTACTGATAACTGGTATTCTTTCAGGACCCACATCAGATGCTCTAGTCTTGTTCTTCAAGACATTCAAGGTCGACGTCACCTCCTCACACCCAGCTACCGAGGACTCATCACCATGCTAAGTGACGAGGACACCTCAGTTCACTCTGGTGGTCGACATACTGATGACTAATCATCCCATTAGTCCCTACTACCTGTGGGACCCAGCCCACGTGGCTCTAGTCCATGCTCTGGAACCCAGCTGACGTGGCTCACCTTTACTAGTTGTTCTCGGTGTCTGAGGACTGGTCGGTACACAAGCCCCCCAGTCTCGAGCTGTTAACTTGTTCAGCGAAGAGACTAAATCATCGGCTAGGGCGACCTACGTGGCATTGAGCGAAAGGACATGAATAGCGCACTGAAGGGACATCTGACCAACCCCCTCTTAATCTGCGGACACGTGTCCAGATCAATGGTTAGGGTTTCCTAATGTTTGCGCTTCCTTGCCTACGTTAAACCCTTTCAAAAACCCGCGCCTCTACACTGTTTCATCACTTTTCACTCGAGTCTCCATACTTCCTAACTTCTTTCATACGCTTTTGTTCTACTCCAACCTCTACGCTCGCGACCTTTCATCTTCGCTTACTCAAAGGTATGATTTTTATTTTCCCTTTCTATCTTCGCTTTATGATTCTGTTTCTCTTCACATACCATAACTGCTTTGAGTCTGTTCATGCATTTAGGGTTTCTATTCTTTTTTCTTGCTTTTGCTCTTCTTCTGTGAGTCTTTGTCCACCATTGTTTTTGCCATCACTTTCTTCTGAACCCTTTTTTCCTTCTCCCTGCCTCTCATTTGTTTTAGATTCGAGATGGCCAGAACCAAAACCACCTCCAACCCTCCTCCAGCCGTTGACTACAGGGCCCTCTACTCCTGGGCCTCAGAGGATCTCCTTGCCGAAACCTCTAAGCTCACAACCTGTGAGGACCTAAGAAAACACAGGGATGACAAGAACGAGATCAAGGGGCGCGTCTTTGGCAGGGAGAGTGACGCGTATATTTCGGTTCGACCCTACAGTGCGGGCGAACTTGTATGTGCCGATGATTGCTGCAACGACGGGGAGCCCTTCTTCTTCCTGTATGCCACCATCTTCAAACGGGTTAAGGTTTGCCTGCCCTTCACCGGATTCGAGAGGGCTCTGCTCACTTAACTGAATGTGGCACCTGCCCAGCTGCACCCTAATAGCTGGGCCTTCATCAGGGCGTTCTCGATTCTCTGCAATAACCTAGGGTTCACTCCTTCGATGGATGTATTCTTATACTTCTTTGAGGCGAAGAGCCCTGGAAAGAGGCTTTGGGTAAGCCTCAATGGAGTGGCGGGGAGGGTTCTGTTGACCCTCTTCTCGCAGTCCTACAAGGGCTTCAAGGGGAAGTTCTTTCGAGTCTACTGCAGCTCATACGACTCCACCATGCTCGATGGGTTCCCATTATATTGGGTGGAGAAGTTGAAGTTCAAGAAGCCTCGCGGACTCGAGGAGCTGACGCCCTTTGATCGTGACATGTGCCAACTCCTCTCTAGCTGGGGTGTGGTGTTCGACACCACCCAGCTGATCAGGCACGAATATGATGCTGAAACCCTTAGCGTCTATATCGATATAATTGCCTTCATCTTGTATCTATCAACACTTGTGTTTTCTGCATGCCACTTCTCACTCTTTACTTGTTGTTAATCGCAGGTATGGTATTAGACGCTGAGAAGAAGAAGAGGCTAGTCACCTTGCTGGATCGCCGCACAGTAGGTGGCTCATGCCCTAGTGGCCCTTCTTCACCTGCCGTGGCTGCCCGATGCCCCATGTAAGGACCTGTAAAATTAAATTGGAATAAAAAGGAATATATTTTAAATGAATTCTAAGTATGTTTTTATTTAAAATAAAAAAGGAAGGAAGGTGTAATTTAGAAGACTATGAGATCGCCTGGTTAGTACATAATCGCCTATCGCCTAGATTACACGTGATCGCCAGTCGCCTATGGTGCACATGATCGCCGAAAGTGCACTCAGTATGTGGTCAGGATACTGGATCAACCAGAGTGGGTTCCAAAAACCACGCGTATCGAGGTGTGGGTTAAGCCTTAGATACGCTATGCATGCGAAGCTCTATGCTTGAGCATAAGAAATCGCCCTTAGTGTTGCATGCATGGGCGCACGAGGAGTAGTGCTGATCTACTCTTGGAAATGTGAAGCTACCGACGTCACCAAGTCATGTGGAGATGATACCTTGGACGTAACTTAGTGGGATGAAGAACCTTCAGCAAGGCATGGCGATGTGTCGTCGGGCATCGCCGGGCGCGAGGCATGCGGGCATCGCCAGGTGCGAGGCATGCGGGCATCGCCAGGCGCGAGGCATGCGGGCATCGCCAGGGCGCGAGGCATGCGGTCATCGCCAGGGCGAGACATCGGTCGTCTCCCAGGGAGAGACATCGGTCGTCTCCCAGGATGAGGCATCGGTGGTTAGTCATCGCGCGAGCGGTCATCGGTGGAAGGTTATCGCGCGATGTCGAGTTTCACACAGATAAGGTGGGACCCAGGCTCTCAGCATCAGACGTACTGCACGCGCGACACGTAGACAAAAAGGGTGGTTCAGAATAGTGACATCAGAGTGTTGGCCTGCGCAGAGGCACGCGTAGTCGTACTGTTCAAGGAAGCGTACACGCAAACTTCCCTGCAGAGTGGGTGGTGGCAGCGGCTTTTGTGGACAAGTTGGTTTAAGATTCAAAAACCCACTTCTGAGAGGCAAAGGACGTTGCAGTGGTTCAAGAGTGAAAGAGTGAGCTCACCTTCATCCTTCTCTTTTCTCTCCTTCGCGCTGTGATTCAGGCATCCTCAAGCACCAGTACGATGAGCGACGACTGCCCTTAGAGCACCTGGGAGGTTCTCTGCAAGTTCTACAAACCAGACGCTAAAACAGAGCTAAGGCATCTTTAAGCTCGGTGGGTTTTGGAGCTCTTGGTGTTTTGCGCAAGTCCAGGTAAGGGAAGCTAGCCTTATTTCCAACGAAAGCCTTATATTAGATGATTGAGATGATGGGGCGACGTGGTTGCCGGTTTTCAACTGTTATTGCATAATCCCCTGTTTTTGGACGAGATCGCCGGTTTTGGTGTTGTTTTTCGAACTCCCCTGTTTTTGGTGTTGTTTGAAACTGTTTGAGATTTAAATGTGATATTCAAAATCTGAACCTTGGAATGAGTTTTGCTGTGACTGGAATCGTTCATTAAGTGTTGTATGATGTGTTGAATGTTGTGAATGTGGGATCAAGGCATAGTATTTTCAGGAAAGAAAATACCGTGTAAGATCGTGTGTAATGTGCATTGACTAGGGACTTGTCTAGAAGGAGATATCCTGACTCTGCTGATATAATGGAATCACATAGATGAAGTTATTCAGTTGTGGAGAGTCGAAGGAGGTTCATATGTATGGGTAAGTTGTTTGAAAGAGAACGAGCTTGACCTGTTATATGAATTAACCCTGTCATACAGGGAGAGTGATGATATTGAGATTATGTATGCGCATGGCTGTGTGGATTTCACAGCGACCCTGTGTGGATTTCACAGTGGTGTGGTATGACAGGTGCAGATCTCTGGGTCTGAGTCAACGCACGAGTCTTCCGGAAGTAGAGTCATGTGTCTATATGTTATGAGTCAGTGGAAAGTCTGACATGTGAACCATGAATATTGAAAGTAGCAAATAGACACTTGATGAGTTTGTGGAATATGGGAATGTTGATGGTTGAAATTGATATGGATTATGAATGGTGTGAAGATTTATGTTTTCTATTGATTTAAAGTTTTTAAAACATCTAGCTTACCCTTTTATCTGGTATTGTGATTGCTTTCTTAAACCTGTGATGATCGTGTATTTTTGCACGGGAGCAGACGAGGTTGCAGGTAGTAGAGCTCCTCAGTGAGTGGTCGCTGGAAGGAGATCGCCCGGTTCTGTTTCTGTTAGGCGATCACCCTTTTCTGTTGTCTGACAGGAGATCGCCCTTTTCTGATAGGAGATCGCCTGTTTGTCTTTTTGCTGTATTTTGTTTAAGTTTTGGAAATTGACCGATTATGTATTAAACTCCCTGTGAGGAGAAACTTCATTACATATATATAATTATGTTCACTTCAATATATTTGTTTACCTTTATTTTATTATATAAATATGAAAAGAATTTGGCGGGATGTTACACCCCACTCCTGATAAGTTAAAGAGGGCAGCCGCAGTAGTGATCTCTGAAGATGAGGACACATGCTCAGGCCTCGTCTTCAAGAGGAATAGGGTGGAGGTTGTTGCGGTGACCTCTTCTGCAACAAAGGGGCAACCTCCATCTTTCAGGGAGCACCCTCCTAGTGCCTCATCTCCCCCCGAGCCACTCCTAGCGCTCGAGGGTGGAGGAGAGAGTGCCCCTCCAACCAGCCAAGCACCTCTTGCCCTCGAACTCTCTCATCTCCTCTAGTGGACCCTCGCTCAGATACCTGGCCAAGAAGCGATGGAGGCCTTGGACGGGGACTCGATAAGGGACCTCATCAGTCACGGCCTTGGTGAGTTCCTTGCCGCCTCCAACGTCTTGCTGCTCAAAGGGAACGCTGAGGCAGAGCTACGAGAGAAGGTAGCCAGATTGGAGAAAGAGCTGGAGCAAAAGAAAGACTTGGAGCTCCAAGTGCAACTGGGTGCCAAGCGTGAGACTGCTCTGAACCAGGAGCTGGGCAGTCTGCGCCAATCAGAGAAGGAGACCAAGAAGCTCCTCTTCTCCAAGGGGTAGGAGGCCCTCTAGCTTGAGGCCAAAATTCTCCCCCTCCGCAACAAAGTCATCGACCTGGAAGAGCAGTTGGAGGGGGCCCAAGCTAAGATGACCAAGTTGGAGAAAAGGGCTACCAATCAAGAAGTTCAGCTGGGCAAAGTCGAGGAAGAACTTGCTCAACAAGCCATGCTGTTCAAGAAGACTGAGGCGGAACTAACTGAAGACGCCGCCGATGCCTACGGGGAGGGGTTTGGCGATGCCCTTGCTCAGGTTGCCTGCACGCATCCTGAGATGGACCTCTCGCCCTTCTCCATGTCCATGCAGGTAGTCGACGGGCAAATAGTGCCTAGATAGGTCTCTTGGATAGCTTTATCTGTAGCTGGACTTCTTGTAACCATCTTGTGTAATTATTCTTCCAATCCAATTAACACATTTACTTGGCTTACATATTTGTTTGACTTTATGCATCAATTTACTTGTAATGGTATCTCTATTGTTGTCTGGCTGCTTTGGCATACTTGGTTAAGCTCTCTCTTCAGCATAGAATCAATCCATAGGTAGCACGCTTAACTCTGCTAAGTTGCTATGAGCTTTGCTTTTCATTAGGATAGGTGATCATACCATGGACAAGACTTCATAAGAACTTCTCTACCGAAAAGTACCTCACCTATCTCGTCATCGCCCATATCTCTTTACCCCTGTGAGGATTCCAGCGCCGATCTGTATGCACTTGACCCCTCCTTGCTCGAGCCAGTGGAGGAAGCTAATGAGTTTCAACTGACCACTCATCGCCCTTAGGCGAGGATGGACTTCACTGGTGAACCTTCTATTCGAATTGGGAGTTCTCACTCAAAGAGGAGGTGTTCTATACGAACTTACCTTCCAACTGTCGAGACTTCTAACCCCAAACGAAAGGTTCGAGCTGGCCTCTAATCGCTCGTAGGCGAAGGAGGATTTCACTGGTACGAGTCGTCCTTGGTGTTCTCACTCGAAAGGGGAGGCGTTCTCTACGAACCTTCCTTTCCCGCTTCCAAGGCTTCTAACCCAATCTGATGAGTCTTTACTGACCTCACATCGCCCAAAGGCAGAGGAGGATTTAACTGGTGAACCTTTCTATTCAAGTTGGGAGTTTTCACTCGAAGGGAGAGGTGTTCTTCACAAACCTACCTTCCCTCTTACGAGACCTCTAACCCCAGCTGACAGGTTCTGACTGACCTCACATCGCTCATAGGCAAAGGAGGGTTTCGCTGGATGAACCTTTATGTTCAAGTTGGGAGTTCTCACTCGAAGAGGATGTGTTCCTTATGAACCTACCTTCCTACTTACGAGACCTCTAAGAAATGATAGGTTTGAGCTGACCTCACATCGCTCATAGGCGAAGGAGGACTTAACTGGTGAACCCTTCTATTCAAGTTGAGAGTTTTCACTCGAAGAGGAGGTGTTCTCTATGAACCTACCTTCCCACTTACGAGACCTCTAACCCCAACTGACAGGTTCTGACTGACCTCACATCGCTCATAGGCGAAGGAGGGTTTCGCTGGGTGAACCTTTCTGTTCAAGTTGGGGGTTCTCACTCGAAAAAGAGGTGTTCCTTACGAACCTACCTTCCTACTTACGAGACCTCTAACCCCAAATGACAGGTTCGAGCTGACCTCACATCGCTCATAGGCGAAGGAGGATTTAACTGGTGAACCCTTCTATTCAAGTTGGGAGTTTTCACTCGAAGAGGAGGTGTTCTCTACGAACCTACCTTCCCACTTACGAGACCTCTAACCTCAAATGACAGGTTCGATTTGCACTGTACAAATACATTCAAAAATATATCTTAACTGAAAATTTTATTGGGTGACCTCATTAAAAACCCTTACAAGGGAAAAAAGAGTGTCCCCTAAATTGTGTACAATGTTACATAGTTTTAACTGAAATAAAACTTCAGGTGAGTCGCATTCCATGTACGAGGAATCGGACCACCTTCTAGAGTCTCAAGCCTATACACTCCATTCCCCAGGGCCTTTGTCACTCTAAAGGGACCAGTCCACTTAAGGGATAACTTGTTCTCTATTTGGTAGGGAGATGCCTTCCGCATGACTAGGTCAGCGACCTGGAACTGCCGAGCTCTCAACTTGGAACTGTGCTTGAGCTCAACCCTCCTCTTCAACGCTTCGACTTTGATTCCTGCCTCTTCCCTAACTTCATCCAAGAGATCTAAATTCACCTTCCTTTCTTCGTTGGATTCCTCGGCCACGAAGTTCTGGAAACGTGGTGAGCTCTCCTGGATCTCCATAGGGATCATGGTGTCTGAACCGTACACCAAGCTGAAAGGGGTCTCCTTGGTGGTGGACTGAGGAGTGGTATGATAGGCCCATACAATTCTGGGAACCTCCTCAGCCCAAGTCCCCTTCGCCTTTTCCAGCATTCTCTTCAGCCCTCTGAGTAGGACTCGGTTGGCTGACTCGACCTGTCCATTAGTCTGGGGATGCTCGACTGATGCGAACACCTGCTTGATTCCCAATTCTGTGCTTAGCTTTCCCAACTGTTGGCTTGCAAACTGGGTGCCATTATCAGACACCAAGCGCTTGGGTACACCAAAGCAGCACACTATATTCTTCCACACGAAGTGCTGGATCTTGTGGGCTGTGATTTGTGCTACGGGCTCAGCCTCAATCCAGTTCGTGAAGTATTCTATGGCGACCACGAGGTACTTCATCTGCCGCACAGCCAAAGGAAAGGGCCCCAGGTTGTCAATTCCCCACGTGTGGAATGACCACGGGTTGTATATAGATCTGAGCTCCTCTGGAGGCGCCTTGTGCCAATCTGCATGTAGCTGACACTGTTTGCATTGCTGCGCATACTTCGTGCAATCTTTCCTCATGGTTGGCCAGTAATACCCTGCTCGAATGGCTTTTGATGCCAAAGTGCGACCTCCTATGTGACTCCCACATGTTCCTTCATGGAGCTTTGCCATTATACGCACGCACTGCTCATCATCCACACACACCAGAATAGGGTGTGTGAACCCATGCGTATACAGCTCCTCATCAACGAGTGTGTACTTAGTTGAGTTCTTCTTCACTTTCCTCGCCTCTGTTGGCTCCATGGGCAACATCCCATCAGCCAAGTAGCGCTTGTAGGGCATCATCCATGTTTCCCCATTCTGCAACAAGCATACCTGTGGCGACGTCTCCTCCAGTGCCACATACGCGTTGACCCTTGGCTTCTTCAAAGTTTCCTGGGTCAACGACCGAAGACTCCTCCTCCCATCGTCTGTCTGGCTGATCTGGTGGACTCCTACTAAGTTATCAGCTGTGTAGGTGCGAGGTGCCCTCAGGGTCTCCTGGATGACCGTCCTCTGCTTGCCCCCTTGCCCGAGCTTGCAAGTTTTGCTAACAAGTCAGCTCGGGCATTCTGATCTCTGGGTACATGCACCAATTCAAAATCCGTAAAGGAGCTCTTCAACACCTGGACATACTCTAGGTAGGAGGCCATCTGAGGATCTTTGGCCTGGTACTCTCCCGCCACCTGACTTGTGACCAATAGGGAGTCACTCTTTGCCAAAAGACTTTGTGCTCCCATCTCCTTAGCCAACAGCATTCCAGCTATTAGAGGCTCAAACTCAGCCTGGTTATTGCTGGCCTTGAAGGCAAATCGTAGGGCTTGCTCAATCAACAACCCTTTGGTCCTTCCAAGATCACCCCAGCCCCACTACCTTGTTGATTGGAAGACCCATCTACCGAGAGCACCCACCTGAAGTCAGGTCCATCCTGCTGGGTTTCTGCCGAGGACATCTCGGCTATGAAGTCGGCATAAACTTGGCCTTTGATTGGGCCTCTGGGCTCATACTGTATATCAAACTCAGATAACTCCACTGCCCATCGTACCATCCTCCCTGCTACATCTGGCTTCTGCAAGACCTTCCGGATGGGTAGGTCTGTCATCACCACCACCGTAAAGCTCTGAAAGTAATGGCGAAGCCTACGCGTAGAGAACACCACGACCAATGCCGCCTTTTCTATGGCCTGGTACCTCACCTCGGGCCCTTGCAGCACCTTGCTAACAAAGTAGATAGGCTTTTGGCTCTGGTCCTGCTCTTGCACCAGAACTGAACTCACCGCCCTTTCGGTGATTGCGAAGTACAAGCGCAATAAGGTGCCGATCTGTGGTTTGCACAGCACTGGCGGGTTGGCCAGATATTGTTTCAGCTTGAGGAATGCTTCTTCACACTCCTTGGTCCACAAGAACCTACTATTCCTCCTCAAGCATTGAAAATAAGGGTGGCCCTTATTGCCGCCAGCTGACATAGACCTGGAAAGAGCAGCCATTCGACCTGTCAATTGTTGCACTTCCTTAACCGACGTCGGGCTCCTCATGGCTAAGATTGTTGCACACTTGTTTGGATTGGACTCGATTCCTCGCTCGGTGAGCAAGAAACAGAGTAACTTGCCTGCCTCCTCCCCAAAGACACTCTTCTCTGGATTAAGCTTCAACCCATACTTAGCTATTATAGTGAATAGCTGCTCCTCCAAATCAGCGACGTGCTGATCTCTCACCTGGGATGTCACCACCATATCATCCATGTAGGCTTGCACGTTGTGCCCTATCATGGGTGCAAGGACCTTGTCCATCAGCCTTTGGTAGGTGGCGCCTGCATTCTTCAGCCCAAATGGCATGACTGTGTAGCAGTAGCAGGACAACTCGGTCATAAATGCTGTCTTACTCTCGTCCATTGGGTGCATCTTGATCTGGTTATAACCGGAAAAAGCATCCAAGAAGCTGAGCAGCTTGCACCCCGAGGCGTTATCTACCAGTGCATCAATACTCGGCAAAGGGTAAGAATCCTTTGGACATGCCTTATTGAGGTCAGTGAAGTCCACACACATCTACCACTTCCCATTGGCCTTCTTCACCAACACTATATTCGCTAGCCACTCAGGGTATTGGATTTCTCGTATGTGACCAGCCTTGAGTAGTTTTTGTGTCTCTTCCTTGATCACCTGTCTCCTTTCTTCATTGAATTTTCTCCTCCTTTGACGGACAGGTCTGACTTGGGGATTTAACGCTAGGCGATGACATAGAAAATCTGGGTCAATACCTGGCATGTCTGAGGCAGACCAAGCAAAAGCATCCAAATGCCGCTCTATGACTTCTGCTACTTGGTCTTGCGTATCTCGGCATAGGGATTTGCCGAGTTTGAACATTTTGCCTCCAATCTCCCTCTCTACTACCTCCTCCGCTGGTTCGGGTCGTCTCTCTCGAGCGACCTGTACTCGTGCAACCCTGACTTCTCCTCGGGATAGGTCAGTATCAACGTACTCTCCACCCGGTGGTTGGGTGGTCACCGTGCATACTCCCTTTCTCGTCTTGAGGCTGTTCTCGTAGCACTTCTTAGCCTCCTTCTGATCTGACCTGATGATGATCACCACACCTTCCATCGAGGGCAACTTCATCTTCATATGCCTCGTCGATGCTACGGCTCCCAGTCTGTTCAAAGCTGGCCTGCCCAACAGCATGTTGTAGGCTGATGGGGCATTCACAACCAGATACTTGATGTTCTTGATGCGGGAGGCCACCCCATTAGTGAAAGTGGTCCTCAGCTCTATATAACCCCGCACCTCGACCTGGTCTACTGCGAACCCATATAGGCAGCCCGTATAAGGCCTCAGCTAGTCTGGGGACAGTTGTAACTTGTTAAAAGTCGACCAGAACATCACATCGGCTGAACTTCCTTGATCGATGATGATGTGAATTCAAGAACATAAGATGAAAGGTTCTTGACATTCTTAGGAAACATCTTGAGTTGGTCATTAGAGAGGCACTTTTTCTTAGAATTTGATCAATGTTCTAAGTCAAGAACTCACCAAAACTAATGCCAAAACATAAACTCATATGGAAGTTCCAATTATTGTCAAATTGAACCGAACAAAGATGAAATTAAAGGCAAGGAAACTGAATATAAGTGCTGGAAAAGAAGAACAAGCTGCTGGAAACACAAATCAACCAAACAATCACACAAGAACACAAGCTATGACATGAAAATTAAAAAAGAAGGAAGAAAGGAGAAGAAAATGCTCATGAAGATGGAGGAATGGTTGGATGATCACGCCACTAAGAGGATGAAGGCTCCTAGATGAGTGTGCAAGCTGCCACTTGAGTTAACCATTGAACCTTCAAGATAAGACTAGTGAAGAAGATGCAAAGCTCTCAAATGCTCACTCCAAAATTGAGTATAATTTCTCTAATTCAAAATTCAGATCTGAAAAATACAAGGGCAGCACCTTAATTTATAGTGTGAAGGTGCTGAAATGCAAGCTAAATGAATTCAAAAATTCCCCCCAAATTCAAATGAAAATGGTGCCTAAACAAGTCATGAGGAAGGTGTGACTTCTTCTTTCACTTTGGCACCTCCTATTTTAACTCCTACACCTATTTACTAACGCACCCCCTCCTAATGCTCCTAACTAAAGACCTAAAGATGCTTTAACACAAAAGGTTTCTCATGTTTTCCTCTAAGCATCCTCACACAATGAAATTACAAAAAGGGAAAATAAACGTCCCCTCGCTTCTAAAGCTTTGAACATGCTTCTTGTGAGCCTTTGAGGTTGACTTTGATCTCCATGAACGTCCTCAACCTTTTCTTCTTTGTGATGATTGGCCTCCATGTCCTCTTGAGCTTGATCTCCATCAGACGAGGACCCTATGCACCTTCCTTCTCGCGGTAACCACCGATATCACCACTGGATCATTGTCATGGAGAACAACGTCCAGGTGATCTCCCTTAGTGAATGTGAGGTCAATATCTGGGAAGTGGTCTTCTTCACATGTTACCACCGCCATCACCGATTGCACATACTTCTTGCGCTGCGACGAGGTTCAACCTCCGCCTGAGAACCCACCTGCGATGGTGTGGATCTCACCATGTATGGGCACTTTGTGCCCCTGATCAGCCCTCGGCGCCTCCACCACCTCTCCCTTGTGACTCCCGCAAGTAATCATTCAGGAAGCCACTCTTGACCAACTCATCTAGCTGATGACCCAGGGCCAAACAGTTTCGAATGGGATGGCCAAACACTTGATGAAACTCACACCATGCGCTCTTGTTAGACCCCAGTCTCTTGTTTGTCTTCGGGGGCACCTTCAGCCTTTCTGCCACGTTAGGGATGACGATCAACTCTTTGAGCTCCACCAGGAAGTTATGTCAGGGGGCACATCCTCCTTAGCGCGTGCCCTAGTTTGGGGCTTCCTGGCCTCGTAGGGCTTTTGCTTTCCCTGGGCTCTCTTTTCTGTCGTCGCCTCATGTACCCGCATGGGCTGAGGGCGACTAGGTACTCGCAGTTGTGAAGAGGTTGCGATCTCACGTTTCTCATTGAGCTCTCCTTTAGCGGTAATGTGAGCAACAACACGACGCTTGATGTCACCAAAGGTCTTCGGGCGACTTCGGATAAGGGACTCACTGAAAGGTCCTAGCAATATCCCCTTTCTGAAGGCGTGCACCACCATATCCTCATCTTTGGTGTGCAACCTCACCACCATCGCCCCAAATCGGTTGAGGTAATCTTTAAGGGACTCCCTCTGATATTGCCTAACATCAAAAAGGTCATAAGACACCGGTGGGGGGTGTGGTTGACGATATACTGTTCTCTGAACAGCGTGGAGAACTGCGCGAAGGACGTGATATGTCCCTCGGGCAGGCTAACAAACCACTCCAACGCTGTCCCCATCAACGTGGTCATGAAGAGCTTGCAATGCACCACGTCCGATGCTCCTGACAGCATCATCTGCGTGTGAAATGCCGTGAGATGCGCTTCTAGATCCTCCACCCCCGTGAACACAGTCTTAGGGCCCACGAAGGTAGCTGGGACCACCGTGTCCATGATTGCTTGGGAGAAAGGCATTGGAAAAGCCCTAGGTGGCGTTGGTGGAGCCCTATCATCCACCACACGATCCCCTGCTTGCTGCAAATTACGCAAATTCACGCACAATTCTTCGTTTTCCCTGTGTAGCTCCTCATTCCTGGCCTGTGATGCGGCCAGGTCCATCTGCATCCGCACTTGATCTGCCCTTGATTCCGCCACCGTCTCCTGGAGGGCGCACATCGTTTCCATGAGTTATTGCATGGTGACGCTCTCACCCTCATTTGGCGGGACAGATCCTTGCCTGGTATTCCTCATGTCTCTGGTTTCTTCTCTTTTGCTTGTGTATGGGACCTTGTTTTACTTCGGCCCCACGGTGGGCGCCAAATGTTCTTGCCGGTTGACTTTCCTGTCGGTTGACTCTACGACAATCACGCACCTCGTTTCCACACCTTGGATTATGCTTTGCTGTATCGAAACAACCTGCATCTGCAAGATAGAAAGGGGCGCCCTATAGGTCGTTTGCACTCCGACCTCAAGTCAAAACCAGGGCAAGCACACCAAGTGTATTGAGTATTTCTGTTTAGGTTTAGAAACTGCGTACCTTTGTGAAATATTTTACTACCCTTTACATAGTCTAGGGTTTCCTCTGCGCTGCTACCCATATTTAGGGTTTACAGGAATACCCTTGCGCCGCTATCACCCAGGCTTAGGGTAATCTAGCACATAAGGTTTCCTTAACTAGAGTGCAAACTCTAACAGGATGGCCCCCTGGGTACCCCCTCGTGCACCTAGTCTCTGGGGCCACCTGTCCTGGGAGTGCCTTCACTGTTCACGTGCCATGCATGTAGCTTCACTTGGAAATCCTAGTTCTGATGAGTACTCAATCCCTCAGGACTCTGCACGTAACTGTGCTTTCCCTGCCACACGCATAGGCACTTCATGACTTAGGCCTCTCCTTATTTATGGGCATTTTACTGATAACTGGTCTTCTTTCAGGACCCACATCAGATGCTCTAGTCCTGTTCTTCAAGACATTCAAGGCCGACGTCACCTCGTCACACCCAGCTACCGAGGACTCATCACCATGCTGAGTGACGAGGACACCTCAGTTCACTCTGGTGGTCGACATGCTGATGACTAATCATCCCATTAGTCCCTACTACCTGTGGGACCCAGCCCACGTGGCTCTGGCCCATGTTATGGGACCCAGCTGACGCGACTCACCTTTATTAGCTGTTCTCGGTGTCCGAGGACTGGTCGGTACAGGCATCAATACTTAATACACAAACAAACATCAATCCATACACTATCCCAAAGGTATGAATTCAATTTCATATAATTTTCATCAAACAATATCATTCAAAACACAATCCATAACCTTAAAAATCCTATTTAACATGAAAAAAAAAATACTTAAATACTAAACTATCAAAATCTAATATTTCTACAAGTTTAAACAATATATAAACAAACAACATCCTTGCAACATAAATTGAATATTGGGGCCATGTCCCCTCCACATCCTGATCTTCTAGCCTAGGGTACTACTAAAAATTAAAGTTAGCCTCCCTTACCTTAATTGCTTGCTTTCCAAGCAAACTCTAGAATTTTAGCCTTTTAGTCTGGATAAGCTTCAAAATATAAGGTCCTAATGCAAATTATCCAAACAGAATGAATTTTAATATATAGTAGAATAAGTTGAGATGATTATTTTTGCTCAACTGACCCCACCAAGATTGATGATTAAATTCTAATTAAAAACATATAATAAAGGATCTTAGGATTAGGTATGTACTTTTTTAGCTGGGATACGTGGAAAGTATTGTAAATGCTAGCTAAGGGAGGAGGCAAAGCAATTTCATAAGCCACATGGCCACTAGCAAAGAGGAAATCATAAATTTCCTAAGTATAAAACATTCATTGTCGAATAATTGGAATCAAAACTACTTTACACTAGTTTCAAGTTCTTATTCATTCCACCATATATATCCTACGAAACTAGTGCAAATGATTCGTAAACATGCAAACATTTACACAACTGTAAAAAAATATAAACCATTGCCAAATAATTAAATGAGTTTGACATCTCCAAGTGTAATCAACTTGCCATTCATCAAACCTAGATGTTAGATGGCAATACAAATTTATTTACATGGTTAGAGCATCCAAATTATAACCCCATATGACAATTCAAACTCTAATGGCTTCAACATATTTGAAATTCTTATCCAATGGCACAAGTACCAAACCCCTTAAACCTATTTCTACAAACTCTAAAATTCAATTTATCTGCAAAACACAAGTAAAAAACTGATTTTTGTATTGTAAAACGGATATGAGATTATCGCAAAAGGAAAACAAATCGTGCTTGAGAAGAACCTTGTGCTTTTTTCTAGTCGGTTTTTCCGTTCAGCTTCGGAACTTGGAAGGGATCTTGGAGAGTTGTAGAGGAGAATGAATTTGCTCTAAGATGATGCGCACGATGTTGCTCTTCTATGCATCCTGGTTCAGAGTCAGCCCTGCCATCAGGTGCACCTAGGATCGTTGCCACCACAATTCGAAATTCGTTGGTTTGGTTTCTCTCCTCAGTATATAAATATGAGCCTCTCCTTTGCTCCAAAATACATAAATTCACATTCTCTCTTCTCTACTCCTTTCTAGATTACAATTTTATTTTATTCTTTTCCTTTACTGTAACAACATGAAAAATTAAAGACACAGACCCCCCTCCCCACAGTTTCTTTATTTTCTCTCTCCATATTCTCTTCTCTCCCTTCTCTCTTAATTTCCTCTCCTAATCTTCATCTATTTTAGAATCTGATCGGACCACGTTGTAACTGAGGAGTTAAAGAACATTTCTACCCGGTCATATTTTCAGACAAAGTAAGTTCATTTTTGCTCTAAAGATACTTTGTTCTCTATTTTTCCTTAGGATTTAGTCATCAATCTTGGTGGGATAAATGGAGAAGAGTAATCCTCTCAACTTATTCTACTATAAGCTAAATTTTTGTTTTGTTTAGACAACTTGCATTGGGCCCTTAAATTTTGAAGCTTATCCAGATTGGGAGGATAAAATTCTAGAAGTTGCTTGGAAAGCAAGCAATTAAGGTAAGGGAAGATAAATTTAATTTTTAATAGCACCCTAGGCTAGAAGATTTGAATATGGAGGGGACGAGGTCCCAATATTCAATTTCTCTTGCAGGAATGTTGTGTGTTTATGTATTGTGTTGTTTGTTTATATATTATTTAAACTTGTAGAGATATTAGATTTTGATGGTTTAGTATTTAAGTGTTGTTTTTTTTTATGTTAAATAAACTTTTGAACATTGTGGATTACATTTTAAATGATATTGTATGATAAAAATGATATGGAATTGAATTCATACATTTGGGATAATGTATGGATTGATGTTTTTTGTGTATTAAGTATTGATGCCTATGTGGTAACAGAGATCTCTGAGCTTCACTAATGATCTCAATCACATAGATTAAGATATCAGGTGGTGAGAAGTTGATGGAGGAGTTCATGCACACCGTGACATATGAGATGCATAGCTTGGGTTGTATTGAACTTACCCTGACCCTTTCTATTGGATTCACTGGTAATCTTTGGATTAGGTGTTAGTCTCTGGTAGGACTTACTTAATACGGGTCTTCCGAAAGACGTTGTTTATTGAATATCTTGGATGTGTAGATCCATGTGAGATCTATGCGATTTTTTTATTATTAGGATTTGAAGAAGATTGAATAATTGAGAAATTGATCATGTATTTTGGTTTTCTCTTTTGATTTAATTGTGTATATTATAAAATTTTATTTTTCACTAGCTTACCCTTGCTTTTCTTGTTGTGTTTGAACTGCAATGACTATACTACATACACAAGCAAATGATCATATAGGTGTAGGAGGTCTTGGAAGTTTTTAGGATGTTTTAAACCTTATACTGTAAATATTTGTATTTCTATGAGCCATAATCTTGTAATAGGAATATTTTGAAAAACTCCAAGTTTGTATGGAAACCGATAGAACTTCTATTGTAATAATTAGATGTATTTTTTCTGGGGTGTTACATTTACTACCTTTTCTAATATTATGGGTTTTACTCTTCAAGAGTTACTTGTTAGTTCTGATATCATCCAATTATCCAAGAAGTTCAGGTCTTATCTTGAGGAACTTGCGTAATACACCACAGATAAGTTGTTACGGACAGTGATCACTCACGCCTAAGGAAATAATTTTTTGTTTATGTTTTAGCCTTTTGTTACTACAATCATAAGGACTTACGGCTGACAATACGTAAAACAACAACAAATTTACATAGGAGACATCAAACGCTGTTTCCACAACTCAAACAATTTTTGTGAAACCATTTTAGACGTCTTGAAAATTGAATTCTTCACCGATCAGAATTTTTGACCCTGGCAAGAACACGTGTCCACCCTGTTGGACATGTACGAAGTCGCTTTTGCACTTATTACTTCTAAAATTGACTCAAGCACTAATGCGAAACAAATTGATGTTTGGACCCATGCAAATAAGGTATGTCGTCACACCTTAGTAAATGAGTTATCTAAGCATTTGTTTGATGTCTATTGCTCTTACATGGAAACAAAAGATATTTGAAATTCCCTTATCCTCAAATATACAACTGAAGAAGTTGTTAGACAAAGGTTCGTGATAGGAAACTACTATCGCTGGGAGATGATTCAACACAAGGACATACAAATTTTGATAAACGAATACCACAAGCTGCTTGAAGATATCAAAGCAGAATGCATAACCTTGCCTAATGAATTTGTGTCCAAACTGCTGATCGAAAAGCTTTCGCAAGCTTGGACTAGCTACAAAAACAACTAAAGCACAGACACAAACAAATGTCACAACACAATTTTGATCACTCACATCATCATTAAGACACCAAAAGAAAGGAGTGTGCCGCTCCAAAGGGCCAAAGCCTTGTCTGTCAAGGAAAACATGGTAGAAGACAAACCAACTCCAATAATGTACGAGAACAAACGTAATCACAAAAAGAAATATAATAATAAATTTTTTCGTCCTAATGGAACTTACCCCGCCTTCAAGAAAAAGGGAAAATGCTTTGTCTATGGAAAGTCAAGTCATCATGCACCTCAGTACAAACATAGGCAAAAAACGACAATCCTTCTAAAGAAAATATAGCCGAAGGGGAAGATACCATTGTTGTAGTCATTTCATAAGTAAATCTTGTGACCAATGTGAGTAAATGAGTGGTAGACTTTGGGACAACTAGAAACATTTGTGCAAATGGAAACGTGTTTACCTCCTATACAAGTGTGGGGGATGGAGAAGAACAAGTTTATCTTGGTGATTCCAAGACAACTCCTGTCCTAGAAAAATGAGAGGTTCTTCTAAAGCTCTCATATGGTAAAACTCTAGCTTTAACTGATGTGCTACATGTGTCATCGATTAGAGTTAATTTGATCTCTATAGCATTGCTAGGCAAAGTTAAGTTTAAAGTGTCATTTGAATCTAAGAATATTGTTATGGAAAAATAATAATATTTTTGTGGGGAAATGATACTGTGATTAGGGTCTTTTTGTATTGAACATTTCTGAAGTTATTAACGAATGTGGATCTTCTACTTATATTATTGATTCATATGATGTGTGGCATGCTAGATTAGGATATGTGAATTATTTGTATGTTATGAAATGACAACGACTAGGATTAATAAACATGCATGACAAACAAAGTAGTAAATGTGATATATGTGTAGAATCTAAAATAACGAAGAAAATATGTTATTTTGTAAAAGGTCAAACTGAATTTCTTGGTTTAATTCATACCGATCTTGCTGTTTTAAAATAAACCATGTCTAGAGGTGGTAAAAATTATTTTATAATATTTATAGATGATTTTTCTAGATACACCAAAGTGTAGTTAATTAAACATAAGAATGAAGCTTTTGATATGTTCTTAACTTATTAGGCAGAAGTAGAAAAATAATTGAATAAGAAAATTAAAAGAATTAGGTCAGATAGAGGAGGTGAATACTTTTTGTTAAAAAAGATATTATTCATGAAGTAACAAACCATATTCACCTGAATCTGATGGAGTAGCTAAAAGAAAAAATAGGACTCTTGTAAGGACCTGTAAAATTGAATTGGAATAAAAAGGGTTATATTTTAAAAGAATTCTATGTATGTTTTATTTAAAATAAAAAGGGAGGAAAAGTTAAGTTTAGAAGGCTATGAGATCACCGGTCGCCTGCTACACATGAGCGCCAGGTGGACGTCGCCAGGGCGCGAGGCATGCAGGCATCGTACGGGCGCGCGAGGCATGCAGGCATCGTGCGGGCGCGAGAGGCATGCAGGCATCGTGCGGGCGCGAGAGGCATGCAGGCATCGTGCGGGCGCGAGAGGCATGCAGGCATCGCGCGGGCGCGAGGCATGCGGGCATTGCCAGGGCGCGAGGCATGCGGGCATGGCCAGGGCGCGAGGCATGTGGACGTGGCCAAAGCGCGAGAGGCATGCAGGCATTGCCAGGGCACGAGGCATGTGGACGTAGCCAGGGCGCGAGAGTTATGAGGGCGTCGCCAGGGAAGACATCGGTCGTCTTCCAGGGCGAAGGAGACCTCGGTCGTCTTCCAGGGCGAAGGAGACCTCGGTCGTCTTCCAGGGCGAAGGAGACATCGGTCGTTCACCAGGATGAGTCAGCAGTGGAAAGTTATCGCACGACGTCGAGTTTCACACAGAGTAAAGTGGGACCCAGACTCCCAGCATGAAACGTCCTGCACACGCGCCACGTAGACAAAAAGGGTGGTTCAGAATGGTGACATCAGAATGTTGGCATGCGCAGGAGACACTCGCGGTCGTACTGTTCAGAGCAGTGGTTGGCATGCACAAGTGACAACAGTGGTAGTACTGTTCAGAGCAGTGGTTGGCATGCACCAGAGACAACAGTGGTCGTACTGTTCAGGGCAGTAGTTCTCAGGCTTTCCTGCAGAAGGGGTGGCAGCAGCAGCATGCGTGGACAGGTAAGTTGGGATTCAAAAGCCACTGCGGGAAGGCAAAGAGCGTTACAGACTCAAGAGTGTTAGAGTGAGTGCAAACTTCCTCCCTCCCTTCTTCTCTCCTTTGCGCTGCAACTCAGGCAACCTCCAGCACCTGTGCGACGAGCGACGACAGCCCTTGGAGCATCTGGGAGTTTCTCTGCAAGTTCTACCAACCAGGCACTGAAAACAGAGCTAAGGCATCCTTCAGGCTCGGTGGGTTTTGAGCTCGCGGTATTTTTACGCAAGTCCAGGTAAGGGAAGCTAGCCTTCATTTTCATTGCAAGCCATAGATTAGCTGTTTCTGAAGTAAGGGCGACGTGGTCGCCGGTTTTCGTTCTCATCTTTGTAAAATGCTCTGTTTCTATGTGTTTGGGCGATGTGGTCGCCGGTTTTATATACAGACTTCGAAATACCTTGTTTTTGAACCAGATCGCCGGTTTTGGCGTTGTTTGCGAAACTCTCTGTTTTTGGTGTTGCTTTGAAACTGTTGAGATTTAAATGAGATATTCGAAAATAAGAACCTTGGATTGAGTTTTGTTGTGATTGAAATCATTCCTTTAAGTGTTATGTGATGTGTTGGATGTGGTGAATGTGGGATCGAGGCATAGTATTTTCAGGAAAGAAAATACCGTGTAAGATCGTGTAGGATGTGCATTGATCGGTGATGTCTATAATGAGATTATCCTGACTCTCCTGAGATAATGGATTCATATAGATGAAGTTATTCAGGCGTTGAGAGTCGAAGGAGGTTCATATGTATGGGTGAGTTGTTCAAAAGGGAACGAGCTCGGCCTGTCATATGGATTAACCCTGTCATACTGTGAGAATGGTGAACTTGAGATCGAGAATGTGTTGATGCGCATAGCTGTGGAAACATTACAACAGCTTTGTATGACAGGTGCAGAATCTCTGAGTCTAGTCAATGCACGAGTCTTCCGGAAGTAGGTCAAGTGTCTTGTGTGCTGGGTCAGTGGTGGTCTGACATGTGAAATGAGGAACTTGAAATTTATAGACACTTGATGCAGTTTTGTGAAATAGAATGACTCTTGAGAATATTGTGAAATGTGTGATTTCTGGGCGATCAGGTGAAGGGTATTGAGAAAATCTATAGCTTTACGTAAATATCTTGAAAATTGCTTACCCTGATTTTAATGTTCTTATTTAAACTCTCTTTAAAATATCTAGCTTACCCTGCGTGTTTTGCTCGTTGGCTGTTTTTCTCTTTAAACTGTGATGATCGTGTATAACTTACACGGGAGCAGATGATTTTCCAGGAAGTAGAGTTCCTTAGGGAGTGGTCGCCGGAAGGAGATCGCCTGATTTCTGTTCTGGTAGCAGATCGGCTGTTTTGGGTCTTCCGATAGGAGATCGGCCTCGTCCGATAGGAGATCGGTCTCTTCCGATAGGAGATCGCCTGCTTTGTTTTTTTTTTTACTGTATTTTGTTTATGTTTCTGGAAAATTTGACCGAATTTGTATTAAACTCCCTGTGAGGAGAAACTACATTTCATATATATAATATTTTGTTCACTTCAATCTATTTGTTACCTTTATTTTCATTATATGAACATGTATGGTATTTTGGCGGGATGTTACAACTCTTAACGAAATGATGAATGTCATGCTTATAAGTTGTAAAGTTCTTGATAAACTGTAGGGTGAATCCTTGCTTATCGTGTGTTTTTTGCAAAATAGGATAACACATAGAAAACTAGTAAAATGCCCTATGCATTGTGGAAAGGTTATCAACCTAATCTGAAATACCTAAAAGTGAGGGGTGTTTAGCTAAAGTAATCTTACTCGATCCTAAAGAAAGGAAAATAGGTCCTAAAACCTTTGATTGTATGTTCTTAGGCTACGCGAAACATACTGTTGCCTATAGGTTTCCTGTTCTTAACAGTGATATAATTGAATGTAACACTATAATTGAGGCGAAAAATGTTGAGTTCTTTGAACATATGCTTCCTTTAAAGATTAGTTACATTTGAACAACCTATAGATAGTGCTAGTGATGCCATGAGTAAGGACATTAGGATAAGTAAAAGACATAGAAAGAAAATTTGCTTGGAGATGATTTTTACACTTATCTTGTTTAAAATGTTCCAATAAGGTTTTTATAAGCTACTAGTGCTCCTGATGCTAAACATTGGGATAAGGTCATTAGGATTGAGATTGATTCAATTAAGAAAAATAATACTTGGACCTTAGTAGATCTGCCTATTAGACCTTCGTAGATCTGCCTAGAGGAGCAAAACCTATTGGTTGTAAGTGAATCTTTAAGAAAAAAAGTATCATCCTGATGAATCCATAAAAAATATAAAGGCAAGATTAGTAGCAAAAGGTTTTACTAAAAAACCTCACATAGATTACTTTGACACCTTTGCCCCAGTCACTAGGATTTCATGTATCAAAGTGTTGCTAGCCCTAACACATATCCATAAGTTAGTTATTCACCAAATGGATTTTAAAATAACCTTTTTGAATGGTGAACTAGAGGAGGAAATTTATATGACTCAATCTGAAGGATATGTAGTTCAAGGTCAAGAGGAAAAAATGTGCAAACTTTAAAAATCTTTGTATGGATTGAAACAATTACCAAAACAATGACATGAAAAAATTGATAATGTTTTACTATGTGAAGTTTTTTCTTTTGCAATGATGTTGATAAATGTGTGTATTCTAGATCTGAAAATGGTAAATGTGCGTTATATGTCTATATGTGGATGGCATGCTAACTTTTGGTACATGCGATGATATTGTTTTTAAAACAAAACTTTTTATTGGATCTAAGTTTGAGATGAAAGACATGGGTGAAGCAAGTGTGATTCTCGGAGTTAAAATTATAAGGGAGATAGTATATCACTACCCCAAGAACAATACAGTAAAAAAATTCTTAAGAATTTTGGTTACTATGACTTTAAGTCAGTGAGCACCCCTTATGATGCTAACTTTAAATTAAAGAAGAACATAGGAGAATCTAATTCTCAAACTCAGTATGCCCAGATAATTGTGAGCTTATTGCATTTAATAAGCTTTTCTATACCAGATATTGCTTATGAAGTAGGTAGACTAGGTAGGTACACTCAATGTCCTAGTCAGGATCATTGGGATGCGCTTGTGAGACTCATGAAATACCAGAGAGGTATAATGAATTATGCCATTGGATATTCCCACTATGCTAGAAGAGTACAATGATGCTAATTGGATCTCTGATTCAGATAAGACAAAATCCACTAGTGGTATATGTTTACACTTGGGGGTGGTGCAGTTACATGGAGATCAATTAGGCACACAATTATTGCAAAATCAACAATGGAATATGAGTTTGTTGTTCTCGAAATGGCTGGTAACGAAGCTAAGTGGTTGAAAAACTTCTTAGCAAACATTCTGTTAGGAATGAAACCAACCCCATCGGTATCAATGCATTGTTTTTGCCAATCGACAATAACTATAGCTAAACATAAAACTTACAATGGAAAGAACAAACATATACAATTGAGACATAATTTGGTGCAGCAACTGCTAAAGAGTGGAATGATTTCTATTGACTATGTCAAGTCATAACGAAATTTGGCAGATCCTCTGACAAAACCCCTAGGGAGAAAATTGATTTTAAAAACATCGAATGGAATGAGACTTAAGCCATTTGCACACAAACAAGTGATGGAAACTCAACCTTTGTTATTGGAAATCCCACGAATAAGGTTCATATGGGTAAAAAGAAGTCATTTGTTAGTTATTTTAGCACTAAAATTGATTTAAGACCAAATTTGTCCATTCCTATTGTGTGTGAAAGTGCTAGATACTGCATTATCGAGACGGTAAATTTTATGGTTAAAATTTGGAGGTATAAAAGTTTTAATGATTAACAAAGTTTTTAATGATTTTCATATCCCTTATGGGTGGTGTATGATTTGCATTATACACCTGATGAAATCATCTATATGAGTGTCAAGCAGGGCCACTTACATGAGATCTTAGCAGGATTTCTAGAGCACTCATGAATACCAGGCACACGCATGGCCTAGTAAGTGCAACATAGCGGTAAGAACAAGTACTGTGGGGTTGTATTCTTGTTGATAGACCACTAACACATACTAAGTGTCTTGGTTTATATAGCTTGATATATAAACTACATTGTGTGTTAAGTTCATCAATCTAAGACTGATTCATATAGCTTGCTATACTAGCTCTTGATGCATTACATCTTATATAAACCCAATTTTTTTTCTTTCTATTTTTTATCTTTTGCAACAAGTGAGGGATTATTGTAAAACTGATAAAAGATTATTGCAAAAGGAAAACAGATCATGTTTGAAAAGAACCTTGTGCTTTTTTCGGTGGGTTTCTTCATTTAGCTTCAGAACTAATGAAGGGGATTTCAAAACGTTGCAGAAAAGACTGAATCTGCTTCGAGGATAACACGTACGACGTTGCCCTTCTATGCGTCAAAGTCCAATGTCAACCCTACCATCGAAAACACCCAGGATCGTTGTCGCCACAATCGGGAATTCCGCTATTTTGGTTTCTCTCCTCACTATAAATATGCGCCTCTCCTTTTTTTCAAAATACACAAATTCACGTTTTGTATTCTTTACTCCTTTCTAGATTACAAATTTATTTTATTCTTTTCCTTTACTACCTTTTTTTATATTGTGGGTTTTATTATTCAAAAGTTACTTGCTAGTTCTAATATCTCAAATTATTCAAAGAATTCCTATTGTATCCTTGGAGACTTGCATAATAGACAACATATAGTCTTTGTGGACATTGATCACTCAGTCATCAAGAAATAATTTTGTGTGTTTTAGTCGTCTATTAGTACACTCTGCACCTCGTAGGAAAACTACGTTGCTTTCATAATCAACCAGCTTCTACTGAAACTCATCAGGAGAATTTACAACACAACAAACCAACCACACAACAATAAAGGATAATGGAAAAGATGGTTAAAATTGAACTTTTACGGTGATGTCATATAAAGGAACAAAAAATGGTATCGTACCTGACGGGGCCGCTAACTTCTTTTGAATTCAGTAGTTGTTCGAACGAAAAGGTATGGAGGGATTGCAGAATTGAGTTTCAATTAAGAACTCCGCGTGAGAAGAGAATCCCTAATGGAACAGAGGAAAAAGATGATAGAGAGAAGAGAATAACCAAATTGCTCCCAATTCACAATAAACCTCAAATTTCATCCACATCTTTATTTATTTATTTATATATATATATATATATTATTAGAAAAGAAAATGCTTACGCCTATGTCAAAATATTTATAGTAACTACATTTTTATTATATTAAAGTATAATTTCATTGTTTTATAAATAATTAACTAAAAATAAAATAATTTAATATATATAATTTTTTAAAAATACTATTAAATAATTATAACTGTTATTTTAAAAGAAAAGTTATTTAACTATTTTAAAATAAAAATTGTTGATTATTTATGTTATTAAATAACTAAATAAATAAGTTACTTTTTATTATTAAAAGATAACATATTACCAAAACAGGATGTATCTTTATAGATAAAAAATATTTTTTATACAATTAAAAAACGATAATCTTAATTCCTATAAAATAATTATTCTATAACAAAAATAGCTTTCACAATTTAAATAATAAAATCATAAAAAGTTATGTAGATAAAATATTTATCAGATTTTGAAAAGAAAAATAATAAAAAAATATTTTCTAATTTTGTATTAAATAAATTGCTACATGTTTATAATTATTATTAATTAATCATTTATAACAAATAATAACAATAAATTTCATTTCCCCGTGTGTTTTATGTTAAGGGTGGTTGGAATAAACTAGTAAATTGGTATTTTAGTTTTTCATCATCTATTTGAATGAATTTAAGATAAAATAAATAAAACATTTTGAATAAATTTGAAGATAAGATATCTATCTAAATCTTAGGAAATATCAACAACTTATATATAAGTGAATCCTAATAAGAAAATATTTACAATTTGATAATTGAATTGCTTCAAATATTTAAATTTAAAGAATAATAACTAAGTTATGTATTAATTAAAAATCGTTCAATTTAAAAAAAAAAAAATATTATTTATACTGAGATTCTTCCATGGTGTGCAGAAGCTAGCGGAAAATTACTAATTCAGTCATTCAATGACGATGAAAAGCAAGCTATAAGAAAAAGGTTTTTAGGATCAAACTTAAATATTTTTCAAGAACTGAGCTCTTGATGCCAATTGTTAGAATATATGGCCTTAAACAAGAGCAGGGGGTGAATTGTTTATGAAAGATTTTCGCAAACTCTAAAAGTATAATGAACTTCAATGCAGAATCATAGATACAAAAATCAGATAAACAATCAAACAAAACTGTTTAAGTTGATTATCAGAAAATCAACCGGTTGTTTTTGCGATTCAATCGGTTGTTTTTATCAGCAGTGATTAAAACAACTTAAAAACATAATGTAAATGAGTTCAGGGCAAGAGAAAAGCACACAAGCAATTTATACTGGTTCAGTCTTATCCCAAGAGCTACATCTAGTCCCCAGAAACCCCTGGGCATCTACTATGCAATCAAATCCAGATTACAACAACCACCACCAAAGAAGTGACCTTGAACACCTCAAGCCACACACTTCCTTTGGCACACAACACCATAGAAATCAGAACACCCTCTGATTCTGCACTTACACAACAGTATTCAGAAATACAAGAGATACACAAAAGGATTACACCTGATGAAGATCAAAAAAAAGATTACAGTAATCCTATTCCACTCCTTTGTGAAAATCCAAAAGCTTGAATGCAAATCTTGAAAGCTTGAAATCAATTTGGCACAACTGAATTCTTAAAACTGTTTCTTACCTTTTAGGAGCGTAAAACAAACTATTTATACTCCAAAGGTTGGTCAAAAACATTTAAAGCAGGAGCCTATTCAATTAGAAAACATTTAAAGCTGATTTGCAAAGCATAACAGAATTCTGTTATGGATTTTTAAAAACAATCGGTTGATTTTTTGAAACAACTGATTGAATTGGTTTGACAGCAAAGTAAACCAAGTCAAACAGTTGTGGTGTTTGATGGAAGGTTGGAGTTGCTGCTTGTGTGGGTGGGATCTGGGTAGATTAAAGTGTAATTCACTCTTTGTTTGAATCTAAAACTGATTGGAATCAAAACCTTTTTGAAAAAGATTGTTTTCTAAAGAAGTGAAAAAACAACCAGTTGTTTTATCGTTTCAATCGGTTGTTTGACACTTAGTGGTTTTTGAAAAGGGTTTGAAGCTATTTGACTTGGTTGAATTTGTTGTCAAACCAATTCAATCAGTTGTTTCGAAAAATCAACCGATTGCTTTTTGAAAATCCATAACAGAATTTCTGTTATGCTTTGTAAATCTATTTTAATGATTTCTAACTAAATAGGCTCTTGCTTTAAATGTTTTTAACCAACCTTTGGAGTATAAATAGTTTGTTTTACACTCCTAAAAGGTAAGAAATAGTTTTGAGAATTCAGATGTGCCAAATTGGTTTCAAGCTTTCAAGATTTACATCAAGCTTTTGGATTTCACAAAGGCATCTCGCATAGTTAACATCAGGTACCTTGTAATCAATGCACCATCCGCTTATAACATCCTTTTGGGTAGGCCTGCTTTGAATAGGTTGGGAGCAGTGCCTTCATCGAGACACATGAAGTTAAAGTTTCCCTTTCTTGATGGTGCGGTGATTACTATGAGGCCAGACCAGAAGACAGCTAGAAAGTGCTACGAAGACAGCCTCAAAACCAAAAAGAGGTGTATGTACCGTGACCTCCCGGCCGCCTAGGGACAAGGAGGACACCCGCATAGAGGTCGCCCCAGACAGGCGTGCTGAGCCCGCGGAGGAAGTCGTGGAACAAGAGGTCAGGGGTAAGCCCTTTAAGCTTGGCAAGTCATTGAGCTAGGAGGCGCAGGACCAGGTCGTTGGGGTCTTGGCCCGACATCTGGATGCCTTTGCATGGACTCCCTCATACATGCCAGGAATAGACCCTGATTTTTTGAGCCACCGTCTCAGTATGGACTCCCAGGTCAAACCTGTCCGCCAAAGACGGCGAAAGTTTAATGAAGAAAGGTGGCAGGTCATCAAGTTGGAGACCCAGAAGCTGTTGGAGGCGGGTCACATAAGGGAGATCCAGTACCCTGAGTGGCTGGCCAACGTGGTGTTAGTAAAAAAGGCTAATGGCAAGTGGAGATTATGCATCGACTTCACTGATTTGAACAAGGCCTGCCCCAAGGATTCATACCCGCTTCCCAGCATCGACGCCTTGGTAGATAGCGCCTCAGAATGCAAACTCCTTAATTTTTTGGATGCGTTTTCTGGGTACAACCAGATACAGATGCACACAAAGGATGAGTGCAAGACAGCGTTCATGACATAGCACTCCAGTTACTGTTACAAGGTGATGCCTTTTGGTCTGAAAAATGTAGGAGCAACGTACCAGAGGTTGATGGACAGAATACTCGCCCCTATGATTGGACGAAAATGTTCAGGCATATATGGACGACATGGTCGTCATCTCACAGGAGAAAGACCAGCATGTGGCTAACCTAGAGGAGCTCTTCAGCACCATTTCGAGGTATAATCTCAAGTTGAACCCTGAAAAATGTGTGTTGGGGGTGGAAGCAGGAAAATTCTTGGGATTCTTGCTGACTGAACGAGGAATAGAGGCCAACCCAAAGAAATGCGCAGCCGTAGCAAAGATGAGGAGTCTGGTTTCTGTGAAGGAGGTACAACTGCTAACAAGTCGGTTAGCCGCCCTGTCACGTTTCATTTCCGCAGGAGGTGAAACGGGTTACCCTTTCTTCCAATGTCTGAAAAGGAACAACAGGTTTACGTGGACTGATGAGTGTGAAAAGTCCTTCCTCGAATTAAAAGAGTATTTGGCCAGTCCTCTAGTGTTGCGTAAGCCGCGCCCAGGTCTCCCACTTTGCTTATACTTTGCCATCACTGAAAGGGCGATCAGTTCGGTTCTCGTCCAGGAACAGGACCAAGCCCAGAGACCGATATGTTTTGTCAGCAAGGTCTTGCAGGGGCTTGAGGTAAGATATCAGGTCATTGAGAAGGCGACCCTAGTTGTGGTTTTCTCCGCAAGAAGGCTCCGTCATTACTTTCATAGCTTCACAATCATTGTAATGACGGACCTCCCCATCCAAAAGGTCCTGCAGAAACCAGATGTTGCAGGGAGAATGGTTCGTTGGGCGGTAGAATTATCTAAACTTGATCTGCAGTATGAACCACGAGGACCCATCAAGGGTCAGGTATATGCAAATTTTGTGGCAGAACTCTCTACGGAGGCCACTCAGCAGGAAGAGGCAGGTTTCCGGTGGGTCCTTTCAGTCGATGGGTCGTCAAACCAGCAGGGTAGTGGAGCTGGGGTGATCTTGGAAGGACCAGGAGGAGTCCTTATAAAGCAGGCTCTGCGTTTTGCCTTTAAAGCAAGTAATAACCAGGTGGAATACGAGGCTTTGATTGTAGGGATGCTGCTAGCAAAGGAGATGGGTGTAGAATGTTTACTAGTCAAGAGCGATTCGCTGTTGGTCACGGGGCAGGTAACAGGTGAATACTAGGCCAAAGATCTGCAGATGGCCGCCTACCTCGAGTATGTTGAACTTTTGAAAAGGACATTTGTTGAGTTCGAGTTGCTACATATCCCTCGTGAACAGAATGCTAGAGCTGACTTGTTAGCAAAACTTGTAAGGACTTGTAAAATTCAATTGGAATAAAAAGGGGTATATTTTAAATAAATTCTAAGTATGTTTCTATTTAGAATAAAAAGGAAGGAAAGTGTAGTTTAGAAGACTATGAGATCGCCTTGTTAGTACTTAATCGCCGGTCGTCTACTACACATGATCGCCAGGGCGCGAGAGGCATGCGGGATCGCCAGGGCGCGAGGCATGTGGACGTCGCCAGGGCGCGAGAGGCATGCGGGCATCGCCAGGGCGCGAGGCATGTGGACGTCACCGGGGCGCGAGAGGCATGCGGGCAATGCCGGGGCGCGAGGCATGCGGGCAACGCCGGGGCGTGAGGCATGCGGGCAACGCCGGGGCGCGAGGCATGCGGGCAACGCTGGGGCGCGAGAGGCATGCGGTCGTCGTCGGGGCGCGAGGCATGCAGGCATCGCCGGGTCGCGAGAGGCATGCGGGCGTCGCCAGGGATAGACATCGGTCGTCTCCCAGAGAGAGACATCGGTCGTCTCCCAGAGAGAGACATCGGTCGTCTTCCAGGGAGAGACATCGGTCGTCTTCCAGGGAGAGACATCGGTCGTTTGCCAGTATGAGACCTCAGTGGATAGTCATCGCGCGAGCGGTCATCGGTGGAAGGTTATCGCGCGATGTCGAGTTTCACACAGATAAAGTGGGACCCAGACTCCCAGCATGGCACGTCCTGCACGCGCGCCACGTGGACAAAAAGGGTGGTTTAGAATAGTGACATCAGAAGGTTGGCATGCGCAAGAGACACTCGCGGTCGTACTGTTCAGGGAAGTGGTTGGCATGCATAAGAAGACAACCATGGCCGTACTGTTCAGTGAAACGTACACTCTGGCTTTCTTGCAGAAGGGGTGGTGGCAGCAGCATGCGTGGACTAGTAGGCTTGGATTCAAAAACCCACTGCGAGGAGGCAAAGAACGTTACAGAGACTCGAGAGTGAAAGAGTGAGTGCATCTTCATCCCTCTCTTTTCTCTCCTTCGCGCTACGATTCAGGCAACCTCAAGCACCAGTGCAACCAGCGACGACTGTCCTTAGAGCACCTGGGAGGTTCTCTGCAAGTTCTACAAACCAGACGCTAAAACAGAGCTAAGGCATCCTTTAAGCTCGGTGGGTTTTGGAGCTCTTGGTGTTTTGCGCAAGTCCAGGTAAGGGAAGCTAGCCTTATTTCCAACGAAAATCCTTATATTCGATGATTAAGATGATGGGGGCGACGTGGTCGCCGGTTTTTCAACTGTTAGTGTACAACCCTCTGTTTTTGAACGAGATCGCCGGTTTTGGCGTTGTTTTTCGAACTCCCCTGTTTTGTGTTGTTTGAAGCTGTTTGAGATTTAAATGTGATATTCGAAAATATGAACCATGAAATGATTGTTGTTGTGATTGGAATTATTCATTTAAGTGTTATATGATGTGTGGAATGTCGTGAATGTGGGATCAAGACATAGTATTTTCAGGAAAGGAAATACCGTGTTGAGATTTGGTTATGAAGTGTATTGATCTGTGAGTATCCTGTGAATGAGGCGATCCTGACTCTGCTGAGATAATGGAATCACATAGAGGAAGTTATCCAGTTGGTGAGAGTCAAAGGAGGTTCATATGAATGGGTGAGTCGTGTGAAAAAGAACGAGCTCGGCCTGTTATATGGATTAACCCTGTCATACTGTGAGAGTGATGAATTGAGAACGAGTTCGTGTTGATGCGCATGGCTGTGGAAACATTACAGCAATGAAGTATGACAGGTGCATGTCTCTGGATGCTAAGTTCAACGCACGAGTCTTCCGGAAGTAGTGTCAAGTGTCTTGTGTGATGAGTCAGTGGAAGTCTGACGTGAGAAATGAGGAACATTGAATTTGATAGACCCTTGATGCATTATGTGATTTGAATGACTCTTGAGGAATTGTGAAATACGTGTTTACTTGATGGTCATGTGAAGAGAATGAGAAAATTGATAGTTTTACGTGGGTATCTTGAATTTGTTTTACCTTGATTTTTTTAAAGTTCATATCTAAACTCTCTTTTAAATATCTAGCTTACCCTGTGATTTTGGTGTTGTGTTTGGCTTTTCTTAAACCTGTGATGATCATGTATATTTTGCACGGGAGCAGATGATGTTGCAGGAAGTAGAGCTCCTCAGTGAGTAGTCGCTGGTAGGAGATCGCCGTTCTCTGATAGGAGATCGCCTTTTTGCTGTTAGGAGATCGCCTGTCTTTCTATTTTATATGTAATTTTGTTTACGTTTTTGGAAAATTGACCGAATTTGTATTAAACTCCCTGTGAGGAGAAACTTCATTACATATATATAATTTTGTTCACTTCAATCTATTTGTTACCTTTATTTTCATTATATAAATATGAATAGTATTTTGGCGGGATGTTACAAAACTCGCCAGCTCAGGCAAGGGGGGCAGACAGAGGACAGTCATTCAAGAAACTCTGAGGGCACCTCAAACAACTACAGAAGGTGGTATTGATATACAAATGATAAGTGTCTTAGGTACAGGAACAAGAAGTCATAAGTCTCTTACTCAGGAGACGTTGAGGACACCCTGCATAAGCTCGTATGGTCCACCAGGGGAAAGGTTGTTGCAAGTTTATTTGGTCGAAGAAGGGGAAACGTGGATGATGCCCTACAGACGATATCTTGCTGAAGGGACACTCCCCATAGACACAGCAGAGGCTAAGACCGTAAAAAGAAATGCAGCTCGATACACTCTGATTGACGGCAAGCTGTTTAGGCATGGTTACACCCATCCTATCCTGACCTGTGTAAGTGAAGCACAGTGTACCCATATCATCACTGAACTCCACGAAGGCATATGTGGGAGTCACATCGGCGGTCGAGCTCTGTCGGCTAAGGTCATTTGGGCAGGGTATTATTGGCCAACGATGAGGGAAGATTGCATAAGATACGCACAACGGTGCAAGAAGTGCCAACAGCATGCAGACTGGCATAATGCACCCCCAAAAGAATTGAGATCCCTCCACAATCCATGGCTTTTCCACACTTGGGGAATCGACATTCTAGGACATTTTCCTTTGGCAATCAAGCAGATGAAATACCTTGTGGTGGCCATCGAATATTTCACTAAATGGATCGAGGTTGAACCAGTAGCACAGATCACGGCTCACAAAGTCCAGCACTTTGTGTGGAAGAATATAGTGTGTCGTTTTGGAATACCAAAGCTTCTGGTGTCGGATAATGGTACCCAGTTTGCAAGCCAGCAGCTGGGAAAATTGTGTACAGAGCTCGGCATCAAACAGGTTTTTGCAACAGTCGAGCATCCTCAAACCAATGGGCAGGTCGAATCGGCTAACAGAGTCGTACTAAGGGGCTTAAAAATGTGACTGGAGAAAGCTAAGGGAGCTTGGGCAGAGGAGGTTCTCAGGATTGTGTGGGCATATCATACCACCCCGCAGTCTACTACCAAGGAAACACTCTTTAGTTTGGTATATGGGTCAGATGCCATGATTCCGGTAGAAATTCAAGAAAGCTCGCCACGCTGCCAGAACTTTGTGGCGGAAGAATCTAATAAGAAAGAAGGATGAACTTTGATCTACTGCACGAAGTCAGGGAAGAAGCCCGCATCAGGTCCAAAGCTTTAAAAAGGAGGGTAGAATGCCAGTACAAGTCTAAGCTGAAACCTCGACAGTTCCAATAGTAGCAGACTTGGTGATGCGAAAGGCCCATCCATATGATACAAACCCACAAAGACTCCAAAACCAAGTCCACAAGAAGATGACCAAGAATGCGAACTATAAAGGGTCATCTCAACAAGCAAAGGAAGACCTCTTCAATAGGAGGAATGGACAAGGTCCAGAGCACTTGAAGTTCTTCCTATTAGTCTTCTTAAATATTTAGAAAAATGTTGTAAATAAATTGGGCTCAATTCCATTTCTCATAAGCTTCCTTTTCCTTCATCTTTTCCTTCCATTATCATTCCATCTATTCATAAACATGTTCTTATTTTGCTTCATTATGTCTATTCGGTTTTTATATGTTGCTCTTGTTTTCTTTATGTAATTCCACACCATAACTTGTCATCATCATCACCTTATAATTGTGTTTTCCTTTTGCCTTTGTAAAATGAACCTTCACATCTACTTAACCACTTGGTTAAGTTAATGTCCAGTGGGGATTTTCCTTAGGTTCTCACCATAATTGTCTCATAAAATCCAATCCTAAGTAAAGTGTCACCATAAAAATGAATAATCATAAAATCAACTCACATCACCATACCAGTTGGAAAATAAGTTATCTCCCAAGTGGACTGGACCATTTCGTGTAGCCGAGGCCCTTGGGAATGGAGCATACATGTTGGAGACCTTCGAAGGTGGGGCAATCCCACGAACATGGAACGCTGCCAACCTCAGTTTTATTTCAGTTAATTATTTTGTGATTTTATTTCAGTTAATTACTTTGTATTCAACACAGTTGTATTATTCAGTGAAGGGGACACTCTTTTTCCCTACGGGGTTTTTTAACGTGGTCACCCAATAAAAGAAAATAATTGAGAAAGAGCAGTGAAGTGAACCTCTCCTACATTGTTAAAGAAAGGGGGAGAATAGTATGGTTCCAAGGGAAGTCCTCCATGGCTTGAAGGCCAAGGTTAAGGCATAAACGTCTTCCTTGACTTATCAGTCGAGGTCGACCAAGATGAGGTCTTCCTTGGCGAATCAGTCGAGGTCGACCAAGATGAGGTCTTCCTTGACTTATTAGCCGAGGTCGACCAAGATGAGGTCTTCCTTGGCGTATCAGTCGAGGTCGACCAAGATGAGGTCTTCCTTGACTTATCAGTCGAGGTCAGCCAAGATGAGGTCTTCCTTGGTGTATCAGTTGAGGTCGACCAAGATGAGGTCTTCCTTGACTTATCAGTCGAGGTCGACCAAGATGAGGTCTTCCTTGGCTACTAACCAAGGTCGACTAAGAGGAGGTTTTCTTTAACTTGTCCACCAAGGATGACCAAGGACGATCGGGTTTGTCAAGCAAGCCAAGAGCCATGCCAGGAAATCCTCTTCTGAGAATCACGTGAAGGACCAGAGACACAAGTTAGCAAGTACCGTAGGGTCGAGGTTGCGTAGAGATGTTCCTTGGGATGCAGATATTGAAGTAAAGAGATGCAGGTCAGACTGGTACAGGCTTGTAAGATTGTCATCAAGGCATATTAAAAGTTAAGAGATAAAATGATGCAAACCAAGCCCACAAGGTGATGATCAAGGACGTTAAAGAATATAAAGAGAAGTCACCTCAAAGTAGAGACCTCACCATATGGAGAATGGGACAAAGACTAGAGCACCTAAAGTTCTTCCTGCTAGTCTTCTTAATGATTAGAAAATATTGTAAATAATTTGGGCTCACTTTGGGGGTCCAAATAGCAAATATAGGCTAGAATAAGGTGCCTTTAGTATAATAGGGGGTGTAGTTAGCATTTTAGGATGTTCTTGGCCCTTTTGGAAGGCTTTTTGACCTAGTTTCTAGAAGGACAAGCCTAGGATGCGGGTTTGACTTAGTCAAACCCTAAGGCTGCCCATTTTTTCACTCTTCCCATCCTACCCCTTATGCTTGCTCTCCAAGGCTCCTTCACCTATAAATAAGGAGGCCTACCTCATGTATTTTCATGTTGAAATTAGAGTAAAGTTACTATACACAATTTGTGTTAGAGTTTGTGAGCATTGTCTCCTTCCACCATTGTCTTATCTTGTGAGATTTAGAGAGCTCTCAAGTGGCGGCATTCTTCACTCATCTTGGAGTAAACCACCAGCCAAGGGCGTGATCACTTCTCTAGCTTCATTCTCCTAAGTTTCCTTTCACTCATCTTTTTCCATTCCATTTCCATTCCAAATTTCAATTCCGAAATCTATGTCTTGTTCTTGTTTTAATGCTTTGTTTCCTATTCGGTTTCCTTCATTATGTTTAATTTCAGCACCTTTACTTGTCATCATCTTCACCATAATTGTGTTTTCCTTTTGCCTTTGTGAAATGAACCTTCACATCTACTTAACCACTTGGTTAAGTTAATGTCCAGTGGGGATTTTCCGTAGGTTCTCACCTTAATCATCCTAAAATCTCAATCCTAATTAAAGTGTCACCATAAAATGCTAAATCATAAAATCAACTCACATCATGTGGTTATCAGAGCTTAGGATCTTATGCTTAATTTTTTGAGTTGATTTGGCACTTTACATTCAAGCAATTTAAATTCTAGCACCTTTAAATTCAAGTACCTTTAATTTCTTGTCATTTATTTTCTTGCTTTTATTTTCCAGCGCTTTATTTAGTGCAGATTTTTTTTTTCCAGCACCTTATATTCATAGCATTTTTCGTTTTGAATATGTTCCTTCTTATACCTTTCTTTGATCCTGCTTTTACTTTGAGTCCTATGTTCATTAGTGTTCTAGGTGTCCTTAATTTTGATTCTACTTAATTGCTTTTAATTTTGAAGTTTGAAAGTAATTAGAAACTTGTTTTAGTAAAAGTTGATTTCAAGTTCCAAACATATGATTTCAAGTGTTCAATTATATTGAATCCACCACCAAAAGTTTTGTGCAAATTGAATATTCTTCAAAATTGTTCATGATGCATCCTATGGATCTTTCTTTCCATATTTCCATTTAGTATAAAAAAAAAAAACAGCAACTAAAAAAACAGCAAGCAATTTTAAAACTGCACCTATATCTTTCAACTGCACATAAAATTCCTTTTCCAAACTTGGATTCAACTTGATTGGCAAATTGTTATCAACTTTGTGGAATTTTTATCCTTTTGCTTTTACAAGTTCTAAAGAAAACATAAAACTTCTTGGTTAAAAGTTTAGTAAGTTTCTTAGAGTCTTCTTTTGTGCTTTTCTTGCTTGTCTTCCTTTCTTAAGTTTTGTCATAATCTCTTTTCCACCTTTGGTTTAGCTCTTTCTTGTTTACACCTTTGGTTTAGCTCTTTCTTGTTTACACCTTTTCTTGCTTGTCTTTTCTTCTTCTCCCTCAAAGTTTTGTGGTGTTTTTTTTGCTTTGGATTGAGTGTTGAAGGCTTTGACCTTTTTCACTTGAGAATTTCTCATCCACAAGAAAGAACTTGGTTAAGGGAAGAAAAAAAAAATTTCTTTGAGTGGTTTAGTGTTTTTCTTCATATTGCCGCAAGAGTTCTTATCTTACTAACTTCTTTTCTTTAATTGTTTGTTCTTTGTGTTTTGTGGTTTTTTTTTTTGTTATGGATCATCTTTCAAGTGGTGAATCATCTAAGCCCCATTCTCCTCAAAAGGCTTTTCTTATTGGAGAATTGAAGGAGGCTAAGCGCACCATTGCACAAAAAGAGGAAGAGATGAGGCAAATGGAGGAAAGACTCCAAAGGCTAGAATTGGCCTATGAAAGACCCCACCGAGGAAGAAGACATCATCAAAGGCATGAATCAAGAAGTTACCAAACCTATGGTAGCCATGAAGAAGAAGACGAATGGAGAGTGCACAATTTTGAAGAAAGGTGCCAAAATGTGGCAAAGCCTTATTTACCCTTTGTAAAATTGCCTAGTTTTAGTGGGGAAGGTGATCCCAATGTGTATTTAGGTTGGGAGGCTAAAGTAGAACAAATTTTTAATGTACATGAGGTCCAAGATGACCAAAGAGTTAGGTTAGCCTCCTTAGAATTTTTTGGATTATGCCATGCAATGGTGGCACAAGACTGTAATGGACATTGGGCTAAACAAGAGGCCAGCCGTGGTCTCTTGGGAGGATTTGAAGTTATGCATGTGCGCTAGATTTGTGCCTCCACACTATAGGAAAGAGCTCTTGTTGAAGCTCCAAAGGCTTCAACAAGGAACACAAAGTGTGGATGCTTATTTTAAGGAACTTGAAACAACTTTAACAAAGGTTGACATGCATGAAAGTGAGGAGTCCAAAATGGCTAGATTTGTAAGTGGCTTAAGACAGGATATCCAAGATGTGGTAGAACTCTATGAGTACTCCAATTTAGAAAAGTTGGTTTACCTTGCCATCAAGGTAGAATCACAAATTTCAAAGAAAACTTCTTTTAAAAATGCTCATAATGATGGCTTTTACCACTCTTCTTGGAAAAACAAAAACAAAACTTCTTCAAACTTTGTTAAAGAGTCCACTTATAAACCTAGAGATTCTAAACCTTCCACTTCAAAACCTCAATCCCCTACCAAAACCTCTAATACAAAATGTTTTAAATGCTTAGGTTTTGGTGACATTGCATCTCATTGCCCTTCTAAACGAATAATGATGGTTAAAGAGGGGGTTGTCATGAGTGACCATAGTTCTCAATGGTCCAAATCCCCTCCCTCTTCAACAAATCATAGTGAAGAAGAATGTGAGATACCATGTGAGGGAGACTTGTTAATGGTAAGGCGCTAACTTGGTCAAATTCAAACACCTTTTGATGAAAGTCAAAGGGAAAACATCTTTCACACAAGGTGCCTTATCAATAACAATTTGTGTTCCTTAATCGTGGATGGAGGAAGTTGCACCAATGTGGCTAGTACAAGAGTGGTGGAAAAGCTTGGGTTATCCACCATCTCTCATACAATGCCTTACAAACTCCAATGGTTAAGTAACAAAGGGGAAATTGTGGTAAATAAACAAGTCCTCATAGCCTTCTCAATTGGAAAATACAAAGATAAGGTCTTGTGTGATGTTGTACCTATGGAAGCTACTCATGTTCTTTTAGGTAGGCCATGGCAATATGATAGAAAAACTTTACATGATGGCCTTACCAACAACATTTCTTTTACCTTCCATGGGCATAAGATCACCTTGAAATCTCTTTCTCCAAGAGTGGTCCATGAAGACCAAATCAAAATGACAAATAAAAGAGAAAATGAAAAAGAAAAAGAAAGAAAAGATAAACCGAGTCACAACCTATCTTCTTACACCACTAAATCAATCATGTTGATTCGTGCCATGCTTCCACCTCCAAGGTGTCCCCTTTCTTTCTCTTTTTCATTACCCAATAACTCTTCTTACTTGACATCTTGGGCAAAGAACTTTTGGGATGAGCATAAAACACCTCCTAAGGGTTCTTCTCTTTTTAGAGGCTCTTTCTCACCAAACTCTTTCATTCCCAAATATTATTTTCCAAAATGGCTTGACAGAAGAGCTTGTCCTTTTGAACTCCCCAAGCTTCACGACTATAAGTCAACTTCACATCTCCCTTCTTGTCCTATTTTCTATGTGAACACACTAACTATGTTATATGCAGGGGTTCTGAATTCGTGGTCGAATTCTCTCCAACCTGGGGGGCATGATGCAAACCAAGCCCACAAGGTGATGATCAAGGATGCTAAAGAATATAAAGAGAAGTCACCTCAAAGTAGAGACCTCACCAGATGGAGAATGGGACAAAGACCAGAGCACCTAAAGTTCTTCCTGCTGGTCTTCTTAATGATTAGAAAATATTGTAAATAATTTGGGCTCACTTTAGGGGTCCAAATAGCAAATATAGGCTAGAACAAGGTGCCTTTAGTATAATAGGGGGTGTAGTTAGCATTTTAGGATGTTCTTGGCCCTTTTAGAAAGCTTTTTGACCTAGTTTCTAGAAGGACAAGCCTAGGATGCGGGTTTGACTTAGTCAAACCCTAAGGCTGCCCATTTTTTCACTCTTCCCATCCTACCCCTTATGCTTGCTCTCCAAGGCTCCTTCACCTATAAATAAGGAGGCCTACCTCATGTATTTTCATGTTGAAATTAGAGTAAAGTTACTATACACAATTTGTGTTAGAGTTTGTGAGCATTGTCTCCTTACACCATTGTCTTATCTTGTGAGATTTAGAGAGCTCTCAAGTGGCGGCATTCTTCACTCATCTTGGAGTAAACCACCATCCAAGTGGCGTGATCACTTCTCTAGCTTCATTCTCCTAATTTTCCTTTCACTCATCTTTTTCCATTCCAAATTTCAATTCCAAAATCTATGTCTTATTCTTGTTTTAATGCTTTGTTTCCTATTCGGTTTCCTTCATTATGTTTAGTTTCCTCTCTTTAATTTCAGCACCTTTACTTGTCATCATCTTCACCATAATTGTGTTTTCCTTTTGTCTTTGTGAAACAAACCTTCACATCTACTTAACTACTTGGTTAAGTTAATGTCCAGTAGGGATTTTCCTTAGGTTCTCACCTTAATCATCCTAAAATCTCAATCCTAATTAAAGTGCCACCATAAAATGCTAAATCGTAAAATCAACTCACATCATAAAATATGCAGAAAAAGGGGCAACAACAATATTAAGAAAGAGCCATAAAATTTAATTGGTATTCAGAGTAGAAAGAAAGCTATTAACACGAAAGCGTCGAGCAGAAAGTTAAGTGCTTTGAATAAAATGTACAAGTATTTACAGTTTATAGAGTACAGACAAAATGACAGCCTAATGAAATACAAGAGGGGAGAGGGGATTCTAATCTTCGAGAACATCCACCAGTTGGCCATCAACAATAATCTTTTTTAGACCCGTTTGGGAGAGGTCCACCCCAGGATGCGCGCAACAACCTGGGCGAGGGCGTCACTAAATCTGGCACCGTACGCTTCAGCTACCTCATCGGTGAGTTCTTCCTTGGCCTTCTGGTAGCGCTCCTCTCTGCGAGCCATTTCCGCCCTCATCTCTGTGGAGGATTCAGCCGTTTCCCTCTTCAGCTGACCTAGCTCTTGTTTCATTTGGGCAATCTCCGCGTGCCAAGTCATCGACATGACGAGCCAGCTCCTCCTTGAGGTCTGCAGCGTCTTCCTCTTTACGCTGTAGCTCACCCTTGAGGTCTTCCACCGCCAGGCGGAAGTCGTTGCACTTGGAGTGGAGACGAAGGGCCTCCTGAGACTTTGAGAACAAGAGGTCCCTCACCTCCTTATCAGATTTTTGCAACTCAACAACCTCAAGGGTGAGGCTGGTTAGGCGGCACTCTGACCCCACTGAGGCAACTGCCCAGTGCTCGGCGTCCAGCTACGCCTTTCGCATTTTCTTGAAGAGCATGCTGGATCCACCGAGCGCCTTTCCGAAGCTTTAAGCCACCTGCTCCATCAAGGGCCCCACCTCCATGTTTTCCATATCTTCAGTTTCTTAGGAAGACTTCATAGTGTGTTGAAGGAAGGGGGCCAAACCGGCTGGGGGGCTCGGCCACATCTCTTTAGGGGCGCTTTCTCCCCGTCCTTCAGGTTTTGTGACATGCGGGGGAGAAGAAGCGCTTGGAGGGTTATCCTTGAGGGAAGTGACACCCTCATCTTCAGAGTCAGAGGCCACTTGGATAGCCTTTCTCTTCCTCTTGAAGACCAACCCTAAGTGGGTGCCCTCGTCGTCTGATGGGGGAGGCCTAGCCACCACCAATGCATTTTTAGTTTGGGGGGCAGGGGCCGCGGCAGTAAGGGGAGCGGCGACGAGGGCGGCAGTGTCGGGGTTGCCACCGTTGGAAGGGTTGGCTTGGACTGATTGGGAGGTGCCTGCCGCACCCTTCTTGGCAGCACAAGTCGCCAGTTGTTTCCTCTTCTCAGCACCGATGGTCATTTCTGCCACAGATGGGAAATAGAACCATATCAAGTTAGCAGCAGATTAACATGCGAAATAAATAAGAACAAATGCAAACAGGCAGGTAAGCAGAAACAAAGAAAACCACAGATACCTATATACCCCTGCAGGGTTTTGGGGTGATACTCATTTTTTATGACCTCAACGCTGTTGAACACTACTTCGAGGCCAGACAAGAACTCACACACCTCTCTGTCCTAAGGGTGCAAGTCTGTCAAGGCCCAGGGTTTGGCCAGGTTGGGGGTTTCCACCCAGTAAAGGGGAAACCCATCCAAGAGGGTAGGGTCGGTGGCGCGACAGCAAACCTTGAAAAACTTGCCCTTGAACCCTTTATAGGATTGCTGGAAAAGGGTTAGCAGCGCTCTCCCAGCAACCCCGTTGAGGCTGACCTAGAAGTTTTTCCCCGGACTCTTGGCCTCGAAGAAGTAGAGGAAGGAGTCTACTGAAGGTAGGCACCCAAAGTAATTGCAGAGGATGGCGAAGGCCCAGCAATTTGGGTGAAGTTGAGGGGGGGCGACATTCATTTCAGTCAGTAGTGCCCGCTCGAAGCCGCTGAAAGGAAGTCGTAGGCAAACCCTCTAGAAGATGGTTGAGTAAATGAAGTAGAAGGGTGCCTCCTGAACTGAAGCCTCGTCGCAACAGACAAGCTCGCCCACCTTGCAGGGTACCACCCCACGTACTTATGGTCCTCCTTTTCGAAGACGCGGGAGGCGTGGCTGGCTTTGATTCTCACCTCTTTTTTCCTATAATCAACTATGGCTTTTGATGTGAGTCTCTTATGAACCTTTCTTGGTTTGGGTTGAGTTGATATAGGTTTCATTGTATTCATGACACTTTCAAGAATTAAGATCAAAATTCTAAAGAACAATTAATAGAGTTTCTACTCAAGAAAACAAAGGTTCATACTAAAAACACATGAATAGGTAACTTGTAGTGTAAGATAACAATGGAATATGAATGGATAATTCAAGAACAGTACCAAACTTCAAAGGAAACACAAGAACAACATAAGAACACCAAGAACAAGTGAAAATACTGATTGAAATTCAATAGGAATTAGAAAATCACAAAGAAACTCATCAAAGAACAAAAACCCATGGATGGGAAACAAGAACAACACATGTATATGGAAACCCATGGTTTGGACGAAATTAAAACAACAAGAAAACAAGGAAATAAACCAAACAAAGTGCAGAACAATGGCAGCAAATGAAAGGAAACAACTCATGGAAAATATTGAACCGATTAAAAATGGAAAAACTACAAGAAAACACAAATGGGTATTTTTGGAAGATGAATAGAAATGACTTATGTGGTTGTAGCCTTTTGAAGATGTGATTCACGCCACTTGGAGGGTGGTTCTTCCAAGATGAGTGGGTGGTGCCACCACTTGAGAGTCTACAAAGCTCACAAGATAAGACATGGAGGAGAAGAAGAGACAAGTCTCACAAACTCACTCTCTCTCAATTTCAAGATAATTTCTTTACTTCTAACTTTGAACTTCTTTATTATTAAGAACCAAGCACTCCTATTTATAATAAGGAGGGCTGGACATGTTACAAAGGGGAAGGAGTGGGAAGAGTCACTCTTCTAGCTCCTTCTAGTGCCTAAGAGAGAAAGGAGTAGAAAAGTCACTTTTTCCACTTTTTTCTAAAGAAAGTGGCTAAAATGCCTTACATTTAGAGGTTTCTTTTGGTTTTCCTCTTTGGCATACTCCTAATGCTATTTCTATATTATTTACAAATTTATACAAGAGTATTTACAAAGATTTATTTATACTACTATCTTTTGAATTTTCAAGAGAACCCAAAATGTTCTACTTTTTAAGAAGATTAGTAAGAAGAATTTTAAATGCTTGGGTGGATGGCCTCTTCCTCCATTAGTGAAATCCTCTTCTACTTGATCTCCATCAGCTTTGGAGGTGGTGAACTCGAACACTTCCTTCAAGAGTCCTTCAGGGGCCCAGGGATACAGCGACTGATAGAAGTCAGAGTGGAGCCCTAGGACTACTTGGCGAGCGGGGGGCTGAGAGGAAGCTGAATCAACTCTGGAGTGGGAAGAGGTAGAGAGATCCATTTGAGAGTAGTGAAGGCTAAAACAAAAAAGAAAAGAAGAAGGAAGAAGACAGGCTTAGAGGGGGGATGGAATAAGCGTATGTCGCAACGAGAAAATAAGACACGATGAGATGAGTTGAGCAGAAAACATAAACAGTCCCCAGCAGTTATAAATACATGGAGGGGAATCGTAATAGCAAAGGAAAGCCATAAATGAAGAAAAGAACGTACCTTTAACAGATTGCGAGTGAAGTTGATGAAGGATCGAGAGAGAAGGAAAGAGCGCTCGAAGAAAAAAGGAGTTTTGAAAAAATGAAATGGGAAGGAATGAAACAGTGAAGAGTGTAGGAGGCAAAGGGTTAATGTATAGGGGAAGTGCGAATCGACAAAGCACCCTAGCCATTGAGATTACCACGTGTACGCTCCAGGGAAAGTATGGTGAGATGTCACCTCGAAGCACTGTACGTGTCCCATCACTCAGTTTCACCACAGTGCCACGTAGGTCGACAGGTTGAGCAGTTAGGCTTCTCGTTGAAACAAGTTCCAGCTCGAGCCTGGGGGGCTTGTGTAGTGGCCGGACCTCGGACGTCAGCACATGAGTGAGAGGTTGGCACTGGAGAGGTCAACATGGTAGGGCCCACAGAGGGGTCCACAGAATTACACGTGTCAAGGCACGAAACTAGATTCATAGATGTGCCATGCATGTAGGATGTGGTCAAGACGTAAGGCTCTGACAAGATAGAATTATCCTTAGAAACGCATGGGAGGCACGTGAAGGTTTTGAGGCACGTGAGGTATTAAGTTATTAGATAAGTTTGGGCAGGCGGTGCTGGGTTAGGCACTGAAACCCTAGCGACCACCCCTTAAGTTACACACTCCAGGAAAGAGATAGGCCCACGAGAGTTGCACTCTAAGAAAGGAAGGTTGCCATGGCATTATAGGGAAATTGTGCCCTAGAATCCCGTAAAGATAACCCTAAATTCGCTAGAGGAAGTGCTTGGGCAGAGGCATGTATGTGGCAGGTAACCTAAAAACAGCTATATAATGGGGTAACGCCCAAGGTAAACACAGGTTCACACACCAACACAATTCTTTGAAAGCTTAGAGTTCTCATACACTCTCAGCTTGAGAGATCTTAGTTATTTGATGTTTCTTGCCCTGTACTGACTTGAGCGTCGGAGTGCAATTACAGGTAGGGCCCCTCTGTTTCAACGGAGCCATCAACCCTCTGCAAGGTAGAAAGGAGTCACTACCTATCTCAGAGTCAACGACAACCGAGTCAACCGGCGAGAACAGTATCAACCTTCAAATCTAATCAACACTTACGTGACTCTGATATTATCTTAAGAAATAAATTTTAAATTTAATTTGATGTCAAACAACTCACAATACCACATACGAACCAAATTGAACTTCTTAAAATTTCCAAAATTTGTTATCTCCTTAAAAATAATTTTTCTAAAAAAAGAATAACTTCATAACTTATATATATGAAAAGAAAGAAGAAAAAATTAAAAAAATAGGGAGATAAATTTTATCTAAAGGTTATCAAATAAAATTAGATAAAATTAGTAGGGGTTCTCATATCTTTATCTTTATATCTTTATAGGTCAGACCCATTGGTTATAAAAGAAGAAATGGAGAATTATTTTTTAGGGGCTAATATAATTAAAATTAAAATTTATAAATTAAATATAATTCAAAGTAATATATTTTTCTCTCACGCGTGATTTAATATAATAATACTATTTAAACATTTTTTATAACACAGTTTTAATTATTTCCTATCATTATAGAGAGTTATATAAATATATATATATATATATATATATAAATATATATATATATATATATATATATATATATATATATATATAAAAGAAACTAATGATTAAATTAAAGAATATATTTTCCTTATATAAATATTTTAAAAGAAATTAAATACTACGTTAAGCTTATATTTTTGTATCTGTTTATAAAAAATTAAAACGAAATCAGAAAATGTTTTTCATTAGACAAAATAGTTTTGAATAAATTTATCAAACTACTTTTAGTTTAAAACAAAGTAAGAAAAATTTAAAAAAAACTGAAAAATAAGTTATATTTTGTATTTAAAATTTTATTTTTAAAATTAATTAAGAAGTATGTTGTAAGATTAAAATAAACTCAGCCAATACATATACACGTAATGTTCTAATAAAAAAAATTCTATATATAACATCCCAGAAATACATCTAACTATTAGAATACAAGTACTACCACTTTTGATGCAAATTTGGAGTTTTTCAAAAATATAACTATTAGAAGATTATGACTTGTAGAAATATAAATTTTTACAAATATAAGGTTCAAAACAATATCCTAAAGCCCTTCAGAACCTCGGCCTTTGCATAATACAGTCATCACAGTTCACAACACAAGAAGAAAAACAAAGGTAAGCTAGTAAAAACAAATTTTTTTAACATACACAATTAAATCAAAAGAGCAAACCAAATTACATGGATCAATTTCTCAATTATTCAATCTTCTTCAAATCTCAACATAAAATAATCACATAGATCCCACACGGATCTACGCATCCAGGATATTCAACAAACAAAATAACAATTGAGGTCTTTCGAAAAACCCGTATTAAGTAAGTTCTACCAGAGACTAACACCTGATCAAATATTCAATACTTAGATTACCAGCGAATCCAAGAGAAAGGATTAGGATAAGTTCAATACAACCCAAGTCGTGGATCTCATATGTCAGAGTGTGCATGAACTCCCTCATCAGTTTCTCACCACCTGATATCTTACTCTATATGACTTAGATCATCGGTGAAGCTAGAAGATCTTTGTTACCACATATGCATCAATACTTAATACACAAACAAACATCAATCCATACATTATCCCAAATGTATGAATTCTGTTTCATACAATTTTCATCATACAATATCATTCAAAGCGCAATCCACAACATTAAAAATCCTATTTAACATGAAAAAACAATACTTAAATACTAAACTATCAAAATCTAATATTTCTACAAGTTTAAACAATATATAAACAAACAACATCCTTACAAGCTAAATTGAACATCGGGACCACGTCCCCTCCACATCCAAATCTTCTATCCTAGAGTACTACTAAAACTTAAAGTTAGCCTCCCTTACCTTAATTGCTTGCTTTCCAAGCAATCTCTAGAGTTTTAGCCTCTCAGTCTAGGTAAGCTTCAAAATATAAGGGTCTAATGCAAATTATCCAAACAGCACGAATTTCAATATATAGTAGAATAAGTTGAGATGACTATTTTTGCTCAACTAAGACCACCAAGATTGATGACTAAATCCTAAGAAAAAACAGATAATAAAGGAACTTAGGATCAGGTACATACTTTTATAGCTGGGATACGTGGAAAGTATTGTAAATGCTAGCTAAGGGAGGATGTAACATCCCGCCAAAATACTATACAAATGTATATAATGAAAATAAAGGTAACAAATAGATTCTATGAACAAAATAATATATATATGAAATGAAGTTGCTCCTCTTAGGGAGTTTAATACAAATTCGGTCAGATTTTCCAGAAACATAAACAAAATACAGTAAAAAAAACAAAGCAGGCGATCTCCTATCGGAAGAAACCGATCTCCTATCGGAGGAGCCAAAACAGCCGATCACCTATCAGGACAGAAAAAAAACAGGCGATCACCCGATAGAGGCAGAAACAGGCGATCACCCGATATAGACAGAAGAAAACCGGCGATCTCCTCCTCGGCAATCACTCACTAAGGAGCTCTTCTTCCTGGAAGATCATCTGCTCCCGTGTAACAATTACACGATCATCACAGTTTTGAGAAAACAACCACAATAACAGATAAAAGGGTAAGCTAGATAATTTAAAAGAAGTTTAAATCAAGAACATGAAAATCCAAGTAAACCAAGTTCCAAAATATCCATGTAAAACGTAGAGCTGCTCATAGCATTCAGCTGATCGCCCAAAATCACAAACTTCACAACATTCACCCATAGTCATTCCATTTCACAATACAGCATCAAGTGTCTATCAATATTCAAGTTTCTCATTTCACATGTCAGACTTTCCACTGACTCACCACACAAGACACTTGACACTACTTCCGGATTGACTCGTGCGTTGATTAGACTCAGAGATCTGCACCTGTCATACCACACCACTGTGAAATCCACACAGGGTCGCTGTGAATCCACACAGCATGCGCATATATCATCTCAATGTTACCATAGTTCTCCTGGTATGACAGGGTTAATCCATAGGACAGACGGAGCTCGTTCTTTTTCACACGAGACGCCCATCATATAGACCTCCTTCGACTCTCAACAACTGAGTAACTTCCTCTACGTGATTCCATTACCTCAGCAGAGTCAGGATATCCCCTTAGGAATCACCGATCAATGCACCTACCACAAGATCTTACACGGTATTTTCTTTCCTGAAAATACTATGCCTCGATCCCACATTCACAGCATTCAAAGACATCATGCCACACTTAAAAGAATGATTTCAATCACAGCAATAGCCATTTCAAAGGATTCATATTTTCGAATATCTCATGTAAATCTCAAGCAGTTCTCAAAACAACATCAAACACAAGGAGTTCGCAAAACAGCGCCAAAACCGGCGATCTAGTTCAAAATATGGTATTTCGAAGGCTGTATATTAAAACAGGCGACCACGTCGCCCAAGCACACAACACAGAGCATTTCACGAAGACGAAAGCGAAAACGGCGACCACGTCGCCCACACTTCAGAAATGGTTCAACTATGGCTCGTAGTAAAGATGAAGGCTAGCTTCCCTTACCTGGACTTGCGCAACCACCAGGAGCTTCGAAATCCAACGAAGCTTGTAGAATACCTTGGCTCTGTTTTTCGCGTCTGGTCTGAAGAACTTGCAGAGGACTACCCAAGTGCTCCAATGGTGTTGCTTCTCGTCGTACTCTTGTGTGGAGAGGCTGAAATCGCAACGCGGAGGAGGGAACTCACTCTTTCTCTCTTCGACTACAACAACGTTTTCTTCCTCTTCAGTAGTGGATTTCAGTAACTTAAACCAACTTATCCCTCCAAAAGCAGCTGCCACCACCCACTCTGCAGGGAAGTTTGCGTGTACGCTTCCCTGCACAGTACTACTAAGCATGCCTCTGCGCAGGCTACGCTATGAGGTCACTATTCTGAACCACCTTTTCGTCTACGTGGCGCGCGTGCAGAACGTCTCTTGCTGGGAGTCTGGGGCCCACGTTCTCTGGGTGTAACTCAACGTCGCGCGATGACCTTTCGCCGATGACTACCAGCTCGAAGAGAAACCACTGATGACCTCTCGCGCGAAGACGATCCACCGATGACCTCGCGCGAAGACTACCACCGATGACCTCGCGCGAAGACTACCACCGATGACCTCGCGCGAAGACTACCACCGATGACATCTTCCTGGCGAACGACCGATGTCTTCCTCTGGGAGACAACCGATGTCTTCCCTGGCGAGGCCCTCATAACTCTCGCGTCTTGGCCACGTCCACATGCATCGCGCCCTGGCAATGCCCGCGTGCCTCGCGCCCGCGCGATGCCCGCATGCCTCTCGCGCCCGCGCGATGCCTGCATGCCTCTCGCGCCCGCGCGATGCCTGCATGCCTCTCACGCCCGCGCGATGCCTGCATGCCTCTCACGCCCGCGCGATGCCTGCATGCCTCTCACGCCCGCGCGATGACGTGTAGTCTAGGCGACCGGCGATGATGTATAAACAAGGAACTCTTATAGTTTTTTCTAGACTACACTTTCCTTCCTTTTTAACTTAGATAAAACATACTTAGAATTTACTTAAAACATACTCTTTCATTCTAATAAATTTCAGGTCCTTACATTCTCCCCAACAACAAAAATTTTCATCCTCGAAAATTGGATTACAAGGAAAAGAGGTATGGATAAGCCTCCCTCATGGGTTCTTCTAACTCCCAAGTAGAATCCCCCGATTTCTCATCCCACACCACTTTCACCATGTCGATGGTCTTGCCCCTGAGCTGTTTACATTGCCGATCGTCAATCCTGACTGGTTTGGCTTCAAAGGACAAGTCATCCCTAATCTGCACGTCGTCTACATCCAGCACATGACTAGGGTCTGCCATGTACTTCCTCAGCTGTGACACGTGAAACACATTGTGCAGATTCGCCAGATGGGGAGGTAGGGCGATCTCATACGCCACTGGGCCAATCCTTCTTAAGATCTGATATGGTCCCACGAACTTAGGGGACAACTTCTTTGACCTGATCGCCCGCCCTACACCCTTGGTTGGTGTCACTTTCATGAACACGTGATCTCCAGCAGCAAACTCCAAAGGCTTTCTCCTCTGATCTGCATAGGACTTCTGCCTACTCTGAGAGGCTTTCATTCTGCTTTGTATCTGCTTCACCTTCTCGGTCGTCTGCTGAATCAACTCTGGCCCAACCAAGACTGCCTCGCCCTCCTGGTACCAACATAAGGGAGTTCTGCATTTCCTCCCATACAGGGCTTCATATGGTGCCATCCCAATGCTGGCGTGGTAGCTATTGTTATAGGTAAACTCCACTAGTGGCAACACCTCCTCCCAACCTCCCAATTGATCCAAAACGCATGCCCTCAGCAGATCTTCCAAAGATTGGATCGTCCTCTCTGACTGACCATCTTTTTGGGGATGATATGCAGAGCTCATCCTCAACTTAGTTCCCAAGCATTCTTGTAAGGTCTGCCAAAACCGTGAAGTAAACCTGGGATCTCTATCTGAAACGATGCTGGAAGGCACTCCATGCAGCCTTACTATTTCTTGGATGTATAGCTGTGCCAGCTTGACCATAGGCATCTTCATATTCACTGGAAGAAAGTGGGCACTCTTCGTCAGCCTATCAATGATGACCCAGATTGCATCATGGCCCTTGACCGATCTGGGTAAATGGGTGACAAAATCCATGGCAATGCTGTCCCATTTCCACTCAGGGATATCCAATGGTTGTAATAACCCACCAGGCCTTTGATGTTCTACCTTTGCCTTCTGACACGTTAAGCAGGTTGCCACGTACTGGGCGACGTCCCTCTTCATGCCTGACCACCAAAATGACTCCTTCAAGTCATGGTACATCTTGTTCATGCCTGGATGAAGGTTAAGGCGACTCTTATGACCTTCCTCTAGGATCATCTTCTTCAACTCTTCATTTGCAGGTATGCAAATTCTGCCATCAAACCTCAAGATCCCATCATCGCCCATCTCAAAGCCTCTCGCCTGATCTGTCCCTAGTGACTCTACAGTGCGCTTCAGGCTAGGGTCCTCCAATTGCTTATCCTTCAACATTCCCAGGAAGTCATTAGTTATAGTCAGCTTGCTACAACTAATGTGATTCACGTGAAATTCCACTCCAAGGTTTAAGTCTCTGAACTGCTCGATCAGTTTCTGCTCTTCCATCATCATGGTGGCGACTTGTATAGACTTCCTACTCAAGGCATCTGCCACTACATTGGCCTTCCCTGGGTGATACATGAGTTGAAAGTCGTAGTCCTTTAGGAATTCCATCCACCTTCTTTGTCTCATGTTTAGTTCCTTCTGATCGAACAGGTACTTCAAGCTCTTGTGGTCACTGAATACCTGGAACCGAGCTCCATAAAGATAATGCCTCCAGATCTTCAAGGCAAACACTACCGCTGCCAACTCCAAATCATGAGTAGGGTAGTTTCTCTCATGCACCTTGAGTTGCCTTGAAGCATATGCAACCACTCTCTTCTCTTGCATCAAGACGCATCCCAAGCCTTGATGTGAGGCATCACAGAAGACATCAAAAGGTCTTCCTACTTCTGGAATCACCAGCACTGGAGCACTGGTCAACCTCTCCTTTAGTTCCCTGAAGCTCTGCTCACATCGGTCGGTCCAAGCAAAGGGTTGGTCCTTGCGGGTCAGTTGTGTTAAAGGAGCCACTACTTTGGAAAAATCCTCAATAAACCTCCGATAATAGCCCGCCAACCCCACAAAGCTCCTTATCTCAGTCACTGTCTTAGGACGTTCCCATTGCAGCACTGCCTCTACCTTGGCTGGATCTACCGAGATCCCCTGGGCAGATATCACGTGTTCTAAGAAGTTGACTTCCCTTAGCCAGAACTCACACTTAGAGAACTTGGCATAGAGCTGCTTCTCCCTCAGTATTTCCAATACTGTCCTCAGGTGTTCCTCATGCTCTTCCTCGGTCCTTGAATAAATGAGGATGTCATCTATGAAGACCACCACAAACTTATCCAAGAAAGGGCGAAAGATCCTATTCATGTAGTCCATGAATAGAGCTGGAGCATTGGTGACTCCAAATGGCATCACTACATACTCGTAGTGCCCATATCGAGACCTAAAAGCTGTCTTCTGAACATCTTCAGCTTTTACCAAGATTTGGTGATACCCCGATCTCAGGTCAATCTTGGAGAACACCGAGGCCCCATGAATTTGGTCCATCAAATCATCAATCCGAGGTAGGGGGTACTTGTTCTTGATGGTCAATTTGTTCAATTGCCTGTAGTCTATACACAGCCGAGACCCTCCATCCTTCTTCTTGACTAGGAGCACTGGAGCTCCCCATGGAGATACGCTGGGTCTGATGAACTGCTTCTCCAGCAACTCTTCCACTTGCTTCTTTAACTCCACTAACTCGGCTGGTGCCATCCTGTAAGGTGCCATTGACACTGGTCCAGCTCCAGGTACCAAGTCAATAGAGAATTCCACTTCTCTCTTAGGGGGTAACCCAGGCACCTCTTCTGGGAATACATCTGTGAAATCTTTCACCACTTGTATCCTGTTTACGTCCCCTTTATTCTCCACTTCCAACCGGGCGAGCACCACGAAGCACCTCGCCCCTCCTTCCAGCTCTGATCGCCCTCGTTGAACTGATAACACATCCGATTCTTGGGGGTCTGGAAACGCTACTTTCTGCCTACCACAGTCTATGAGAACGTGATTGGCAGCTAACCAATCCATTCCCAGGATGACATCCAGGTCCTGAAGGGGTAGGCAGATCAAGTTCACCTTGAATCTGCGTCCTTCTACAATCACTGGACATTCAGGGCACACTGTAGAGGTCGACACCTGTCCTGACGCAGGTGTAGAGACCAACAGCTCGAAAGGTAACTCCTTCACTAGGAGGCCCAACTCGGCTACACACAGGCTTGACACAAAGGAGTGTGTCGCTCCAGAATCAAACAAGGCCCTTACACCTCTACCAGCAATAAAACAAACACCTTGGATGAGGTTACCTGACTGAGCTGCCTCTGCTCCAGACATGGCGAACACCCTCCCTGTTGCCTGAGGTCTGCCGCCCTCGTTTCTCAACTGTTGGGAGCCACTGGGTTGGGTCGCCCCATTCCTGCTAGGGCACTCTCTAGCAATGTGCCCCATCTTTTGGCAGACAAAACATCTCCTCTCTGAAATCTTCTTGAAACAAGCATTGGAGGCGTGTGGTCCACCACAGTGAAGACACTTAGGCTTCCAAGGTTGTTGCTGTTGGAACTGGGGAGGTGCTGCTCCTGCCCGATGTGATGGAGGTCTCGCATAGGGTTTGCTTTGTGGGTGCTGTGCCTTAGCTCTCCCACTGGAAGGACCTCCTGGGTGTGACCTGATCACCCGAGACTCACCCTTTTCCAGGGTCTCCACCATCTTCGCCTTCTCCACTAAGGCGTGGAACTCCCTGATGCACATCGGGGCTATGGTCTTCTTCAGCCCATGCTTCAGCCCTTCCTCGAACTTCCTACACCTCCAGGCCTCGGAGGTCGCCTGGGTATAGAACCGGGCGAGGTACTCAAAACGGGCAGCATAGGCGTTTACTGACATGTCCCCCTGCTCCAACTTTAAGAACTCAGCTTCCCTTGCAAACTTGGCGCTGTCTGGGAAGTATTTCTCCAAGAACTTCACCCTGAAGCTCTCCCAATCCAGAACATCCTCTCGGGCCTCCATCATCTGCTGAGCTCCCATCCACCAGAACTCAGCTTCTCCTGATAGCAGATACGTGGCAAACAACAGCTTCTTCTCTTCAGGGCAGGAGGTCGCCCTAAAGATTTTCTCCACCTCCCTGACCCACTGATCTGCCTGGTCAGGGGTAGCATTCCCACTGAACTTAGGTGGGTTGTGCCTCATGAACTCGGCCAGTCCCATCTGTTCTTGGGGCTGACCGACGTGGGAGTTTGTCTCAGCAGATCGGGCAGTTTCCCAGTGCTGCATTGTGGCTTGATGGTTCTGAGCCATCGCCGCATTCTGCTGCTGAATGGCAGTCGCCATCATCTCGATGGCCTTGGCGATCTGACTCATCTCTGAGGAAGGTTGGGGTGGGGTAGCAGGTCTACGTGCCATCTTCTGAATCTATTGACTTCTGTATTCCCTACAACTATAAGAATGAAATCGATAAGAATCAATTCATTCAAGGGGGTAACAGCTAGACCTTACAAAGGTCAGCATCTCAAAGTCATCTAGAATTTGAGTTCATCAACAGAATCATAACACTTATAACTTCACACAAAACACCAGAACAGTTACTGGTGTGCAAACATCAGTCCAAACTACCACCTCAGTCAAATTCAAGAACACTAAAAAATCACACCAGAATTCAATGTAGGCTAAACATCAAACCTTTGGAATTAAGATTAAGAATTATCTTGATCCAGTTATGAGTGTGCACCCTCACCACTTTATCAAGACCTTCTTATTCTTAATACTAAGATTTTCAGTTAGGCACACGTTCACCCAAGCACACGCAAGAGTTCAAAACTAAAACGTTTGAAAACCTTCCACTATAGTGGTTATTTAAAACTCAAATAAATTTTATGAGCAGAAGAAACACAATGGATCCACAGCCCTCAGGTCATCCTAAGGCGAACTGCTCTGATACCATTAATGTAACATCCCGCCAAAATACTATACAAATGTATATAATGAAAATAAAGGTAACAAATAGATTCTATGAACAAAATAATATATATATGAAATGAAGTTGCTCCTCTTAGGGAGTTTAATACAAATTCGGTCAGATTTTCCAGAAACATAAACAAAATACAGTAAAAAAAACAAAGCAGGCGATCTCCTATCGGAAGAAACCGATCTCCTATCGGAGGAGCCAAAACAGCCTATCACCTATCAGGACAGAAAAAAAACAGGCGATCACCCGATAGAGGCAGAAACAGGCGATCACCCGATATAGACAGAAGAAAACCGGCGATCTCCTCCTCGGCAATCACTCACTAAGGAGCTCTTCTTCCTGGAAGATCATCTGCTCCCGTGTAACAATTACACGATCATCACAGTTTTGAGAAAACAACCACAATAACAGATAAAAGGGTAAGCTAGATAATTTAAAAGAAGTTTAAATCAAGAACATGAAAATCCAAGTAAACCAAGTTCCAAAATATCCATGTAAAACGTAGAGCTGCTCATAGCATTCAGCTGATCGCCCAAAATCACAAACTTCACAACATTCACCCATAGTCATTCCATTTCACAATACAGCATCAAGTGTCTATCAATATTCAAGTTTCTCATTTCACATGTCAGACTTTCCACTGACTCACCACACAAGACACTTGACACTACTTCCGGATTGACTCGTGCGTTGATTAGACTCAGAGATCTGCACCTGTCATACCACACCACTGTGAAATCCACACAGGGTCGCTGTGAATCCACACAGCATGCGCATATATCATCTCAATGTTACCATAGTTCTCCTGGTATGACAGGGTTAATCCATAGGACAGACGGAGCTCGTTCTTTTTCACACGAGACGCCCATCATATAGACCTCCTTCGACTCTCAACAACTGAGTAACTTCCTCTACGTGATTCCATTACCTCAGCAGAGTCAGGATATCCCCTTAGGAATCACCGATCAATGCACCTACCACAAGATCTTACACGGTATTTTCTTTCCTGAAAATACTATGCCTCGATCCCACATTCACAGCATTCAAAGACATCATGCCACACTTAAAAGAATGATTTCAATCACAGCAATAGCCATTTCAAAGGATTCATATTTTCGAATATCTCATGTAAATCTCAAGCAGTTCTCAAAACAACATCAAACACAAGGAGTTCGCAAAACAGCGCCAAAACCGGCGATCTAGTTCAAAATATGGTATTTCGAAGGCTGTATATTAAAACAGGCGACCACGTCGCCCAAGCACACAACACAGAGCATTTCACGAAGACGAAAGCGAAAACGGCGACCACGTCGCCCACACTTCAGAAATGGTTCAACTATGGCTCGTAGTAAAGATGAAGGCTAGCTTCCCTTACCTGGACTTGCGCAACCACCAGGAGCTTCGAAATCCAACGAAGCTTGCAGAATACCTTGGCTCTGTTTTTCGCGTCTGGTCTGAAGAACTTGCAGAGGACTACCCAAGTGCTCCAATGGTGTTGCTTCTCGTCGTACTCTTGTGTGGAGAGGCTGAAATCGCAACGCGGAGGAGGGAACTCACTCTTTCTCTCTTTGACTACAACAACGTTTTCTTCCTCTTCAGTAGTGGATTTCAGTAACTTAAACCAACTTATCCCTCCAAAAGCAGCTGCCACCACCCACTCTGCAGGGAAGTTTGCGTGTACGCTTCCCTGCACAGTACTACTAAGCATGCCTCTGCGCAGGCTACGCTATGAGGTCACTATTTTGAACCACCTTTTCGTCTACGTGGCGCGCGTGCAGAACGTCTCTTGCTGGGAGTCTGGGGCCCACGTTCTCTGGGTGTAACTCAACGTCGCGCGATGACCTTTCGCCGATGACTACCAGCTCGAAGAGAAACCACTGATGACCTCTCGCGCGAAGACGATCCACCGATGACCTCGCGCGAAGACTACCACCGATGACCTCGCGCGAAGACTACCACCGATGACCTCGCGCGAAGACTACCACCGATGACATCTTCCTGGCGAACGACCGATGTCTTCCTCTGGGAGACAACCGATGTCTTCCCTGGCGAGGCCCTCATAACTCTCGCGTCTTGGCCACGTCCACATGCATCGCGCCCTGGCAATGCCCGCGTGCCTCGCGCCCGCGCGATGCCCGCATGCCTCTCGCGCTCGCGCGATGCCTGCATGCCTCTCGCGCCCGCGCGATGCCTGCATGCCTCTCACGCCCGCGCGATGACGTGTAGTCTAGGCGACCGGCGATGATGTATAAACAAGGAACTCTTATAGTTTTTTCTAGACTACACTTTCCTTCCTTTTTAACTTAGATAAAACATACTTAGAATTTACTTAAAACATACTCTTTCATTCTAATAAATTTCAGGTCCTTACAGAGGAGGCAAAGAAATTTCATAAGCCACAGGGCCACTAGCAAAGTGGAAATCAGAAATTTCCTAAGTATAAAACATTCATTGTCGAATAAATGGAATCAAAACTGCTTTATACTAGTCTCAAGTTCTTATTCATTCCGCCATATATCCTATGAAACTAATGCAAATGATTCGTCAACATGCGAACATTTACACAACTGTCCAAAAATATAAACCATTGCGAAATAATTAAATGAGTATGACATCTCCAAGTGTAATCAACTTTCTGTTAAAATAGATGGCTTAAAACAAGAGGGGGGTGAATTATTTTTGAAAGCTTTTCGCAAATGTTTGGTTAAGAATGAATTCCTTTATCAATTCACAAAGACAAAGATTAGAGAAGCTAAAAGAAATCAAGCTTTCAAAATACGCAGCAGAATATTAATCGGTTAATATTACGATATAACCGATTGTTCTTAGCACACAAGCAAAGTCAAGCTGTAAGCAATGTACAAGACAGAAATTTTAACCGATTATAATATCGAAATAACTGATCGATATTATTATAGAGTTAACAACAATGCTATATATCAAAATTATAACCGATTGCTAGAATAATATAACCAAATGTTTATATCAGATACAGAAACATTAACAAGATAAACCAAGACAGAGAAAGAGAGATTTACACAGAGCAATTATACTGGTTCACTCAACTCCTGAGCTACATCCAGTTCTTCATAAAAACCTTATGAGTTCCACTATGTAATACACAACAGATTACATACACACAACAATACAAAGAGAGGATATTTTACACCTAAGATCACACACACACTCTTTGTCAAACACACACACCTTAAATCAGAACAACCACTGATTTTATAGGATTTTTACACACTTACAAGATTTACAAGATTCTAATCTCAGGAACAAAGAAAGGAATAGAAAACACCTGGTTTAAATGTTCCTAGATTCGTGTAATGATCAAAACATTAGTTATTGAGCAATCTTGAAACTTTCAAGAAAAACTCTTCTCAAAACTGATTTCAGAAAACTTTCTTAGATCACTGTAAAGCTCTCTTTTCCAAAACTTTCTGTATCACAAAGTGTATATTTCTATATTCGAAAAAGATAAGAGAGACCCATTTAATAAACCTCACAAAAAGCCATTTGATCTGCCAACTGTAATTGGACCAAAACAGTTTTTCAAAAAGCTGTAACAGAAATTCAAATTTCAACCGATTGAAAATTCAAAATAACCAATTGATTCTATTAAGACAGATATAAAACAGTTGAAAAACCCATCAGACAGGCCATGCGAGGAACAATCGGTTAACTCGTGGAAATAACCGGTTGTTTATCACTTAGCTTTTCAAAAACCATTTTCTCTTTAAGGATCAAGTTGCTCAAGCTAAAGTTATGAAGAAAAAATGAAATATACAAATTTTAAAACATAAAACAAAGATCTAAACCCAACTTCATTACAGCAACCAAGCTCAGCACAGATACTTCACAGATTTGGTTCATCAAAGCCTTGGTTCCAACACTTTCCATTCATCAAACCTAGATGTTAGATGGTAATATAAATTTATTTACATGCTTAGAGCATCCAAATTATAACCCAATATCACAATTCAAACTCTAATGGCTTCAACATATTTGAAATTCTTATCCAATAGCACAAGTAGAAAACCCCTTAAACCTATTTCTGCAACCTCTAAAATTCAATTTATCTATAGAACACAAGTAAAAAAATGATTTTTGTATTGTAAAATGGATAAGAGATTATCGGAAAAGGAAAACAAATCGTGCTTGAGAAGAACCACTACAAAAGAAACGTGTATGTTGTGGCGGTTATAATATGGCGGTTACCGCCATAATTACTTGTATAATACAATAGCTTCACAAACGCCATAATCTTCCTTCGAAATATAGCATTTAGAACCGCCATACTTAGTCTTTGAAATAAAATTTCTCCCGCTTTTCATTCCCTCCATAACCTTCATCTTTCCCAAAGTGCATTTCGGTTTCCCTACTTTCACTCTTGGAAAATATCCTTTGATTCAACCTTCGTTTTTCGCCACATCTCACCGTCATAATAGTCTTTGTTCCTCATTTCGTTCCTCTTTCGTACTCTTTCTCTAACCCTCAGACCCTCACCGTCGTAACCTTTATCTTCTTAGCCACATTTCGTAAACCCTCACTTTCACCCTTACCACATTCGGTTTCCTTCACAGCCCATTTCGTAAACCTTCGCCCTCACTCTCACCGCAATCGTTCCCTTCATAAACCCTCACTCACCATCTCTTTTCGTTCTCTCACCGAAATCGTTCCCCTCATTCTCGATTTAGGGTTTTGAGTCACATTCGTTCTTCTTCCCACATTCGTTCTCCCTGCAGTCGTTCTCGTTCGCATTGCTTGTTACGAGGTATGTTTTCTGATTTTGTGGTTTAGGGTTTACTATTTGGACATTATGTATGACTAGCTGTAGCCAGATATGGTAAATGTAACATCCCGCCAAAATACTATTCATATTTATATAATGAAAATAAAGGTAAACAAATATATTGAAGTGAACAAAATTATATATATAAAATGAAGTTTCTCCTCACAGGGAGTTTAATACATACTCGGTCAATTTTTCCAAAAACGTAAACGAAATTACAGTAAAAAGACAAACAGTCGATCTCGCATCAGAAAAGGGCGATCTCCTATCAGACAACATAAAAAGGGTGATCGCCTAACGGAAATAGAATCGAGCGATCTCCTTCCGGCGACCACTCACTGAGGAGCTCTACTACCTGCAACCTCGTCTGCTCCCGTGCAAAAATACACGATCATCACAGGTTTAAGAAAACAATCACAATACCAGATGAAAGGGTAAGCTAGATGTTTTAAAAACTTTAAATATGAAACTTTAAATCAATAGAAAACATAAATCTTCACGCCATTCATAATCCATATCAATTTCGACCATCAACGTTCCCATATTCCACAAACTCGTCAAGTGTCTATTCGCTACTTTCAATATTCATGGTTCACACGTCAGACTTTCCACTGACTCATAAGATATAGACACATGACTCCACTTCCGGAAGACTCGTGCGTTGACTCAGGCTCAGAGATCTGCACCTGTCATACCACACCACTGTGAAATCCACACAGGGTCGCTGTGAAATCCACACAGCCATGCGCATACATAGTCTCAATATCATCACTCTCCCGGTATGACAGGGTTAATTCATATAACAGGCCGAGCTCGTTCTTTTTCACACGACTCACCCATTCATATGAACCTCCTTCGACTCTCCACAACTGAATAACTTCATCTATGTGATTCCATTATATCAGCAGAGTCAGGATATCTCCTTCTAGACAAGCCCCTAGTCAATACACATTACACACGATCTTACACGGTATTTTCTTTCCTGAAAATACTATGCCTTGATCCCACATTGACAACAATCAATACATCATACAACACTGAATGAACGATTCAGTCACAACAACATTCATTCCACGGTTCAGATTTTCAAATATCACATGTATTTCACATTTAAATCTCAAACAGTTTTCAAGCAGCACTAAAACAGGGGAGTTCGAAAAACAACGCCAAAACCGGCGATCTCGTTCAAAAACAGGGGATTATACAATAACAGTTGAAAATCGGCGACCACGTCGCCCCACACATAAAAACAGAGCATTGTGAAAAGAAATATGAAAACCGGTGACCACGTCGCCCTCACTTCAGAACTTACTCGCCTAACATTTTTATAAATGTAGAGTACTAGCTTCCCTTACCTGGACTTGCGCAAAACTCCAAGAACTCCGAAACCCAACGAAGCTTAAAGATGCTTTCACTCTGTTTTAGTGTCCCGGTCTGGAGAACTTGCAGAGAACCTCCCAGGTGCTCTACTGGTAGTCTTCGCTCGTCGTACTGGTGCTTGAGGGTGCCTGAATCGCAGCGCGAGGGAGAGAAAAGAGAAGGATGAAGGTGAACCCACTCTTGAACCACTGCAACGTTCTTTTCCTCTCAAAAGTGGGTTTTTGAATCTTAAACCAACTTGTCCACAAAAGCCGCTGCCACCACCCACTCTGCAGGGAAGTTTGCGTGTACGCTTCCCTGAACAGTACGACAACGCGTGCCTCTGCGCAGGCCAACATTCTGATGTCACTATTCTGAACCACCCTTTTTGTCTACGTGTCGCGCGTGCAGTACGTCTGATGTTGAGAGCCTGGGTCCCACCTTATCTGTGTGAAACTCGACATCGCGCGATAACCTTCCACCGATGACCGCTCGCGCGATGACTATCCACCGAGGCCTCATCCTGGAGGACGACCGATGTCTCTCCCTGGAAAACGACCGATGTCTCTCCCTGGAAAACGACCGATGTGTCCCTCATCCTGGCGATGACCGTCTGTCTCTCATACCGGCGATGACTGACGTGCCTCATCCCGGTGATGACTGATTCCTCATCCTGGCAGACAACCGATGTGTCACCCTGGGGGACCACCGATGTCTCACTCTGGCAGACAACCGATGTCTCAACCTGGCAGACCACCGATGTCTCACCCTGGCAGACCACCGATGTGTCTCCCATCCTGGTTGATGACCGATGTTCCTCTCATCCTGTTGGCGATCTCTTATGCTCAAGCATAGAGCTTCGCATGCACAGCGTATCTAAGGCTTAACCAACACCTTGATACGCGTGGTTTTTGGAACCCACTATGGTTAATCCAGCATCTTGACCACATACTACGTGCACTCCCGTTGATCACGTACACCATAGGCGATTGGCGGTCATGTCTCCTCTAGGCGACAGGCGATTATGTCCCAGAGAAGTCGGAGATCGCCTCCGTCTTCAACAACGGCGATCTCGTAGACTTCTAAGCTACACTTTTCTTCCTTTACTCTTCTTGATCCACATGTCAGCCGACCGACCTCTACCAGCTGACCCCAGACCTTGGGCGACGTCCGAGGTCCGACTACTACGAAACTTCAATTACCAACTCTTTGTATTTTAAATAATAACTTCCTCTGAAATTATTTAAGTCTAACACTTTTATTCCAATTAAAGTTTCTAGGTCTTTACATTCTCCCCAACAAGAAAAAATTTTCGTCCTCGAAAATTTAATTACAAGGAAAAGAGGTAGGGATAGGCTTCTCTCATGGTTTCTTCTAAATCCCAAGTTGTATCACTCGATCTGTTATCCCACCCCACCTTCACCATGTTGATGGTCTTGCCTCTGAGCTGCTTACTCTACTGATCGTTAATCCTGACTGGTTTCGCTCCAACAACAAGTCATCCTTGATCTGCACATCGTCTACTTCCAACACGTGACTAGGGTCTGTAAGATACTTCTTTAACTGTGACACGTGAAAGACATTATGCAGATTTGCTAATTGGGGAGGTAGGGCGATTTCATAAGTCACTAGACCTATCCTCCTTAAGATCTGATATGGCCCAACTAACTTAGGAGACAGCTCCTTTGATCTGATAGCTCGTCCTACACCCTTGGTCGGTGTCACTTTCATAAATGCATGATCTCCAACTACAACTCCAAAGGTCTTCTCCTCATTGTCAACATCATCACTGCCTCTACAAGAGTTATTATCCTTGTCCTCATGAGCGACATAGAGTGGCTCCCTCAAGTTTATTCCCTTCATATTTTCCAGATCCACAGGGGTTTCCCAACCAAACGATTCTTGCTCACCTTCTTAGTAACTTCAACTTTGGGGATGGATGATGATTCACTTTCTAAGGCAGAGTCATCCGACGAAGATCCCTCTACCACTGTCATTAGCTGCAGTTACAACACCTTCTCACCACCCATCATACCACCAGGCATACACTGCTGATTCAACTCAAGAGGGCGACCTTAATGGCGTTCAGGAGAGCATGGCTTGACTGTTAAGCGGTCTGAACATCACATACCCAAATTAATCAGTAGTTGCCACTCTAGACGAAGAGACCCATTCCTCTAGTTTCTGTGGTCCCTCTTTATCAAGCAACCCATCGTGCTGGACCTCCAGCAGCCTTGGAGACACACTCCAGATTTTTCATCTAAATCAGCATTTTGTAACGCCACCATCACGCCAGAGTACCCCTATACTAGCACCGACCTGGAAGAACAGATACAGCTGACAATGCAGCATTGTTTCTAAGATCAGAAACGAAGCGCTGACCACCACAACTGCCCATCTAAAGGATTAGTTGCAAATCCCATCCCATTAGAAACACAAGGCACGGAAAGTTCTGCTTCCACCTCCAACTTTCTGCAATTTACTAACATTGCTAGAAGAACTCAACATCATCATAACACGGCTTACCCTTATTCTATCCATAGCCATTACCTCCTTCCCTTCTACGTTCACAGGCAGAACTGCATCCTCATTTGCCAAGTTCAGGAGACTTACTGCATTAGGAGCCTTAAATCTCAACCCACCATTTCCATACTCATCTTCCAAATCACGATCCACAAAACAACATCCATTCTGCGTGAAGCTTTCTCTCTTATCCCAGTAACTTCTCTACTTGGTATTTTTTCAGCAAATTCTCTGTCTAATTGAACTTTAGACATAAATACAATATCTCCTCTTTCCTTTTAAGCTTGTGGTTAAGCTAGAGTCCTCTCATGCTGTTTCATCGACATAAACATCTTCCAAGCTTCAAATAAAAGAAAATTCATTCTTTCATTCTTGGAACTTAACCCCGGTACTTCCCATGGATACACATGTTTAAGTCTTTAAACCCTCAACATACTGCTTATATACTCTCCATAACTTATATGTAGCTGAAACTAAACCTTGGTACAACTAAATCTAACTTACACTTGCTTCTTTAATTCCATCAACTCAGCTGGAGCCATTCTGTAGGGAGCCATTGACACTGGTCCAGCTCCAGGTATCAAATCAATAGAGAATTCCACTTCTCTCTTAGGAGGTAATCCAGGTATTTCTTCTGGAATTACATCCATGAAATCTTTCACCACAGGTATCCTGCTTACGTCCTCTTCATTCTTCACTCCCAACCGAGCTAGGATTCACGAAGCACCTTACACCAAGTTACCTGACTGAGGCACCTCTGCTCCTGTCATGGCAACCACTCTCCCTGCTGCCTGAGGTCTGCTGCCTTCATTCCTCATCTGTTGGGAACCACTGGATTGAGTCATCCTATTTCTGCTAGGACAATCTCTAGATATGTGCCCCATCTTTTGGCACGTGAAACATCTAGGTTTCCATGTTTGTTGCTACTGAAACTGGGGCGAAACTGCTCCTGCCCGATGTGGTGGAGGTCCCGCATAAGGCTTGCTTTGTGGGTGCTGCACCTTGGCCTTCCCACTGAAAGAACCCCCTGGGTGTGACCTGATCACCCGAGAATTACCCCTTTCCCAGGTTTTCACCATCTTTGCCTTCTCTACTAAGGCATGAAACTCTCTGATGCACATGGGTGCTATGGTCTTCTTCAGCTCATGCTTTAAACCTTCTTCAAACTTCCTACACTTCCAAGCCTCAGAGGTCGCCTGGGTATAGAATCGGGCGAGGTACTCAAACCGAGCAGCATAGGCGTTCACAGACATATCCCCCTGTTCCAACCTTAGGAACTCAGCTTCCTTCGCAAACCTTGCGCTGTCTGGGAAGTATTTCTCCAGGAATCTCACCCTGAAGCTCTCCCAATCCAACACTTCCTCTCGGGCCTCCATCATCTGCTGAGTTCCCATCCACCAGAGCTCAGCCTCTCCAGACAGAAGATATGTGGCGAATACCAGCTTCTTATCTTCAGGGCAGGAGGTCGCCCTGAAGATTTTCTCTAAACCCCTGACCCATCGATCTGCTTGGTCAGGCGTAGCATTCCCACTGAACTTAGGTGGGTTGTGCCTGAGGAACTCGGTCAGTCCCATCTGCTTCTGAGGCTGACCGACGTTGGGAGCTGTTACAGCCGATCTGGCGGTCTCCCAATGCTGCATTGTAGCTTGGTGATTCTGAGACATCGCCGTATTCTGCTGCTGGATGGCACTCACCATCATCTCAATGGCCCTGGCGATCTGGCCCATTTCAGCAGAAGGTTGGGGAGGGGTAGGCTGTCTAGGAGCCATTCTTCTCTGTAGAAGATTAGGAAACTATTGGTTTCTATATCCCCCCACAACTATAAGAATGAGATCGATAAGAAATCAATTCATTCAGGAGGTAACATCTAGACCTTACAAAGGTCAACATCTCAAAGTCATGTAGAATTTGAGTTTATCAACAGAATCATGATACTTATAACCTCAAGCAAAACACTAGAACAGCTACTGGTATACAACCATCAATCCAAACAACCACTTTCAATCAATACAAAAACACTCAATAAACTGGAATAAAACACACCAGAATTCAATATATGCTAAACATCAAACCTTCAGAATTTAAGATTGAGAATCATCTCGATCCAGTTATGAGTGTGCACCCTCACTACTTTATCAAGATCCTCTCATTCTTAATACTAAGATTTTCAGTTAGGGCATATATTCACTAAAGCACACACAAAATTTCAATACAAAAACGTTTGAAAACCTTTCTCTATAGTTGTTATTTAAAACTCAAATAGATTTTATGAGCAGAAGAAACACAATGGATCCACAGCCCTCAGGTCATCCTAAGGACGAACTGCTCTGATACCATTAATCTAACATCCCGCCAAATTTCCTTTTCATATTTATGTAATAAAATAAAGGTGAAACAAATATATCGAAGTGAACATAATTATATATATGTAATGAAGTTTCTCCTCACAAGGAGTTTAATACATAATCGGTCAGTTTTCCAAAACTTAAACAAAATACAGCAAAATAAAAAAAACAGGCGATCTCCTAACAGAAAAAGGCGATCTCCTATCAGAAAAGGGCGATCTCCTATCAGACAACAGAAAAAGGGTGATCGCCTAACAGAAACAGAAACAGGCGATCTCCTTCCGGCGACCACTCACTGAGGAGCTCTACTTCCTGCAACATCATCTGCTCCCGTGTAAATTATACACGATCATCACAGGTTTAAGAAAAAGCCAAACACAACACCAAAAACACAGGGTAAGCTAGATATTTTAAAGAGAATTTGGATATGAAACTTTAAAATTCAAGATAAAACAATTTTAACACACTCACGTAAAATCCATCAATTTTCCCATTCATTTCACATGACCATCAAGTAATCACATATTTCACAATTTCCTCAAGAGTCTTTCAATTCACATAATTCATCAAGTGTCTATCAATTTCAAAGTTTCTCATTTCTCACGTCAGACTTCCACTGACTCAACACACATAGACACATACCACACCACTGTAAAGTCCACACAGGACAGCTAGTAAAGTCCACACAGGACAGCTAATAAAGTCCACACAGGACAGCAAGTAAAGTCCACACAGGACAGCTAGTCAAGTCCACACAGGACAGCAAGTAAAGTCCACACAGGACAGCAAGTAAAGTCCACACAGGACAGCAAGTAAAGTCCACACAGGACAGCAAGTAAAGTCCACACAGGACAGCTAGTAAAGTCTACACAGGACAGCAAGTAAAGTCCACAGAGGACAGCAAGTAAAGTCCACACAGGACAGCAAGTAAAGTCCACACAGGACAGCAAGTAAAGTCCACACAGGACAGCAAGTAAAGTCCACACAGGACAGCAAGTAAAGTCCACACAGGACAGCTAGTAAAGTCCACACAGGACAGCAAGTAAAGTCCACACAGGACAGCAAGTAAAGTCCACACAGGACAGCAAGTAAAGTCCACACAGGACAGCAAGTAAAGTCCACACAGGACAGCTAAAGATCATCAATTCACCCAATGCACCATACAACACTTAAATGAACGATCTCAACCACAGCAACAATCGTATCAAGGTTCAGATTTTTCCAATAACACATGCATTTCACATATCAACCTCAAACAAGTTCAAAGCGACACTAAAACAGGGGATTTCGAAGACAACATTAAAACTGGCGATTACGTCGCCCCACACATAAAAACAGAGCATCGTGAAAAAGAATATGAAACCGGCGACCACGTCGCCCTCGCTTCAGAACCTACTCGTCCAAAAATAGGGAATTATGCAATAACAGTTTAAAACCGACGACCACGTCGCCCCATCATCTCAATCATCTAATATAAGGTTTTCGTTGGAAATAAGGCTAGCTTCCCTTACCTGGACTTGTGCAAAACACCAAGAGCTCCAAAACCCACTGAGCTTAAAGGATGCCTTAGCTCTGTTTTAGCGTCTGGTTTGTAGAACTTGCAGAGAACCTCCCAGGTGCTCTAAGGGCAGTCGTCGCTCGTCGTACTGGTGCTTGAGGATGCCTGAATCGCAGCACGAAGGAGAGAAAAGAGAAGGATGAAGGTAAACTCACTCTTTCACTCTTGAACCACTGCAATGTTCTTTGCCTCTCCGAAGTGGGTTTTTGAATCTAACCCAACTTGTCCACAAAAGCCGCTGCCACCACCCACTCTGCAGGAAGCTTGCGTGCACGCTTCCCTGAACAGTACGACCACGCGTGCCTCTGCGCAGGCCAACACTCTGATGTCACTATTCTGAACCACCCTTTTTGTATACATGTCGCGCGTGCAGTATGTCTCATGCTGAGAGCCTGGGTCCCACCTTATCTGTGTGAAACTCGACATCGCGCGATGACTATCCACCGATGTCTCATCCTGGCGGACGACCGATGTCTCTCCCTGGAAAAACGACCGATGTGTCCCTCATGATGGCATTTTCATGTGTTCTTCTTGAATCAAAGTAGAAATAGATGGAGCGGAAGCAATGGGTGAGTGAAACAAGACCCTCCTAGGAGTTGTGTTGGTCTTGAAGGTGCATGATGAGTATGGGTTGAGAGGTTTGGCCAGCTCAAGGGAGAAGGTGAAAGGATTGAAGTTTATAGCCTAGATTTCTAGGAGGAGTAAAGCTTGTGCACAAAAATGGCAGCATAACATTACTCAAAATAAACTTGAAAATACATGAGGTAGGCCTCCTTATTTATAGATTTAGGAGCCTTGGTGAGCAAGCTTAAAGGGTAGGGATGGAAATACAAAAAGTGGGGCTGCCTAGGGTATTGACTTTAGTCAAACCACACCATCATCCTAATATTCTAGAAGATAGGTCAAAAATGCAACATTTGATAGTACACCCCTCCTTCTTTTGCTAAAGGCACCTATTTGCTAGCACACCCCTCCTTCTATTGCTAAGGGCACCTTTTTGATAGCACACCCCTAAGTGAGCAAGTTTTGCTTTCTACACTACACTAATCTACTAAGCACCCCCTCCCCCTTTGGGCCTTTATGAAACATGTACAAGGATCTCTCTCTTCCATCCGTGGCTTCTTCTATGTGTGCTTGGATATGTTTAGCCATGGATCTTGTGAGAGGTCCTAGACGGTCTAGCTCCATGGATAGCCTCCCTCCTTCACGTTCTAGACGCTCACTTCCTGGAGCTAGACGCTCCTCTTGGTCTAGACGGTCTTCTTGGTTTGGGCCTTGGCTTCCTTGGCTAGATGTGCTTGGCCCTCCTCCATCACCTCATCCTGGCGATGACCGTCTGCCTCTCATACCGGCGATGACTGATGTGCCTAATCCCGGTGATGACTGATTCCTCTTCCTAACGGACGACCGATTCCTCATCCTGGCAGACAACCGATGCCTCACCCTAGAGGACCACCGATGTCTCACCCTGGAGGACCACTGATGTGTCCCCATCCTGGTTGATGACCGATGTTCCTCTCATCCTGTTGGCGATCTCTTATCGCCCTTGTGTGTAACGAGAACAGGACACCTTACTCTGCTCACCGATGTCACATCGTCACACCTTGCTGAAGGTTCTTCATCCCACTATGTTACGTCCAAGGTATCACCTCCACAAGGGTTGGTGACGTCGGTAGCTTCACATTTCCAAGAATAGATCAGCACTACTCCTCGTGCGCCCATGCATGCAACACTAAGGATGATTTCTTATGCTCAAGCATAGAGCTCCGCATGCCCAGCGTATCTAAGGCTTAACCCACACCTTGATACGCGCGGTTTTTGGAACCCACTATGGTTAATCCAGCACCTTGACCACATACTAAGTGCACATTCGGTGATCCTGTACACCATAGGCGATTATGTGCCACAGAGGTCGGAGATCGCCTCCGTCTTCAATAACGGCGATCTCGTAGAGGACTTCTAAGCTACACTTTTCTTCCTTTACTCTTCTTGATCCACATGTCTTCCTCGAGCACATCCACGTGATTACCTCACGATAAAGTCATCGCACCTGACTACTGGGTTAATACAATGGTCAGCCGACCGACCTCTACCAACTGACCCCAGACCTTGGGCAACGTCCGAGGTCCGACTACTACGAAACTTCATTTACCAGCTCTTTGTATTTTAAATAATAACATCTTCTGAAATTATTTAAATATAACACTTTCATTCCAATTAAAGTTTCTAGGTCCTTACACATTTCATCCCCAAATATTCTTTTCAAACATGTCTTATAGCTAGAATTCCCACATATCATCTCCCTAACATTAATCACCATAAGTTTGCTTCACCCCTACCATATCCATCTAATGTGAACAAACTTACTGTGTTCTGTGCAGGACTACTAAATTCGTGGATGATATCTTTTGAACCTAGGGAGCATGATACAAACCCACAAAGACTCCAAAACCAAGTCCACAAGAAGATGACCAAGAATGCCAACTATATAGGGTCATCTCAACAAGCAAAGGAAGATCTCTTCAATAAGAGGAATGGACAAGGTCCAGAGCACTTGAAGTTCTTCCTATTAGTCTTCTTAAATATTTAGAAAAATGTTGTAAATAAATTAGGCTCAAATGAGGGGTCCAAATAGTAGAAAGAAGGTAGAATAAAGTGCCTTTAGCATAGTAGGGGGTGTGGGTAGCATTCTTGCTTGTTCCTAGCCCATTTGAAGGCATTTTGACCGAATTTCTAGAAGGATAAGCCAAGAATACGGGATTGACTTAGTCAAACCCTATGGCTGCCCACTTTTTTCCCTTTTCCCATTCTACCCTTTAAGCTTGCTTTCCAAGGCTCCTAAATCTATAAATAGGGAGGCCTACCTCATGTATTCATAAGTTGAAAATTAGAGTAAAGTTACTATACACAAATTCTTGTGTGAATTGTGAGTGAGTAAGCTCCTCCAAAATTGGTTTTATCTTGTGAGTTTTGAGAGCTCTCAAGTGGCGGCCTCCTTCACGTATCTTGGAGTCATTTCACCATCCAAGTGGTGTGCAACCATTCTCAATTCCATTTCTCATAAGCTTCCTTTTCCTTCATATTTTCCTTCCATTATCATTCCATCAATTCATAAACATGTTCTTATTTTGCTTCATTATGTCTATTCGGTCTTTATATGTTGCTCTTTTTTTCCTTATGTAATTCCACACCATAACTTGTCATCATCATCACCTTATCATTGTGTTTTCCTTTTGCCTTTGTGAAATGAACCTTCACAACTACTTAACCACTTGGTTAAGTTAATGTCCAGTGGGGATTTTCCTTAGGTTCTCACCTTAATCATCCTAATTAAAGGGCCACCATAAAATGCTAAATCATAAAATCAACTCACATTAGCTTGCCCTTCCTCGGGTTTGAGAGGGCCCTCCTCACCGAGCTCAACGTGGCGCCTGCCTAGCTACACCCCAATAGCTGGGCCTTCGTGAGGGCCTTCTCCATTCTCTGCAACAACCTGGGGTTCACTCCCTCCGTGGACGTCTTCCTCCACTTTTTCGAGGTAAAGAGCCCCAGGAAGAGGCTTTGGGTAAGCCTCAACGGGGTGGCAGGGAGAAATCTGCTAACTCTTTTCCAGCAGTCATATAAGGGCTTCAAAGGGAAGTTCTTTAGGGTCTTGTGCAGCTCCTACGACTCCACCGTACTAGATGGGTTCCCCTTGTACTGGGTGGAGAAGCTGAAATTCAAGAAACCTCGACGACTCGAGGAGTTGACACCCTTTGATCGCGACCTGTGCCAACTCCTTACCAGCTGGGGGGTGGTGTTTAACACTGCCCAACTGATCAGGCACAAGTATGATGCTGAAACTCTTAGCATCTACATTGGTATTTTCCTTACTTCTTCTGGTATCTGCCTGTATTTTCATTTAGTAAATGTGTGCGACTTCTCATTACTTGTTGTTTGTTGCAGATATGGTCTTGGATGCTGAGAAAAAGAAGAGGCTGGTCACTCTGCTGGGTCGCCGCACAGTAGGTGGCTCATGCCGACCCTTCTTCTCTCGTCGCGGCTGCCTCAGGCCCTACCTCTGAAAGCAAACAAAAGAGGGTAGCCGCAGTGATGATCTTTGAAGACGAGGACACCTGCTGAAGCCTTGTCTTTAAGAGAAACAGGGTGGAGGTTGCTGCGGCGACCTCTTCTGCCAGAGAGGGGAACCTCCATCCTTTAGGGAGCACCCCCTAGCGCCTCCTCTCCTCCCGAGCCACTCCTGGCGCTCGAAGGTGGGGGAGAGAATGCTCCCTCGGCTGATCAAGCACCTCCTACCCCTGAACTTCCCCCTCTCCTCTAGCATACCCTCACGCACCTACCTGCCAAAGAAACGATGGAGGCCTTGGACAGGGATTCACTAAGGGACCCTCTAAGTCATGGCCTTGGTGAGTTCCTTGCCGCCTCCAGTGTTCTGCTGACACAAGGGGATGTGGAGATGGAGCTAAGGGATGAAGTGGCTCAACTAAAGAGGGAGTTGGAGCAGAAGAAGGAGCTGGAGCTTCAAGTTCAAATGGCTGCCAAACGTGAGGCTGCTCTTAACCAAGAGCTGAGCAGTCTCCGTGATGTGAGTTGATTTTAAGTTCATTATATTTGTGACACTTTCTTAGAATTTGGATCAAGATTCTTAGCAATTTAGAGTGAGTCACCTAAGGAAAATCCCCACTGGACATTAACTTAACAAGTGTTAAGTAGATGTGAAGGTTCATTTCCAAAGGTCCAAGGTTAAAACACAATTAATGGTGATGAATGAATGAAGAACAAGGTGCTGAACTCAAAACAGAATAGGTGAAGAATTTAAACACAAAAAAAACAAAATGGAAACACAAATTGAAACTGATCCTGCCGCGGACTCGAACATGGAGGATGTGCCTCGTCACTCCTTCGTCTAGCCTTCTGCGACTGCGCGTTCTGCAAGAACGCTCCAAGAACCTCCTCTGGAACTCCAAACGATGCCTGCAAAACAACACAGACAGCGCCTCTAGCGGCCGTGTGCACTCCGACGCTCAAGTCAGGCAACAGGAACACCAAAAACTCTCACTGAATCTCTCTGTGAGACTCGTGTGTGCTCTGATCCACTTTCTCTCTCTGTGGCTCAGTTCTGTTATCACTGTGCAACGTGTACAAACGTTCCCAGAATGACTCAGAAATTGTGTAGTAAATCTGTGTAAACTTGTAATCTGAAAAACTTGTGTAAAAATCTCTGTACCTTACATGAGGTGGAGTACCTTTATACTGGGCCATGCCTCTCTCTCAGATGGTGACACGTGGAGGCATGCAGCTGACATCTAACCGTACACGTGTCACATCTGAAGGGCTTCTGCGCTTTTCTCTGTGCGGCTAAGTTATCCTCTTGCGGAGTAACTTAGCGCGTTTCTTCTCTCTGAGTGAGTCGCATGCTCCCAGGAGAGCGCTAGGTGTGGCTGGTCTGAGCACACTCACCAGGCGCATCCTGCGTACATGGTCTCACCGCACGTCCTCTGAGTGGGCATCATGCGAGGTGCATGCGTAACGCTCTCGCTGGGAACCTGATTCCCAGTTTAACACGTGTAGCAAGAAACCCTGACGACCATGCACCGACGACCGTGCGGTGCCTCATTACTTTCCACCGATGACCGTGCGGTGCCTCATTACCTTTCACCGATGACCGTGCGGTGCCTCATCACTTTCCACCGATGACCATGCGGTGCCTCATTACCTTCCACCGATGACTGTGCGGTGCCTCATCACTTTCCACTGATGACCGTGTGGTGCCTCATTACTTTCCACCGATGACCGTGCGGTGCCTCATTACTTTCCACCGATGACCGTGCAGTGCCTCATTCCTTTCCGCGCTCTGCTTCCAGGCACTTATCTAGGCACCGATCTGGGGGTGGTGGCCACTTGGTAACTGACCACCGATCACCGTTCTAAGTGGTTTCCTCCCTGATTCACCTGCTATCTCATGCCACGTGTCACCCTATGACTGGTCCACGTGGTCATCTGCTGTTGACGTCATCGACTACCGATGACCGACCGGATCACAAGCCCCCCAGTCTCGAGCTGTGAACTTGTTCTCAGCGAAGAGACTAAGCGGTCGATGGCAAGCTCATTCCTCCTCCTTGAGCTACTCCCCTTGCTACTTCTCCTTCTGTGTAATTTCTTTTTCTGCTACATAACTTGTATAAACCTTTTGGCTGTAAAGGGTCACTGTATTGACTTCAATATGAATGAAATCTTTGCTCCAGCTGCATGTCTCTTTCCATTTTTAACTCTCTGCATGTGACTAACCGTTAACTGGCTTAGGCTTTAGCGCGATCTCACTGTAATCCTTCAAACTTGGTTTCTGACTTGATCACTACTAACTGTTACCTCAGCATTGTCTTTAACAGCTTTTATGCATAACTTCATGCTGGACGACTGACTTGACGGGCCTAAATCACCATCAACCACCGACTAGCATGTTAGTTCACCACTGATCAGTCATCGTGCTTCAGGCTTTGCTTTACTTCTCTGTTACTCCAGCGCTAAGCACATAGAGGGCTGAACGCCAAAGATGATGCCTGTGTTTTGGGGAAGAAAAGTGCTTCTCGATGACCCCTCTTGCCTCAGCCTCGCTGTAAGAAGTCGAGGGTGAGGTCTTGCTTCTCTCGCCTCAACCTCACTGTACAAAGTCGAGGGTGAGGTCTTTCTGCTCTCGCCTCAGCCTCGTTGTACAAAGTCGAGGGTGAGGTCTTTCTCCTTTCGCCTTAGCCTCGCTGTACAAAGTCTAGGTGAGGTCTTTTTTCTCGCCTCAGCCTCGCTGTAAAAATTCGAGGTGAGGTCTTTTTCCTCTCGCCTCAGCCTCGCTGTACAAAGTCGAGGTGAGGACTTTTTCCTCTTGCATCTGCCTCACTGTACAAAGTCGAGGGAGAGGACTTTTCTCTCGCCTCTTCCTCGCTGTACAAAGTCGAGGGAGAGGACTTTCTTATCTCGCCTTAGCCTCGCTGTACAAAGTCGAGGTGAGGACTTTTTTCTCTTGCCTGTACCTCGCTGTACAAAGTCGAGGGAGAGGACTTTTCTCTCGCCTCTGCTTCGCTGTACAAAGTCGAGGGAGAGGACTTTCTTATCTTGCCTCAGCCTCGCTGTACAAAGTCGAGGTGAGGACTTTTTTCTCTTGCCTCTGCCTCGCTGTACAAAGTCGAGGGAGAGGACTTTTCTCTCGCCTCTGCCTCGCTGTACAAAGTCGAGGGAGAGGACTTTCTTATCTCGCCTTAGCCTCGCTGTACAAAGTCAAGGTGAGGTCTTTTTCTCTTAGTGGGTGCATGCTCCCAGGAGAGCACCAGGTGTGGCTGTCTAAGCGCACTCACCAGGCGCATTCTGCCTGCATTGTCTTACCGCACGCCCTTTGAGTGGGCAACTCTTCTTCTTCTGGTTTGGAATCATGTGAGGTGCATGCGTAATGCTCTCGCTAGGAGCCTGGGTCCTAGCTTGACACGTGTTAGCAAGACCCCGTTGACCATGCACCGACCGAGCTCACTGCTTCTGGAATCATGTGAGGTGCATGCGTAACGCTCTCGCTGGGAGCCTGGGTCCCAGCTTAACACGTGTTGGCAAGACCCTGATGACCATGCACCGACCGAGTGCTCTGCTTCTGGAATCATGCAAGGTGCATGCGTAACGCTCTCGCTGGGAGTCTGGGTCCCAGCTTAACACGTGTTGGCAAGACCCCGATGACCATGCACCGACCGAGTGCTCGCGCTCTACATGCACTGACGGCTGATCGCGGTCTGCATGCACCAACGGCTGATCGTGCTCTACATCCAGGCGCTCCTCTAGGCACTGATCTGTGGGTGGTGGCCACTCGGTAACTGACCACCGATCACCTGCACTTGCGCCTAGGGCAAGGAGAACTTTAAACTGGGAAACACTTGCACACTTTATGTACTGAAATCTTTTTTATTGGGTGGCCTTGTTAAAAAAGTGCCCCCTGATCTGCTCAACTATTTGCAGTAGATATACTAAGGGTGTGTACAGTGCGAGAACGCATCTACTCTACAACTTAACTAAAGTAGAAACTTAAGTGTGTAGCGTTCCACATCCTGCGGATAGCTGCTCCATCTAGAGTCTCCAGCCGATAAGCTTCATTCTCCAACGCCTCAACCACTCTGTATGGACCCCTTCCTCTCATAGGCGATGACCGCCCTGGCGATGCCTGACTCACGAGGAGCTTCCTCCTGAGCTACTTGGGAGCCCCCCAGCGTTGCATCCTTCATCACCTCACGTCCCCATGCACAGGGATTTCGTGTTGCTGATCACCTGTCTGAGACCCCGAAGCGCGATCACCTTGCGCCTCCCGCAGGTAATCGGTCAGGAATCCTGTCTTCACCAACTCAGCAAGTTGATGCCCCAACGCCAGGCAAGTGCGGAGCGTGTGTCCATAAGCCTGATGGAACTCACACCACTCGTCCTTCCTCCCTCCAAGTACCTTGTCAATTTTCTCTGGTACTCAGAGTCTTGCAGCCACGGCAGGGATGGCGATCAGCTCCGCCAACTCCACCATGAAATCATACCTAGGGGGTGTGTTGTTCTCCCTTGCACGCCCCCTGGTCTGGTCCTTCCTGGGTGCATAGGGACGAGGCCTTCCCTGCGCCTTCTCCCCTTCCTTGGCTTCATACACTCGCGCCTGCTGCTGCTGCTTCCCCTGACTTCCGCGCGGCTTCGACGGTGCAGCACCGCTTCTATTCTCAGAGACCTCTGTCTCTACTACTATGTGCGCCACTGTGTGTCGCCGAATCTCAGCAAAGGTGGCAGGGTGGCTCCTGATGAGTGATTCACTGAAAAGGCCAGGCAGTACGCCTTTCTTGAATGCATGCACCAGCATGCTCTCGTCCTTGCTGGGCAACCTCACCACCTGCGCACTGAAACGGTTGAGGAAGTCCTTCAGTGACTCCCCCTGGTACAGGCGCACGTCGAACAGATCATAGGACACCACTGGTGGCGCTCTGTTGACGATGTACTGCTCCCTGAACAACTTCGAAAACTGATGGAAAGAGGTGATGTGGCCCTCTGGCAGGCTCACGAACCACTCCATAGCTACTCCGCTCAGCGTGCTCATAAACATCTTGCAGTACACAGCATCTGAGCCTCCAGACAGCATCATCTGAGTGTGGAAGGATGTCAGATGTGCTTCTGGATCTTCCATCCCCGTGAACAACGCCTTCACTCCCACCAGGTTGAGAGGCACCACTGTGTTCATGATTTCGGGGGAGAAAAGCATAGGGAATGCTCTAGGAGGCGATGGAGGCATCGATGTCCTATCTTCGACTGCGCGCTCCCTCTGCGCCTGCAGTTCCCTACGCAACTCCTCGTTTATACGGCTCAACTCTTCATTTCTGCTCTGCGATGCAGTCAGCTCTGCATGCATCTTCTCCTGCTCAGCTCTCGATACCGCGACATTACCCTGCAGCGCGCGCATCATCTCCATGACCTGCGCCATGGTAACAGCTCCTTCTTCCGCAGGTGGCGCAGGTATGGTTTGTCTGGTTCTTCTACTCCTCTTCTCAAGAACTTCGACAAAAGCTTCAAGAAACTGCAAGAACTTCAAGAAACTTCAAGAAACTTCAAGAAACTTCAAAAAACTTCAAGAACTACGATGTGGATGGGAACAAGATTCACACGCGCCCCATGGTGGGCGCCAAATAATCCTGCCGCGGACTCAAACGTGGAGGATGTGCCTCGTCACTCCTTCGTCTAGCCTTCTGCGACTGCGCGTTCTGCAAGAACGCTCCAAGAACCTCCTCTGGAACTCCAAACGATGCCTGCAAAACAACACAGACGGCGCCTCTAGCGACCGTGTGCACTCCGACGCTCAAGTCAGGCAACAGGAACACCAAAAACTCTCACTGAATCTCTCTATGAGACTCGTGTGTGCTCTGATCCACTTTCTCTCTCTGTGGCTCAGTTTTGTTATCACTTGCAACGTGTACAAACGTTCCCACAATGACTTAGAAACTGTGTGTAGTAAATCTGTGTAAACTTGTAATCTGAAAAACTTGTGTAAAAATCTCCGTACCTTACATGAGGTGGAGTACCTTTATACTGGGCCACGCCTCTCTCTCAGATGGTGACACGTGGAGGCATGCAGCTGACATCTAACCGTACACGTGTCACATCTGAAGGGCTTCTGCGCTTTTCTCTGTGCGGCTAAGTTATCCTCTTGCGGAGTAACTTAGCGCGTTTCTTCTCTCTGAGTGAGTCGCATGCTCCCAGGAGAGCGCCAGGTGTGGCTGGTCTGAGCATACTCACCAGGCGCATCCTGCCTGCATGGTCTCACCGCACGTCCTCTGAGTGGGCATCATGTGAGGTGCATGCGTAACGCTCTCGCTGGGAACCTGGTTCCCAGTTTAACACGTGTAGCAAGAAACCCTGACGACCATGCACCGACGACTGTGCGGTGCCTCATTACTTTCCACCGATGACCGTGCGGTGCCTCATGACCTTCCACCGATGACCGTGCGGTGCCTCATCACTTTCCACCGATGACCGTGCGGTGCCTCATTACCTTCCACCGATGACCGTGCGGTGCCTCATCACTTTCCACCGATGACCGTGCGGTGCCTCATTACTTTCCACCGATGACCTTGCAGTACCTCATTACTGATCCGGTCAGTCATCGGTAGTCGATGACATCAGCAGCAGTTGACCACGTGGACCATTCATAGGGTGACATGCGGTAGAAGATAGCAGGTGAATCAGGGAGGAAGATCACTCATAATGGTGATCGGTGATCGATTGCCAAGGAACCACCACCCGCAGATCAGTGCCAGGTGAGCGGCTGGAGGCAGAGCGCGAGAAGTAAAGAAGCACTGATCGGTCATCAGAGGTTTCCTATTAACACACCGTTAAGCTGGGACCCAGGCTCCCAGCGAGAGCGTCGCGCAAGAAGCAGAGATCAGTGATCGCCTATCGCCATGTGTGAGGATGAATAATCGCCTATCGCCGTGTGTGAGGATGAATAATCGCCTATCGCCGTGTGTGAAGATCAGTAATCGCCTAGATTGCACATGATCGCCGTGTGTGAAGGTTAGGAGATCAGGTGGTCAGCAAGTCGCCGAAAGAGCACATCGCCGGGTATTTAGGAAGACTTGGTAAGCACTTGTTATATGGTCTAAATACAGAAGATAAGTGGCATGTCTGCCACCATGTGTAGTGTGAGTCGTGATACCCAGTGTTAACCAGCTCGCCATGTTAAGGTTGCGCCCAGGGTAGCCTGTGCACTAAGCTACTCCCTGTGTGGATAACTTAGTCGCAGGAGCAAAGTGGAAGTAACGTTTCAGTTGCAGGTACTCTAGATGGTGACACGTGTATGACCAGATGTTATCCACGTGTCAAGAGGAATAACCGTCAGGAGAGAGAAAGACTCAGGTATATATACGAAATTCTTAACGGAATTAGGGGGAGGATTCATTTTTGTATTGATTCACTGGTACACGGTTCTGAGTTTTCCTCTAAAGTTCTTTGTTGATTCAATCACTAACTTCAGCGTCGGAGCGCAACCGGCCGCAGAGGCGCCACACTGTTCTTTCAGGTTTCTTGGAGGGCTATCAATTGAAGGTCATCGGAGATTCGGCGTGAAGCTGGTGAGGACGAGGTTCAAGAAGGAGAAGCTCTGACACTTTGGTCAAGATGCTGGATCAATTACTTTCCGCGCTCTGCTTCCAGGCGCTTATCTAGGCACCGATCTGGGGGTGGTGGCCACTTGGTAACTGACCACCGATCACCGTTCTAAGTGGTTTCCTCCCTGATTCACCTGCTATCTCATGCCATGTGTCACCCTATGACTGGTCCACGTGGTCATCTGCTGCTGATGTCATCGACTACCGATGACCGACCGGATCAGAAACAAAAGAACCGATTGAAATTCAAGAACAAGCATAGAATCAAAACTACCGATTGAAATGACTATGGAAGATGAAAGAAGATGAAAGTTATGTGGTTGTAGACATGGATTGGGAATCAACACGCCACTTGGAGCTAATGATCCAAGATAAGTGCAGATTTGCCGCCACTTGAGGGCTCCCAAAGCTTCACAAGATGAGACAAGGAAGAGGAGAACAAGTCTCACAAAATTCACTCACAATTTGAGTATAGTAACTTTTCTTCTAACTTTCAACTTTTTATTATTAAGAACCAAGCACTCCTATTTATAATAAGGAGGGTTGGACATGTTACAAAGGGGAAAGAGTGGGAAGAGTCACTCTTCTAGCTCCTTCTAGTGCCTAAGAGAGAAAGGAGTAGAAGAGTCACTTTTTCCACTTTTTCCTAAAGAAAGTGCCTAAAATGCCTTACATTTAGAGGTTTCTTTTGGTTTTCCTCTTTGGCATACTCCTAAGGCTATTTCTATACTATTTACAAATTTATACAAGTGTATATACAAGGATTTATTTATACTACTATCTTTTGAATTTTCAAGAGAACCCAAAATGTTCTACTTTTTAAGAAGACTAGTAAGAAGAATTTTAAATGCTTGGGTGGATGGCCTCTTCCTCCATTAGTGAAATCCTCTTCTACTTGATCTCCATCACTCCGCCAATCAGAAAAAGAAGCCAAGAAGCTCCTCTTCGCTAAGGGGCAGGAGGCCCTCCAGCTTGAGGCCAAAATCCTTGCCCTCCGCAACAAAGTCATTGACCTGGAGGAACAGTTGGAGGGGGCCTAAGCAAAGATGACCAAGCTGGAGGAAAGGGCCATAAACCAAGAAGTCCAGCTGGGCAAGGTGGAGGAAGAGCTTGCCCAACAAGCCGAGCTGTTCAAGAAAACTGAGGCAGAGCTAAATGAAGATGCCGCCGATGCCTATGGGGAGGTGTTTGGCGATGCCCTTGCTCAGGTTGCCTGCGCGTATCCTGAGATGGACCTCTCGCCCTTCTCTATGTCTATGTAGGTGGTCGACGGGCAAATAGTGCCTAGATAGGTTTCTTGAGCAGTCATATTCCATGGCTGGACTTCTTGTAATTACCTTGGTAATTGCTCTTCCAATCTAATAATAATATTTAACTTTGTGCACATAACATGTCTTGCTCAACTTGTTCACCTTGGCGCTTCATATTTTCCTTGCACAATTTGCATTCTCAGTGCTCAGTAGTTGCTTGAATGTTTTAGCATACTTAGACGCTTTAGTGTGCTTAGCCAAAGACTTCGACTCCTTGCAGGGTAGCACGCCTAACACTGATAAGAGGTGATTAGTGCAACTCCTTTTTAGGATATGAGACCACACCGTGGGCGAACTCTGACGAATGGACTACATCAGTTCACTAACCTCTCCTTGCACCACGCCAAGGAGGGCTTAAGTGATGAACCACCTCATTTAACCCTGGTGTTCTCACTCGAGTGGGAGGCGTCCTCTGCGAACCCATCTCTTCCACTTCGAGACTTCTAACACACAGGCTATTCTTTGGCTGACCTTTCATCGCCCATAGGCATGTGTGGGTCTCATTGGCAAACCCTGCTGTTCAACTTGGGTGCTTTCACTCGAGGAGCCCTGCTGTTCAACTTGGGTACTTTCACTCGAGGAGAAGGTGTTCTTCACGAACCCTCCCTTTACCCCTTTGAGGCTCTCAACACTGATTTGTATTCACCTCGCTTGGTATTCACTTGACCTCTCCTTGCTCGAGACAAGGGAGGATTTCGCTGGTATGAGTCGTCCTTGGTGTTCTCACTCGAAAGGGGAGGTATTCTCTATGAACCTTCCTTTCCCGCTTCCGAGACTTCTAACCTAAGCTGACGAGTTTTGACTGACCTCTCATCGCCCATAGGAGAGGAAGGATTTAACTAGTGAACCCTTCTGTTCGACTTGGCGTTCTCACTCGAAGAGGAGGTTTTCTTTACGAACCTACCTTCCCACTTTCGAGACCTCTAACCCCAAGTGACAGGTTTTTAACTGACCTCTCACCGCTCATAGGCAAGGGAGGATTTTAACTGGCAAACCTTTCTGTTCAACTTGGATGTTCTCACTCAAAGAGGAGGTGTTCTTTACGAACCTACCTTCCCACTTTCGAGACCTCTAACCCCAAGTGCAAGGTTCTTAACTGACCTCTCATCGCTCATAGGCGAGGGAGGATTTTAACTGGCGAACCCTTCTGTTCAACTTGGTGTTCTCACTCGAAGAGGAGGTGTTCTTTACGAACCTACCTTCCCACTTTCGAGACCTCTAACCCCAAGTGACAGGTTCTTAACTGCATTGTACAAAACATTCAAGAATATATCTTAACTAAAAATTTTATTGGGTGACCTCATTAAAAACCCTTAGAAGGGAAAAAAGAGTGTCCCCTAAACTATGTACAATGTTACATCTTAGTCTTAACTGAAATAAAACTTAAGGTGGATCGCATTCTATGTACGAGGAATCGGCCCACCTTCTAAAGTCTTAAGCCTGTACGCCCCATTTCCCAGGGCCTCTGTCACCCTAAAGGGACCAGTCAACTTGGGGGATAGCTTGTTCTCTAGATGCCTTCCACATCACCAAGTCAGCAACCTGGAACTGCCGAGCTCATAACTTGAAACTGTGCTTGAGTTCAACCCTTCTCTTCAATGCTTCAGCTTTGATTCCCGCTTCTTCCTTTACCTCGTCTAAGAGGTCCAGGTTCACCTTCCTTTCTTCATTGGATTCCTTAGCCACAAAAGTTCTGGAAGCGTGGCGAACTCTCTTGGATCTCAACGGGGATTATAGCGTCCGAACCATACACCAAACTGAAGGGTGTCTCCTTGGTGGTGGACTGAGGAGTAGTGTGGTAAGCCCACATAATTCTGGGAACCTCCTCAGCCCAGGTCCCCCTGGCTTTCTCCATCCTTCTCTTCAGTCCTCTGAGTAATGTAACATCCCGCCAAAATACCATACATGTTCATATAATGAAAATAAAAGTAACAAATAGCTTGAAATGAACAAAATCATATATATGTAAATAAAGTTTCTCCTCACAGGGAGATAAATACATAACCGGTATATTTTTCTAAAATTTAAACAAAATACAGCCAACTAAAATGAAAACCGGCGATCTCCCTACACAGACCGGCGATCTCCTATCAGGGGACCCAAAACAGCCGATCTGCTACCAGAACAGAAAAACAGGCGATCACCCGATAGAGGCAGAAACAGGCGATCACCCGATAGAGACGGAACAGGCGATCTCCTTCCGGCGACCACTCTCTAAGGAGCTCTACTCCCTGGAAGATCATCTGCTCCCGTGTAAAATACACGATCATCACAGTTTAAGAGAAAATAACCACAGAACAATACAAAAGAAAAGGGGTAAGCTAGATGGTTTAAAAACTTTTAAGTCAATAGTAAGCATAAAACTTCACACCATTCATGATCCATATCAATTTTCAACCATCAACATATTCATATTCCATAACTCGTCAAGTGTCTATTTCAAGTTTCAGTATTCAAGATTCACATGTCAGACTTTCCACTGACCCACAATGCATAGACACATGACACTACTTCCGGATTGACTCGTGCGTTGACTCAGGCTCAGAGATCTGCACCTGTCATACCATACCACTGTGAAATCCACACAGGGTCGCTGTGAATCCACACAGCCATGCGCATATAATCTCAATGTCATCAACTCTCCCGGTATGACAGGGTGAATTCATACAACAGGCCGAGCTCGTTCCCACTTGAACAACTCACCCATACGTATGAACCTCCTTCGACTCTCACCAACTGAATAACTTCCTCTATGTGGTTCCATTATCTCAGCAGAGTCAGGATATCTCCTTCTAGACAAGCCCCTAGTCAATACACCTATACAGATCTTACACGGTATTTCCTTTCCTGAAAATACTATGCCTCGATCCCACATTCACAGCATTCAAGACATCATACCATGCAAAGGAATATTTCAAATCACAGCAACAATCATTTCAACGTTTCAAACTTTCGAATATCACATATATATTGTATTTAAATCCCAAACAGCTTCAAACAACGTCAAACACAGGGGAGTTCGAAACCTGTATTTAAAACCGGCGACCACTTCGCCCAACCACATAGAACAGAGCATTTCGAAAAGAAACAGAGAACCGGCGACCACGTCGCCCTCACTTCAGAAACAGCAAAACTATGGCTTGTATTGAAAATGAAGGCTAGCTTCCCTTACCTGGTCTTGCGCAAAACACCAGGAGCTCCGAAACCCAACGAAGCTTGAACGACGCCTGGGCTCTGTTTTTGCGTCTGGTTTGAAGGACTTGCAGATAGCTTCCCAGGTGCTCCAATGGTGGTCGCGCTCGTCGTACTCTTGTGTGAAGATGCTAGAATCGCAGCGCGAAGGAGATATCTGGAGGAGAAGGGAGGTAACTCACTCTTTCTCTCTTGAACAACTGCGACGTTTCTTTCTTTCTCTCTCAGAAATGGGTTTTTGTGTCTTAAGCTGGCTTCTCCACAAAAACCGCTGCCACCACCCACTCTGCAGGGAAGTTTGCGTGTACGCTTCACTGAACAGTACGACTAGGCGTGCCTCTGTGCAGGCTAACACTCTGAGGTCACTAGCCTGAACCACTCTTTTTGTCTACGTGTCGCGCATGCAGGACGTTTCACGCTGGGAGCCTGGGTCCCACCTTACTCTGTGTGAAACTCGACGTCGCGCGATAACTTTCCACTGCTGACTCATCTTGGCGAACGACCGATGTCTCACTCACCCTGGAAGACGACCGATGTATCCCTCTGGGGGACGACCGATGTCTTCCTCTGGGAGACGACCGATGTCTTCCCTGGCGACGCCCTCATAACTCTCGCCCCTTGGCCACGTCCACATGCCTCGCGCCCTGGCAATGCCCGCATGCCTCTCGCGCCTTGGCCACGTCCACATGCCTCGCGCCCTGGCAATGCCCGCATGCCTCTCGCGCCCGTGCGATGCCTGCATGCCTCTCGCGCCCGCGCGATGCCTGCATGCCTCTCGCGCCCGCGCGATGCCTGCATGCCTCTCGCGCCCGCGCGATGCCTGCATGCCTCTCGCGCCCGCGCGATGCCTGCATGCCTCTCGCGCCCGCGCGATGCCTGCATGCCTCTCGCGCCCGCGCGATGCCTGCATGCCTCTCGCGCCCGCGTGATGCCTGCATGCCTCTCGCGCCCGCGCGATGCCTGCATGCCTCTCGCGCCCGCGCGATGCCTGCATGCCTCGCGCCCTGGCGGCGTCCACCTGGCGCTCATGTGTAGCAGGCGACCGGCGATCTCATAGCCTTCTAAACTTAACTTTCCTTCCTTTTCATTTTAAATAAAGACATACTTAGAATTCATTTAAAATATATCTCTTTTATTCCAATTAAATTTTACAGGTCCTTACAAGTAAGACTCGGTTAGCTAACTCAACCTGCCCATTAGTCTGAGGATGCTCGACTGATGCAAACACCTATTTGATTCCCAATTCTGTGCATAGCTTTCCCAATTGTTGGCTTGCAAACTGAGTGCCATTATCCGACACCAAGCGCTTGGGTACGCCAAAGCGACACACTATGTTCTTCCACACAAAATGCTGGATCTTATTGGCTGTGATTTGTGCTACTGGCTCGGCCTCTATCCACTTTGTAAAGTATTCTATAGTGACCACGAGATACTTCATCAGCCGCACAGCCAAAGGGAAGGTCCCCAGAATATCAATTCCCCATGTGTGGAACGGCCAAGGGCTATATATCGACCTGAGCTCTTCTGGCAGCGCCTTATGCCAATCAGCATGTAGTTGACAATGCTTGCTCTACTGCGCATATTTCGTGCAATCTTCCCTCATGGTTGGCCAGTAGTACCCCGTACGAATGGTCTTGGATGCCAGAGCATGACCTCCAATGTGGCTCCCACATATTCCTTTGTGGATCTCCGCCATTATCTGCGTGCACTGATCACCATGCACACACATTAGAATAGGATGGGTAAATCCATGCCTATACAACTCCCCATCAATGAGTGTATACTTGGTCGAGTTCTTCTTTATTTTCCTCGTCTCCATTGGCTCCATTGGCAACATCCCATAAGCTAAGTAGCGCTTGTAAGGCGTCATCCACGTTTCCTCCCTTTGCACCAGTCACACTTGTGACTCCTCCTCCTCCAACGCCGAAAGGCGTTGACCCTTGGGTTTTTCAAGGTTTCTTGGGTCAACAACCAATGACTCCTCTTCCCACCATCTGACTTGCTAATCTGGTGGACTCCTACCAAATTGTCGACCGTATAGGTTCGATGTTTCCTCAAGGTCTCCTGGATGACCATCCTCTTTGTCTGCCCTCCTTGCCCGAGCTCGCGAGTTTTGCTAACAAGTCGGCTCGAGCATTCTGATCTCTGGGAACATGCACCAACTCAAAAGCTACAAATAAACTCTTCAACACTTGGACATACTCTAGGTAGGAGGCCATATAAGGGTCTTTGGCCTGGTACTGTCCTGCCACTTGACCAGTGACCAATAGGGAGTCAATTTTTGCTAGAAGACTTAGCGCACCCATCTCCTTGGCCAACAACATTCTAGTGATTAGAGCCTCGTACTCTGCCTGATTGTTGCTGGCCTTGAAGGCAAACCGTAGAGCCTGCTCAATGAACAACCCCTTTGGTCCTTCCAAGATCACCCTAGCTTTGCTGCCTTGTTGATTAGAGGACCCGTCTACCGAGAGCACCCATCTGAAGACAGGCTCATCCTGCTGGGTATCCGCCGAGGACATCTTGGCCACAAAATCAGCATAGATTTGGCCTTTGATCGGACCTCTGGGTTCATACTGTATGTCAAACTCTAACAACTCTACTGCCATCGCACCATCCTTCCTGCTACATCTGGCTTCTGCAAAACCTTGCGAATGGGCAGGTCTGTCATCACCACCACCATAAAACTTTGGAAGTAATGACGAAGCCTTCTTGCAGAGAACACCACGGCCAGTGCTGCCTTCCCTATGGCTTGGTATCTCACCTCAGGCCCTTGCAACACTTTGCTAACGAAGTAGATGGGCTTTTGGCTTTGGTCTTACTCCTGCACAAGAACTGAGCTCACTGCCTTCTCAATGACTGTGAAATACAAGCGTAGCGGGATGCCAAGCTGAGGTTTGCACAAAATCGGTGGGTTGGCCAAGTATTCCTTCAGTTTGAGGAATGCTTCCTCACACTCCTTGGTCCACAGGAATCTGCTGTCCCTCCTCAAGCACTGAAAATAGGGGTGACCTTTATCTCCCCCAGCTGATACGAATCTGGATAGAGTAGCCATCTGATGGAGATCAAGTAGAAGAGGATTTTACTAATGGAGGAAGAGGTCATCCACCCAAGCATTTAAAATTCTTCTTACTAGTCTTCTTAAAAAGTAGAAGATTTTGGGTTCTCTTGAAAATTCAAAAGATAGTAGTATAAATAAATCTTTGTAAATAGTCTTGTATAAATTTGTAAATAATATAGAAATAGACTTGGGAGTATGCCAAAGAGGAAAACCAAAAGAAACCTCTAAATGTAAGGCATTTTAGGCACTTTCTTTAGGAAAAAGTGACTATTCTACTCCTTTCTCTCTTAGGCACTAGCAGGAGCTAGAAGAGTGACTCTTCCCACTCCTTCCCCTTTGTAACATGTCTAGCCCTCCTTATTATAAATAGGAGTGCTTGGTTCTTAATAATAAAGAAGAAAAGTTGAAAGTTAGAAGAAAAGAAACTATCTTGAAATTGAGAGAGTGTGAGTTTGTGAGACTTGTCTCTTCTTCTACTTCATGTCTTATCTTGTGAGCTTTGGAGACTCTCAAGTGGCGGCACCACCCACTCATCTTGGAAGAACCACCCTCCAAGTGGCGTGAATCACATCTCCAAAAGGCTACAACCACATAAGTCATTTCTATTCATCTTCTAAAAATACCCATTTGTGTTTTCTTGTACTTTTTCCATTTTTAATCGGTTCAATCTTTTCCATAAGTTGTTTCCTTTCATTTGCTGCCATTGTTCTGCACTTTGTTTGGTTTATTTCCTTGTTTTCTTGCTATTTTAATTTCGTCCAAACCATGGGTTTCCATATACATGTGTTGTTTTTGTTTTCCATCCATGGGTTTTTGTTCTTTGATGAGTTTCTTTGTGATTTTCTAATTCCTATTGAATTTCAATCAGTATTTTCACTTTTTCTTTGTGTTCTTATGTTGTTCTTGTGTTTCCTTTGAAGTTTGGTACTGTTCTTGAATTACCCATTCATATTCCATTGTTACCTTACACTACAAGTTACCTATTCATGTGTTTTTAGTATGAACCTTTGTTTTCTTGAGTAGAAACTCTATTAATTGCTCTTTAGAATTTTGATCCTAATTCTTGAAAGTGTCATGAATACAATGAAACCTATATCAACTCAACCCAAACCAAGAAAGGTTCATAAGAGACTCACATCACCATCTGACCCATCAACTGCCGAACCTCCTTTACCGACGTCGGACTCCTCATAGCAAGGATTGCTGCGCCCATGTCTAGATTAGCCTCTATCCCACGCTCAGTAAGTAAGAAGCCTAGAAACTTGCCTGCTTCCACCCCAAAAATGCACTTCTCTGGATTCAGCTTCAGCCTGTACTTAGCTATTGTAGTAAATAGCTCCTCCAAATCAGCGACGTGCTGACCCTTCACCTGTGAGGTCACCACCATATCATCCACGTAGGATTGCACATTGCGTCCTATCATGGGCGCAAGGACCTTGTCCATCAACCTCTGGTAAGTGGCACCTGCGTTCTTCAACCCGAATGGCATGACTGTGTAACAGCAGCAAGATAGCTTAGTCATGAACACTGTCTTGCACTCGTCCATTGAGTGCATCTTGATCTGGTTAAAACCAGAAAAAGCATCCAGGAAACTGAGCAGTTTGCAGCCTGAGGCGCTATCTACCAACGCATCAATACTTGGCAGGGGATAAGAGTCCTTTGGGCATGCCTTGTTGAGGTCAGTGAAGTCTACACACATCCTCCACTTTCCATTGGCCTTTTTTACCAACACCACATTCGCTAGCCATTCGGGATATTTGATTTCCCGTATATGACCAGCCTTGAGCAACTTCTGCGTTTTCTCCTGGATCACCTGCCTCCTCTCTTCATTGAATTTTCTTCTTTTTAGGCGGACAAGTCTGACCTGGGGATTCAATGCCAGGTGATGACACAAAAAATTAGGGTTGATGTCTGGCATGTCAGAGGCAGACCAAGCGAAAGCATCCAAGTGTCGTTCTATAACTCCCGCCACTTGGTCCTGTGTATCTTGGCATAGGGATTTGCCAAGCTTGAATATCTTGCCTCCAATCTCCTTCTCTATTACCTCTTCTGCTGGTTTTGGTCGCCTCTATCGGGCGACCTCAGCTCATGTAACCCCGACTCCTCCTTGGGGCATATTAGCAACAGCACACTCTCCACCTGGTGGTTGGGTGGTCACTGTGCACACTCCTCTTCTTGTTTTGAGGCTACTTTTGTAGCACTTCTTTGCCTCTTTCTGATCTGTCCTGATGGTGATCACCGCTCCTTCCATCGAAGGAAACTTCATCTTCATATGCCTTGTTATCGCCACCGCTCCCAATCTGTTCAGGGCTGGCCTGCCCAGCAATATGTTTTAAGCTGATGCGGCATTCACGACAAGATACTTGATGTTCTCTATGCGGGAGGCCACTGCATTAGTGAAGGTGGTTCTCAGTTCTATGTATCCTCGCACTTCGACCTAGTCTCTAGCAAACCCATACAAGCAACCGATATGAGGTCTTAACTGGTCTGGAGACACCTGCAGCTTGTTGAAGGTAGACCAGAACATCACATCAGCTGAACTTCCTTGATCAACAAGGACCCAATGCACCCTTCTTCCCACGGTAACCACCGATATCACCACTGGATCTTTTTCATGAGGGACAACATCCAGGCGATCTGCCTTCGTAAACGTGAGGTCGACGTTTGGGAAGTGGTCCTCCTCATGTGCCTCTACTGCCATTACTGACCATGGATATTTCCTGCGTTGCGAGGTGCACCCTCCTCCTGAGAATCCACCTGAGATGGTGTGGATCTCGCCATGTATGGGCACCTCGTGCCCTTGGTTAGCTCTTGGGGCCACTACCACCTCTCCCCCTTGTGACTTTCGCAGGTAGTCGTTCAGGAAACCGCTCTTGACCAACTCATCCAACTGATGACCTAGGGCCAAACAGTTGCGGATGTGATGGCCAAACGCTTGATGGAACTCACACCATGTGTTCTTATTGGGCCCCAGCCTCTTGTCTGTCTTTAAGGACATCTTTAGTCTTTCCACTACATTAGGAATAGCGATCAGCTCCTTCACCTCTACCAGGAAGTTGTATCTGGGAGGCACATCCTCCTTCGCGCGTGCCCTAGTTTGGGGCTTCCTGGCATCGTAGGGTTTCTGCTTACCCTGTTCCCTCTTCTCTGTCGCCGCCTCGTGCACCCTCATGGGTTGTGGACGACTGGGCACCCGCGATCATAAGAGTGCTACGCTCTCGCGTTTCTCGTTCAGTTCCCCCTCAGCCACGATGTGAGTGATGGCGCGGTGCCTGATATCGCCAAAAGTCTTACGGCGACTTCTGATGAGAGATTCACTGAAGGGTCCTGATAGTATTCCCTTCTTGAAGGCATGCACCACCATATCCTCATCCTTGGTGTGCAATCTCACCACCATCGCTCCAAACTGGTTGAGATAATCTCTTAGGGACTCTCCTTGATACTGCCTTACATCAAAGAGGTCATATGACACTGGTGGGGGAGCCCGATTGATAATGTAATGCTCCCTGAACAGCATGGAAAATTATGCGAAGGACGTTATGTGTCCCTCAGGCAGGCTGATGAACCACTCCAACGCTGTCCTAGTCAACGTGGTCATGAAGAGTTTGCAATGCACCGCATCTAAACCTCCTGGCAGCATCATTTGTGTGTGAAATATTGTAAGATGCGCCTCTTGGTCCTCCACCCCCGTGAACACAATTTTAGGGCCCACGAAGGTGGCTGGGACCACTGTGTCCATGAACACTTGTGAGAAGGGCATTGGGAACGCCCTAGGTGATGTAGGTGGGGACTGATCGTCCACCACACGATCCCCTGTTTGCTGCAAATTACACAGATTCATGCACAATTCCTCATTCACCCTGTGCAACTCTTCATTCCTGGCCTGTGATGCAGCCAAATCCATCTGCATACGTGCCTCATCTGCCTTAGATTCTGCCACCGTCTCCTAGAGGACACGTATCGTTTCCATGAGTTGTTGCATGGTAACGTCTTCGCCCCCATTTGGTGGGACAGATCCTTGTCTGGTGTTCCTCATGTCACTAGATTCTCCTCTTTCGCTTGTGTATGGGACCTTGTTTTATTTCGACTCCACGGTGGGGGCCAAATGTTCTCACCGGTTGACTCTCCTGTCGGTTGACTCTACGACAATCACACGCCTCCTTCCCTCTCCTTAGATTATGCTTTGCTGTGTTGAAACAACTTGCACCTACAAGATAGAAAGGGGTGCCCTAGAGGCCGTTTGCACTCTGACGCTTAAGTCAATACTGGGCAAGCACACCAAGTGTATTGATTATCTGTGTTTAGGTTTAGAAACTGCATACCTTTGTGAAGTGTTTTACTACCCTTTATATAATCTAGGGTTTCCTCTGCGCTGCTACCCATATTTAGGGTTTACAGGAATACCCTTGTGCCGCTATCACCCAGACTTAGGGTAATCTTGTGCGTAAGGCTTCCCTTAACAAGAGTGCAAATGCTAACAGGATGGCCACCTGGGTACCCCCTCGTGCACTTAATCTCTAGGGCCACCTATCCTGGGAGTGCCTTCACTGTTCACGTGCCATGCATGTAGCTTCACTTGGAAACCCTAATCCCAATGGGCACTCAAACCCTTCAAGACTTTGCACCTTTTCCCTGCCACACGCATAGGTGCTTCGTGACCTAGGCCTCTCCCTACCTCTGGACATTTTACTGATAATTGATCTTCTCACAGGACCCACCTTAGATGTTCTAGTTCTATTGTTCAAAACACCCAAGACCGATGTGTCCTCATCACACCCTGTTGCCGAGGACTCATCACCCGACTACGCGACGAGAACACATCGTTCTATCCTGGTGATCCATGCTGATGACTAACCAACCCACTAGTCCATACTACCCGTGGGACCCAACCGACGTGGCTCTGGCCCATGCTGTGGGACCCAGCTGACGAGGCTCACCATTACTAGCTGTTCTCGGTGTCTAAGGACTAGTCGATACACTACCTTAGCCTGCCATCCTAAATACACATTAGGATCTCCTTCACCACTAAAACTAGGTAATTTTACGTAAGGCATAAAAGGCTTAGACACATTTTGGCACCTATCTTCATGATTGTGATGCATCCTCCAATTGGTTTCTTCATGATATCCATAAGAACTTTGAGAAGACCTGGAGGTATGCCTATGATGATGATGGTGTCTTCTCTCACGGTTGTGATGAAGATCTTCACGGTCTAACTCCAATCTTTGGAGCCTTGCCTCCATTTGTCTTATCACCTCATCCTTTTGTGCAAGTGTTAGTTTAGCATCCTTTAATTCATCAATTAGGTATGCTTTTTGAGGTGAGTGAGGCTTAGATGATTCTCCACTAGAAATATTAGCCATGATAAAATGAAACACAAAAACACAAAGAAGAAACAATTATAGAAAACAAGGTTAGAAAAACAAGTTCAAAAGGCAAGTATAGCTTGCGGCAAAGATGTAAAATCACTCAAACCACTCCAAGAAAATATTTCTTTCCTTTACCAAGCCTATCTTGTGGATTGGATGAGCCTCAGGTGCAAGATGCCAAAGCAAACCATACTTACTCAAAGAACAATTCACCACAAAACTAGAGGAAACAAGAAAGACAAGCAAGAAAAGCTAAAGCAAAGTGGAAGTAATGATATGACCAAACTTTGGAAAATAATATTGAATGAAAATGACAAGCAAAGAAAATAAGGCACTCAATAAAAGGTAGTACACAAAGGGAACCTAGAGAATGGTACTAGAATTGGATTAACAAAACCAAAACAGTACTACAAAATATTAAGGTGTCAAAATGTATGACTTAAACAATTTATACTGAGCTGGATAATGCAAATTTGAATTTGAAATTTAAACCAAAGAAATTTCAAGATCTTAGCTCAAATTTGGCGCTGGAATCACACCAAAATGATGCACCAATTAATTGTGATAAAATTTTCAAATCTTATGCCTCTTCACCATTTTTTTTCGCACCAGAATTGCACACTGATTGTATTTGATTTATCATTTTTTTTCTATTTTGAATTTTGCTTCACTTTTTTTCTAACACATCAATCTGTTCAGATCCAGAATTTCACAATTTTTCATAAATGGAATTAAATTCTGTAAACAAAAACAGCCAGCACAGTTTCAACAAAAACAGAGGAAGCCTAATTTGGAATTAAAACAATATTAAGAAACCTCAAAGACACAATAGAATTGATGTATGTGAACTTGTATGGATCTATCACATAAGCATGAACTCAAATCTAAAATTAAAATGCACCAAAGGCTCAACAAAACAGATTAGAAACTGCATTCAAAATTAAAAGCAATTGATCCGGTCGGTCATCGGTAGTCGATGACGTCAGCAGCAGATGACCACGTGGACCATTCACAGGGTGACACGGGGAATAAGATAGTAGGTGAATCAGGCAGGAGATCACTCAGAACGGTGATCGGTGGTCAGTTACTAAGTGACCACCACCCGCAGATCGGTGCCTAGATGAGCGCCTGAAAGTAGAGCACGAGAAGTAATGAAGCACCAATCGGTCATCGGTGCATGGTCATCGGGGTTTCTTGCTACACGCAGTTAAACTGGGACCCAGGCTCCCAGCAAGAGCGTTACGCATGCACCTCGCATGATTCCAAACCAGAAGAAGAAGAGCTGCTCACCAGTAGGGTCATGCACGAGGATGGTATAAGAGAGCTAGTAAACTGGTCAGTGATCAGTGACTCTCTTAACCCATTACATGCATGGCACTGTGCGGTGAGATCATGCATACAGGATGCAGCGCTTGGTGAGTGTGTTTAGACCAGCCACCCCTGGTGCTCTCCTGGGAGCATGCGACTCACTCAGAGGGAAGAAACGTGCTAAGTTACTCCGCAAGGGAATAACTTAGGCGCACAGAGAAAAGCGCAAAGGCCCTTCAGGTGTGACACGCGTACGGTTAGATGTAAGTTGCATGCCTCCACATGTCACCATCAGAGAGAGAGGTGCGGCCCAGGTATAAAAGCACTCCACGTCATGTAAGGTACACGGATTTACAGATTGGAATATTCATTACACACATTTCTGAGTCATTGTGAGCACATTTTACACACGTTGCCCAGTGATAACAGAATTTAGTTATAGAGAGAGAAAGTGGATCTGAGAGGACTCACGAGTCTCACAGAGAGATTCAGAGAGAGTTTTCGGTGGTTCTATTACCTGACTTGAGCGTCGGAGTGCAAACGGCCGCTAGAGGCGCTGTCTGTGTTGTTTTGCAGGCATCGTTTGGAGTTCCAGAGAAGGTTCTTGGAGCGTTCTTGTAGAACACGCGGTTGTAGAAGGCTAGACGAAGGAGTGACGAGGCATATCCTCCACATTCGAGTCAGCGGCAGGATCAGCAATCAACCAAAAATTATCAAGAAAAGTACTTGTACCGACCAGTCCTCGGACACCGAGAACAGGTAGTAAAGGGCGAACCACGTCAGCTGAGTCCCACAGCATGGGCCAAAGCCACGTGGAGTGGACCCCGCAGGCAGCTTGGATTAGAGGGTGATCAGTCATCAGTGTGTCCCCTCAGAGAAGGGTGATCAGTCATCGGTGTGTCCCCTCAGAGAAGGGTGATCAGTCATCGGTGTGTCCCCTTAGAGAAGGGTGATCAGTCATCGATGTGTCCCCTCAAAGAAGGGTGATCAGTCATCGGTTTGTCCCCTCAAAGAAGGGTGATCAGTCATCGGTGTGTCTCCTCAGAGAAGGGTGATTAGTCATCAGCGTGACGATCACCAGAAAGGGCTGATGTGTCCTCGTCAATCCGCAGGGTGATCAGTCCTCGGCAACAGAGTGTGACGAGGTGACATCGGTCTTGGGTGATTTGAACAGCGTAGACAGAACAACTAAGATTGGTTCCCAGTGTGGGCCAATGACCAGTTAAATACCCAGAGGTAGGGAGAGGCCTGAATCACGAAGAGCCTATGCGGGTAGCAGGGAGAGCAAAGTTAGGTGCAGAGTCCTGAGGGTTGAGTACTCATCAGAACTAGGGTTTCCCAGTAAAGGCTATATGCATGGCACGTGAACAGAAAGGGCACTCCCAGAACAGGTGGCCCTAGAGACTAGGTGCACCAGGAGAAACTCAATACATTGGTGTTGCTTGCCCAATCTTGACTTGAGCGTTGGAGTGCAAACGGCCTCTAGGGCGCCCTCTTTCTCTTTTGCAGGTGCAGATTGTTTCGAAAGAACCAAGCACGTATCAACGTGAGGGAGGAGGCGCGTGAGTGTCGTGGAGTCAACTGACAGGCGAGTCAACCGGCGAGAACAACACTACATAGAAGTGATGACAATTTAGGAGAAACATGACTTGACAAAACTTGTATGGATTCAAAAAGCAAAATCACTCAAACAAAATTAATTTGCACCAATTAAAACGAGGAAAGACTCAAATTAAAGCAAAAACAGAATAGCTAACACAACAAGGAACCTAAAAAAAATTCTGCACAAAAATAAAGTGTTGGAAAATGGAAATTGCTTGAATAGAAAGTGTCAATTCAACTCAACAAGAACAAAACATCACCATAGCTCATGATACCACATGATGTGAGTTGATTTTAGGTTCATTATATTTGTGACACTTTCTTAGAATTAGGATCAAGATTCTTAGCAATTTAGAGTGATTCACCTAAGAAAAATCCCCACTGGGCATTAACTTAACAAGTGTTAAGTAGATGTGAAGGTTCATTTCCAAAGGTCCAAGGTTAAAACACAATTAATGGTGTTGAATGAATGAAGAACAAGGTGCTGAACTCAAAACAGAATAGGTGCATGTTCTTGTCGGTTGACTCGCCTGTTAGTGGACTTCACGACACTCACACGCCTCCTTCCTCACGTTGATACGTGCTCGATTCTTGCGAAACAATCTGCACCTGCAAAAGAGAAAGGGGCGCCCTAGAGGCCATTTGCACTCTGACGCTCAAGTCAATAGTGGGCAAGTAACACCAAGTGTATTGAGTCTCTCTGTGTTTAGGTCTAGAAACTGCGTACCTTTGTGAAGTATTTTAATGTCCCTTATATAGTCTAGGGTTTACTATGCCGCTAGCCCTAATTAGGGTTCAATGCGCTGCTAGCCATATTTAGGGTTTACTGGAATACCCTTGCGCCGCTATCACCCAATCTTAGGGTAATCTAGCACATAAGGTTTCCTTCTCTGGAGTGCAAACTCTCACAGGGTGACCACCTGGGTGCCTCCTTGTGCACCTAGTCTCTGGGGCCACCTGTTCTGGGAGTGCCTTGACTATTCATGTGCCATGCATGTAGCTTCACTGGGAAACCCTAGGTCTGATGAGTACTCGACCCCTCAGGACTCTGCACCTAACTGTGGTCTCCCTGCTACCCGCATAGGCTCTTCGTGATTCAGGCCTCTCCCTACCTCTGGGTATTTAACTGGTCATTGGCCCACTCTGGGAACCAATCTTAGTTGTTCTGGTTACGCTGTTCAAATTGCCCAAGACCGATGTCACCTCGTCACACTCTGTTGCCGAGGACTCCTCAACCTGCGGAGTGACGAAGACACATCAACCCCTTTCTGGTGATCATCACGCTGATGACTAATCACCCCTCTCTGTAGGTTGATGACTAATCACCCCTCTCTGTAGGCTGATGACTAACCACCCCTCTCTGTAGGCTGATGACTAATCACCCTTCTCATCAATACCACCTGCAGGGTCCATTCCACGTGGCTTTGACCCATGCTGTGGGACCCAGCTGACATGGTTCGACCCCCTTTACAAACTGTCCTCAGTGTCCGAGGACTGGTCAGTACAGTGCATAATTCAAACACAAAAATAGAATGGAAACACAAATTGAAACAAAAGAACCGATTGAAATTCAAGAACAAGACATAGAATCAAAACTACCGATTGAAATGACTATGGAAGATGAAAGAAGATGAAACTTATGTGGTTGTAGCCATGGATTGGGAATGGACACGCCACTTGGAGGTGATGATCCAAGATAAGGGCAGATTTGCCGCCACTTGAGAGCTCCCAAAGCTTCACAAGATGAGACAAGGAAGAGGAGAACAAGTCTCACAAAATTCACTCATAATTTGAGTATAGTAAATTTTCTTCTAATTTCAATGTTGAATTTACAATGACCAAGCACCTCTATTTATAGGTTTAGAGGGCTGAAATGAAAGTTAAACAAATTCAAAATTCCCTCCTAATTCTAATTCAAATTTGGAGCCAATCTTGAGTCATATGGGAGGTGTGACCTTTTTTCTACTTTGGCACCTCCTAAAAACTACACCTACACCTACTCTTTAAGTCACATGGAAGGTGTGACCTATCTTTATACATTGGCACCCGTTATTTTAATATCTACACTTCCTTTAAAGTTCTACTAAAAACTATACACAAGTAATTACAAAAAGAGACATCCATTGATGCTCTTCTCCCAAAGCTTTAGCCTTGCTCCTAGTCATCCTTTGAGTCATGAAGGATGTTGAGCTATTTGGTTGGGCTTGGGCCCCAACTTGGGCTTGGGCTTCATGGACTTGGGCCTCATGCGCCTCCTCTACTTGGTCTTCATCAGTGGGTAATATCTCAAGTGGCGGCTCAAGTTATCTGGGTCTTATCTTGGATGGGTAATATCTCAAGTGGCGGCTCTTGCATCACTCATCTTAGAGTCCCCCTGCTCCGAGTGGCGTGACTTCCTTTCTTCCCATAAGCTCCCTTCATCTCTTCCTCTTTTCATCTTTTATTTACGCCTTCCATTCCATTCCTTATATATCTTCTTCTACTCTTTAACTTGTTCTTTACTTTGTTCTTCTACTTTATTTGTTCCTTGTCTCTATAATTCCGCTACACCATTTGTCACCATATAATTGTCTTTTCTCTTTGCCCTTCCTCAAGTGAACCTTCACACTTACTTAACCACTTTGTTAAGTTCATGTCCAATAGGGATCTTCTTAGGGTTCACACCATAATTCATAAATCCAAAATCATAAACAAAGAGCAACCAACAAAATGTGCAATCCTAAAATTAACTCACATCACCCAGTCCTCTAATATTCTAGAAAAATGAAGAAACCTTCTTTGCGACGTTGTCGAGAGAATTGCCTTAGCAGTTTATTTTTTGATTTACCAGTCCCTTTAAGTGGTCTCCCTGGTTTTCTTATAGTGTGAACTACTTCCTCCCCAATATCACTGGCATGCTCCTCCATCTCATTAGGATCAGCCCGAAAATTGGAGATGACCTGATTTTTCAATAGTGATATGTTTAAAATTAAATTCAACAATGACAGTCAGAATAATTGACGCACCAATATGAGGATCACCTCCCACATTTGTAGTTTCCAAACCATCAAGAAAGGAAAAGTAATTTTGCAGAACCAACGTATCGGTGAGTAGTGCTTTAACATCCCCAAGTGATTTAGCCTTCCGAGGGGAGGTATGATGTGATAGAGATGGTACCATCACAATAGTAGAGACATCCACATGATGACCATGAATAGGAGTTTTAACTGGTGCTTTAGTATCCCCAAGTGATTTAGCCCTTCGAGGAGAGGTAGGAGTCGATGGAGATGGTACAGCTAGAGGAGCAGAGACCTCCACATGATGACCATCAATAGGAGTCGTAACTGAATGTACTACAAGTTGTGACTCTGAGCCCTTGGCATACATAGCAGTAGGTGAATTCCTTACCATCCCCAGTTCTGAAATATCCGAAGTGGGAGTGAAAAACTCCTGCCTGGGTGAGGACCTATCATAATCCCAGACATCTTTGAAAGGAGGCATATCTGAAAAATCATCCTCCCCTCCATATATTTTATCATAAACAAGGTAACCCAAGAGTGACCTTGCATTAGCCCTGCCAGGAGCATCAATTGTTAAATTATCAATAGGGCCTTCCATGAGCTTGATGAGGACCAAGTAGAGGAGGCGCTTGAGGACCAAGCCCAACAAGACCAAGCCCAATCCAAGGCCCAAGCTCAACCCATGATCTCAATACCTACCATGCCTTAGAGGATTACTAGAAGTAGTGCAAGGACTTTGGGAAATGAGCATCAATTGATGTCTCTTTTTGTAATTTCTTTAGAGTAGGATTTAAATAAAACATAAAAGGAGGGTGTGAATATGAGTTTAGGGCTTATGAGTAGAAATAGCAAAGTCACACCTTCCATGTGATTGAGCTAGGCGCCATTTTCAAACTAGGTGGCATTTGAATTTCCCTCTTTTTTCCTTCATCAAATCCGGCTCTCTCATGCTATAAATAGAGGTGCTTGGTTCATGTAATGACAAGTTGAGTTTTAAGTAAAGTTACTATACACATTTTGTGTGAGATTAGTGAGAAAAAAAATCTGCACTAAATAAAGGGTTGGAAAATAAAAGCAAGAAAATAAATGACAAGAAATTAAAGGTACTTCAATTTAAAGGTGCTAGAATTTAAATTGCTTGAATGTAAAGTGACAAATCAACTCAAAAAATTAAGCATAAGAACCTAAGCTCTGATACCACATGATGTGACTTGATTTTATGATTTAGCATTTTATGGTGGCACTTTAATTAGGATTGAGATTTTAGGATGATTAAGGTGAGAACCTAAGGAAAATCCCCACTAGACATTAACTTAACCAAGTGGTTAAGTAGTTGTGAAGGTTCATTTCACAAAGGCAAAAGGAAAACACAATTATAAGGTGATGATGATGACAAGTTATGGTGTGGAATTACATAAGGAAAACAAGAGCAACATATAAAGACCTAATAAACATAATGAAGCAAAATAAGAACATGTTTATGAATAAATGGAATGATAATGGAAGGAAAAGATGAAGGGAAAAGGAAGCTTATGAGAAATGGATTTGAGAATGGTTGCACGCCACTTGGATGGTGAAATGACTCCAAGATAAGTGAAGGATGCCGCCACTTGAGAGCTCTCAAAACTCACAAGATAAGACCAAGAGAGGAGGAATTTCACTCACTCACAAATCACACAAAAATTGTGTATAGTTTCTTTACTCTAATTTTCAACTTGTAAATACATGAGGTAGGCCTCCCTATTTATAGATTTAGGAGCCTTGGAAAAGAAGAAAAGAGGGTAGAATGGGAAAAGGGAAAAAAGTGGGTAGCCATAGGGTTTGACTAAGTCAATCCCGTATTCTAGGCTTATCCTTCTAGAAATTAGGTCAAAATGCCTTCAAAAGGGCTAGGAACAAGCAAGAATGCTACCCACACCCCCTACTATGCTAAAGGCACTTTATTCTACCTTATTTCTTCTATTTGGACCCCTCATTTGAGCCCAATTTATTTACAACATTTTTCTAAATATTAAAGAAGACTAATAGGAAGAACTTCAAATGTTTTGGCCCTTGTCCATTCCTCCTATGAATGAAGTCTTTATTTGCTTGTTGAGATGACCCTTCAAGTTTAGCATCCTTGGTCATCTTCATGTGGTCGTGGCTTGCATCAATTTTTCTCCTAGCTTTAGTCTTATCTTGTGAGTTTTAGGAGCTCTCAAGTGGCGGCATCTACACTTATCTTGGACCAATTTCACACTCTCAAGTGGCGTGTTCTTTGTAAGGACCTATAAATTATTTGGAATAGAAGTGATAGATTTTAAATAATTTCTGGGTATGTTATTATTTAAAATAAAAAGGACATGAAAATAGAAAATACCATAGTGGTCAGACCTCGGACGTCGCCCAAGGTCTGGGATCAGCTGGTAGAGGGCGATCGGTTGACCATTGTACCAACCAAGTAGTCAGGTGCGATGACTTTATCGTGAGGTAATCAAGTGGGCGTGCTTCAAGGGAGGGAGGCACGTGAATCAAGAAGGGTAAGAGAAAGGAAGGTGTAGCTTAGAAGTCGATGAGATTGCCGTTTGTTGAAGAAGGCGACGTCCTCCGACTTCCCCCGTATGAAATCAGAGATCGCCTATTTTGCGCATGATCGCCGTGTGCGAAGATTTCACATAATCGCCAATCGCTTAGAGTACACATGATCGCCAATCGCCTATGGTGTACATGATCGCCGAAAGTGCACTTAGCATGTGGTCAAGATGCTGGATCAACCATAGTGGGTTCCAAAAACCACGCGTATCAAGGTGTGGGTTGAGCCTTAGATCCGCTGGGCATGCGAAGCTCTATGCTTGAGCATAAGAAATCGTCCTTAGTGTTGCATGCATGGGCGCACGAGGAGTAGTGCTGATCTATTCTCGGAAATGTGAAGCTACCGACGTCACCAAGCCATGTGGAGGTGATACCTTGGATGTAACATAATGGGAGGATGAACCTTCAGCAAGGTGTGACGATGTGACATCGGTGACCAAAGTAAGGCGATGTGTTCTCGTCACACACAAGGGCGATAAGAGATCGCCAACAGGATGAGAGGAACATCGGTCATCAACCAGGATGGGAGACACATCGGTGGTCTGCCAGGGTGAGACATCGGTGGTCTGCCAGGGTGAGACATCGGTGGTCTGCCAGGGTGAGACATTGGTTGTCTGCCAGGGTGAGACATCGGTGGTCTGCCAGGGTGAGACATCGGTTGTCTGCCAGGGTGAGACATCGGTGGTCTGCTAGGGTGAGACATCGGTGGTCTGCCAGGGTGAGGTATCAGTCGTCCGTCAGGAAGAGGAATCAGTCATCGCCGGGATGAGGCACATCAGTCATCGCCGGGATGAGAGGCACATTAGTCATCGTCGGGATGATAGACACATCGTTCATCGGCGGATAATCAACGCGCGGTTAGTCATCGGTGGATGGTCATCGCGCGAGGTAGTGTCTCACACAGATAAGGTGGGACCCAGGCTCCCAGCATGAACGTTCTGCATGCGCGACACGTAGACATTAGGAGTGTTTCAGAATAGCTACCATCAGAGAGTTGGTATGCGTAGAGACCCACGCAAGGTTGCTCAGAGAGTGGGTAATGGCAGTGAAGGCTAAAGAGCCGTTCGACCTTAAGAGCTGAGGGAATCAGCTCATTTAGTTCCCCTTTCTCCTTTCTCCTCCACTCGAAGACGGGGCTATCCTCACGTACCAGTGCTACGATCGGCGACTGCCTTTGTCCTCCTGCGAAGTTACTCTACAAGTTTTCTGCTCAAAGCCCTAAAACAAAGTAAGTCGTTTTGCTCTGTTCTTTGAGTCGAGTCTGAATTTAAGAGGGTCGTCTTTGCATAGGTTGTGCATACAACTCTTTTAACTTCAGAAATCGTCTCTGTTAACGCAGAAAATGAGTAATCTCGTTAGTTTTGTGATCGGGACTCTATGGTGCAGGTTAAGGCATCCTTGAGTTCTCGGCGGGTTTGGAGCTCTTAGTGAGATTTTACGCAAGTCCAGGTAAGGGAGGCTAGCATTTTCGTTTATAAAAACTTTAGGCGAGTAGGTTCTGAAGTGAGGGCGACGTGGTCGCCGGTTTCATATTCTATTTCACGATGCTCTGTTTTTATGTGTGGGGCGACGTGATCGCCGGTTTTAATGTTGATTTCGAACTCCCCTGTTTTAGTGTCGCTTTGAACTTGTTTGACATTGAAATGCATATGATATTCAAAAATCTGAACTTTGGTATGATTGTTTCTGTGATTGGGATTGTTTAAGAAAAGATTCAAAATATTATATGATGGAATTGTGTTTTTACGTGTGGTATGATGTACTGCATGAATGTAAAAGAGTGATCAAAGCATAGTATTTTCAGGAAAGAAAATACCGTGTGGAGATTTTATGAGGGTGTATTGATCTGTGAGTATCCTGTGAATGAGGCGATCCTGACTCTGCTGATATGATGGAATCACATAGATGAAGTCATTCAGTTGGTGAGAGTCGAAGGAGGTCCATATGTATGGGTAAGTCGTTTGAAAGATAACTGACTTGACCTGTTATATGGATCAACCCTGTCATACTGAGAGAGTGAGAATATTGAGATTGAGATTGAGATTGAGATTATGTTTATGCGCAAAGCTGTGGGAACTTTACAGCAATTTCGTATGACAGGTGCAGGCCTCTGGATGCTAAGTTCAACGCACGAGTCTTCCGGAAGTAGAGTCATGTGTCTATGTGTTATGAGTCAGTGGAAAGTCTGACATGTGAACCATGAGTATTGAATGTATTGAATAGACACTTGACGAGTTTGTGGAATATGGGGATATTGATGGTTGAAATTGATATAGATTACGAATGGTGTGAAGATTTATGCTTTCTATTGATATAAAGTTTCATATTTAAAGTTTTTAAAAATATCTAGCTTACCCTTTTGTTTTGTATCGTGGTTGTTTTCTTAAACCTGTGATGATCGTGTATATTTGCACGGGAGCAGATGAGGTTGCAGGTAGTAGAGCTCCTCAGTGAGCATTTCTGGAGGAGGAGATCGCCAGTTTTTGAGTGCTGTTGTTTTGTTTTATTTGGAAAACTCCTGTATGGAGATGTATTAAAACTTCCTCGAAAAGGGATATTATTTTGAGGCACAATTGTATTAATGGATGAATTATGTTATGTATATATCTATGTTAAATTTTGATATTATTGTTTCACCTTTATTTTATTATATAAAAATGAACTATATTTTGAGGGGCGTTACATTAATGGTATCACAGCAGTTCGTCCTTAGGATGACTTGAGGAGAGTGGGTTCATTGTGTTTCTTCTGCTATTGGAGTCTTAATCAAAGCTATAGTGAAAGGTTTTCAAATGTTTTCTGATTGAAATCTTGTTTGTGCTTTAGTAGATATAGGCTCTAAATGAAAAATTTTAGTATTAAGAGTGAAAGGATCTTGATAAAGTAGTGAGGGTGCACACTCATAACTGAATCGAGATGTTCTCAATCTTAATTCTAAAAGTTTGATGTTGAGCATATATCCACTTCTGGTGTGTTTTATCCCAATTATTAAGTGTGGTGATATTTGATTGATAGTTTTGTACCCATGACTGTTCGGTGTTATGCTTTCTATTTTGAGCATTATGATTCTGTTGATGAACTCAAATTCTAAATGACTTTGAGATGCTGACCTTTGTAAGGTCTAGATGTTACCTCCTGAATGAATTGATTTCTTATCGATCTCATTCTTATAGTTGTAGGGAATATAGAAACCAATAGTTTCAAAATCTGAAACGAAGAAAGATGGCTCGTAGACCTCCTACCCCTCCCCAACCTTCTTCGAAAATGAGCCAGATTGCCAGGGCTATAGAGATGATGGCAAGTGCTATCCAACAACAGAATACGGTAATGGCTCAGATTCATCAAGCTGCAATGCACCATTGGGAAACTGCTCGGTCGGCTGAAACAGCTTCCCACGTCGATCAGCCTTAGGAGCAGATGGGGCTGACCGAGTTCATGAGGCACAACCCACCCCAGTTCCGTGGGAATGCTTCTCCGGACCAAACAGATCAGTGGATCAGGGAGTTTCATGCCTTAGTGGAGAAGGCAAAGAGGGTGGAGACCCTAGAGAGGAGTGATTCCAGGGTAATCAGATCACACCTAGGGGGTTCCTCCAGTGGGAAGGCCAAGGTGCAGCAGCAGCAGAATAAGCCTTATTCGAGACCTCCACAGCATAGGGCAGGTGCAGCACCGCCCCAGTTTCAGCAGCAACAACCATGGAAACCAAGATGTTTCCGTTGTGGTGGGCCACATAACATCAACGTGTGCTCCAAGGGGAATTCAGAGAAAAGATGCTACAAATGCCAAAAGATGGGACATGTTGCTAGAGAGTGTCCTAACAAGAATAGGATGACTCAACCCGGTGGTTCTCGGCAGTTTAGGAATGAAGACCGTAGACCTCAGACAGCAGGGAGAGTGTTTGCTATGTCGGGAGCTGAGGCATCTCAGTCAGGTAACTTAGTGCAAAGTGTTTGCTCTATAGCTGGTAGATGCGTTAGAATTTTGTTTGATTCCGGAGCGACACACTCTTTTGTGTCAAGTCTGTGTGTAGCCGAGTTGGGCCTTTTAGTGAAGGAGCTGCTGTTTGAACTATTGGTCTTTACACCTGCATCAGGACAGGTTGCGACCTCCACAGTTTGCTCTGAATGTCCAGTGATGGTAGAGGGACGCAGGTTCAAAGTAAATTTGATCTGCCTACCTCTTCAGGATCTGGATGTTATCCTAGGAACGGATTGGCTATCTGCCAATCCCATTCTCATAGATTGCAGTAGGCAGAAAGTGGTGTTTCCAGATCTTAAAGTGTCAGATGTAATGTCTGCTCAGCATGTGTGGTCGGAGTTGAAAGAAGGGGCGAGGTGCTTTGTAATCCTAGCTCAAGGGGGAGTGAAGAATGAAGAAGATATGGGTAGTATACCTGTGGTGAAGGATTTCATGGATGTATTTCCAGAAGAAATACCTGGACTACCTCTTAAGAGAGAAGGTTTCACGCAGAATGGGTGTTGTTTTGTTGATCGGGATTTGAAAGATGAGTGTGGGAATGGTGGGTTGAAGTTAAAGGCTCCTGATGCCGAAAGTCTCCTGAACTTGGCAAATGAGGATGCAGCTCTGTCTGTGAATGTAGGAGGGAAGGAGGTAATGGCCACGGATAAGAATAAGGATAAGCCATGTTATGATGGTGTTGATTCACTTCCGTTGAGTTCTTCTGGTGATGTTAGTGAATTGCAAAAAGTTGGATGTGGAAGCAAAACTTTCTGTGCCTTATGTTTCTGATGGGATGGGATTTACAGCTAATCCATTAGGTGGCAGTTGTGGTGATCAGCATTTCGTTTCTGATCCTAGAAACAATGCTGCATCGTCAGCTGTAGCAACAAGTCCTCACCCTGAGCACAATGAGGGATTTATGATCGGTGTGTTGAACATTGAGCACCCTAAGATCCCATGCAATGCTAATATGGATGTATCCATTGGAATTCCTGAGTTAGCCGCTCTGAAATCCCAACCAGTTGCTAAAGAGGTGGGTTTTTCATAATCTGCTATTAGTCATCAAAGAAGAAATGAACCAGATGGGCGCCTGAAGGAAAGAAGCCGTTCTCTTTCAGTCTTTTGCTGCTTCACAATCGGTTCGACAAGAAACGGTGCCTAATGTGAATTCGAGCTACAAACCTGTCGTTTTTGAACTGAAAAGTGAAAATCCTGGAAGAAACTCTATCTCTGCAGTTTCTAGACAGAATAACAATGTTGATGCCAACCCAAATCATGGCAAATCAGTTCGTGCCAATGATGGACATTTGAAACAAGAGGAATTAGAAGTTTAAGGATCAAATTTTGAGAAGGGTTTTCTGGTTTGCAAGTCTCTACTCCTACCAATGAAATGACAAAATGTGGACCAAAGCCTAAAGTGTTCTTTCAGGTAGGTGCTAGGATAGGGGTACTTTGGCAAGATAGTGGCATTAGAGAATGCTGGTTTAGATGAAAAATCTGGAGTGTGTCTCCAAGGCTGCTGAAGGTCCAGTACGATGATTTACTTGATAAAGAGGGACCACAGAAACTAGAGGAATGGGTCCCTTCATCTAGAGGGGCAGCTACTGATTAATTGGGTATGCGATGTTCAGGCCGCTTAACAGTCAAGCCATGCTCTCCTGAACGCCATTCAGGTCGCACTCTTGAGTTTGAATCAGCATTGGATGCCTGGTGGTGTGATGGGTGGTGGGAAGGTGTTGTAACTGCAGCTAATGTCAGTGGTAAATGGATCTTAGTCAGATTGCTCTGCCTTAGAAAGTGAATCATCATCCATCCCCAAAGTTGAAGTTGCTAAGAAGGTTGAGCACGAATCGTTTGGTTTGGAAACCCCTGTGGATCTGGAAAATATGAAGGGAATAACTTTGAGGGAGCCACTCTATGTCGCTCATGAGGACAAGGGTAACAACTCTGGTGGTGGCTGTGATGATGAAGCTGACAAGGCTGTGAAGACACTTCTGGCCTTAAATGAACACAAGGATAATAACTCTTGTAGAGGCAGTGATGATGTTGACAATGAGGAGAAGACCTTTGGAGTTTGTAGTTGGAGATCATATAGTTATGAAAGTGACACCGACCAAGGGTGTAGGACGAGCTATCAGATCAAAGGAGTTGTCTCCTAAGTTTGTTGGACCATATCAGATCTTAAGGAAGATAGGTCATGTAGCTTATGAGATTGCTCTACCTCCCCAATTAGCAAATCTGCATAATGTCTTTCACGTGTCACAGCTAAGGAAGTATCTTGCAGACCCTAGTCACGTGTTGGAAGTGGACGATGTGCAGATCAGGGATGACTTATCGTTTGAAGCGAAACCAGTCAGGATTGACGATCAACAGAGTAAGCAGCTCAGAGGCAAAACCATCAATATGGAAAAGGTGGTGTGGGATGACAGATCGGGTGATTCAACTTGGGAATTAGAAGAAACCATGAGAGAAGCCTATCCCTACCTCTTTTCCTTGTAATTCAATTTTCTGGGACGAAATTTTTTCCTGTTGGGGAGAATGTAAGGACCTATAAATTATTTGGAATAGAAGTGATAGATTTTAAATAATTTCTGGGTATGTTATTATTTAAAATAAAAAGGACATGAAAATAGAAAATACCATAGTGGTCAGACCTCGGACGTCGCCCAAGGTCTGGGATCAGCTGGTAGAGGGCAATCGGTTGACCATTGTACCAACCAAGTAGTCAGGTGCGATGACTTTATCGTGAGGTAATCAAGTGGGCGTGCTTCAAGGGAGGGAGGCACGTGAATCAAGAAGGGTAAGAGAAAGGAAGGTGTAGCTTAGAAGTCGATGAGATCGCCGTTTGTTGAAGAAGGCGGCGTCCTCTGACTTCCCCCGTATGAAATCAGAGATCGCCTATTTTGCGCATGATCGCCGTGTGCGAATATTTCACATAATCGCCAATCGCTTAGAGTACACATGATCGCCAATCGCCTATGGTGTACATGATCGCCGAAAGTGCACTTAGCATGTGGTCAAGATGCTGGATCAACCATAGAGGATTCCAAAAACCACGCGTATCAAGGTGTGGGTTGAGCCTTAGATACGCTCGGAATGCGAAGCTCTATGCTTGAGCATAAGAAATCGTCCTTAGTGTTGCATGCATGGGCGCACGAGGAGTAGTGCTGATCTATTCTTGGAAATGTGAAGCTATCGACGTCACCAAGCCATGTGGAGGTGATACCTTGGACGTAACATAATGGGAGGATGAACGTTCAGCAAGGTGTGACGATGTGACATCGGTGACCAAAGTAAGGCGATGTGTTCTCGTCACACACAAGGGCGATAAGAGATCGCCAACAGGATGAGAGGAACATCGGTCATCAACCAGGATGGGAGACACATCGGTGGTCTGCCAGGGTGAGACATCGGTGGTCTGCCAGGGTGAGACATCGGTTGTCTGCCAGGGTGAGACATCGGTGGTCTGCCAGGGTGAGACATCGGTTGTCTACCAGGGTGAGACATCGGTGGTCTGCCAGGGTGAGACATTGGTGGTCTGCCAGGGTGAGGAATCAGTCGTCTGTCAGGAAGAGGAATCAGTCATCGCCGGGATGAGGCACATCAGTCATCGCCGGGATGAGAGGCACATCAGTCATTGTCGGGATGAGAGACACATCGTTCATCGGCAGATAATCATCGCGCGGTTAGTCATCGGTGGATGGTCATCGCGCGAGGTAGTGTCTCACACAGATAAGGTGGGACCCAGGTTCCCAGCATGAACGTTCTGCATGCGCGACACGTAGACATTAGGAGTGTTTCAGAATAGTTAGCATCAGAGAGTTGGTATGCGCAGAGACCCACGTGGTCATACTGTTCAAGGAAGTGTGCACGCAAGGTTGCTCAGAGAGTGGGTAATGGCAGTGAAGGCTAAAGAGCCGTTCGACCTTAAGAGCTGAGGGAATCAGCTCATTTAGTTCCCCTTTCTCCTTTCTCCTCCACTCGAAGACGCGGCTATCCTCACGTACCAGTGCTACGATCGGCGACTGCCTTTGTCCTCCTGGGAAGTTACTCTACAAGTTTTCTGCTCAAAGCCCTAAAACAGAGTAAGTCGTTTTGCTCTGTTCTTTGAGTCGAGTCTGAATTTAAGAGGGTCGTCTTAGCATAGGTTGTGCATACAACTCTTTTAACTTCAGAAATCGTCTCTGTTAACGTAGAAAATGAGTAATCTCGTTAGTTTTGTGATCGGGACTCTATGGTGCAGGTTAAGGCATCCTTGAGTTCTCGGCGGGTTTGGAGCTCTTAGTGAGATTTTACGCAACTCCAGGTAAGGGAAGCTAGCATTTTCGTTTATAAAAACTTTAGGCGAGTAGGTTGTGAAGTGAGGGCGACGTGGTCGCCGGTTTCATATTCTATTTCACGATGCTCTGTTTTTATGTGTGGGGCGACGTGATCGCCGGTTTTAATGTTGATTTCGAACTCCCCTGTTTTAGTGTCGCTTTGAACTTGTTTGACATTGAAATGCATATGATATTCGAAAATCTGAACTTTGGTATGATTGTTTCTGTGATTGGGATTGTTTAAGAAAAGATTCAAAATATTATATGATGGAATTGTGTTTTTACGTGTGGTATGATGTACTGCATGAATGTGAAAGAGTGATCAAAGCATAGTATTTTCAGGAAAGAAAATACCGTGTGGAGATTTTATGAGGGTGTATTGATCTGTGAGTATCCTGTGAATGAGGCGATCCTGACTCTGCTGATATGATGGAATCACATAGATGAAGTCATTCAGTTGGTGAGAGTCGAAGGAGGTCCATATGTATGGGTAAGTCGTTTGAAAGATAACTGACTTGACCTGTTATATGGATTAACCCTGTCATACTGAGAGAGTGAGGATATTGAGATTGAGATTGAGATCGAGATTATGTTTATGCGCATAGCTGTGGGAACTTTACAGCAATTTCGTATGACAGGTGCAGGCCTCTGGATGCTAAGTTCAACGCACGAGTCTTCCGGAAGTAGAGTCATGTGTCTATGTGTTATGAGTCAGTGGAAAGTCTGACATGTGAACCATGAGTATTGAATGTATTGAATAGACACTTGACGAGTTTGTGGAATATAGGGATATTGATGGTTGAAATTGATATAGATTACGAATGGTGTGAAGATTTATGCTTTCTATTGATATAAAGTTTCATATTTAAAGTTTTTAAAAATATCTAGCTTACCCTTTTGTTTTGTATCGTGGTTGTTTTCTTAAACCTGTGATGATCGTGTATATTTGCACGGGAGCAGATGAGGTTGCAGGTAGTAGAGCTCCTCAGTGAGCATTTCTGGAGGAGGAGATCGCCGGTTTTTGAATGCTGTTGTTTTGTTTTATTTTGAAAACTCCTGTATGGAGATGTATTAAAACTTCCTCGAAAAGGGATATTATTTTTAGGCACAATTGTATTAATGGATGAATTATGTTATGTATATACCTATGTTAAATTTTGATATTATTGTTTCACCTTTATTTTATTATATAAAAATGAACTATATTTTGAGGGGCGTTACATTCTTCCCTCCATAGCTTCAACCACATAATCTTTCCTATCTTTCATCTTTCCATTCCATTTCAATTCCTAAATATGTCTTGTTTTATGTTCTTGTTTTCAATTTGGTTTTGCTTTTTGTTCTAGTGTTCTTCTTGCGTGTGTAATTGCATTTCTCTTATGTTTTGTTCCGCTCCATTTCTATTTTTATTCTGCACCATATTTGTCATTCATTCATCACCTATAATTGTGGTTTTCCTTTGGTCTTATGGAAATGAACCTTCACATCTACTTAACACTTGTTAAGTTAATGTCCAGTGGGAATTTTCCTTAGACTTCTCACCTAAATTGCTTAAGAATCTTGATCCTAATTCTTTAAAGTGTCACCTAATGAATCAATCTAAAATCAACTCACATCATGTGGTATCAATAGCTATCACTACAAAAAATCGTGTAAAAAGTGACGGTTTTAATATGGCGGTTATTAATAACCGTCACTGATCCTGCCTCTGACTCGAATGTGGAGGATATGCCTCGTCACTCCTTTGTCTAGCCTTCTGCAACCACGTGTTCTACAAGAACGCTCCAAGAACCTTTTCTGGAACTCCAAACGATGCCTGCAAAACAGCACAGACGGCGCCTCTAGCGGCCGTGTGCACTCCAACGCTCAAGTCAGGCAACAGAACCACCGAAAACTCTCACTGAATCTCTCTGTGAGACTCGTGTGTGCTCAGATCCACTCTCTCTCTCTGTAACTGAATTCTGTTATCACTGTGCCACGTGTACAAACGATCTTACAATGACTCAGAAACTATGTGTAGTAAATTTGTGTAAACTTGTAATCTGAAAACTTCTGTGTACCTGACATAAGGTAGAGTACCTTTATACTTGGGCCACGCTTCTCTCCCAGATGGTGACACGTGGAGGCATGCAACTGGCATCTGACTGTACACGTGTCACACCTGGAAGGCTTCTGCGCGTTTCTCTGTGCGGCTAAGTTATCCTCTTGCGGAGTAACTTAGCGTGTTTCTTCTCTCTGAGTGAGTGCATGCTCCCAGGAGAGCGCCTGGTGGGGCTGGTCTAAGCACATTCACCAGGCGTATCCTGCCTGCATGGCCTCTTCGCACGTCCTCTGAGTGAGTGCATGCTCCCAGGAGAGCGCCTGGTGGGGCTGGTCTAAGCACACTCACCAGGCGTATCCTGCCTGCATGGTCTCACCGCACGTCTTGTGGTTTGACATCAGGTGAGGTGCATGCGTAACGCTCTCGCTGGGACCCTAACGACCTTCCACCGACGACCGTGCGGTGCCTCATGACCTTCCACCGACGACCGTGCGGTGCCTCATGACCTTCCACCGACGTCCGTGCGGTGCTTCCAGGTGCTTATCTAGGCACCGCTCTGGGGGTGGTGGCCACTTGGTAACTGACCACCGATCACCATTCTAAGTGGTCTCCTCCCTGATTCACCTGCCATCCCATGCCATGTGTCACCCTGTGACTGGTTCACGTGGTCATCTGTTGCTGACGTCACTGACTACCGATGACCGACCGGATCACACGCCCCCCAGTCTCGAGCTGTGAACTTGTTCTCAGCGAAGAGACTAAGTGGTCGCACCCTTGGTCTACGTGGCAGGTGGAGCCACGTCACGTGCTGCTCATGTGTCTGCTCTTTAACGTTACGACTTCCATGCTTTATCTCTCGACACGTGGACGCATCAATGGCTCATACTGAGTGTCGCTTCCGTTTCCTTCATTCAAAAGAGGCGCGCGCTAGCACTGTTGCATCACCTTCTTCAGCATACTCAATCTGTCTTCCAGAACCCTCAGCCTTCTCTCTGCGCGCACATTCTCTTCGATCTTTCGATCTTCCACCCTTCTCCGATCATCAAAAGGTTTGTCTTTTCTTCTCCCTTGGTGTATTTAGAGCATTTCTACCGTTTGCATTCATGTTTTTCATCACTGTTCATTCATCTTCTCTATTTTCTTCTTCTAAACCCGCGCCATGGTTCACTGTTCTTTTCTCTCAATCTCTGCTTCTCCTTATTCCTCTTCTTCACCTGAACCTTCTTTCTTGCTCTCTCCCTCTATTTTTTACCGAACCATTCATTATTTCCCTCTTCTTTCTTTCATCTGATTTTGCTCCTTCCTTTCCTCCATTGCAGCTTTCGGCAATGGCTCACGTAAGGCAAACGGCACGCCTCGTTGCCTCTTCCTTCGGTGCACAGCCCCCAAGGCCTGCACCGTCGTCATCCTCTGCACCAACTCCACCCCAACCTGACGCAACCTTCCCCACAGACCAAGCCAGGATGTACGAGTGGGCTCATTTGGTGCTCCTAGTTGAGACCTCCACACAACTCCCTCCAAACCACCTAAAGACCATTCTCAGCAGCAACCCAGACGAACCCACGTGCGCCATTCACAGGGAGAATGACTTCCGAGTGGTCGTACGTATTCCTCCACGAGGGATACCCGTCTGTGCTGACGACAGGGCTACCAATGGGGTACCCTTCACCTTTGTATATTCCGCCATCTTCAAGAGACTGAAGCTACGCTTGCCCTTCACCTTCTTTGAGAAGAAGTTGATGATGGAACTGAACGTCGCCCCCTGCCAGCTCCATCCAAATGCCTGGGCCTTTATCTGGGCATTTGAAATTCTGTGCGACCATTTCGGTCACCCTGCCTCGGTCGACGTCTTCCTTTATTTCTTTGAGACAAAGAAACCAGGGGACCGGTCTTGGGTCAGTTTAAACGGGGTTGCTGGCAGGGTTATCTTGGGCCTATACTAGCAATCCTTCAAAGATTGGAAAGGCAGATTTTACATGATCTCGGCTACTCCTCAGGACCTCATTCTGCTCGAAGGATTTCCCCTCTACTGGGTCCCAGGGGTCGAGTTCAAAAGGCCCAGGGATTTGGAAACCCTGACACCCTACGAGCGCGAACTGTGCAATCTTCTGCGGGGGGTAAAGTATAGCTCTGCTACACTCATCAAGCACGAGTTTGATGTAGTGTCCCTGAAAAAATACATAGGTAGACCACCCTTCCTCCTTAACTCTTCCATCACTCCATGGATCTGTATAGCATCCTCATGTACATTTACTGTTTCAGTCTTGTTATCTGATTTTTCCTCTTGACCTCTGATGTAGATATGACCTCCGGGAAAGATAGGAGGCAAGCCTTGCAGGCACTGGCTCAGTCCAGGTTTGCTTCTGCAGCAACCGAGCCCGAGACTGCTCCTGTTTCCACCCCCTCCATCTCTGAGGTACTTGTGGCTCCTCCACTCTCGGTGGCACCTGCAAGGGGTCCTGAGGCTGAAAAGAAAAAGAGGAAGCTGTTCAAAGCGTTCCCTGCTCACGCAGCCACTGCTGCTGCTGCTGCTACTTCGACCGAAGAGGAGAGTTCTGATGTTCCCCTCCTTCGCCGCAAGAGGACCTGGCAGGAGACTGGGGGGCCTTCAGCAGTTGAAGCTGGAGACACTGAAGTGCTGCAGGTTGAGGAACAAAAAGAAGATGAAGCCTTATCTCCTACCTCTCAACCTGCACCTACGCCCTCCGCACCATCATCTCCCCCACCGCCACCTTCTCCAAGCACCCTTCCTTCCTCTTCAACTCCCCCTGCTCCACCATTACCAGTGAGCCAAACGCCAAGTTCACCCAATCCACCTGCTGGGGGTGCACCAAGGCCTCTTGTCTCACCACCAATGCAAACCACTGTGACAACCTCTCAAGGCGGTGGGGCTTCTTCACAACCGAGCATTCCTGAAATTACTAATGAGAGCCTCAGCAGGGTAATCTCCTTGGCGAGGCACTGCATCAAAAACAAGGGATTCAACTCGTGGAGCGCACAGGATGTGGATGCACATCTGGCCAATAACCTGGTGCTCTCCTTGCAATTCTCTACCCAGCAGCACAAGCAAGAGCTTTTGGGAAAGAGAACTCAAGAGCTTGAGCACGACAAAACCTCCCCGATGAGCGACCTTGAAGCTTCTCAAGATTCAGTGAAAATGCTGAGCGATATGGTGGAGAGGACCAGAAAAGACTACTGTCTACAGGTGCAGGAGACTATCAGGACCGAGCTCCTGATAGGCGAGGCTGTGACTGCTCTGGATAGTCAAGCCATGGAGCTGAAGGGGTAGAACATCCGTCTAGAGGCTGAAACTTCCTCCTTGCGTCAACTGAGCGACCAACAGGTGGCTGAGACTTCTTCCTTGCTCCGACTGAACGACAAGCAGGCGGAGGATCTCAAGGCTTCTAGGGAGGAGCTTGCTCTGAAGGAGAAAAAGCTTGAAGAGGTTCTGGTCCAACTCCTGGAGGCACAGAGCAAACTGACAAGGACCCAGGAGGAGCTCGAAGGGGCCGAGGGCAAACTGGAAGAGGCTGTGTCTTCCTTTGCCAAGCAGAAGGAGGAGCTTGAGGCCGATGTAACTGAGACCATGGAGGCTGGTGCCGATGCATGGATAGACGGGTTCAAGGCGGCCTTGGAGCAGGTTCACTGTGTCCTACCAGACTTGGACCTTACCCAATTCACCCTGGCCATTCGGTTGCCGACGGCAAGCTCATTCCTCCTCCTTGAGCTTCCTCCCTTGCAACTTCTTCTTTTTTGTAATCTCTCTTTCTGCAACATAACTTACGTACAAACTCTTTTACTGTAAAGCCTCTTTGTATTGACTTTAGTTGAATGAAATCTGCTTACTTCAGCTATTTGTTTCTCTATCTTTAACTCTCTGCATGTGACTAACTGCTAACTGACTTAGGCTTTAGCGCGATCTCACTGTACCCCTTCAAACTTGGCTTCTGACTTGACCGCGACTATCTGCTTCCTTAACATTATCTTTAACAGTTTTTACGTATAACTTCATGCTGGACGACTGACTTGATGAGGCCTAAATGCTTCGGCTTATCGCATAAGAACTTGCTTGGAAAAGTTTTCTTACTTAAAGCTTTCTGAGTGAGTTGCATGCTCCCAGGAGAGCGCCAGGTGTGGCTGGTCTAAGCATACTCACCAGGCGCATCCTGATGGAAGAGGCCCAAGCCCAAGCCTAAGCCCAAGCTCAGGCCCAACAACTAGGTCCATGGAAAAGAGTATTTAAGAAGATTGGGACTCTGCTACTGATGGCAGAGAAACTTTTCTTTACATATTCAAAGACCCCTCAGAGGACCACAAGGAGTAGAGCCCAAGCCATGGGAGCTGAGCATCAATTAATTTCAGTTTATTTGTAATTTCAGTAGAGTAGGGTTCATTTAGCACAATAGGGGGTGTATTTAACAATTTAGCTTATACCTAGGCCTTTTAGGGTAGGAATGTAGCCCTACCTTCTAGAAGCATGCTAAGGGGCTGCATTGACCTTTAGTCAACACCCTAGCAGCCCCCTCTTTTATGTATTCCCCATCCTACCCTTGTTCCTTACTCTCCAAGGCACCATCTCCTATAAATAGGGTGCTTTGGCTCATGTTTTTTTTAAGATCAATTTATATGAGTAAATGCTGCCAAAATTATGCTAGCTTCTACTCTTTGTCTAGTCTCCCTAGGTTAGACACTTTGATCTTCATCTTCACCTTCCTCCAAGTGATTTGGCCTAACCTATCACTCTCCATACCTTTCATGCACCTACAAGGAACCCATAGCTCTATATGAGTCATCCTTGACCCATATCATCCATAGCTTCCACCACCTTTTTACCTCATATTTTAAGAAGAACAAATGGTCATGAAGAACAACCCATCATTTGGTATCTAGAGCTTTGGTTCTTCAAGAGATAAGTGTTCTCTTCATTTTATTTTTTGAGTCTTCTTTATTCCATGTTGTTCATCATATCCTTAAATGTCTTGCTGTTTTTAATTTCTTTTTAAGTTGGTGTTGCTGTTTTTAAATTTCTATTTGGTATTTTTTTGGTTCAACTTGATCTTGAACTTCCTTTTTTCAAACTGTTTTAGGTTCCTTTTGTTTGGCTGTTCTGTTTTTATTTTATTTGAGTCTTATTGATGTTTTTAATCGGTGCAAAGTGTTTGTGGTTGAGTCATTTTGATTTTTGAATCCATACAAGTTTTGTCAAAGTCATGTTCATCCTACAATGTCATAAATTCCAAGTGGTGCCTTTTATTGTTGATTTGGTTGCTTGATTTTGTTTTGAGTGCAGTTTATATTTCTGGTTTTGAAGCTTTGGTGCCTTTTATATTTTCATATTTGAGTTCATACTTGTGTGTTAGTTCCATACAAGTTCGTTTCCAATCATTTCCATTGTATTTTTGAAGTTTCTTTACCGTTTTCTAATTCCAAGTTAGGATTTCTCTGTTTTCACTGCTACTGTGCTGGCTGGAATCATTCCCAGAAATTAAATTTGTTGGTAAAAAATTCTGAAATTTTGGATTTGAGTAGTTTCATGTGTTAAGAAAAAGTGAAAAAAAGAATCACATCAAAATTCAAAATACAAAAAAAATGATAAATGAAATACGAACAGAGTGCAAAAATCCTGACTCTGAAAAAACGCTGACGCGGCAGTGATTTCGGAAAAATTATTACAATTATTTGGCTCACTTTTTTGGTGAAATTCCAACGCCTATAATGAGCTAAAACATTGAAGTTTCTGTGGTTAAAATTTCAAGCTCAAATTTGAAGTATTCTGTCCAGCATAAAATTGGAAAGTTGTGAAAAATTTTACACAAAAAATTCTGTAGTGCTGTTTTGGTTTTATTCATCTATTCTAGTTCCATTCACTAGGATTCCACTTTGTGTGCTACCTTTTTCTTGTGTGCCTTAATTTTTTGCTTGTCAAATTTTATTGAATACTCTTTCAAGTTTTGTCAAATATCAACTCCATTTGCAGTAGTCCTTGATTTTAAATTTGAGTTTTGTTGCTTTAAAACTTGCTTGACCTCTCTTTGGTGGATTTGACCTAAAAAGTGCTTTGGTGAGTGTGGAGCTAAAATTTTGTTTTGGTGAAAGCCATATCACTAAAGAGGAGCTGGATTAAAGATTTAAGGTTGAATAACCTAAGGAGACAAAGCAAGGGACAGCAGCAACCTCATTGAAAAATACACAAATATACACAAAGGAGCTACAAGTGAAGGAGTGCATAGAATAGGACTTTAAATTTTTGTGCATCAAAATTTGTTAACCTAATTTCTTTGTATTTCTTTGAGTTGTAATTTGCAAGGACATTGATTAATTAGTGGATTAATACGTCTTAGACGGTGAGTGTGTCTTCAAGGTTCCAAAGTGCCAAGAAGCCTCACCTTAGGATTCGACTAGTTTTAAAAGCTTTCTAGATAGCAATTTTCATTTGTGTTTTATTGCTTTACATATAGTTTTTCTTGCATAAAAATTTTGTTTTTATCTTTGATTGTGCTCTAAGTAAATTGGTTAGAGAAAGGTTTGTGAAAGTGTTGTGGGATAGTATCTGGCTAAGGAAAGGCTTGGTACTTAAGAGATCCTAGTGATCCACCTCCCTTTCCTGGGAAATTACCTACTTCACTCCACTTATCTTTCTTTTTGAAAATTACTTTTATCACAAACCCTAAACATGTCTACTCATTCTTCAAGTCATAGTGAAAGTGATAGAAAATCCACAAAATCTCTTTTGAAACAATTGGCTAGAGATTTTCAATCACTATCACTAAGACAATTGCAACATGAGGCTCAACTTTTGGAAGATAAAAAAGAAAGAGATGCCCATCTTGCACTTTTGGAAGAGGAGTTGAGAATTGTTAGAGAAAAAGATGAATACATTCGAAAATTAAAAAAATCACATGCATCACATGCATCTAGTTCTAGGTCAAGTGACTCACATGTTGAGGGGAGTCTGAGAGTAAATGATTATTATCAACCTCCACCTAGAAGAACTAGGAGAGAAAGCCACCTAAAAGAGACTAGGGTAGACTTACCTCATTTTTATGGAAAGGAAAATGTTGAAACATACCTAGATTGGGAAATGAAAGTAGAACAACTTTTTGCTTGCCATCATGTTAGCGAGGAAAGGAAAGTACCCTTAGCCACTTTAAGCTTTCAAGGAAATGCTATGTATTGGTGGACAGCCCTAGAGAGAGATAGGCGCCTCCACAGGGACCCTCCCATAGAATATTGGAATGACCTTAGGGGAGCCTTGAGACGCCGCCATATTCCTTCATACTATGATAGGGAGTTAATGGACAAGCTCCAAAGACTCCAACAGAAAAACATGAGTGTAGAGGAGTATAGGCAAAAGATGGAGCTCTACATGATGAGAGCCTCTATTAGGGAAGAAGCCACCACCACCATAGCTAGGTTCCTAAGTGGTCTCAATCTTGAGATAAGGGATAAAGTAGAACTTTTGCCCTACAGGGACTTGAATGATTTGATCCAACTTTGTATAAAAGTTGAACAACAAAATTTGAGAAAGGGATCAAGTCGCAAGGAGAGTTCTTACTCTAACTCTTATCCCAAGAGAGAGTATAGAAGAGAAAAGGAGGATAGTCTTTCAAAGGATAAATCCAAAGAAACTCCCAAGAGTGTAGGAAAAGATGTGTCTACCTCACAACCCCGCAGTAGAGACATCCAGTGCTTCAAATGTCTTGGTAGAGGCCATATAGCATCCCAATGCCCAAATAGGAGAACCATGATCTTAAGAGGGAGGGATGAGTATAGCAGCCAAGATGAAGAGTCTAGTGGGGAAGAAGAGAAGGAAAATAGTGAGGGGGCATATCCTTGTGAGGGAGAATTAATGATGATCAGAAGAACCCTCAACAATCAACCTAGTGTGAACCATGAAACACAGAGAGAGAACATCTTTCATACAAGATGCAAAGTTTCAGAAAACATTTGTTCTCTCATTGTGGATAGTGGCTCTTGCTGCAATTGTTGTAGCACTAGGATGGTTGAAAAGCTTAATCTACAATTAATACCTCATCCAAAACCTTACAAACTTCAGTGGATAAATGAAGATGGGGAATTAACTGTAGATAAGCGGGTAAAAATCAGTCTTTCTGTGGGGAACTATAAAGATGAGATTTTATGTGATGTAGTACCCATGGAAGCCTGCCACATCTTATTGGGAAGACCATGGCAATTTGACAAGAAAACCATCCATAATGGTCTTACCAACGAGATAACTTTTACCCATAGGGAAAAAAAGTTTGTACTCTATCCTTTAACACCTTCACAAGTGGTAAAAGACCAAGTACAAATGAAAATAAAAAGAGAAAATGAGAAAAAGAAAAAAGAATTAAAGGAAAATCCTTTGTTTGGAGTTGAACCAGGCATTGACTTAAATTCTTCTTCCACAGAAAACCCTTGTGAGAATATGCTTGAAGATAAATCTGTGTCTGGAGCTGAACCAGATATAGATATAAACCTTTCCTCCACAGAAAAGCCAAGTGAGGGGTTGTTTGAAAAAGAAGAAGAGGAATCTAGAAAGAATGAAGAGTATCTTACAACACCTCCTACAAGCATAGTGGGAAAAGAATCCTTAAAGGGGGATTGCAATAATTTTAACTCTCCTTTTCCTTTGAATCATGATGTTTACTCTTATTTTCAAAAATCACAAAAACAACACTTTGTGATGTTGTTGCTTATCTTGGGCAATGAACAACACAAAGTAAGCAAAAATATTTTTGTAAAGGGCCCTATTTCTTTCCAACAAAACTTTTATAAAAATAGCAAAGGGGCTTATTTCCTTACTATTTTATTTGAATACACTAGTCTTAATTTTCTTATCTCACTTTTCTATAATGTTTACTGTAGGTTAATATTTGATCCTGGAGGACGAGCATAGTTTTCAAAGCAGGAATAAGGCTGCTGTTTGAGATCAACCCTGTAGATCTGAGGACAGATCCTCTCAAGAAGGAGGGGATGATGGAAGAGGCCCAAGCCCAAGCCTAAGCCCAAGCTCAGGCCCAACAACTAGGTCCATGGAAAAGAGTATTTAAGAAGATTGGGACTCTGCTACTGATGGCAGAGAAACTTTTCTTTACATATTCAAAGACCCCTCAGAGGACCACAAGGAGTAGAGCCCAAGCCATGGGAGCTGAGCATCAATTAATTTCAGTTTATTTGTAATTTCAGTAGAGTAGGGTTCATTTAGCACAATAGGGGGTGTATTTAACAATTTAGCTTGTACCTAGGCCTTTTAGGGTAGGAATGTAGCCCTACCTTCTAGAAGCATGCTAAGGGGCTGCATTGACCTTTAGTCAACACCCTAGCAGCCCACTCTTTTATGTATTCCCCATCCTACCCTTGTTCCTTACTCTCCAAGGCACCATCTCCTATAAATAGGGTGCTTTGGCTCATGTTTTTTTTAAGATCAATTTATATGAGTAAATGCTGCCAAAATTATGCTAGCTTCTACTCTTTGTCTAGTCTCCCTAGGTTAGACACTTTGATCTTCATCTTCACCTTCCTCCAAGTGATTTGGCCTAACCTATCACTCTCCATACCTTTCATGCACCTACAAGGAACCCATAGCTCTATATGAGTCATCCTTGACCCATATCATCCATAGCTTCCACCACCTTTTTACCTCATATTTTAAGAAGAACAAATGGTCATGAAGAACAACCCATCACATCCTGCCTGCATGGTCTCACTGCACCTTCTCTGAGTGGGTGCATACGTAACGCTCTCGCTGGGAGCCTGTGTAAGGACCCGTAAAATTAAATTGGAATGAAAAGGAATATATTTTAAATGAATTCTAAGTATGTTTTTATTTAAAATAAAAAGGAAGGAAAGTGTAGTTTAGAAGACTATGAGATCGCCTGGTTAGTACGTGATCGCCTGTCGCCTACTACACATGATCGCCAGGCGCGCGAGGCATGTGGACATCGCCAGGGCGCGAGGCATGTGGACATCGCCAGGGCGCGAGGCATGTGGACGTCGCCAGGGCGTGAGGGGCATGCAGGCATCGCCAGGGCGCGAGAGGCATGCGGGCGTCGCCAGGGATAGACATCGGTCGTCTCCCAGAGAGAGACATCGGTCGTCTTCCAGGACGAGACATCGGTCGTTCGCCAGGATGAGTCAGCGGTGGAAAGTTGTCGCGCGATGTCGAGTTTCACACAGATAAAGTGGGACCCAGACTCCCAGCATGACACGTCCTGCACGCGCGCCACGTGGACAAAAAGGGTGGTTCAGAATAGTGACATCAGAAAGTTGGCATGTGCAAGAGACACTCGCGGTCGTACTGTTCAGGGAAGTGGTTGGCATGCGCAAGAGACAACCGTGGCCGTACTGTTCAGTGAAACGTACACTCTGATTTTCCTGCAGAAGGGGTGGTGGCAGCAGCATGCGTGGACAAGTAGGCTTGGATTCAAAAACCCACTGCGGGGAGGCAAAGAACGTTGCAGTGACTCAAGAGTGAAAGAGTGAGTGCATCTTCATCCCTCTCTTTTCTCTCCTTCGCGCTGCGATTCAGACATCCTCAAGCACCAGTGCGACAAACGACGACTGTCCTTGGACACTTGGGAGGTTCTCTGCAAGTTCTCCAAACCGGGACACTAAAACAGAGTGAAAGCATCTTAAAGCTTCGTTGGGTTTCGGAGCTCTTAGAGTTTTGCGCTAGTCCAGGTAAGGGAAGCTAGCCTTATTTCCAACGAAAAACCTTATAGTAGATGTTTGAGATGATGGGGCGACGTGGTCGCCGGTTTTCAACTGTTATTGTGTAATCCCCTGTTTTTGAACGAGATCGTCGGTTTTGGCGTTGTTTTTCGAACTCCCCTGTTTTTGGTGTTGTTTGAAACTGTTTGAGATTTAAATGTGATATTCGAAAATCTGAACCTTGGCATGAGTTTTTCTGTGACTGGAATCGTTCATTAAGTGTTGTATGACGTGTTGAATGTTGTGAATGTGGGATCAAGGCATAGTATTTTCAGGAAAGAAAATACCGTGTAAGATCGTGTAGGATGTGCATTGATCGGTGATTTCTATAATGAGATATCCTGACTCTGCTGAGATAATGGAATCACATAGAGGAAGTTATTCAGTTGGTGAGAGTCGAAGGAGGTTCATATGAATGGGTGAGTCGTGTGAAAAAGAACGAGCTCGGCCTGTTATATGGATTAACCTTGTCATACTGTGAGAGTGATGAAATTGAGATCGAGATTGTGTTGATGCGCATAGCTGTGGAAACATTACAGCAGTTTAGTATGACAGGTGCAGATCTCTGAGTCTAGTCAATGCACGAGTCTTCCGGAAGTAGTGTCAAGTGTCTTGTGTGATGAGTCAGTGGAAGTCTGACGTGAGAAATGAAGAACATTGAAATTGATAGACACTTGATGCATTATGTGAAATAGAACGACTCTTGAGAATATTGTGAAATGTGTGATTACTTGGTGGTCATGTGAAGGGAACGAGAAAATTGATAGTTTTTACGTGGGTGTCTTTAATTTGTTTCATCTTGATTTTAAAGTTTCATATCTAAACTCTTTTTCAAATGTCTAGCTTACCCTGTGATTTTTGGTGTTGTGTTTGGCTTTTTCTTAAACCTGTGATGATCGTGTATAATTTACATGGGAGCAGATGATGTTACAGGAAGTAGAGCTCCTCAGTGAGTGGTCGCCGGGAGGAGATCGCCTGTTCCTATTTCTGTTAGGCGATCACCCTTTTTCTGTGTTCTGATAGGAGCTCGCCGTTCTCTGATAGGAAATCGCCTTTTTGCTGTTAGGAGATCGCCTGTATTTATATTTTACTGCAATTTTGTTTACGTTTTCTGGAAAAGTGACCGATTATGTATTAAACTCCCTGTGAGGAGAAACTTCATTTCATATATATAATTATGTTCACTTCAATAAAATTGTTTACCTTTATTTTTATTATATAAATATGAAAAGAATTTGGCGGGATGTTACGTTAATGGTATCAGAGCAGTTCGTCCTTAGGATGACCTGAGGGCTGTGGATCCATTGTGTTTCTTCTGCTCATAAAATTTATTTGAGTTTTAAATAACAACTATAGTGAAAGGTTTTCAAACGTTTCTGTATTGAAATTTTGTGTGTGCTTTAGTGAAAATATGCCCTAACTGAAAATCTTAGTATTAAGAATGAGAGGGTCTTGATAAAGTGGTGAGGGTGCACACTCATAAATGGATCGAGATGATTCTCAATCTTAATTCCAAAGGTTTGATGTTTAGCATACATTGAATTCTAGTGTGATTTATGTCATTTTATTGAGTGTTTTTGTAATTGATTGAAAGTGGTTGTTTGGATTGATGGTTGTATACCAGTAGCTGTTCTGGTGTTTTGCTTGAGGTTATAAGTATTATGATTCTGTTGATGAACTCAAATTCTTAATGATTTTGAGATGCTGACCTTTGTAAGGTCTAGATGTTACCTCCTGAATGAATTGATTTCTTATCGATCTCATTCTTGTAGTTGTAGGGAATATAGAAACCCATAGTTTCAAAATCTGAAACGAAGAAGATGGCACGTAGACCTTCTACCCCTCCCCAACCTTCTTCAGAAATGAGCCAGATTGCCAAGGCTATCGAGATGATGGCAACTGCCATCCAACAACAGAATGCAGCGATGGCTCAGAACCATCAAGCTATGATGCACCACTGGGAAACTGCTCGGTCTGCTGAAACAAATTCCCACGTCGGTCAGCCTCAGGAACAGATGGGACTGACCGAGTTCATGAGGCACAACCCACCCAAGTTCAGTGGGAATGCTACCCCTGATCAGGCAGATCAGTGGGTCAGAGAGTTGGAGAAAATCTTTAGGGCGACCTCCTGCCCTGAAGAGAAGAAGTTGGTGTTCGCCACCTTTTTGCTATCTGGAGAAGCCGAGTTCTGGTGGATGGGAGCTCAGCAGATGATGGAAGCCAGAGCTGAAGTGTTAGACTGGGAGAGCTTCAGGGTGAGATTCCTGGAGAAATACTTCCCAGATAGTGCAAAGTTTGCGAAGGAAGCAGAATTCCTCAGATTGGAGCAGGGGGAGATGTCTGTGAACGCCTATGCTGCTCGGTTTGAGTACCTCGCCCGATTCTATACTCAGGCGACCTCCGAGGCCTGGAGGTGTAGGAAGTTCGAAGAGGGGCTGAAGCATGGGCTGAAGAGGACCATAGCCCCGATGTGCATCAGGGAATTTCACGCCTTAGTAGAGAAGGCGAAGATGGTGGAGACCCTGGAAAAGGGTGATTCTCGGGTGATCAGGTCACACCCAGGGGGTTCTTCCAGTGGGAAGGCTAAGGTGCATCACCCACAAAACAAGCCCTATGCGAGACCTCCACCACATCGGGCGGGAACAACGTCATCCCAGTTTCAGCAGCAACAACCTTGGAAACCCAAGTGTTTCCATTGTGGTGGACCACACACGCCCAATGTGTGCCCCAAGAAGGCTTCGGAGAGAAGGTGTTTTGCCTGCCAAAGGACGGGACACGTTGCAAGAGATTGTCCTACCCAGAATAGGATGACTCAACCCAGTGGTTCTCAACAGTTCAGGAACGAAGGCAGCAGACCTCAGGCAACAGGGAGAGTGTTTGCCATGTCAGGAGCAGAAGCGTCTCAGTCAGGTAACCTCGTGCAAGGTGTTTGTTTTATAGCTGGTAGAGGTGTAAAAGCTTTGTTTGATTCTGGAGCGACACACTCCTTTGTGTCAAGCCTGTGTGTAGCCGAGTTGGGCCTTCTAGTGAAGGAGTTACCTTTCGAACTGTTGGTCTCTACACCTGCGTCAGGACAGGTGTTGACCTCTACAGTTTGCCCCGAATGTCCAGTGATAGTAGAGGGACGCAGATTCAAAGTGAACTTGATCTGCCTACCTCTTCAAGACCTGGATGTTATCCTGGGAATGGATTGGCTAGCTGCCAATCATATTCTCATAGACTGCGGTAGTCAGAAGATAGCGTTTCCAGACCTCCAAGAGTCAGATGTGATATCAGCTCAGCACGGGTGGTCGGAGTTGGAAAAAGGGGCGAGGTGCTTCGTGATGCTAGCTCGGTTGGAAGTGAAGAATGAAGGGGACGTAAGCAGAATACATGTGGTGAAAGAATTCACGGATGTATTTCCAGAAGAAGTACCTGGGTTACTGTAACATCCCGCCAAAGTAATACATACATACAGGTATAATGAAATTAAATGTAACCAAATAATATTGAAGAGAATAACATGATAATATATATATTTGAAATGAAGTTGCTCCTCTTAGGGAGTTTAATACATAAACGAAATCAAATGTTTTTCGAAATTTAAAGAAAACAATCAAATACAGCAAGACCGGCGGTCTCCATACATAAAACCAGCGATCACCAGAAGTCCCCAAAAATAGGCGACTTGCTAGCCAGACATAAAATCGGCGATCTCATAACAGACGACCTCAAACAGGCGATCTGATAGTAGGGCAAAATCCGGCGATCACCACCGAGAGGTGGAAATGGGCGATCTCAGCCCTCGGCGACCACCCATTAGGGAGCTCTTCTTCCTGGAAGATCATCTGCTCCCGTGTAACAATTACACGATCATCACAGTTTTGAGAAAACAACCACAATAACAGATAAAAGGGTAAGCTAGCCATTTTAAAGAGAGTTTAGAATAAGGCTTTAAAATCATGAACATAATAGAGCAAGGTAAAACATTTTTCAAATATCTATGTAAAACGTAGAGCTACTCATCTCATTCACCTGATCGCCCAAAATCACACTTCACAACATTCACCCATAGTCATTCCATTTCACAATACAGCATCAAGTGTCTATCAATATTCAAGTTTCTCATTTCACCATTTCACATGTCAGACTTTCCACTGACTCACAAAGCATAGACACATGACACTACTTCCGGATTGACTCATGCATTGATTAGACTCGGAGATTTGCACCTGTCACACTGCCCACTGTGGAATCACACACACCCACAGGGTCGCCGTGAGATCTCACACATTCACAAGCATACGATGCATCTCAATACATCACCATACAGCATGACAAGGTTAATCCACAAGACAGGTGGAGCTCGTTCTTTTTCACACGAGGCGCCCATCATGGACAGGTGGAGCTCGTTCTTTTTCACACGAGGCGCCCATCCTGGATAGGTGGAGCTCGTTCTGTTTCACACGAGGCGCCTATCACATGGACCTCCTTCGACTCTCACCAACTGAGTAACTTCCTCTATGTGATTCCATTATCAGCAGAGTCAGGATATCTCGTTAGGAATCACCGATCAATGCACATCTAACATGGTCTTACACGGTATTTCCTTTCCTGAAAATACTATGCCTCGACCCCACATTCACAACATTCAACATATCATGCCACACTTAAAGGAATGATTTCAATCACAGTAAAACTCAATCCAAGGTTCTTATTTTCGAATATCCCATTTAAATCTCAAGCAGTTCTCAAAACAACATCAAACACAGAGATTTCGTAAAACAGCGCCAAAACCGGCGATCTAGTTCAAAATATGGTATTTCGAAGGCTGTGTTTAAAACCGGCGACTACGTCGCCCAAGCACACAAACCAAGCATTTTACGCAGATGAAAACGAAAATGGCGACCACGTCGCCCACACTTCAGAAAAAGCTACACTATGGCTTGTATGGAAAAGAGGTCTAGCTTCCCTTACCTGGACTTGCGCAACCACCAGGAGCTTCGAAATCCAACGAAGCTCGCAGAATACCTTGGCTCTGTTTTTCGCGTCTGGTTGAAGGACTTGCAGAGAACTACCCAAGTGCTCCAATGGTGTTGCTTCTCGTCGTACTCTTGTGTGGAGAGGCTGAAATCGCAACGCGGAGGAGGGAACTCACTCTTTCTCTCTTCGACTACAACAACGTTTCCTTCCTCTCCCGTAGTGGATTTCAGTGACTTAAACCAACTTATCCCTCCAAAAGCAGCTGCCACCACCCACTCTGCAGAGAAGTCTGAGAACCACTGCCCTGAACAGTACTACCACTGTTGTCTCTGGTGCATGCCAACCACTGCTCTGAACAGTACTGCCACTGTTTGTCGCTTGTGCATGCCAGCCACTGCTCTGAACAGTACGACCGTGAGTGTCTCCCGCGCATGCCAACATTCTGATGTCACTATTCTGAACCACCCTTTTCGTCTACGTGGCGCGCGTGCAGAACGTCTCATGCTGGATGTCTGGGTCCCACGTTCTCTGCGTATAACTTAACGTAGCGCGATGACCTTTTCACCGATGACCACAGGCGCGAAGACTATCCACCGATGACCTCTCGCGCGAAGGCTAACAACCGATGACCTCTCGCGCGAAGGCTAACAACCGATGACCTCTCGCGCGAAGGCTAACAACCGATGACCTCTCGCGCGAAGGCTAACAACCGATGACCTCTCGCGCGAAGGCTAACAACCGATGACCTCTCGCGCGAAGGCTAACAACCGATGACCTCTCCCCCTGATGATGCCCGCATGCCCCTCGCGCCCAGGCGATCCTGCATGCCTTGCGCCCTGGCGATGCTCGATGACACATCGCCACGCCTTCCTGGAGGTTCTTCATTCCACTATGTTACATCCAAGGTATTCTCTCCACAAGGCTTGGTGACGTCGGTAGCTTCACACTTCCAAGAGTTGATTAGCACAAGTCCTCGTGCGCCCAAGCGTGTAACGTTAAGGATGATTCTCTTATGCTCAAGTATAGAGCTTCGCCTGCCCAGCGTATCCAAGGTTTAACCCACACCTTGATACGCGTGGCTTTTGGGACGTACCAGGGTTGATCCAACATTTAAACTACACACTAAGTGTAGTTTCGGCGATTAGGTGTACTCTAGGCGACAGGCTACTAGGTACACACAGGCGATAGGCGTTCAAGCATAAGCTAGGCGATAGGCGTTCAAGCATAATCTAGGCGATAGGCGTTCAAGTGCCAGAGAAGTTGGAGATCGCCTACCCGCTTAATAACGGCGATCTCGTAGGCTTCTCAGCTATACATTCCTTCCTTTATATTTAAATAAACACGTGCTTCGAATTTATTTATAATATAACACTTTTATTCCAATATAAACTTCTAGGTTCTTACAGTTACCCCCTAAGAGAGAAGTGGAATTCTCCATTGATTTGGTACCTGGAGCTGGACCAGTGTCAATGGCACCTTACAGGATGGCACCAGCCGAGTTGGTAGAATTAAAGAAGCAAGTGGAAGAATTGTTGGAGAAACAATTCATCAGACCCAGTGTATCTCCATGGGGGGCTCCAGTGCTCCTAGTTAAGAAGAAGGATGGAGGGTCTCGGCTGTGTATAGATTACAGGCAGTTGAACAAGTTGACCATCAAGAACAAGTACCCCCTACCTAGGATTGATTATTTGATGGATCAAATACATGGGGCCTCGGTGTTCTCAAAGATTGATCTGAGATCGGGGTATCACCAAATTTTGGTAAAAGCTGAAGATGTTCAAAAGACAGCTTTTAGGTCTCGGTATGGGCACTATGAGTATGTGGTGATGCCGTTTGGAGTCACAAATGCTCCAGCTCTGTTCATGGACTACATGAATAGGATGTTTCGCCCTTTCTTGGATAAGTTTGTGGTAGTCTTCATAGACGACATACTCATTTATTCAAGGACCGAGGAAGAACATGAAGAACATCTGAGGACAGTGTTGAAGATTTTGAGGGAGAAGCAACTCTATGCCAGGTTCTCTAAGTGTGAGTTCTGGCTGAAGGAAGTCAACTTCTTAGGACACGTGATATCTGCCCAGGGGATCTCGGTGGATCCAGCCAAAGTGGAGGCAGTGCTGCAGTGGGAACGTCCTAAGTCAATCACTGAGATAAGGAGCTTTATGGGTTTAGCTAGCTACTATCGGAGGTTTATTGGGGACTTTTCCAAGGTAGTGGATCCTTTAACACAGCTGACCCGCAAGGATCAACCTTTTGCTTGGACCGACCGATGTGAGCAGAGCTTCATGGAACTAAAGGAAAGATTGACTAGCGCTCCAGTGTTGGTGATCCCAGAGGTAGGAAGACCTTTTGATGTCTACTGTGACGCCTCACATCAGGGTTTGGGATGTGTTTTGATGCAAGAGAAAAGAGTGGTTGCATATGCTTCAAGGCAACTCAAGGTTCACGAGAGGAACTATCCTACTCATGATCTGGAGTTGGCGGCAGTGGTGTTTGCCTTGAAGATTTGGAGGCACTATTTATATGGAGCTCGGTTTCAGGTGTTCAGTGACCATAAGAGCCTGAAATACCTGTTCGATCAGAAGGAACTAAACATGAGACAAAGAAGGTGGATGGAGTTTCTAAAGGACTACGATTTTCAACTCATGTATCATCCAGGGAAGGCCAATGTAGTGGCAGATGCTTTGAGTAGAAAGTCAATACATGTAGCCACCATGATGATGGAAGAGCAGAAACTGATCGAGCAGTTCAGAGACTTAAACCTTGGGGTAGAATTTCACGTAAATCACATTAGTTGTAGTAAGCTGGCTATAACTAATGACTTCCTTGGAATGATAAAGGATAAGCAGTTGGAGGACCCTAGTCTGAAGCGTACTGTGGAGTCACTAGGGACTGACCAGGCTAAAGGCTTTGTGATGGGCGAGGATGGGATCTTGAGATTTAATGGCAGAATTTGCATACCTGCAAATGAAGAGTTGAAGAAGATGATCCTAGAGGAAGGTCACAAGAGTCGCCTTAGCCTACATCCAGGCATGAACAAGATGTACCATGACTTGAAGGAGTCATTTTGGTGGTCGGGCATGAAGAAAGACATCGCCCAGTATGTTACTACCTGCTTGACGTGTCAGAAGGCTAAGGTAGAACATCAAAGACCTGGCGGGTTGTTACAGCAACTGGATATCCCTGAGTGGAAATGGGACAGCATCGCCATGGACTTCGTCACCCATTTACCCAGATCGGTGAAGGGTCATGATGCAATCTGGGTCATCATTGATCGGTTGACGAAGAGTGCCCACTTTCTCCCAGTGAATGTGAGGATGCCTATGGCCAAGTTGGCACAGTTGTACATCAAAGAAATAGTGAGGTTACATGGAGTGCCTTCCAGCATTGTTTCAGATAGAGATCCCAGGTTCACTTCACGGTTTTGGCAGACTTTACAAGATTGCCTGGGAACTAAGTTGAGGATGAGCTCTGCATATCATCCCCAAACAGATGGACAGTCAGAAAGAACGATCCAGTCCTTGGAAGATCTGCTGAGGACATGTGTCTTGGATCAATTGGGAAGTTGGGATGAGGTGTTGCCGCTGGTGGAGTTTACCTATAACAACAGTTATCACGCTAGCATAGGGATAGCGCCATACGAAGCCTTGTATGGAAGGAAATGCAGAACTCCATTGTGCTGGTACCAGGAAGGCGAAACAGTATTGGTTGGACCAGAGTTGATTCAGCAGACGACCGAGAAGGTGAAACAAATACAAGGCAGAATGAGAGCTTCTCAAAGTAGGCAGAAATCCTATGCAGATCAGAGGAGAAAGCCTTTGGAGTTTGTTGCTGGAGACCATGTGTTCATGAGAGTGACACCAACCAAGGGTGTAGGACGGGCGATCAGATCAAAGAAGTTGTCCCCTAAGTTCGTGGGACCATATCAGATCTTAAGGAGGATTGGTCCAGTGGCTTATGAGATCGCCCTACCTCCCCATTTAGCGAATCTGCACAACGTCTTTCACGTATCACAGCTGAGAAAGTACATGGCAGACCCTAGTCATGTGCTGGAAGTGGACGATGTGCAGATCAGGGATGACTTGTCCTTTGAAGCGAAACCAGTCAGGATTGACGATCGGCAAAGTAAACAGCTCAGAGGCAAGACCATCAACATGGTGAGAGTGGTGTGGGATGAGAGATCGGGTGATTCAACTTGGGAGTTAGAAGAACCCATGAGAGAAGCCTATCCATACCTCTTTTCCTTGTAATTCAATTTTCGAGGACGAAAATTTTTTCTTGTTGGGGAGAATGTAAGGACTCGTAAAATTAAATTGGAATGAAAAGGAATATATTTTAAATGAATTCTAAGTATGTTTTTATTTAAAATAAAAAGGAAGGAAAGTGTAGTTTAGAAGACTATGAGATCGCCTGGTTAGTACGTGATCGCCTGTCGCCTACTACACATGATCGCTAGGCGCGCGAGGCATGTGGACATCGCCAGGGCGCGAGGCATGTGGACATCGCCAGGGCGCGAGGCATGTGGACGTCGCCAGGGCGCGAGGGGCATGCAGGCATCGCCAGGGCGCGAGAGGCATGCGGGCGTCGCCAGGGATAGACATCGGTCGTCTCCCAGAGAGAGACATCGGTCGTCTTCCAGGACGAGACATCGGTCGTTCGCCAGGAGGAGTCAGCAGTGGAAAGTTGTCGCGCGATGTCGAGTTTCACACAGATAAAGTGGGACCCAGACTCCCAGCATGACACGTCCTGCACGCGCGCCACGTGGACAAAAAGGGTGGTTCAGAATAGTGACATCAGAAAGTTGGCATGCGCAAGAGACACTCGCGGTCGTACTGTTCAGGGAAGTGGTTGGCATGCACAAGAAGACAACCGTGGTCGTACTGTTCAGTGAAACGTACACTCTGGCTTTCTTGCAGAGGGGGTGGTGGCAGCAGCATGCGTGGACAAGTAGGCTTGGATTCAAAAACCCACTGCGAGGAGGCAAAGAACGTTGCAGTGACTCAAGAGTGAAAGAGTGAGTGCATCTTCATCCCTCTCTTTTCTCTCCTTCGCGCTGCGATTCAGGCAACCTCAAGCACCAGTGCGACGAGCGACAACTGCCCTTGGACACTTGGGAGGTTCTCTGCAAGTTCTCCAGACCGGGACACTAAAACAGAGTGAAGGCATCTTTAAGCTTCGTTGGGTTTCGGAGCTCTTAGAGTTTTGCGCTAGTCCAGGTAAGGGAAGCTAGCCTTATTTCCAACGAAAAACCTTATAGTAGATGTTTGAGATGATGGGGCGACGTGGTCGCCGGTTTTCAACTATTATTGTGTAATCCCCTGTTTTTGAACGAGATCGCCGGTTTTGGCGTTGTTTTTCGAACTCCCCTGTTTTTGGTGTTGTTTGAAACTGTTTGAGATTTAAATGTGATATTCGAAAATCTGAACCTTGGCATGAGTTTTTCTGTGACTGGAATCGTTCATTAAGTGTTGTATGACGTGTTGAATGTTGTGAATGTGGGATCAAGGCATAGTATTTTCAGGAAAGAAAATACCGTGTAAGATCGTGTAGGATGTGCATTGATCGGTGATTTCTATAATGAGATATCCTGACTCTGCTGAGATAATGGAATCACATAGAGGAAGTTATTCAGTTGGTGAGAGTCGAAGGAGGTTCATATGAATGGGTGAGTCGTGTGAAAAAGAACGAGCTCGGCCTGTTATATGGATTAACCTTGTCATACTGTGAGAGTGATGAAATTGAGATCGAGATTGTGTTGATGCGCATAGCTGTGGAAACATTACAGCAGTTTAGTATGACAGGTGCAGATCTCTGAGTCTAGTCAATGCACGAGTCTTCCGGAAGTAGTGTCAAGTGTCTTGTGTGATGAGTCAGTGGAAGTCTGACGTGAGAAATGAAGAACATTGAAATTGATAGACACTTGATGCATTATGTGAAATAGAACGACTCTTGAGAATATTGTGAAATGTGTGATTACTTGGTGGTCATGTGAAGGGAACGAGAAAATTGATGGTTTTTACGTGGGTGTCTTTAATTTGTTTCATCTTGATTTTAAAGTTTCATATCTAAACTCTTTTTCAAATGTCTAGCTTACCCTGTGATTTTTGGTGTTGTGTTTGGCTTTTTCTTAAACCTGTGATGATCGTGTATAATTTACACGGGAGCAGATGATGTTACAGGAAGTAGAGCTCCTCAGTGAGTGGTCGCCGGGAGGAGATCGCCTGTTCCTATTTCTGTTAGGCGATCACCTTTTTTCTGTGTTCTGATAGGAGATCGCCGTTCTCTGATAGGAGATCACCTTTTTGCTGTTAGGAGATCGCCTGTATTTATATTTTACTGCAATTTTGTTTACGTTTTCTGGAAAAGTGACCGATTATGTATTAAACTCCCTGTGAGGAGAAACTTCATTTCATATATATAATTATGTTCACTTCAATAAAATTGTTTACCTTTATTTTTATTATATAAATATGAAAAGAATTTGGCGGGATGTTACAGCCTGGGTCCCAATTTAACACGTGTGGCAAGCAACCACCGACCACCGACTAGCATGTTAGGGCACCACCGATCAGTCATCGTGCTTCATACTTCGCTTTACCTTTTTGCTACTCCAGCGCTAAATGCATAGAGGGCCTGAACGCTCAAGATGATGCCGTGTCTTGGGAAGAAGAGTGTTTCTTGTTGTCCCCTCTTGCTTACACCAAGGTCACTGACCTTAAGATCTGATCCGGTCGGTCATCGGTACTCGATGACGTCAGCAGCAGATGACCACGTGGGCCAGTCACAGAGCAACGCGTGGCATGAGATAGCAGATGAACCAGGGTGGAGATCATTCAAGAACGGTGATCAGTGGTCAGCTACCGAGTGACCACCACCAGAAGATCGGTTCCTACTTGAGCGCCTGGAACCAGAGCGCGAGAAGTGATGAAGCATCGATCAGTCATCGGTGCATGCAGAGTGATCAGTCGTCGGGGGTTCCTTGCAAACACGTGTTAAACTGGGACCCAGGCTCCCAGCGAGAACGTTACTCAAGGACCTCGCCTGATTCCATAAGCAGAGCATGACAACGTGAAGAAGCGCCATCGGACATCAGCCAGGATGAGAGATACCTTGGTCATCTGTGTGTGTCGAGGTGACATCGGCCGCGCGATGTGAACAACGCGACCAATGATCAGTAAAGCGCCCAGAGGTAGGGAGTGGCCTTAGTCGCGAGATGACCACGCATGAAGATGAGAAGACGCAGTTAGGTGCAGAATCCTGCTGGGACAAGAACCCACCAAGGTTAGAGTCTCCCAGTGGGGTTGCATGCCTGCCATGTGGACCGTGAAGATGTTCCCAGAGAATAGGTAGGGCAGATAGGCACAGAAATCGAGGGGTACAGAGGTACCCACACAGTCTCCCCTGTCAGACTTTGCACTCAAGTGAGGAAGGCCTTCACGCAAGGTAGGCCTGGGGGGTAGACAGCGGCGGTGCAGAGCAATCAAGTGGCCCTAGAGGTAGCCAGTAGGGGGCGACGTGGGTTTATATGAGGAAGAAGAACGCCGAACCAGGTATGAGATACATAACCCAGAAATTAGACAAAGAGAGTTCTTGATGTTTCCTTGCCCAAACTGACTTGAGCGTCGGAGCTACACCGGCCGCTAGGGCGCCCCTCTGTGTTTGCAGGAACCGTTTGCTTCGTTCGAAGGGAAGCCAACCGGAGGAACAGACACGGACGCGGGAGGAACGCGAAGCCCATCCACGCTCGAGTTCGCGGCGGGATCATTTGGCGCCCACCGTGGTGCACGAAGTAAAACGAAGCCCCCATACACAAGAACGAGAGTGGAAATCGCACAGATGAGTAGAAGAACCAGACAAACGACACCTGCACCACCTGCTGGTGAAGGAACTATGACCATGGCGCAGGTCATGGAGATGATGTGCGCGTTGCAGGATAACGTCGCGGCGTCGAGAGTTGAGCAAGAGAAGATGCATGCAGAGCTGACTGCATCGCATAGCAGGAATGAAGAGTTGAACCGTGTGAACGAGGAATTGCCCAGAGAATTGCAGGCGCAGAATGAGCGCACAGTCGAAGATAGAACGTCGATGCTGCCGTCGCCTCCTAGGGCATTTCCTATGCCTTTCTCCCCCGAGATCATGACCACGGTGGTGCCTCCCAACCTGGTGGGAGTGAAAGCGTCGTTCACTGGGGTGGAAGACCCAGAAGCGCATTTGACGGCGTTCCACACTCAGATGATGCTGTCTGGAGGCTCCGACGCTGTGTACTGCAAAATGTTTATGAGTACACTGCGCGGAATAGCCATGGAGTGGTTCGTGAGCCTGCCAGAGGGCCACATCACCTCCTTCCATCAGTTTTCAAAGCTATTCACGGAGCAGTATATAGTAAACAGAGCGCCACCAGTGCTGTCTTACGATTTGTTTGACGTGCGCCAGTACCAGGGGGAGTCACTGAAGGACTTCCTCAACCGTTTCGCTGCGCAGGTGGTGAGATTGCCCAGCAAGGACGAGAACATGTTAGTGCACGCGTTCAAGAAAGGCGTGCTGCCTGGTCCTTTCAGTGAATCCCTCATCAGGAGCCACCCCGCCACCTTTGCTGAGATACGGCGACGCGCGGTAGCGCACATTGTAGCAGAGGCAGAGGTCTCTGAGAAGAGAGGCAGCACTGCACCGACGAAGCCGCGTGGAGGTCAGGGGAAGCAGCAGCAGCAGGTGCGGGTGTATGAGACCAGGGAGGAGAGGAAGGCGCAGGGAAGGCCTCGTCCGTATGCACCCAGGAAGGACCAGCCCAGGGGGCGTGCAAGGGAGAACAACACACCTCCTAGGTATGATTTCATGATAGAGTTGGCAGAGCTGATCGCCATCCCTGTCGTGGCTGCAAAACTCCAAGTAACAGAGAAAACTGACAAGGTACTTGGAAGGAGGAAGGACGAGTGGTGTGAGTTCCATCAGGCTTATGGACACACACTCCACACATGCCTGGCGTTGGGGCGTCAACTTGCTGAGTTGGTGAAGACAGGTTTCCTGACCGATTACCTGAGGGAGGCACAAGGTGATCGCGCTTCGGGGTCCCAGGCAGGTGATCAGCAGCATGAAATCCCTGTGCACGGGGAAATCAGGTGATAGAAGATGCTACACTGGGGGGGCTCCCAGGTAGCTCAAGTGGAGGCTGAGGCAGAGTCTTTAAGCTCGGCAATAGAAAGTTGCAAAGAGAAAGGCGAAGAGTCCAGTTCTTTAGCTGTTGACTTTGTATATCCGCCAGTCGATCCCAAGACTTGGATGAACGAGGGTTACGCTTCTGTGAACCTCGCCAGACCCCAGAGAGTGTGGGATTTCTACACATCTGCAGGAGAAAGAGGGATTGGAGGAGCACTTGAAATCATGAGCTTCCCGCACAAGTTCGAGGAAGTCCAGTCAGTTCGCTTTAACACACCTCGCGATGGTGTAACGAAGGGGAAGCAATGAGCTTATGGAGAGCTTGGGAGGCGTGAACAAGTTTGAAGTGAAGGACAGCTTTTCGTTGTTGCTGGAAGAATGGTGTGCTCGCTAGGTCGGTCATCGCCAGGGCCCATACAGAGTAGTTGAGGCGCTGGAGAATGGAGCTTATCGGCTGGAGACCCTTTATGGAGCACCTATCCCATGGACATGGAACGCTACACACTCAAGTTTCTACTTCAGTTAAGTTGTAAGGTAGATGCGTCCTTGCACTGTACACACACTCAATGTATATACTGTAAATAGTTGAGCAAATCAGGGGGCACTCTTTTCCCTAATGAGGGTTTTTAACGAGGCCACCCAATAAAAAAGATTTCAGTATGTCAAGTGTGCACATGTTTCCCAGTTTCTAGTTCTGCTTGCCCCAGATGCAAGTGCAAGTGATCGATTGGAGCCTGCTCGCCCCAGGCGCGGGTACGGACCCCTGACCTATATTCTCCTCACCCCAGGAGTGAGTGCAGGTGGCTAAAGTTTGGGAACTCGGGAGTACTAGTAAAACCAAGAGAGGGAAAGGGAAGATTTCGAGAAACGTCCAACAGGAACCAGACCTAACGGTCAATGACCTCGGGGCAAGCAAGAGGGGTCAACAAGAAAAATTCTTCTTCCCCGAAGCAAGACATCATCTTCGCATTTAAGCACCAAGAAGCAAAGCGCGATCAGTCATCGGTGCACCCAAAGCAAGATCAGCCGTCGGTGCATGTCGGGAGTGAGTACTCGATCGGTGCATTGGTCATCGGGGTCTTGCTAACACGTGTTAAGTTGGGACCCAGGTTCCCAGTGAGAGCGTTACGCATGCACCTCGCATGATTCCAGAAGAAGATTGGTCATCGGGGTCTTGCTAACACGTGTTAAGCTGGGACCTAGGTTCCCAGCGAGAGCGTTACGCATGCACCTCGCATGATTCCAGAAGAAGATTGGTCATCGGGGTCTTGTTAACATGTGTTAAGCTGGGACCTAGGTTCCCAGCGAGAGCGTTACGCATGCACCTCGCATGATTCCAGAAGAATATTGGTCATCGGGGTCTTGTTAACACGTGTTAAGCTGGGATCCAGGTTCCCAGCGAGAGCGTTACGCATGCACCTCGCATGATTCCAGAAGAAGATTGGTCATCGGGGTCTTGTTAACACATGTTAAGCTGGGACCCAGGCTCCCAGCGAGAGCGTTACGCATGCACCTCGCGTGATTCCAGAATAAGATCGGTCATCGGGGTCTTGCCAACACGTGTTAAGCTGGGACCCAGGCTCCCAGCGAGAACGTTACGCATGCACCCCGCATGATTCCAAACCAGAAGAAGAGGAGTTGCCCACTCAAAGGGCGTATGGTGATACCATGCAGGCAGGGATGCGCCTAGCGAGTGCGCTTAGACAGCCACCCCTGGTGCTCCCCTGGGAGCATGCACCCACTCAGAGGAGAAAGTCCTCACCCTCGACTTTGTACAGCGGGGTGCAGGCAGAGAAAGTCCTCTTACTCTGCTTTTTACAGCAAGGTTGAGGCGAGAGAAAAGTCCTCTTCCTCTGCTTCTTACAGCAAGGTTGAGGCAAGGGAACCAAGTCCTTCTCCTCTGCTTCATACAACAAGGTTAAGGCAACAGAGAAAGTCCTCTTCCTCTGCTTTTTACAGCAAGGTTGAGGCGAGATAAAAAGTCCTCACCTCGACTTTGTACAGCGAGGCTGAGGCGAGAGGAGAAAGACCTCACCTCGACTTCTTACAGCGAGGCTGAGGCAAGAGGGGTCATCGAGAAGCATTCCCCAAAAACACAGGCGTCATCTTTGGCGTTCGGGCCCTCTATGCAACTAGCGCTGGAGTGACACAGAAGTAATGCGAAACCTGAAGGGCGGTGACTGATCAGTGGTGCGCTAACATGCTAGTCGGTGGTCGGTAGTAAAGCTCCGAGTATGAAAGCTTCCCCAAACAAGCTCTTGGGCGATCAGTCGAAGCATTTAGACGCCATCAGGTCAGTCATCCAACATGAATTTATGCATAAAAGATTTATATACAAGTTTGTAGCAGAAAAAGAAATTACACAAAAGGAGAAGTGGCAAGGGAAGAAGCTCAAGGAGGAGGAATGAGCCTGCCATCGACCACTGAATGGTGGAGGCTAGGTTGGGTAGAGTCCAAGTCTGGCAGGACGCAGTGAACCTGCTGCAAGCCCATGGAACCCATCTATCAGAGCCTCGCCACCAGCAGCCATGGTCTCAGGTACATCGGCTTCGAACTCCTTCTTCCCTTTGGCAAGGAAGACCACTTAGTCTCTTCGCTGAGAACAAGTTCACAGCTCAAGACTGGGGGGCTTGTGATCCGGTCGGTCATCGGTACTCGATGACGTCAGCAGCAGATGACCACGTGGGCCAGTCACAGAGCAACGCGTGGCATGAGATAGCAGATGAACCAGGGTGGAGATCGTTCAAGAACGGCGATCAGTGGTCAGCTACCGAGTGACCACCACCAGAAGATCGGTTCCTACTTGAGCGCCTGGAAGCAGAGCGCGAGAAGTGATGAAGCACCGATCAGTCATCGGTGCATGCAGAGTGATCAGTCATCGGTGCATGCAGAGTGATCAGTCGTCGGGGGTTCCTTGCCAACATGTGTTAAACTGGGACCCAGGCTCCCAGCGAGAACGTTACTCAAGGACCTCGCCTGATTTCATAAGCAGAGCACGACAACGTGAAGAAGCGCCATCGGACATCGGCCAGGATGAGAGATACCTCGGTCATCGGTGTGTGTCGAGGTGACATCGGTCGCGCGATGTGAACAACGCGACCAATGATCAGTAAAGAGCCCAGAGGCAGGGAGTGGCCTTAGTCGCGAGACGACCACGCATGAAGATGAGAAGACGCAGTTAGGTGCAGAATCCTGCTGGGACAAGAACCCACCAAGGTTAGAGTCTCCCAGTGGGGTTGCATGCCTGCCACGTGGACCATGAAGATGTTCCCAGAGAATAGGTAGGGCAGATAGGCACAGAAATCGAGGGGTACAGAGGTACCCACGCAGCCTCCCCTGTCAGACTTTGCACTCAAGTGAGGAAGGCCTGCACGCAAGGTAGGCCTGGTGGGTAGACAGCGGCGGTGCAGAGCAATCAAGTGGCCCTAGAGGTAGCCAGTAGGGGGCGACGTGGGTTTATATGAGGAAGAAGAACGCCGAACCAGGTATGAGATACGTAACCCAGAAATTAGACAAAGAGAGTTCTTGATGTTTCCTTGCCCAAACTGACTTGAGCGTCGAAGCTACACCGGCCGCTAGGGCGCCCCTCTGTGTTTGCAGGAACCATTTGCTTCGTTCGAAGGGAAGCCAACCGGAGGAACAGACACGGACGCGGGAGGAACGCGGAGCCCATCCACGCTCGAGTCCGCGGTGGGATCAAGATCTGAACACCGACCACCGTTGATGACACCTTGTTCTGGAGAGGAAGAGTGTTTCTCGATGACCCCTCTTGCCTGCTCTAATGCCTTGTTTTAGGGAAGAAGAGTGTTTCTCGATACCCCTCTTGCCTACCCCAAGGTCATCGACCTCATGTGCATCGGGTTATTCTATCTTTTCCCACTCCTGGGGTGAGGAGAGCCTTAACTAAGGGTTTTACTAAGCCATACTGGCATATGCCAAGTGGGTAAGGATGTAAGGACCTGAAATTTATTGGAATGAAAGAGTATGTTTTAAGTAAATTCTAAGTATGTTTTATCTAAGTTAAAAAGGAAGGAAAGTGTAGTCTAGAAAAAACTATAAGAGTTCCTTGTTTATACATCATCGCCGGTCGCCTAGACTACACGTCATCGCCTGGGCGCGAGGCATGCAGGCGTCGCCAGGGCGCGATGCATGCGGGCATGATCAGGGGGGGGTGAGACATCGGTCGTTCGCCAGGAAGAGGTCATCAGTGGTTTGTCCTCGCGCGAGAGGTCATCAGCGGTTTGTCTTCGCGCGAGAGGTCATCAGTGGTTTGTCCTCGCGCGAGAGGTCATCAGCGGTTTGTCATCGCGCGAGAGGTCATCAGCGGTTTGTCTTCGCGCGAGAGGTCATCAGTGGTTTGTCTTCGCGCTGGTAGCCATCGGCGAAAGGTCATCGCGCGGCGCTTAGTTACACACCGAGAACGTAGGACCTAGACTCCCAGCAAGAGACGTTCTGCACGCGCGCCACGTAGACGAAAAGGTGGTTCAGAATAGTGACCTCATAGCGTAGCCTGCGCAGAGGCATGCTTAGTAGTACTGTGCAGGGAAGCGTACACGCAAACTTCCCTGCAGAGTGGGTGGTGGCAGCTGCTTTTGGAGGGATAAGTTGGTTTAAGTTACTGAAATCCACTACTGAAGAGGAAGAAAACGTTGTTGTAGTCGAAGAGAGAAAGAGTGAGTTCCCTCCTCCGCGTTGCGATTTCAGCCTCTCCACACAAGAGTACGACGAGAAGCAACACCATTGGAGCACTTGGGTAGTCCTCTGCAAGTTCTTCAGACCAGACGCGAAAAACAGAGCCAAGGTATTCTGCAAGCTTCGTTGGATTTCGAAGCTCCTGGTGGTTGCGCAAGTCCAGGTAAGGGAAGCTAGCCTTCATCTTTACTACGAGCCATAGTTGAACCATTTCTGAAGTGTGGGCGACGTGGTCGCCGTTTTCGCTTTCGTCTTCGTGAAATGCTCTGTGTTGTGTGCTTGGGCGACGTGGTCGCCTGTTTTAATATACAGCCTTCGAAATACCATATTTTGAACTAGATCGCCGGTTTTGGCGCTGTTTTGCGAACTCCTTGTGTTTGATGTTGTTTTGAGAACTGCTTGAGATTTACATGAGATATTCGAAAATATGAATCCTTTGAAATGGCTATTGCTGTGATTGAAATCATTCTTTTAAGTGTGGCATGATGTCTTTGAATGCTGTGAATGTGGGATCGAGGCATAGTATTTTCAGGAAAGAAAATACCGTGTAAGATCTTGTGGTAGGTGCATTGATCGGTGATTCCTAAGGGGATATCCTGACTCTGCTGAGGTAATGGAATCACGTAGAGGAAGTTACTCAGTTGTTGAGAGTCGAAGGAGGTCTATATGATGGGCGTCTCGTGTGAAAAAGAACGAGCTCCGTCTGTCCTATGGATTAACCCTGTCATACCAGGAGAACTATGGTAACATTGAGATGATATATGCGCATGCTGTGTGGATTCACAGCGACCCTGTGTGGATTTCACAGTGGTGTGGTATGACAGGTGCAGATCTCTGAGTCTAATCAACGCACGAGTCAATCCGGAAGTAGTGTCAAGTGTCTTGTGTGGTGAGTCAGTGGAAAGTCTGACATGTGAAATGAGAAACTTGAATATTGATAGACACTTGATGCTGTATTGTGAAATGGAATGACTATGGGTGAATGTTGTGAAATGTGTGATTTTGGGCGATCAGCTGAATGCTATGAGCAGCTCTACGTTTTACATGGATATTTTGGAACTTGGTTTACTTGGATTTTCATGTTCTTAATTTAAACTTCTTTTAAATTATCTAGCTTACCCTTTTATCTGTTATTGTGGTTGTTTTCTCAAAACTGTGATGATCGTGTAATTGTTACACGGGAGCAGATGATCTTCCAGGAAGAAGAGCTCTCTAGTGAGTGGTCGCCGGGGAAAGAGATCGCCTATTTCCACCTCTCGGTGGTGATCGCCGGTTTTCGTGTCCTGATAGAAGATCGCCCGTTTTGAGGTCTTCTGTTTGGGATCGCCGTTTTATGTTGGAGATCGCCGTTTTTTTTGAGACCGCCGGTCTTACTGTATTTCATTTATTTTCGTTAAACCTTGAAAACATTTGATTTGGTTATGTATTAAACTCCCTAAGAGGAGTAACTTCATTTCTGATATATATACATATTATCTTGTACTCTTCAATATTATTTGGTTACACTTAATTTCATTATACATGTATGTATGTATTATTTTGGCGGGATGTTACATTAATGGTATCAGAGCAGTTCGCCTTAGGATGACCTGAGGGCTGTGGATCCATTGTGTTTCTTCTGCTCATAAAATTTATTTGAGTTTTAAATAACCACTATAGTGGAAGGTTTTCAAACGTTTTAGTTTTGAACTCTTGCGTGTGCTTGGGTGAACGTGTGCCTAACTGAAAATCTTAGTATTAAGAATAAGAAGGTCTTGATAAAGTGGTGAGGGTGCACACTCATAACTGGATCAAGATAATTCTTAATCTTAATTCCAAAGGTTTGATGTTTAGCCTACATTGAATTCTGGTGTGATTTTTGAGTGTTCTTGAATTTGACTGAGGTGGTAGTGTGGACTGATGTTTGCACACCAGTAACTGTTCTGGTGTTTTGTGTGAAGTTATAAGTGTTATGATTCTGTTGATGAACTCAAATTCTAGATGACTTTGAGATGCTGACCTTTGTAAGGTCTAGCTGTTACCCCTTGAATGAATTGATTCTTATCGATTTCATTCTTATAGTTGTAGGGAATATAGAAGTCAATAGATTCAGAAGATGGCACGTAGACCTGCTACCCCACCCCAACCTTCCTCAGAGATGAGTCAGATCGCCAAGGCCATCGAGATGATGGCGACTGCCATTCAGCAGCAGAATGCGGCGATGGCTCAGAACCATCAAGCCACAATGCAGCACTGGGAAACTGCCCGATCTGCTGAGACAAACTCCCACGTCGGTCAGCCCCAAGAACAGATGGGACTGGCCGAGTTCATGAGGCACAACCCACCTAAGTTCAGTGGGAATGCTACCCCTGACCAGGCAGATCAGTGGGTCAGGGAGGTGGAGAAAATCTTTAGGGCGACCTCCTGCCCTGAAGAGAAGAAGCTGTTGTTTGCCACGTATCTGCTATCAGGAGAAGCTGAGTTCTGGTGGATGGGAGCTCAGCAGATGATGGAGGCCCGAGAGGATGTTCTGGATTGGGAGAGCTTCAGGGTGAAGTTCTTGGAGAAATACTTCCCAGACAGCGCCAAGTTTGCAAGGGAAGCTGAGTTCTTAAAGTTGGAGCAGGGGGACATGTCAGTAAACGCCTATGCTGCCCGTTTTGAGTACCTCGCCCGGTTCTATACCCAGGCGACCTCCGAGGCCTGGAGGTGTAGGAAGTTCGAGGAAGGGCTGAAGCATGGGCTGAAGAAGACCATAGCCCCGATGTGCATCAGGGAGTTCCACGCCTTAGTGGAGAAGGCGAAGATGGTGGAGACCCTGGAAAAGGGTGAGTCTCGGGTGATCAGGTCACACCCAGGAGGTCCTTCCAGTGGGAGAGCTAAGGCACAGCACCCACAAAGCAAACCCTATGCGAGACCTCCATCACATCGGGCAGGAGTAGCACCTCCCCAGTTCCAACAGCAACAACCTTGGAAACCTAAGTGTCTTCACTGTGGTGGACCACACGCCTCCAATGCTTGTTTCAAGAAGACTTCAGAGAGGAAATGTTTCGTCTGCCAAAGGACAGGGCACGTTGCTAGAGAGTGCCCTAGCAGGAATGGGGCGACCCAACCCAGTGGCTCCCAACAGTTGAGAAACGAGGGCGGCAGACCTCAGGCAACAGGGAGGGTGTTCGCCATGTCTGGAGCAGAGGCAGCTCAGTCAGGTAACCTCATCCAAGGTGTTTGTTTTATTGCTGGTAGAGGTGTAAGGGCCTTGTTTGATTCTGGAGCGACACACTCCTTTGTGTCAAGCCTGTGTGTAGCCGAGTTGGGCCTCCTAGTGAAGGAGTTACCTTTCGAGCTGTTGGTCTCTACACCTGCGTCAGGACAGGTGTCGACCTCTACAGTGTGCCCTGAATGTCCAGTGATTGTAGAAGGACGCAGATTCAAGGTGAACTTGATCTGCCTACCCCTTCAGGACCTGGATGTCATCCTGGGAATGGATTGGTTAGCTGCCAATCACGTTCTCATAGACTGTGGTAGGCAGAAGGTAGCGTTTCCAGACCCCCAAGAACCGGATGTGTTGTCAGTTCAACAAGGGCGATCAGAGCTGGAAGGAGAGGCGAGGTGCTTCGTAGTGCTCGCCCGGTTGGAAGTGGAGAATAAAGGGGACGTAAACAGGATACAAGTGGTGAAAGATTTCACAGATGTATTCCCAGAAGAGGTGCCTGGGTTACCCCCTAAGAGAGAAGTGGAATTCTCTATTGACTTGGTACCTGGAGCTGGACCAGTGTCAATGGCACCTTACAGGATGGCACCAGCCGAGTTAGTGGAGTTAAAGAAGCAAGTGGAAGAGTTGCTGGAGAAGCAGTTCATCAGACCCAGCGTATCTCCATGGGGAGCTCCAGTGCTCCTAGTCAAGAAGAAGGATGGAGGGTCTCGGCTGTGTATAGACTACAGGCAATTGAACAAATTGACCATCAAGAACAAGTACCCCCTACCTCGGATTGATGATTTGATGGACCAAATTCATGGGGCCTCGGTGTTCTCCAAGATTGACCTGAGATCGGGGTATCACCAAATCTTGGTAAAAGCTGAAGATGTTCAGAAGACAGCTTTTAGGTCTCGATATGGGCACTACGAGTATGTAGTGATGCCATTTGGAGTCACCAATGCTCCAGCTCTATTCATGGACTACATGAATAGGATCTTTCGCCCTTTCTTGGATAAGTTTGTGGTGGTCTTCATAGATGACATCCTCATTTATTCAAGGACCGAGGAAGAGCATGAGGAACACCTGAGGACAGTATTGGAAATACTGAGGGAGAAGCAGCTCTATGCCAAGTTCTCTAAGTGTGAGTTCTGGCTAAGGGAAGTCAACTTCTTAGGACACGTGATATCTGCCCAGGGGATCTCGGTAGATCCAGCCAAGGTAGAGGCAGTGCTGCAATGGGAACGTCCTAAGACAGTGACTGAGATAAGGAGCTTTGTGGGGTTGGCGGGCTACTATCGGAGGTTTATTGAGGATTTTTCCAAAGTAGTGGCTCCTTTAACACAACTGACCCGCAAGGACCAACCCTTTGCTTGGACCGACCGATGTGAGCAGAGCTTCAGGGAACTAAAGGAGAGGTTGACCAGTGCTCCAGTGCTGGTGATTCCAGAAGTAGGAAGACCTTTTGATGTCTTCTGTGATGCCTCACATCAAGGCTTGGGATGCGTCTTGATGCAAGAGAAGAGAGTGGTTGCATATGCTTCAAGGCAACTCAAGGTGCATGAGAGAAACTACCCTACTCATGATTTGGAGTTGGCAGCGGTAGTGTTTGCCTTGAAGATCTGGAGGCATTATCTTTATGGAGCTCGGTTCCAGGTATTCAGTGACCACAAGAGCTTGAAGTACCTGTTCGATCAGAAGGAACTAAACATGAGACAAAGAAGGTGGATGGAATTCCTAAAGGACTACGACTTTCAACTCATGTATCACCCAGGGAAGGCCAATGTAGTGGCAGATGCCTTGAGTAGGAAGTCTATACAAGTCGCCACCATGATGATGGAAGAGCAGAAACTGATCGAGCAGTTCAGAGACTTAAACCTTGGAGTGGAATTTCACGTGAATCACATTAGTTGTAGTAAGCTGACTATAACTAATGACTTCCTTGGGATGTTGAAGGATAAACAATTGGAGGACCCTAGCCTGAAGCGCACTGTGGAGTCACTAGGGACAGATCAGGCGAGAGGCTTTGAGATGGGCGATGATGGGATCTTGAGGTTTGATGGCAGAATTTACATACCTGCAAATGATGAGTTGAAGAAGATGATCCTAGAGGAAGGTCATAAGAGCCGCCTCAACCTTCACCCAGGCATGAACAAGATGTACCATGACTTGAAGGAGTCATTTTGGTGGTCAGGCATGAAGAGGGACGTCGCCCAGTACGTGGCAACCTGCTTAACGTGTCAAAAGGCGAAGGTAGAGCATCAAAGACCTGGCGGGCTGTTGCAGCAACTGGATATCCCCGAGTGGAAGTGGGACAGCATTGCCATGGATTTTGTCACCCATTTACCCAGATCGGTAAAGGGTCATGATGCAATCTGGGTCATCATTGATAGGCTGACGAAGAGTGCCCACTTCCTCCCAGTAAATATGAAGATGCCCATGGCCAAGTTGGCACAGCTGTACATCAAGGAGATTGTGAGGTTGCATGGAGTGCCTTCCAGCATCATTTCAGATAGAGATCCCAGGTTCACTTCACGGTTTTGGCAGACCTTGCAAGAGTGTTTGGGAACCAAGTTGAGGATGAGCTCTGCATATCATCCCCAAACAGATGGTCAGTCAGAGAGGACGATCCAATCTTTGGAAGATCTGCTGAGGGCATGCGTTTTGGATCAATTGGGAGGTTGGGAGGAGGTGTTGCCACTAGTGGAGTTTACCTATAACAATAGCTACCACGCCAGCATTGGGATGGCACCATATGAAGCCCTGTATGGGAGGAAATGCAGAACTCCCTTATGTTGGTACCAGGAGGGCGAGGCAGTCTTGGTTGGGCCAGAGTTGATTCAGCAGACGACCGAGAAGGTGAAGCAGATACAAAGCAGAATGAAAGCCTCTCAGAGTAGGCAGAAGTCCTATGCAGATCAGAGGAGAAAGCCTTTGGAGTTTGCTGCTGGAGATCACGTGTTCATGAAAGTGACACCAACCAAGGGTGTAGGGCGGGCGATCAGGTCAAAGAAGTTGTCCCCTAAGTTCGTGGGACCATATCAGATCTTAAGAAGGATTGGCCCAGTGGCGTATGAGATCGCCCTACCTCCCCATCTGGCGAATCTGCACAATGTGTTTCACGTGTCACAGCTGAGGAAGTACATGGCAGACCCTAGTCATGTGCTGGATGTAGACGACGTGCAGATTAGGGATGACTTGTCCTTTGAAGCCAAACCAGTCAGGATTGACGATCGGCAATGTAAACAGCTCAGGGGCAAGACCATCGACATGGTTAAAGTGGTGTGGGATGAGAAATCGGGGGATTCTACTTGGGAGTTAGAAGAACCCATGAGGGAGGCTTATCCATACCTCTTTTCCTTGTAATCCAATTTTCGAGGACGAAAATTTTTGTTGTTGGGGAGAATGTAAGGACCTGAAATTTATTGGAATGAAAGAGTATGTTTTAAGTAAATTCTAAGTATGTTTTATCTAAGTTAAAAAGGAAGGAAAGTGTAGTCTAGAAAAAACTATAAGAGTTCCTTGTTTATACATCATCGCCGGTCGCCTAGACTACACGTCATCGCCTGGGCGCGAGGCATGCAGGCGTCGCCAGGGCGCGATGCATGCGGGCATCATCAGGGGGGGGTGAGACATCGGTCGTTCGCCAGGAAGAGGTCATCAGTGGTTTGTCCTCGCGCGAGAGGTCATCAGCGGTTTGTCTTCGCGCGAGAGGTCATCAGTGGTTTGTCCTCGCGCGAGAGGTCATCAGCGGTTTGTCATCGCGCGAGAGGTCATCAGCGGTTTGTCTTCGCGCGAGAGGTCATCAGTGGTTTGTCTTCGCGCTGGTAGCCATCGGCGAAAGGTCATCGCGCGGCGCTTAGTTACACACCGAGAACGTAGGACCTAGACTCCCAGCAAGAGACGTTCTGCACGCGCGCCACGTAGACGAAAAGGTGGTTCAGAATAGTGACCTCATAGCGTAGCCTGCGCAGAGGCATGCTTAGTAGTACTGTGCAGGGAAGCGTACACGCAAACTTCCCTGCAGAGTGGGTGGTGGCAGCTGCTTTTGGAGGGATAAGTTGGTTTAAGTTACTGAAATCCACTACTGAAGAGGAAGAAAACGTTGTTGTAGTCGAAGAGAGAAAGAGTGAGTTCCCTCCTCCGCGTTGCGATTTCAGCCTCTCAACACAAGAGTACGACGAGAAGCAACACCATTGGAGCACTTGGGTAGTCCTCTGCAAGTTCTTCAGACCAGACGCGAAAAACAGAGCCAAGGTATTCTGCAAGCTTCGTTGGATTTCGAAGCTCCTGGTGGTTGCGCAAGTCCAGGTAAGGGAAGCTAGCCTTCATCTTTACTACGAGCCATAGTTGAACCATTTCTGAAGTGTGGGCGACGTGGTCGCCGTTTTCGCTTTCGTCTTCGTGAAATGCTCTGTGTTGTGTGCTTGGGCGACGTGGTCGCCTGTTTTAATATACAGCCTTCGAAATACCATATTTTGAACTAGATCGCCGGTTTTGGCGCTGTTTTGCGAACTCCTTGTGTTTGATGTTGTTTTGAGAACTGCTTGAGATTTACATGAGATATTCGAAAATATGAATCCTTTGAAATGGCTATTGCTGTGATTGAAATCATTCTTTAAGTGTGGCATGATGTCTTTGAATGCTGTGAATGTGGGATCGAGGCATAGTATTTTCAGGAAAGAAAATACCGTGTAAGATCTTGTGGTAGGTGCATTGATCGGTGATTCCTAAGGGGATATCCTGACTCTGCTGAGGTAATGGAATCACGTAGAGGAAGTTACTCAGTTGTTGAGAGTCGAAGGAGGTCTATATGATGGGCGTCTCGTGTGAAAAAGAACGAGCTCCGTCTGTCCTATGGATTAACCCTGTCATACCAGGAGAACTATGGTAACATTGAGATGATATATGCGCATGCTGTGTGGATTCACAGCGACCCTGTGTGGATTTCACAGTGGTGTGGTATGACAGGTGCAGATCTCTGAGTCTAATCAACGCACGAGTCAATCCGGAAGTAGTGTCAAGTGTCTTGTGTGGTGAGTCAGTGGAAAGTCTGACATGTGAAATGAGAAACTTGAATATTGATAGACACTTGATGCTGTATTGTGAAATGGAATGACTATGGGTGAATGTTGTGAAATGTGTGATTTTGGGCGATCAGCTGAATGCTATGAGCAGCTCTACGTTTTACATGGATATTTTGGAACTTGGTTTACTTGGATTTTCATGTTCTTAATTTAAACTTCTTTTAAATTATCTAGCTTACCCTTTTATCTGTTATTGTGGTTGTTTTCTCAAAACTGTGATGATCGTGTAATTGTTACACGGGAGCAGATGATCTTCCAGGAAGAAGAGCTCTCTAGTGAGTGGTCGCCGGGGAAAGAGATCGCCTATTTCCACCTCTCGGTGGTGATCGCCGGTTTTCGTGTCCTGATAGAAGATCGCCCGTTTTGAGGTCTTCTGTTTGGGATCGCCGTTTTATGTTGGAGATCGCCGTTTTTTTTGAGACCGCCGGTCTTACTGTATTTCATTTATTTTCGTTAAACCTTGAAAACATTTGATTTGGTTATGTATTAAACTCCCTAAGAGGAGTAACTTCATTTCTGATATATATACATATTATCTTGTACTCTTCAATATTATTTGGTTACACTTAATTTCATTATACATGTATGTATGTATTATTTTGGCGGGATGTTACAAAGGACGTTTCTCGAAATCCTTCCTTTCCCACTCTTGGTCTTACTAGTCCCCCTGGCTTTTCAAACCTTAGCCGTCTGTCTTCACACCTGGGGTGAGGAGGACCTCGGTCGGTTGTCCGTACTTGCGCCTGGGGAGAGTAGGCTCCAACCGATCACCTGCACTTGCATCTGGGGCAAGGAGGATTTTAAACTACTAGGAAACACTTGCACACTTGATATACTGACAACTTTATTTTATTGGGTGGCCTTGTTAAAAACCCTCCTTAGGGAAAAAAGAGTGCCCCCTGATCTGCTCAACTATTTACAGTATATAAACACTGAGTGTTTGTACAACATGAGAACGCATCTACTTTACAACTTAACTAAAGTAGAATTTCAAGTGTGTGGCGTTCCACGTTCTGGGGATAGCTGCTCCATCCAGAGTCTCCAGCCGATAAGCTCCATTCTCCAACGCCTCAACTACTCTGTATGGACCTGTCCACTTCGGAGATAGCTTGTTCTCCATCTCATTCTGATGTGCTTTCCTCATCACCAGATCACCTTCTTGAAAACGCCTGAGCCTCACCTTGGAGTTGTGTCTGCGTTCTACTCTTCTCTTGACAGCTTCGGCACTAACTCTGGCTTCCTCTCGCACTTCATCCAGGAGATCGAGATTCACTTTTCGCTCTTGATTGAACTCTTCAGCGATGAAGTTTAGAAATCTAGGGGAGCTCTCCTGGATCTCCACGGAATCATGGCATCTGTCCCATAGACAAGACTAAAAGGTGTCTCATGGGTGCTAGACTGTGGAGTGGTATGGTAGGACCATACTATCCTGGGAACTTCTTCTGCCCAATTCCCCTTGGCCTTCTCTAGTCTTCGTTTCAGTCCCCTGAGTAGCACTCGGTTGGCTGACTCCACCTGCCCGTTGGTCTGCGGGTGTTCTACCGAGGCGAACACTTGTTGTATCTTTAACTCTTCACACATCTTTCTCATCTGATGACTGGTGAACTGAGTGCCATTGTCAGATACCAGCCTCTTGGGTACTCCGAAATGACAAACGATGTTCCTCTATGTAAGGACCTGAAATTATTGGAATGAAAGAGTATGTTTTAAGTAAATTCTAAGTATGTTTTATCTAAGTTAAAAAGGAAGGAAAGTGTAGTCTAGAAAAAAACTATAAGAGTTCCTTGTTTATACATCATCGCCGGTCGCCTGCTACACATGAGCGCCAGGTGGACGTCGCGCGGGCGCGAGAGGCATGCAGGCATCGCGCGGGCGCGAGAGGCATGCAGGCATCGCGCGGGCGCGAGAGGCATGCAGGCATCGCGCGGGCGCGAGAGGCATGCAGGCATCGCGCGGGCGCGAGAGGCATGCAGGCGACGCGCGGGCCCGAGAGACAGGCAGGCATCGCGCGGGCGCGAGGCATGTGGGCATTGCCAGGGCGCGAGGCATGTGGACGTGGCCAAGGCGCGAGAGTTATGAGGGCGTCGCCAGGGAAGACATCGGTCGTCTCCCAGAGGAAGACATCGGTCGTCTTCCAGGGCGAAGGAGACATCGGTCGTCTTCCAGGGCGAAGGAGACATCGGTCGTTCACCAGGATGATTCAGCAGTGGAAAGTTATCGCGCGACGTCGAGTTTCACACCTTGAAGGTAAGACCCAGACTCCCAGCATGAAGCGTAGTGCACGCACGCCACGTAGACAAAAAGGGTGGTTCAGAATAGTGACATCAGAATGTTGGCATGCGCGGGAGACACCCACGGTCGTACTGTTCAGAGCAGTGGCTGGCATGCACAAGCGACAAACAGTGGCAGTACTGTTCAGAGCAGTGGTTGGTATGCACCAGAGACAACAGTGGTCGTACTGTTCAGGGCAGTGGTTCTCAGACTTCTCTGCAGAGTGGGTGGTGACAGCTGCTTTTGGTGGATAAGTTGGTTTAAGATGCAGAAGACCCACTGCTGAGAGAAACAGGAAACGTCGCAGCCTTCAAAGAGAGAAAGAGTGAGTTACCTCCCTTCTCCTCCAGTTACCTCCTCCGCGTTGCGATTTCAGCATCCCCACACAAGAGTACGACGAGAAGCAACACCATTGGAACCCCTGGGAAAGTTCTCTGCAACTCCTTCAAAACCAGACGCAAAAACAGAGCCAAGGTATTCTGCAAGCTTCGTTGGATTTCGAAGCTCCTGGTGGTTGCGCAAGTCCAGGTAAGGGAAGCTAGACCTCTTTTCCATACGAGCCATAGTTTAGCTATCTTCTGAAGTGAGGGCGACGTGGTCGCCATTTTCGTTTTCATCTGCGTAAAATGCTCTGTTTGTGTGCTTGGGCGACGAGGTCGCCGGTTTTATATACAATCTTCGAAACACTCTGTTTTTGAACTAGATCGCCGGTTTTGGCGCTGTTTTACGAAATCTCTGTTTTTGATGTTGTTTTGAAACTACTTGAGATTTACATGAGATATTCGAAGATCTGAAGCTTTGAAATGTTTGTGGATGTGATTTGAATCATTTACTTGAATGGTAGGATGTGTTTGAATGCTGTGAATGTGGGATCGAGGCATAGTATTTTCAGGAAAGGAAATACCGTGTAAGATCTGTATAGGTGTATTGACTAGGGGCTTGTCTAGAAGGAGATATCCTGACTCTACTGAGATAATGAAATCACGTAGATAAAGTTATTCAGTTGGTGAGAGTCGAAGGAGGTTCGTATGAATGGGCGAGTTGTTCAAATGGGAACGAGCTCGGCCTGTTATACGAATTAACCTTGTCATACCGAGAGAATGGTAACAATGAGATGGTATATGCGCATGCTGTGTGGATTCACAGTGGTGGGTATGACAGGTGCAAATCTCTGGGCCTGAGTCAACACACGAGTCAAATTGGAAGTAGTGTCATGTGTCTATGCATGGTGGGTCAGTGGAAAGTCTGACATGTGAAATGAGAAACTGGAATATTGATAGACACTTGATGCTGTGTTGTGAAATGGAATGACTATGGGAAATGTAGTGAATTTGTGATTTTGGGCGATCAGCTGAATGCTAATTGTAGTTCTACGTTTTACATGGATAATTTGGAACTTGGTTTACTTGGATTTTCATGTTCATGAGTTAAACTTCTTTTAAATTATCTAGCTTACCCTTTTATCTGTTATTGTGGTTGTTTTCTCAAAACTGTGATGATCGTGTAATTGTACACGGGAGCAGATGATCTTCCAGGGAGTAGAGCTCCTCAGTGAGTGGTCGCCGGAAGGAGATCGCCCATCTCCGTCTCTATCGGGTGATCGCCGGTTTATGCCTCCATCGGGTGATCGCCGGTTTTCGTGTCCTGATAGAAGATCGCCCGTTTTGAGGTCTTCTGTTAGAGATCGCCGTTTTAAAGTTGGAGATCGCCGTTTTCTTTTGAGACCGCCTGTCTTACTGCATTTCTTTTAATTTCGTAAAATCTTGCAAACATTTGATTTGGTTATGTATTAAACTCCCTAAGAGGAGTAACTTCATTTCTGATATATATATATATATATACATTTTATTTTGCACTCTTCAATATTATTTGGTTACACTTAATTTCAACTATACATGTATGTATGTATTATTTTGGTGGGATGTTACATTAATGGTATCAGAGCAGTTCGCCTTAGGATGACCTGAGGGCTGTGGATCCATTGTGTTTCTTCTGCTCATAAAAATTTAATTGAGTTTTAAATAACCACTATAGTGGGAGGTTTTCAAACGTTTTTGTATTGAACTCTTGCGTGTGCTTTGGTGAATGTATGCCTAACTGAAAATCTTAGTATTAAGAATAAGAAGGTCTTGATAAAGTGGTGAGGGTGCACACTCATAACTGGATCAAGATGATTCTTAATCTTAATTCCAAAGGTTTGATGTTTAGCCTACATTGAATTCTGGTGTGATTTTTGAGTGTTCTTGAATTTGACTGAGGTGGTAGTTGGATTGATGTTTGCACACCAGTAATTGTTCTGGTGTTTTGTTTGGAATTATAAGTCTTGGGATTCTATTGATGAACTCAAATTCTAGATGACTTTGAGATGCTGACCTTTGTAAGGTCTAGCTGTTACCCCTTGAATGAATTGATTCTTATCGATTTCATTCTTATAGTTGTAGGGAATATAGAAGTCAATAGATTCAGAAGATGGCACGTAGACCTGCTACCCCACCTCAACCTTCCTCAGAGATGAGTCAGATCGCCAAGGCCATAGAGATGATGGCGACTGCCATTCAGCAGCAGAATGCGGCGATGGCTCAGAACCATCAAGCCACAATGCAGCACTGGGAGACTGCTCGGTCGGCTGAAACAAACTCCCACGTCGGTCAGCCCCAAGAACGGATGGGACTGGCTGAGTTCATGAGGCACAACCCACCTAAGTTCAGTGGGAATGCTACCCCTGACCAGGCAGATCAGTGGGTCAGGGAGGTGGAGAAAATCTTTAGGGCGACCACCTGCCCTGAAGAGAAGAAGCTGTTGTTTGCCACGTATCTGCTATCAGGAGAAGCTGAGTTCTGGTGGATGGGAGCTCAGCAGATGATGGAGGCCCGAGAGGATGTTCTGGATTGGGAGAGCTTCAGAGCGAAGTTCTTGGAAAAATACTTCCCAGACAGCGCCAAGTTTGCAAGGGAAGCTGAGTTCTTAAAGTTGGAGCAGGGGGACATGTCAGTAAACGCCTATGCTGCCCGTTTTGAGTACCTCGCCCGGTTCTATACCCAGGCGACCTCCGAGGCCTGGAGGTGTAGGAAGTTCGAGGAAGGGCTGAAGCATGGGTTGAAGAAGACCATAGCCCCGATGTGCATCAGGGAGTTCCACGCCTTAGTGGAGAAGGCGAAGATGGTGGAGACCCTGGAAAAGGGTGAGTCTCGGGTGATCAGGTCACACCCAGGAGGTCCTTCCAGTGGGAGAGCTAAGGCACAGCACCCACAAAGCAAGCCCTATGCGAGACCCCCATCACATCGGGCAGGAGCAGCACCTCCCCAGTTCCAGCAGCAGCAATCTTGGAAACCCAAGTGCTTCAATTGTGGTGGACCACACGCCTCCAACGCATGCCCCAAGAAGAGTTCGGAGAGAAGGTGCTACATCTGCCAAAAGGCGGGGCATTTTGCTAGAGAATGCCCTAACCAGAATGGGGCGACCCAGCCCAGTGGCTCTCAACAGATGAGAAACGAGGGCAGAAGACCTCAAGCAGCAGGGAAGGTGTTCGCCATGTCTGGGGCAGAGGCAGCTCAGTCAGGTAACCTCATCCAAGGTGTTTGTTTTATTGCTGGTAGAGGTGTAAGGGCTTTGTTTGATTCTGGAGCGACACACTCCTTTGTGTCAAGCCTGTGTGTAGCTGAGTTGGGTCTCCTAGTGAAGGAGTTACCTTTTGAGCTGTTGGTCTCTACACCTGCGTCAGGACAGGTGTCGACCTCTACAGTGTGCCCTGAATGTCCAGTGATTGTAGAAGGACGCAGATTCAAGGTGAACTTGATCTGCCTACCTCTTCAGGACCTGGATGTCATCCTGGGAATGGATTGGTTAGCTGCCAATCACGTTCTCATAGACTGTGGTAGGCAGAAGGTAGCGTTTCCAGACCCCCACGAAGCGGATGTGTTAACAGTTCAACAAGGGCGATCAGCGTTGGAAGAAGGGGCGAGGTGTTTCGTGGTGCTCGCCCGGTTGGGAGTAGAGAATAAAGGGGACGTAAACAAGATACAAGTGGTGAGAGATTTCACCGATGTGTTCCCAGAGGAGGTGCCTGGATTACCCCCTAAGAGAGAAGTGGAATTCTCTATTGACTTGGTACCTGGAGCTGGACCAGTGTCAATGGCACCTTACAGGATGGCACCAGCCGAGTTAGTGGAGTTAAAGAAGCAAGTGGAAGAGTTGCTGGAGAAGCAGTTCATCAGACCCAGCGTATCTCCATGGGGAGCTCCAGTGCTCCTAGTCAAGAAGAAGGATGGAGGGTCTCGGCTGTGTATAGACTACAGGCAATTGAACAAATTGACCATCAAGACCAAGTACCCCCTACCCCGGATTGATGATTTGATGGACCAAATTCATGGGGCCTCGGTGTTCTCCAAGATTGACCTGAGATCGGGGTATCACCAAATCTTGGTAAAAGCTGAAGATGTTCAGAAGACAGCTTTTAGGTCTAGATATGGGCACTACGAGTATGTAGTGATGCCATTTGGAGTCACCAATGCTCCAGCTCTATTCATGGACTACATGAATAGGATCTTTCGCCCTTTCTTGGATAAGTTTGTGGTGGTCTTCATAGATGACATCCTCATTTATTCAAGGACCGAGGAAGAGCATGAGGAACACCTGAGGACAGTATTGGAAATACTGAGGGAGAAGCAGCTCTATGCCAAGTTCTCTAAGTGTGAGTTCTGGCTAAGGGAAGTCAACTTCTTAGGACACGTGATATCTGCCCAGGGGATCTCGGTAGATCCAGCCAAGGTAGAGGCAGTGCTGCAATGGGAACGTCCTAAGACAGTGACTGAGATAAGGAGCTTTGTGGGGTTGGCGGGCTACTATCGGAGGTTTATTGAGGATTTTTCCAAAGTAGTGGCTCCTTTAACACAACTGACCCGCAAGGACCAACCCTTTGCTTGGACCGACCGATGTGAGCAGAGCTTCAGGGAACTAAAGGAGAGGTTGACCAGTGCTCCAGTGCTGGTGATTCCAGAAGTAGGAAGACCTTTTGATGTCTTCTGTGATGCCTCACATCAAGGCTTGGGATGCGTCTTGATGCAAGAGAAGAGAGTGGTTGCATATGCTTCAAGGCAACTCAAGGTGCATGAGAGGAACTACCCTACTCATGATTTGGAGTTGGCAGCGGTAGTGTTTGCCTTGAAGATCTGGAGGCATTATCTTTATGGAGCTCGGTTCCAGGTATTCAGTGACCACAAGAGCTTGAAGTACCTGTTCGATCAGAAGGAACTAAACATGAGACAAAGAAGGTGGATGGAATTCCTAAAGGACTACGACTTTCAACTCATGTATCACCCAGGGAAGGCCAATGTAGTGGCAGATGCCTTGAGTAGGAAGTCTATACAAGTCGCCACCATGATGATGGAAGAGCAGAAACTGATCGAGCAGTTCAGGGACTTAAACCTGGGAGTAGAGTTTCACGTGAATCACATTAGTTGTAGTAAGCTGACTATAACTAATGACTTCCTGGGAATGTTGAAGGATAAGCAATTGGAGGACCCTAGCCTGAAGCGCACTATGGAGTCGCTAGGAACAGATCAGGCGAGAGGCTTTGAGATGGGCGATGATGGGATCTTGAGGTTTGATGGCAGGATTTGCATACCTGCAAATGATGAGTTGAAGAAGATGATCCTAGAGGAAGGTCATAAGAGTCACCTTAACCTCCACCCAGGCATGAACAAGATGTACCATGACTTGAAGGAGTCATTTTGGTGGTCAGGCATGAAGAGGGACGTCGCCCAGTACGTGGCAACCTGCTTAACGTGTCAAAAGGCGAAGGTAGAGCATCAAAAACCTGGCGGGCTGTTGCAGCAACTGGATATCCCCGAGTGGAAGTGGGACAGCATTGCCATGGATTTTGTCACCCATTTACCCAGATCGGTAAAGGGTCATGATGCAATCTGGGTCATCATTGATAGGCTGACGAAGAGTGCCCACTTCCTCCCAGTAAATATGAAGATGCCCATGGCCAAGTTGGCACAGCTGTACATCAAGGAGATAGTGAGGCTGCATGGAGTGCCTTCCAGCATCGTTACAGATAGAGATCCCAGGTTTACTTCACGGTTTTGGCAGACCCTGCAAGAGTGTTTGGGAACCAAGTTGAGGATGAGCTCTGCATATCATCCCCAAACAGATGGTCAGTCAGAGAGGACGATCCAATCTTTGGAAGATCTGCTGAGGGCATGCGTTTTGGATCAATTGGGAGGTTGGGAGGAGGTGTTGCCACTAGTGGAGTTTACCTATAACAATAGCTACCACGCCAGCATTGGGATGGCACCATATGAAGCCCTGTATGGGAGGAAATGCAGAACTCCCTTATGTTGGTACCAGGAGGGCGAGGCAGTCTTGGTTGGGCCAGAGTTGATTCAGCAGACGACCGAGAAGGTGAAGCAGATACAAAGCAGAATGAAAGCCTCTCAGAGTAGGCAGAAGTCCTATGCAGATCAGAGGAGAAAGCCTTTGGAGTTTGCTGCTGGAGATCACGTGTTCATGAAAGTGACACCAACCAAGGGTGTAGGGCGGGCGATCAGGTCAAAGAAGTTGTCCCCTAAGTTCGTGGGACCATATCAGATCTTAAGAAGGATTGGCCCAGTGGCGTATGAGATCGCCCTACCTCCCCATCTGGCGAATCTGCACAATGTGTTTCACGTGTCACAGCTGAGGAAGTACATGGCAGACCCTAGTCATGTGCTGGATGTAGACGACGTGCAGATTAGGGATGACTTGTCCTTTGAAGCCAAACCAGTCAGGATTGACGATCGGCAATGTAAACAGCTCAGGGGCAAGACCATCGACATGGTGAAAGTGGTGTGGGATGAGAAATCGGGGGATTCTACTTGGGAGTTAGAAGAACCCATGAGGGAGGCTTATCCATACCTCTTTTCCTTGTAATCCAATTTTCGAGGACGAAAATTTTTGTTGTTGGGGAGAATGTAAGGACCTGAAATTATTGGAATGAAAGAGTATGTTTTAAGTAAATTCTAAGTATGTTTTATCTAAGTTAAAAAGGAAGGAAAGTGTAGTCTAGAAAAAAACTATAAGAGTTCCTTGTTTATACATCATCGCCGGTCGCCTGCTACACATGAGCGCCAGGTGGACGTCGCGCGGGCGCGAGAGGCATGCAGGCATCGCGCGGGCGCGAGAGGCATGCAGGCATCGCGCGGGCGCGAGAGGCATGCAGGCATCGCGCGGGCGCGAGAGGCATGCAGGCATCACGCGGGCGCGAGAGGCATGCAGGCATCACGCGGGCGCGAGAGGCATGCAGGCATCGCGCGGGCGCGAGAGGCATGCAGGCGACGCGCGGGCCCGAGAGACAGGCAGGCATCGCGCGGGCGCGAGGCATGTGGGCATTGCCAGGGCGCGAGGCATGTGGACGTGGCCAAGGCGCGAGAGTTATGAGGGCGTCGCCAGGGAAGACATCGGTCGTCTCCCAGAGGAAGACATCGGTCGTCTTCCAGGGCGAAGGAGACATCGGTCGTCTTCCAGGGCGAAGGAGACATCGGTCGTTCACCAGGATGATTCAGCAGTGGAAAGTTATCGCGCGACGTCGAGTTTCACACCTTGAAGGTAAGACCCAGACTCCCAGCATGAAGCGTAGTGCACGCACGCCACGTAGACAAAAAGGGTGGTTCAGAATAGTGACATCAGAATGTTGGCATGCGCGGGAGACACCCACGGTCGTACTGTTCAGAGCAGTGGCTGGCATGCACAAGCGACAAACAGTGGCAGTACTGTTCAGAGCAGTGGTTGGTATGCACCAGAGACAACAGTGGTCGTACTGTTCAGGGCAGTGGTTCTCAGACTTCTCTGCAGAGTGGGTGGTGACAGCTGCTTTTGGTGGATAAGTTGGTTTAAGATGCAGAAGACCCACTGCTGAGAGAAACAGGAAACGTCGCAGCCTTCAAAGAGAGAAAGAGTGAGTTACCTCCCTTCTCCTCCAGTTACCTCCTCCGCGTTGCGATTTCAGCATCCCCACACAAGAGTACGACGAGAAGCAACACCATTGGAACCCCTGGGAAAGTTCTCTGCAACTCCTTCAAAACCAGACGCAAAAACAGAGCCAAGGTATTCTGCAAGCTTCGTTGGATTTCGAAGCTCCTGGTGGTTGCGCAAGTCCAGGTAAGGGAAGCTAGACCTCTTTTCCATACGAGCCATAGTTTAGCTATCTTCTGAAGTGAGGGCGACGTGGTCGCCATTTTTGTTTTCATCTGCGTAAAATGCTCTGTTTGTGTGCTTGGGCGACGAGGTCGCCGGTTTTATATACAATCTTCGAAACACTCTGTTTTTGAACTAGATCGCCGGTTTTGGCGCTGTTTTACGAAATCTCTGTTTTTGATGTTGTTTTGAAACTACTTGAGATTTACATGAGATATTCGAAGATCTGAAGCTTTGAAATGTTTGTGGATGTGATTTGAATCATTTACTTGAATGGTAGGATGTGTTTGAATGCTGTGAATGTGGGATCGAGGCATAGTATTTTCAGGAAAGGAAATACCGTGTAAGATCTGTATAGGTGTATTGACTAGGGGCTTGTCTAGAAGGAGATATCCTGACTCTACTGAGATAATGAAATCACGTAGATGAAGTTATTCAGTTGGTGAGAGTCGAAGGAGGTTCGTATGAATGGGCGAGTTGTTCAAATGGGAACGAGCTCGGCCTGTTATACGAATTAACCTTGTCATACCGAGAGAATGGTAACAATGAGATGGTATATGCGCATGCTGTGTGGATTCACAGTGGTGGGTATGACAGGTGCAAATCTCTGGGCCTGAGTCAACACACGAGTCAAATTGGAAGTAGTGTCATGTGTCTATGCATGGTGGGTCAGTGGAAAGTCTGACATGTGAAATGAGAAACTGGAATATTGATAGACACTTGATGCTGTGTTGTGAAATGGAATGACTATGGGAAATGTAGTGAATTTGTGATTTTGGGCGATCAGCTGAATGCTAATTGTAGTTCTACGTTTTACATGGATAATTTGGAACTTGGTTTACTTGGATTTTCATGTTCATGAGTTAAACTTCTTTTAAATTATCTAGCTTACCCTTTTATCTGTTATTGTGGTTGTTTTCTCAAAACTGTGATGATCGTGTAATTGTACACGGGAGCAGATGATCTTCCAGGGAGTAGAGCTCCTCAGTGAGTGGTCGCCGGAAGGAGATCGCCCATCTCCGTCTCTATCGGGTGATCGCCGGTTTATGCCTCCATCGGGTGATCGCCGGTTTTCGTGTCCTGATAGAAGATCGCCCGTTTTGAGGTCTTCTGTTAGAGATCGCCGTTTTAAAGTTGGAGATCGCCGTTTTCTTTTGAGACCGCCTGTCTTACTGCATTTCTTTTAATTTCGTAAAATCTTGCAAACATTTGATTTGGTTATGTATTAAACTCCCTAAGAGGAGTAACTTCATTTCTGATATATATATATATACATTTTATTTTGCACTCTTCAATATTATTTGGTTACACTTAATTTCAACTATACATGTATGTATGTATTATTTTGGTGGGATGTTACACTCTAGACAAAATGCTCGTCCTTTTGAGCGGTGATGTGCGCCACTGGTTCGGCTTCCACCCACTTGGTGAAATACTCGATGGCCACAATGAGGAACTTCATCTGCCTGATTGCTAGAGGAAAAGGTCCCAGAATGTCAATTCCCCATGTGTGAAATGACCATGGGCTGTGGATGGACTTCAACTCTTTGGGGGGTGCCTTATGCCAGTCTGCATGAAGTTGGCACTGTTTGCACCGCTGAGCATACCTCACACAATCTTCCTTCAATGTTGGCCAGTAGTACCCCACGCGGAGGATTCTGCTTGCCAAAGCGCGACCACCAACGTGGCTTCCGCACACCCCCTCATGCAATTCTGACATAAGTCTGGTGCATTGCTCCCCGTGCACGCAGATTTGTACAGGATGGGAGAAGCCAAATCTAAACAAACTCCCATCAATGAGAGTAAACTTACTTGAGCTCTTCTTTATCCTCTTTGCCTCTGCCGGGTCCAATGGAAGCACACCATCCTCTAGGTACAACTGGTACGGCGTTATCCACGTGTCGGGCTCCCTGATAGCGCAAACATCCATCACCTCATCGGTCCTTGCCGGTCGCGCCCTCATCCTTGGCGCTTTTAGCATTTCCTGAGCCAGGGACCGATGATCGATCGCCAGATGCTCCATCGACCTAGATACTTGAAGCACTTGATTGTCTGATACGAACGCTCGTGGCACCTTCAAAGTCTCCTGAATGACGGTCCTTTGCCATCCCCCCTTGCCTGAGCTGGCCAACTTGGCAAGTAGGTCTGCTCTGGAATTTTGCTCGCGGGGCACATGCACCAACTCAAACTCATCGAAGGACGTCTTCAGGAGCTGTACATACTCCAGGTAAGCCGCCATCTGAGGATCTTTTGCCTGGAACTCCCCTGTAACTTGCCCAGTGACTAGCAACGAGTCACTCTTAGCCACCAAACTTCTTGCTCCCATTTCTCTTGCTAGCAACATTCCTGCGATTAGGGCTTCATACTCCGCCTGATTGTTCCTGGCCTTGAAGGCAAAGCGAAGGGACTGCTCGATCAGTACCCCGTTCGGGCCTTCCAGAATGACTCCAGCACCGCTCCCCTGCTGATTGGAGGAGCCATCCACCGATAAGACCCATCGAAAAACTACGCCTTCTGCAGGTGTCGCGACCGACGATAGCTTAACCACGAAATCGGCGAACACCTGCCCCTTGATCGGTCCTCGGGGCTCGTATTGGATGTCGAATTCTGAGAGTTCCACAGCCCACTTGACCATCCTTCCTGCTACGTCTGGCTTCTTCAACACCTTTTGGATAGGCAAGTCTGTCATGACCACTATGGTGAAGCTGTGGAAGTAGTGTATGAGCCTTCTAGTTGAAAAAACTACCGCCAGTGCTGCCTTCTCCAGAGCCTGATACCTTGTTTCCGGGCCCTGCAGCACCTTACTCACAAAATACACAGGCTTCTAAATCTGATCTTGCTCTTGTACCAGGACCGAACTGACTGCCCTCTCCGTCACCGCAAAGTACAGACGAAGAGGGGTGCCCACTTGTGGTTTACACAATACTGGTGGGCTCGCCAGATACTCCTTCAGCTTTAGGAAGGCCTCTTCGCACTCCTGTGTCCAAAGGAATCTGCTGTTTCGTTTGAGACACTGGAAATATGGATGACCCTTCTCTCCTCCAGCAGACATAAACCTTGACAATGCGGCCAACCGACCGGTGAGCTGCTGCACCTCCTTCACTGTCGTTGGGCTCCTCATTGCCACGATTGCTGCACACTTCTCTGGATTTGCCTCGATCCCACGCTCTGTTAGAAGGAAACCTAAGAACTTCCCAACCTCCACCTCGAAGATACACTTTTCAGGGTTGAGCTTCAACCTGTACTTGGCGATGGTGGTGAAAAGTTCCTCCAGGTCAACTACATGATGCGCCTTCTCTCGCGACGTGACCACCATGTCATCTACGTACGCATGCACGTTCCTTCCAAGCATGGGTGAGAGCACCCAATCCATAAGTCTCTGATAGGTAGCTCCTGCGTTCTTCAACCCAAACGGCATTACCTTGTAGCAGTAACAAGATCGTTCCGTCATGAAAGCAGTCTTGCACTCATCCATGGGGTGCATCCTTATCTGGTTGTAGCCTGAGAAAGCGTCCAGAAAGCTGAGGAGCTTCCCCCCCGACGCGCTATCCACCAATGCGTCTATACTGGGGAGAGGGTAGGAATCCTTGGGGCAGGCCTTATTGAGGTCCGTGAAGTCCACACACATCCTCCACTTGCCGTTTGACTTCCGCACCAGTACCACGTTCGCCAACCACTCGGAGTACTGGATCTCTCTGATATGTCCAGCAGTAAGGAGCTTCTGCGTCTCATCATGGATCACCTTTCTCTTCTCTTCATTGAATTTCCTTCGCCTTTGGCGTACTGGTCGCACCTTGGGGTCCATCGATAGGTGGTGGCAAAGGAAATTGGGGTCGATCCCTGGCATGTCAAATGCTGACCATGCAAAGGCGCCCATGTGCCTCTCAATCACACCGACGATCTATGCTCGTTCTTCTGCAGCGAGCGATTTCTCCAACTTAAACCTTTTTCCCCTTATCTCCGCCTCTTCCCATCCCACAGTTGGATGGGGTCTCCTTTCATCGGCGATGACCGCCCTGGCGACGCCTGACTCACGAGGAGCGATCATGCCCCCTACTTCAGCTTCAACTTGAGCTACCTGGGAGCCCCCTAGCGTAGCATCTTCCATTACCTGATCTGCCTGTGCCCCACGAACCACCAATCTCTCCTGGAGCACGCCTGCTGGTGGTGTTGTAGTGACATGGCAGATGCTTCTCTTCTGCTTGAGGCTGTTCTCATAACAGCGCCTAGCCTCAGCCTGATCTGACTTTATGGTAATGACAGCCCCTTCCACTAACGACAGCTTCAACTTCATGTGCCTCGTTGATGGCACTACACCCAACCTATTGAGCGTGGGTCTTCCCAGCAAGATATTGTATGCAGATGGGGCATTTACCACCAAGTACCTTATCTTCTCTGTGCGGGACGCCACTCCATCGGTGAACGTCGTCCTCAGCTCTATGTAGCCCCGCACCTCGACCTGGTCCCCCACAAAACCATAAAGACACCCAACATATGGCCTCAACTGATCGGGGGACAGCTGAAACTTGTTGAATGTCAGCCAGAACATGATGTCCGCTGAGCTTCCTTGGTCTACGAGCGCCCTGTGCACTCGTCTTCCTGCTGTCACAAGGGAGATGACCACAGGATCGTTGTTATGGGGTACAACGTCCTTCTTCTCTGCGACGCGGAACACCCTCCGCCAGAAAAGCCCCCTACAATTGTCATCACTTGCCCATGCACAGGGATTTCATGCTGCTGATCACCTGCCTGAGGCCCCGAAGTGCGATCACCCTGCGCCTCCCGCAGTTAATCGGTCATAGGCCTGTCTTCACAAACTCAGCGAGTTGATGCCCCAACGCCAGGCAGGTGCGGAGTGTATGTCCATAGGCCTGGTGGAACTCACACCACTCATCCTTCTTCCTTCCAAGTACCTTGTCAGTTTTCTCTGGTACTCGGAGTCTTGCAGCCACGGCAGGGATGGCGATCAGCTCCGCCAACTCTACCATGAAATCATACCTGGGGGGTGCGTTGTTCTCCCTTGCACGCCCCCTGGTCTGGTCCTTCTTGGGTGCATAAGGGCGAGGCCTTCCCTGCGCTTTCTTCCCTTCCTTTGCCTCATTCACCCGCGCCGGTTGCTGTTGCCTCCCCTGACCTCCGCGCGGCTTTGACGATGCAACGCTCCCTCTCTTCTCAGAGACCTCGGTCTCTGCGACTATGTGAGCCATCGCGCGTCGCCGAATCTCAATGAAGGTGGCAGGTTGGCTCCTGATGAGCAATTCGCTGAAAGGACCAGGCAGCACACCTTTCTTGAACGCATGCACCAGCATATTCTCATCCTTGCTGGGCAACCTCACCACCTGCGCACCGAAACGGTTGAGGTAGTCTTTCAATGACTCCCCTTGATACTGGCGCACATCAAACAGGTCATAAGACACTACCGGTGGCGCTCTGTTGACGATATATTGCTCTGTGAATAGCTTGGAAAATTGATGGAAGGAAGTGATGTGGCCCTCTAGCAGGCTCACAAACCACTCCATAGCTATTCCGCTCAGTGTACTCATGAACATCTTGTAGTACACAGCATCTGAGCCCCCAGACAACATCATCTGAGTGTGGAAAGCTGTCAAATGTGCTTCTGGATCTTCCACCCCCGTGAACGACGCCTTCACTCCCACCAGACTGGGAGGCACCACCATATTCATGATCTCAAGGGAGAAAGGCATAGGGAATGCTCTAGGAGGCGACGACGGCGGCGACGTCCTATCTTCAGCTGCGCGCTCCTTCTGTGCCTGCAATTCCCTACGCAACTCTTCGTTGACACGGTTCAGCTCTTCATTTCTGCACTGGGATGCAGTCAGCTCTGCATGCATCTTCTCCTGTTCAGCTCTCGATGCCGCGACATTGTCCTACAGCGCGCACATCATCTCCATGACCTGCGCCATGGTAACAGCTCCTTCTTCAGCAGATGGTGCAGGTGAGGTTTGTCTGGTTCTTCTACTCATCTTTTCAGCACAACCTTCGACGAAAACTTCAAGAAACTTCAAGAACTGTGAAGTGGATGGGAACAAGAATCACACGGGCCCCACGGTGGGCGCCAAATGATCCTGCCTCTGACTCGAATGTGGAGGATATGCCTCGTCACTCCTTCGTCTAGCCTTCTGCAACCGCGTGTTCTACAAGAACGCTCCAAGAACCTTTTCTGGAACTCTAAACCATGCCTGCAAAACAACACAGACGGCGCCTCTAGCGGCCGTGTTCACTCCAACGCTTAAGTCAGGCAACAGAACCACCGAAAACTCTCACTGAATCTCTCTGTGAGACTCATGTGTGCTCAGATCCACTCTCTCTCTCTCTCTGTAACTGAATTCTGTTATCACTGTGCCACGTGTACAAACGATCTCACAATGACTCAGAAACTATGTGTAGTAAATTTGTGTAAACTTGTAATCTGAAAACTTCTGTGTACCTGACATAAGGTAGAGTACCTTTATACTTGGGCCACGCTTCTCTCCCAGATGGTGACACGTGGAGGCATGCAACTGGCATCTGACCGTACACGTGTCACACCTAGAAGGCTTCTGCGCGTTTCTCTGTGCGGCTAAGTTATCCTATTGCGGAGTAACTTAGCGCGTTTCTTCTCTCTGAGTGAGTGCATGCTCCCAGGAGAGCGCCTGGTGGGGCTGGTCTAAGCACATTCACCAGGCGTATCCTGCCTGCATGGCCTCTCCGCACGTCCTCTGAGTGAGTGCATGCTCCCAGGAGAGCGCCTGGTGGGGCTGGTCTAAGCACACTCACCAAGCGTATCCTGCCTGCATGGTCTCACCGCACGTCTTTTGGTTTGACATCAGGCGAGGTGCATGCGTAACGCTCTCGCTGGGACCCTGACGACCTTCCACCAACGACCGTGCGGTGCCTCATGACCTTCCACCGACGTCCGTGCGGTGCCTCATGACCTTCCACCGACGTCCGTGCGGTGCCTCATGACCTTCCACTGACGTTCGTGTGGTGCCTCATTACTTTCCACCGACGTCCGTGCGGTGCTTCCAGGTGCTTATCTAGTGATGGAGATCAAGTAGAAAAGGATTTCACTAATGGAGGAAGAGGTCATCCACCCAAGCATTTAAAATTCTTCTTACTAGTCTTCTTAAAAAGTAGAACATTTTGGGTTCTCTTGAAAATTCAAAAGATAGTAGTATAAATAAATCTTTGTAAATAATCTTGTATAAATTTGTAAATAATATAGAAATATCCTTAGGAGTATGCCAAAGAGGAAAACCAAAAGAAACCTCTAAATGTAAGGCATTTTAGGCACTTTCTTTAGGAAAAAGTGGAAAAAGTGACTTTTCTACTCCTTTCTCTCTTAGGCACTAGAAGGAGCTAGAAGAGTGACTCTTCCCACTCCTTCCCCTTTGTAACATGACCAGCCCTCTCCATTATAAATAGGGGTGCTTGGTACTTTGAATAAAAAAGTTGAAAGTTAGAAGAAAAGAAACTATCTTGAAATTGAGAGAGAGTGAGTTTGTGAGACTTGTCTCTTCTTCTCCTTCATGTCTTATCTTGTGAGCTTTGGAGACTCTCAAGTGGCGGCACCACCCACTCATCTTGGAAGAGCCACCCTCCAAGTGGCGTGAATCACATCTCCAAAAGGCTACAACCACATAAGTCATTTCTATTCATCTTCTAAAAATACCCATTTGTGTTTTCTTGTAGTTTTTCCATTTTTAATCGGTTCAATCTTTTCCATGAGTTGTTTCCTTTCATTTGCTGCCATTGTTCTGCACTTTGTTGGTTTATTTCCTTGTTTTCTTGCTGTTTTAATTTCGTCCAAACCATGGGTTTCCATATACATGTGTTGTTCTTGTTTTCCATCCATGGGTTTTTGTTCTTTGATGAATTTCTTTGTGATTTTCTAATTCCTATTGAATTTCAATCAGTATTTTCACTTGTTCTTGGTGTTCTTATGTTGTTCTTGTGTTTCCTTTGAAGTTTGGTACTGTTCTTGAATTACCCATTCATATTCCATTGTTATCTTACACTACAAGTTACCTATTCATGTGTTTATAGTATGAACCTTTGTTTTCTTGAGTAGAAACTCTATTAATTGCTCTTTAGAATTTTGATCCTAATTCTTGAAAGTGTCACGAATACAATGAAACCTATATCAACTCAACCCAAACCAAGAAAGGTTCATAAGAGACTCACATCATCTAGGCACCGCTCTGGGGGTGGTGGCCACTTGGTAACTGACCACCGATCACCATTCTAAGTGGTCTCCTCCCTAATTCGCCTGCCATCCCATGCCACGTGTCACCCTGTGACTGGTCCACGTGGTCATCTGCTGCTGACGTCACTGACTACCGATGACCGACCGGATCAGTAACAAATTTCAATATAATACGTCATTTGACTAACCGCCACAATTATTTTTCAAAATATGTCATTTTTCAACTGTCACAATTATCCTTCAGAATAAAAACAAGTTTTCCTTCTCTCATTATTCCCAATTATTTTTTAAAACATTTTTGATAACCGAAATTAGTTTATTCCCAATTACTTTTGAGAATCTGGTTTGACTATTGGGAAACAAAAGTTTCTTCCCTCTCTTCCCTCTCTCTGCCTAAATAGTCAAGCCTCTCTCTACCTAAACACTCAAACCTTAACGAAGCTCTACCTAAACACTCAAACCCTAACGAAGCCCTCCTTACGAACCTTCCTCATGAAGCCCTAATCACGAAGCTCGTTCAGGGTTTTTTTGCCATCTCGTTTCGTTGCTTGATATTGCGGGAAATTACGTTTCTTTTGTTTCTACTCAATTGTTTTTTAAAACCTTGATTTCAATGTAAAATGTGGAACTGAGATGCTGGTTGGTTGCTCCCTTTCTATCTTCTTCTTTGAGTTGTGTTGAGGAACAAAATAAGGAAAGGAGTGGAAGATTCTAGCAATCCACCCTCTCAAATTACATTTGATTAATCATTTTAAAGTTAATTAGTTTGGATTGAACAAATCCTAAAAACTTTTGAAAGCATGGACCATTAGTCAAACATTCCATATGCGCATGTATGCTTGAGAGTGATAGTATGAACCCTTGTTTTCAATTTAATATATCAATATTTTATTTACTTTATTTGTTGTAAATGTTTGTGGAATCAGGGGCAGTAAGGTTTTTTCTGCAAACCTGAAATCTAAATGAAATTTAATGTTGCTTGTCGTTGCAGAATGCAGGGGTAGTAAGGTTTTCTCTGCAAACCTAGCATTTAAATGAAATTCAATGTTGATTGCAATATGCACAATTATTTCATTTCTTGAGGTTTTTAATTAAAATGATGACTGGTATTCTATTTGTTTTTACCTATTTATGGAATCAAATTTCTTAAGGTAGGCAATGATCATTTTTTTGTTTTCATTATTTTCTTTTAAATTTTAATTTCACATTGGTTTACTATTTTGCCTATTTATTTGCTAATTGTGAGTAATAATTTTCTAATCCAAGAGTAAAGACATTTTCAACTGATCAAGTTTCCTTTCTATAGGTACATGTCAATGAATATGGCGTGCATTTGAATTTCTTCTTCATATTTGCTTTTGTGTCAATCTTTACTTCTTTAATTAATATTGCTCTTCAATATTGTGAAGTTATTGGTTCACTTCTACTAGTAGATACATTTTTATTTGTCTTATTCTTATGTCTTGTCTTTTGAAGTCTAATTTTCTTATCAAGTTTAATTTTTGTTTTCAAGGGTATCAGTTATGCTTGGTGCAAGGTTTAAATAATTACTTACTTTCTTATGAAAGACGAATGGATATTTTAAGTCAAAACAAGGAGGGATTTTTAGCATCTTAAGCAGAGAAGGAAAAGGAAAAAGGTAGTGGTTTATTTGCATGCTTTGGCTAATTCTTCTTCTTGTAATTGTTTTGAGTTTTTAATGTTCTTTTGTTCTTACAATAAAGAGAGATTTTTGTAAATTACCTTATGTTCTTACCGGTTGACTCTCCTATCGGTTGACTCTCCTGTCGGTTGACTCTACGACACTCCCACGCCTCCTTTCCTCACCTTTAGATTATGCTTTGTTGTCTCGAAACAACCTGCACCTGCAAGATAGAAAGGGGCGCCCTCAAGGCCGTTTGCACTGTGACGCTCAAGTTAGAACTAGGGCAAGCACACCAAGTGTATTCAGTATCTCTGTTTAGGGTTTGAAAACTGTGTACCTTTGTGAAGTATTTTACTATCCTTAACTGGAGTGCAAACTCTGACAGGATGGCCACCTAGGTACCTCCTCGTGCACCTAGTCTCTGGGGCCACATGTCCTGGGAGCGCCTTCACTGTTCACGTGCCATGCATGTAGCTTGCCTGGGAAACCCTAGCTCTAATGAGTACTCAACCCCTCAAGACTCTACACCTAATTGTGCTTTCCCTGCCACACGCATAGGCACTTCGTGACTTAGGCCTCTCCTTACTTCTGGGCATTTTACTGATAAATGGTCTTCTCTTAGGACCCACATCAGGTGCTTTAGTTCTGTTGTTCAAAACACCCAAGACCGATGTCACCTTGTCCTACTCTGTCGCCGAGGACACATCATCCTGCTGAGTGACGAGGACACATCAGTCCCTAGTGGTGATCGACACGCTGATGACTAATCATCCCACTAGTTCATACTACCTGTAGGACCCAGCCCACATGGCTCTGGCCCATACTGTGGGACCTAGCTGACGCGACTCACCTTTACTAGCTATTCTCGGTGGCTGATGCGGCTCACCTTTACTTGCTGTTCTCGGTGTCCGAGGACTGGTCGGTACACCTTCAAAATTATATTTATTAATATGATGTTTGGGGTTTAAAGATAAAAATGTTTTTGAACTGGAACTGTTTTAAAGATTGAATCACTCTACATTTATAATTCGTGAAACAACAAAATGGAAGTATGATGTAATTGATCATTAGTAGTATTTGCATGCTTGCAATTGTCCATCGTGACAGGCAAAGGATATTTGCAGCAGTAGGAAGTGAAGCAGTAGTAGGAAGTAACACTAGCTTGCTTATTGAAACACCGTGGCTGGTAGCTCCATAGTTCCAACATCATTGATACATGTAAGATTTTGCACTAATTATGTCTTTAGTTGCCACTCACTCTTCTCAACCATTTGATTTTTATTTTTCAATAATTTGCACTTTGCTAATGGTCCCACCTTTCTCTGACTTTAAGGCAAAATATTAGTATGTCATCTTAGATCTTCATAGTCACACATGATTACTATGATTAATCTTTTTCCTCTTTCTGTAAAGTGAAAATCTATTAGATGCATACGATTGCTCTTTACACACACGAATGTTGAATATAACATCAGCAAAAAGAAGCACAAGAAGAGAATCAAAGTAAAGACAATTGTAGGAGATAATAGTGGTTTTCATAAAATAAAAAAGGTGATTTAACTATCTTATCCTAGAGTGATTAATTAGCTTTTTCTTGTTGAATTAAACTAAAAATAAAATTATGCAATGGAAAAATAAAGGGTGAATTAGTTTTTTCTTGTCGAATTAAACTAAAAATAAAATTTTGTAATTGCAAAATAAAGAGCATGCTTTTAATAGAAAAGGTTAGATAAGTATTTCAGGTGCCCCATTCCTTAATCAATGTTGGAGCTATTTAGACCCTAGATCAATTGTGTGGCATAAACATCCTTTGTTAAGTGAGACTACCATGTAGACATCTCTTCCATGTAGACATTAGCCCCTTAAATTGGTGTACATCACATGATTGATTACTGTAAGGACCTAGAAACTTTAATTGGAATAAAAGTGTTATATTTAAATAATTTCAGAAGATGTTATTATTTAAAATACAAAGAGTTGGTAAATGAAGTTTCGTAGTAGTCGGACATCGGACGTCACCCAAGGTCTGGGGTAAGCTGGTAGAGGTCGGTCGGCTGACATGTGGATCAAGAAGAGTAAAGGAAGAAAAGTGTAGCTAAGAAGTCTTCTACGAGATCGCCGTTAGTGAAGACGGAGGCGATCTCCGACTTCTCTGGCACATAATCGCCTGTCGCCTAGAGGAGACATGATCGCCAATCGCCTAGGGTGTATGTGATCGATGGGAGTGCACGTAGTATGTGGTCAAGATGCTGGATCAACCATAGTGGGTTCCAAAAACCACGCGTATCAAGGTGTGGGTTAAGCTTTAGATACACTGTGCATGTGAAGCTCTATGCTGGAGCATAAGAAATCGTCCTTAGTGTTGCATGCATGGGCGCACGAGGAGTAGTGCTGATCTATTCTTGGAAATGTGAAGCTACCGACATCACCAAGCCATGTAGAGGTGATACCTTGGACGTAACATAGTGGGATGAAGAACCTTCAGCAAGGTGTGACGAGGTGACATCGGTGAGTAGAGTAAGGCGGTGTTCTCGTCACACACAAGGACGATAAGAGATCGCCAACATGATGAGAGGAACATTGGTCATCAACCAGGATGGGAGACACATCGGTGGTCCTCCAGGGTGAGACATCGGTGGTCCTCCAGGGTGAGACATCGGTTGTCTGCCAGGATGAGGAATCAGTCATCACCGGGATGAGGCAATCAGTCATCGCCGGTATGGGAGACAAACGGTCATCGCCAGGATGAGGGACACATCGGTCGTCTCCCAGGGAGAGACATCGGTCGTCTGCCAGGATGAGACATCGGTGGATAGTCATCGCGCGAGCGGTCATCGGTGGAAGGTTATCGCGCGATGTCGAGTTTCACACAGATAAGGTGGGACCCAGGCTCTCAGCATGAGACGTACTGCACGCGCGACATGTAAACAAAAAGGGTGGTTCAGAATAGTGACATCAGAGTGTTGGCCTGCGCAGAGGCACGCGTAGTCGTACTGTTCAGGGAAGCGTACACGCAAACTTCCCTGCAGAGTGGGTGGTGGCAGCGGCTTTTGTGGACAAGTTGGTTTAAGATTCAAAAACCCACTTCTGAGAGGAAAAGAACGTTGCAGTGGTTCAAGAGTGAAAGAGTGAGCTCACCTTCATCCTTCTCTTTTATCTCCTTCGCGCTGTGATTCAGGCATCCTCAAGCACCAGTACGACGAGCGACGACGACCCTTAGAGCACCTGGGAGGTTCTCTGCAAGTTCTACAAACCAGACGCAAAAACAGAGCTAAGGCATCTTTAAGCTTCGGTGGGTTTTGGAGTTCTTGGTGTTTTGCGCAAGTCCAGGTAAGGGAAGCTAGCCTTATTTCCAACGAAAAACCTTATATTAGATGATTTTGATGATGGGGCAATGTGGTCGCCGGTTTTCAACTGTTATTGCATAATCGCCTGCTTTTGGACCAGATCGCCGGTTTTGGCGTTGTTTTTCGAACTCCCCTGTTTTTGTGTTGTTTGAAACTGTTTGAGATTTAAATGTGAAATGCATGTGATATTCGAAAATCTGAACCGCGGAATGAATGTTGCTGTGACTGGAATCGTTCATTTAAGCGTTATATGATGTGTTGAATGTTGTGAATGTGGGATCAAGACATAGTATTTTCAGGAAAGGAAATACCGTGTTGAGATTGGTTATGAGGTGTATTGATCAGTGAGTATCCTGTGAATGAGACGATCCTGACTCTCCTGATATAATGGAATCATATAGATGAAGTTATTCAGGCGTTGAGAGTCGATGGAGGTTCATACGTATGGGTGAGTTGTTTGAAAGAGAACGAGCTTGACCCGTTGTATGGATTAACCCTGTCATGCTAGGATAGTGATGATATTGAGATTCATTTATACGCTTGTGAATGTGTGTGATTTCACAGCGACCCTGTGAATGTGTGTGATTTCACAGTGGTGAAGTATGACAGGTGCAGGTCTCTGGATGCTAAGTTCAACGCACGAGTCTTCCGGAAGTAGTGTCAAGTGTCTTGTGTGATGAGTCAGTGGAAGTCTGACATGAGAAATGAGAAACATTGAATTGATAGACACTTGATGAAATATGTGTTTTACTTGATGGTTTATGTGAAACAAATAACACTTGAGGAAATTGTGAAATTTGTACTTACTTGATGGTCATGTGAAGGGAATGAGAAAGTTGATGGTTTTACGTGGGTGTCTTAAATTTGTTTTATCTTGATTTTAAAGTTCATATCTAAACTCTCTTTCAAATATCTAGCTTACCCCGTGTTTTTGGTGTTGTGTTTGGCTTTTTCTTAAACCTGTGATGATCGTGTATAATTTACACGGGAGCAGATGATGTTGCAGGAAGTAGAGCTCCTCAGTGAGTGGTCGCCGGAAGGAGATCGCCTGTTTCTGTTTCTGTTAGGCGATCACCCTTTTTCTGTTGTCTGATAGGAGATCGCCCTTTTCTGATAGGAGATCGCCTTTTAATGTTAGGAGATCGCCTGTTTTTTTTATTTTGCTGTATTTTGTTTACGTTTTTGGAAACTGACCGATTATGTATTAAACTCCCTGTGAGGAGAAAACTTCATTACATATATATAATTATGTTCACTTCGATATATTTGTTCCACCTTTATTTTATTACATAAATATGAAAAGGAATTTGGCGGGATGTTACAATTACAGCTAGCAACACACAATCACATCATTGAGTTTCTAGGGTAAGCTATTCTAGTAATTTATAAGTTATTTTAATTATTTTATAACATATTATTTTGATTATAATACCTTTATTTTATATATATACTTATTTCATGTGTTTTCTATTTTATTTCCCTAAGCTATTTCAATCACTTTATAAAAATAAACCACTTCAAATCAACTACACTTTTATAATATATTTAATAAAACTAGCAAATAAGTTTTGAAATGGTATATTTGGTAAAACTATCTATTAAGCCCATTTTACATTTCAAATAATCCATTAACTATTTTTTTCCTATACCCATCCATTTCACATTTATTTTACCTAGAATTACTGTACTCAATGCCTTCAACTTTGAACACCACTCACCATGACAATTTCAACCCACATTTCATGGTGTTGTTTCTCTTTTTGAGTTGATTTGGCACTTTACTTTCAAGCAATTTAAATTCTAGCACCTTTAAATTCAAGTACCTTTACTTTCTTGTCTTTGGTTTCTTGTTTTTAATTTTCCAACACCTTTAATTCTTGCAGATTTTTTTTTCCAAAACCTTATATTCATTGCATTTTTTTCGTTTTGAGTATGTTCCTTGTTATGCCTTTCTTTGATTTTGCCTTTTACTTTGAGTCTTATGTTCATTAGTGTTCTAGGTGTCCTTATTTTGCTTCTACTTACTTGCCTTTAATTTTGAAAGTTTGCAAAGTATTTAGATACTTGTTTTAGTAGAAGTTGGTTTCAAGTTCCAAACATATGATTTCAAGTGTTCAATTATACATAATCCACCATAAAAAAAATTGTTGTACAAATTGAATGTTCCTCAAAATTGTTATGATGCATTCTATGGATCTTTCTTTCCATATTTCAATTTAGTATAAAAAAAACAGTGAGAAAAACGTACAAAACAGTTTGGTACTACACCTATACATTTCCTTTGCACATCAATTTCATTTTCAAATTTGGATTCAACTTGATTGGAAAATTGTTATCTACTTTGTGGAATTTTTTATCCTTTTGCTTTCACAAGTTCTAAAGAATTCAAAGAGTTTCTTAGTTAAAAGTGTAGTAAGTTTCTTAAAGTCTTCTTGTGTGCTTTTCTTGATTGTCTTCCTTTCTTAAGTTTTTTCATAATCTCTTATTAAAGTTTTGGTTTAGCTATATCTTGTTTATACCTTTTCTTACTTGTCTTTTCTTTATTTCGTCAAGTTTTTTAGTGATTTTCTTTTAAGAAAATTTTTGTTTGCTTTGTGATGAAGACCAAGTAGAGGAGGCGCTTGAGGCCCAAGCCCAACCCATGAGCTCAACATCCTTCATACCTCAAAGGATTACTAGGAGCAAGGCTAAAGCTTTGGGTATTGAGCATCAATGGATGACTCATTTTGTAATTTCTTTTTGAGTAGTTTGTAGAAGAGTAATTGTATCGACCAGTCCTCGGACGTGGAGACCTGCTGACGACAGCAAGCCACGTCAGCTGGGCCCTACAGCCATGTAAGCAGGGTCCCACAAGCAGCGTGGCATAGTGGGTCGATGAGTAATTAGTGGTGTCGATCACCAGGGTAGGCTGATGTGTCCTCGTCATAGCGCAGGGTGATGAGTCCTCGGCAACAGAGTGTGACGAGGTGACGTCGGTACTAGGTGATCTGAACGACATGGCCAGAACAGCTAAGATTGGTCCCCAGAGTGGGCCAATGTGAAGGGAAAACCTAGAAATAAGGTGAGGCCCAAATCAAGAAGGGCTTATGCGTGTGGCAGGGAAAGCATAGTTAGGTGCAGAGTCCTGATGGGTCGAGTACTCATCAGAACTAGGGTTTCCCATTAAAGTTACATGCATGGCAGGTGAACAGTGAAGGCACTCCCAGAACAGGTGGCCCCCAGAGACTAGGTGCACGAGGAGGCACCCAGGTGGTCACCCTGTTAGAGTTTGCACTCCAGATAAGGAAACCTCATGTGCTAGATTATCCTAAGACTGGGTGATAGCGGCGCAAGGGTATTCCAGTAAACCCTGAATATGGCTAGCAGCACAGTGAACCCTAATTAAGGCTAGCGGCGCAGCAAACCCTAGAATATATAAGGGGCAGTAAAATACTTCACAAAGGTACGCAGTTACAAACCCTAAACACAGTTACTCAAACACTTGGTGTTTCTTGCCCAATCTTGACTTGAGCGTCGGAGTGCAAATGGCCTCTAGGGCGCCCCCTTTCTCTTTTGCAGGTGCAGATTTCTTCGAAAGAACCAAGCACATATCAACGTGAGGAAGGAGGCGTGTGAGTGTCGCAGAGTCAACCGACAGGCGGGTCAACCGGTGAGAACATTTGGCGCCCACCGTGAGGCTGAAATAAAACAAGGTCCCATACACGAGAGTAAGAGTAGAAACCACAGAGATGAGGAATACTAGACAAGAATCCGTTCCACCAAATGGGGGTGAAAGCGTTACCATGCAACAACTCATGGAAACGATGCGCGCTCTCCAGGAGATGGTGGCAGAGTCTAGAGCGCATCAGGCGTGTATGCAGGCGGACCTGGCCGCCTCACAGGCCAGGAATGAGGAATTACACAGAGCGAATGAGGAGCTATGCTTGAACCTGCACCATATGCAGCAAGCTGGGGATCACGTGGGAGACGATCGAGCTCCACCAACGCCACCAAGGGCTTTCCCCATGCCCTTCTCCCAAGCGATCATGGACACGGTGGTCCCAGCCACCTTCGTGCGGCCTAAGACCGTGTTCACCGGGGTAGAAGATCCTGAAGCGCATCTCACAGTGTTCCACACGCAGATGATGCTGTTAGGTGGGTCTGATGCAGTGCATTGCAAGCTTTTCGTGACCACATTGACAGGGTCAGCGCTGGAGTGGTTCGTTAGCTTGCCCGAGGGACATATCACGTCTTTTGCGCAATTCTCCACGCTGTTCAGAGAACAATACATTGTCAACAGGGCCCCTCCAGCAGTGTCTTATGATCTCTTTGACGTAAGGCAGCATTAGAGGGAGTCCCTTAAAGATTACCTTAATAGATTTGGGGCAATGGTGGTGAGGTTGCACACCAGGGATGAAGATATGGTGGTGCATGCCTTCAGGAAGGGAATATTGCTAGGGCCTTTTAGCGAATCCCTAATCCGAAATCCCCCCAAGACCTTTGGTGACATTAAACGACGTGTTGTTGCTCACATTGTCGCAGAGGGAGAGCTCAATGAGAAGCGAGAGAGCGCAGTCTCTTCAAGGCCGCGAGTGCCTAGTTGACCTCAACCCCTGCGGGTGCATGAGGCGACGACAGAAAAGAGGGCTCAAGGAAAGCAGAAGCCCTATGAGGCCAGAAAGCCCCAGATTAGGGCATGCGCTAAGGAGGATGTGCCCCCTAGACATGATTTCCTGGTGGAGCTGAAGGAGCTAATTACCATTCCTAATGTGGCAGAAAGGTTGAAGATGCCCCTAAAGATGGACAAGAGGTTGGGGCCCAACAAGAACGCCTGGTGCGAGTTCCATCAAGCTTTTGGCCACCCCATTCGCAACTATCTGGCCTTAGGCCACCAGTTGGACAAATTGGTCAAGAGTGGGTTCTTGAGTGATTACCTGAGGGAGACACAAGGGGGCGAGGTGGTGGTAGCCCTGAGGGCTGATCAGGGGCACGAATTGCCCATACATGGCGAGATCCACACTATAGCAGGTGGATTTTCAGGAGGAGGGTGCACCTCGTCGTAGCGCAAGAAGTATGTGCGTTCACTGATGGCAGTGGAAACATGTGAGGAGGACCACTTCACAGACATCGACCTTGTCTTCACAAAGGCTGATCGTCGGGACGTTGTCCCCCACGATAACGATCCAGTGGTGATATCAGTGGTCACTGCAGGACGCAGGGTGCATCGAGTCCTGGTGGATCAAGGAAGTTCGACCGATGTGATGTTCTGGTTGACCTTCAACAAACTGCAGCTGTCTCCTGATCAGTTGAGGCCTTACGTAGGCTGTCTGTATGGATTCGCGGGTGACCAGGTAGAAGTGCGGGGGTACATTAAGTTAAGGACCACTTTCACTGATGGAGTGGCCTCCCGCACCAAGAGCATTAAGTATCTGGTGGTGAACGCCTCGTCTGCCTATAACATGCTGTTGGCAGACCAGCCCTGAACAGGTTGGGGGCAGTGGCGTCCACAAGGCATATGAAGGTGAAGTTACCCTCGATGGAAGGGATAGTGATCACCATCAAGTTAGATCAAAAGGAGGCTAAGAAGTGCTATGAAAACAACCTCAAGACAAGAAGGGGAGTATACACAGTAACCACCCAACCTCCAGGGGGGAGGTGCAATGCTATTGACCTGCCCCGAGGAGACGTCGGGGTCACACGAGCAAAGGTTGCCCAGGTGAGGCGACTTAAACCAGTAGAGGAGGTGGTAGAGAGGGAGATCAGGGGCAAGGTTTTCAGACTTGGCAAATTCCTACCCCAGGAGACGCAGGACCAAGTAGCGGGAGTCATAGAGCGACACATGGACGCTTTCGCTTGGTTTGCCTCAGACATGCCAAGTATTGATCCAGACTTCCTATGTCATCGCCTTGCGTTGGATCCCCAGGCCAGACCTGTGAGACAATGGAGGCGTAACTTTAACGATGAAAGGAGGCAGGTGGTCAGGGAGGAGAATGTCGTGTTGGTGAAAAAGGCCAATGGAAAATGGAGGATGTGCGTAGATTTCACTGACCTCAACAAGGCGTGCCCGAAAGACTCCTATCCCTTACCCAAGATTGACGCATTGGTAGATAGCGCCTCGGGGTGCAAGTTGCTCAGCTTCTTGGATGCCTTCTCTGGGTACAATCAGATAAAGATGCACCCGAGGGATGAAAGAAAGACAGCGTTCATGACCGAGCTGTCCTGCTACTGTTACATAGTCATGCCATTTGGGCTGAAGAACGTAGGCGCCACGTATCAGAGGCTGATGGACAAAGTCCTTGCCCCTATGCTGGGGCGCAATGTATAGGCCTATGTGGATGACATGGTGGTGACGTCCCAATTGCGAGATCAGCATGTCACTGATTTGGAGGAGCTATTTAATACAATAGCTAAGTACAGGTTGAAGCTGAATCCAGAGAAATGCGTCTTTGGGGTAGAGGCAGGCAAGTTCCTTGGCTTCCTACTCACGGAGAGAGGGATTGAGGCCAACCCAGATGTAACATCCCGCCAATTTCATTGCATAATTATAAAATGAAATAGAGATAAAATAATAATGTTGAAGTGAACATAATTATATATATATGTAATGAAGTTTTCTCCTCGTAGGGAGTTTAATACATAATCTGCCGGTTTCCAAAAAGTAAACTAAATACAACAAAATACATAAAAACAGGCGATTTCCCAACAGGATAGGCGATCTCCCATCAGAAAAGGGCGATCTCCTATCAGAAAAGGGCGATCTCCTATCAGACAACATAAAAAGGGTGATCGCCTAACAGAAATATATATGGGCGATCTCCTCCCGGCGACCACTCACTGAGGAGCTCTACCACCTGCAACCTCGTCTGCTCCCGTGCAAAATACACGATCATCACAGTTTAAGAGAAAACAACCACAGAGCAATACAAAAGAAAGGGGTAAGCTAGATGTTTTAAAAGCTTTTAAATCCATAGTAAACATAAAACTTCCCACCATTCATGATCCATATCAATTACAACCATCAACATTTCCATATTCCACATACTCGTCAAGTGTCCATTTGCTACTTTCAGTATTCAACATTCACACGTCAGACTTTCCACTGACTCACAATGCATAGACACATGACACTACTTCCGGATTGACTCGTGCGTTGACTCAGGCTCAGAGATCTGCACCTGTCATACCATATGTAACATCCCGCCAAAATACCATACATGTTCATATAATGAAAATAAAAGTAACAAATAGCTTGAAATGAACAAAATCATATATATGTAAATAAAGTTTCTCCTCACAGGGAGATAAATACATAACCGGTATATTTTTCTAAAATTTAAACAAAATACAGCCAACTAAAATGAAAACCGGCGATCTCTCTACACAGACCGGCGATCTCCTATCAGGGGACCCAAAACAGCCGATCTGCTACCAGAACAGAAAAACAGGCGATCACCCGATAGAGGCAGAAACAGGCGATCACCCGATAGAGACGGAACAGGCGATCTCCTTCCGGCGACCACTCTCTAAGGAGCTCTACTCCCTGGAAGATCATCTGCTCCCGTGTAAAATACACGATCATCACAGTTTAAGAGAAAATAACCACAGAACAATACAAAAGAAAAGGGGTAAGCTAGATGGTTTAAAAACTTTTAAGTCAATAGTAAGCATAAAACTTCACACCATTCATGATCCATATCAATTTTCAACCATCAACATATTCATATTCCATAACTCGTCAAGTGTCTATTTCAAGTTTCAGTATTCAAGATTCACATGTCAGACTTTCCACTGACCCACAATGCATAGACACATGACACTACTTCCGGATTGACTCGTGCGTTGACTCAGGCTCAGAGATCTGCACCTGTCATACCATACCACTGTGAAATCCACACAGGGTCGCTGTGAATCCACACAGCCATGCGCATATAATCTCAATGTCATCAACTCTCCCGGTATGACAGGGTGAATTCATACAACAGGCCGAGCTCGTTCCCACTTGAACAACTCACCCATACGTATGAACCTCCTTCGACTCTCACCAACTGAATAACTTCCTCTATGTGGTTCCATTATCTCAGCAGAGTCAGGATATCTCCTTCTAGACAAGCCCCTAGTCAATACACCTATACAGATCTTACACGGTATTTCCTTTCCTGAAAATACTATGCCTCGATCCCACATTCACAGCATTCAAGACATCATACCATGCAAAGGAATATTTCAAATCACAGCAACAATCATTTCAACGTTTCAAACTTTCGAATATCACATATATATTGTATGTAAATCCCAAACAGCTTCAAACAACGTCAAACACAGGGGAGTTCGAAACCCGTATTTAAAACCGGCGACCACGTCGCCCAACCACATAGAACAGAGCATTTCGAAAAGAAACAGAGAACCGGCGACCACGTCGCCCTCACTTCAGAAACAGCAAAACTATGGCTTGTATTGAAAACGAAGGCTAGCTTCCCTTACCTGGTCTTGCGCAAAACACCAGGAGCTCCGAAACCCAACGAAGCTTGAACGACGCCTGGGCTCTGTTTTTGCGTCTGGTTTGAAGGACTTGCAGAGAGCTTCCCAGGTGCTCCAATGGTGGTCGTCGCTCGTCGTACTCTTGTGTGAAGATGCTAGAATCGCAGCGCGAAGGAGATATCTGGAGGAGAAGGGAGGTAACTCACTCTTTCTCTCTTGAACAACTGCGACGTTTCTTTCTTTCACTCTCAGAAATGGGTTTTTGTATCTTAAGCTGGCTTCTCCACAAAAACCGCTGCCACCACCCACTCTGCAGGGAAGTTTGCGTGTACGCTTCACTGAACAGTACGACTAGGCGTGCCTCTGCGCAGGCTAACACTCTGAGGTCACTAGCCTGAACCACTCTTTTTGTCTACGTGTCGCGCATGCAGGACGTTTCACACTGGGAGCCTGGGTCCCACCTTACTCTGTGTGAAACTCGACGTCGCGCGATAACTTTCCACTGCTGACTCATCTTGGCGAACGACCGATGTCTCACTCACCCTGGAAGACGACCGATGTATCCCTCTGGGGGACGACCGATGTCTTCCTCTGGGAGACGACCGATGTCTTCCCTGGCGACGCCCTCATAACTCTCGCCCCTTGGCCACGTCCACATGCCTCGCGCCCTGGCAATGCCCGCATGCCTCTCGCGCCTTGGCCACGTCCACATGCCTCGCGCCCTGGCAATGCCCGCATGCCTCTCGCGCCTTGGCCACGTCCACATGCATTGCGCCCTGGCAATGCCCGCATGCCTCTCGCGCGCCCGCGCGATGCCTGCATGCCTCTCGCGCCCGCGCGATGCCTGCATGCCTCTCGCGCCCGCGCGATGCCTGCATGCCTCGCGCCCTGGCGGCGTCCACCTGGCGCTCATGTGTAGCAGGCGACCGGCGATCACATAGCCTTCTAAACTTAACTTTCCTTCCTTTTCATCTTAAATAAAGACATACTTAGAATTCATTTAAAATATATCTCTTTTATTCCAATTAAATTTTACAGGTCCTTACACCATACCACTGTGAAATCCACACAGCCATGCGCATATATAATCTCAATGTCAATAATTCTCCCGGTATGACAGGGTTAATTCATATAACAGGCCGAGCTCGTTCTTTTTCACACTACTCGCCCATTCATATGAACCTCCTCCGACTCTCCACAACTGAATAACTTCATCTACGTGATTCCATTATATCAGCAGAGTCAGGATATCTCCTTCTAGACAAGCCCCTAGTCAATACACCTACACACGATCTTACACGGTATTTCCTTTCCTGAAAATACTATGCCTTGATCCCACATTCACAACATTCAAAACATCATACCACTCAAAGGAATGATTCAAATCACAGCAACAATCATGTCAAAGGTTCAGACTTTCGAGTATTACATGCATTCCACCTTTAAATCTCAAACAGTTTCAAAGCAACACCAAAACCAGGGAGTTCGCAAACAACGCCAAAACCGGTGATCTGGTTCAAAAACAAGATATTTTGAAGTCTGTATTTAAAACCGGCGACCACGTCGCCCAAACACATAGAACAGAGCATTCACGAAGATGAAAACGAAACCGGCGACCACGTCGCCCTCACTTCAGAAACAACTAATCTATGGCTTGTATTGAAAATGAAGGCTAGCTTCCCTTACCTGGACTTGCACAAAACACCAAGAACTCCAAAACCCAACGAAGCTTAAAAGATGCTTTCACTCTGTTTTTGCGTCTGGTTTGTAGGACTTGCAGAGAACTTCCCAGGTGCTCTAATGGTAGCCGTCGCTCGTCGTACTTTTGGGTGAAGGTGCCTGAATCGCAGTGCGAAGGAGAGAAAAGGAGAAGAAGGGAGGCAAACACACTCTTTCGCTCTTGAACCACTGCAACGTTCCTTTCTCTCAGAAGTGGGTTTTTGCATCTTAAACTAACTTGTCCACAAAAGCCGCTGCCACCACCCACTCTGCAGGGAAGTTTGCGTGTACGCTGCACTGAACAGTACGACTAAGCGTGCCTCTGTGCAGGCTAACACTCTGAGGTCACTATTCTAAACCACCCTTTTTGTCTACGTGGCGCGCGTGCAGGACGTTTCATGCTGGGAGTCTGGGTCCCACCTTCTCTGTGTGCAACTCGACATCGCGCGATAACCTTTCACCGATGACCACTTGCGCGAAGGTTATCCACCGATGACCACTCGCGCGAAGACTATCCACCGATGACCTCTTGCGCGAAGACTATCCACCGATGACCTCTCACGTGAAGACTATCCACCGATGACCTCTCGCGCGAAGACTATCCACCGATGACCTCTCGCGCGAAGACTATCCACCGATGACCTCTCGCGCGAAGGCTATCCACCGATGACCTCTCGCGCGAAGACTATCCACTGATGACCTCTCGCCCTGGCGATGCCCGCATGCCTCGCGCCCTGGCGATCACGTGTAGTCTAGGCGACCGGCGATTTTGTACTAACAAGGAAATCTTATAGTCTTCTAAGCTACACTTTCTTTCCTTTTTATTTTAAATAAAAACATACTTAGAATTCATTTAAAATATACCCTTTTATTCCAATTTAATTTTACAGGTCCTTACATTCTCCCCATCAAGAAAAATTTTCGTCCCCGAAAATTGAATTACAAGGAAAAGAGGTATGGATAAGCTTCTCTCATGGGTTCTTCTAACTCCCAAGTTGAATCCCCCGATCTCTCATCCCACACCACTTTCACCATGTCGATGGTCTTGCCTCTTAGCTGTTTACTTTGCCGATCATCAATCCTGACTGGTTTTGCTTCAAAGGACAAGTCATCCCTGATCTGCACATCGTCCACTTCCAGCACATGACTAGGGTCTGCCATGTACTTCCTCAGCTGTGATACGTGAAAGACATTGTGCAGATTCGCTAAATGGGGAGGTAGGGCGATCTCATAAGCCACTGGACCAATCCTTCTTAAGATCTGATATGGTCCCACGAACTTAGGGGACAACTTCTTTGATCTGATCGCCCGTCCTACACCCTTGGTTGGTGTCACTCTCATGAACACGTGGTCTCCAGCAGCAAACTCCAAAGGCTTTCTCCTCTGATCTGCATAGGACTTCTGCCTACTTTGAGAAGCTTTCATTCTGCTTTGTATCTGTTGCACCTTCTCGGTCGTCTGCTGAATCAACTCTGGCCCAACCAAGACTGCTTCGCCCTCCTGGTACCAACATAAGGGAGTTCTGCATTTCCTCCCATACAGGGCTTCATATGGTGCCATCCCAGTACTGGCGTGGTAACTATTATTATAAGTAAACTCCACCAGTGGCAACACCTCGTCCCAATTCCCCAATTGATCCAAGACACACGTCCTCAGCAGATCTTCCAAGGACTGGATCGTTCTCTCTGACTGACCATCTGTTTGGGGATGATATGCAGAGCTCATCCTCAACTTAGTTCCCAAGCAATTTTGTAAGGTCTGCCAAAACCGTGAAGTGAACCTGGGATCTCTATCTGAAACGATGCTGGAAGGCACTCCATGCAACCTCACTATTTCTTTGATGTATAACTGTGCCAGCTTGGCCATAGGTATCTTCATATTCACTGGAAGAAAGTGGGCACTCTTCGTCAGCCTATCAATGATGACCCAGATTGCATCATGACCCTTTACCGATCTGGGTAAATGGGTGACAAAATCCATGGCGATGCTGTCCCATTTCCACTCAGGGATATCCAGTTGCTGCAACAACCCGCCAGGTCTTTGATGCTCTACCTTCGCCTTCTGACACTTTAAGCAGGTTGCAACATACTGGGCGATGTCTCTCTTCATGCCCGACCACCAAAATGACTCCTTCAAGTCATGGTACATCTTGTTCATGCCTGGATGTAGGTTAAGGTGACTCTTGTGACCTTCATCTAGGATCATCTTCTTCAATTCTCCATTTGCAGGGATGCAAATCCTGCCATTAAATCTCAAGATCCCATCATCGCCCATCACAAAGTCTTTAGCCTGGTCTGTCCCTAGTGACTCCATAGTACGCTTCAGGCTAGGGTCCTTCAACTGCTTATCCCTTAACCTCCCAAGGAAGTCATTAGTTATAGCCAGCCTACTACAACTAATGTGATTTACGTGAAATTCTACCCCAAGGTTTAAGTCTCTGAACTGCTCGATCAGTTTCTGTTCTTCCATCATCATGGTGGCTACTTGTATTGATTTTCTACTCAAAGCATCTGCCACTACATTGGCCTTCCCTGGATGATACATGAGTTGAAAATCGTAGTCCTTTAGAAACTCCATCCACCTTCTTTGTCTCATGTTTAGTTCCTTCTGATCGAACAGGTATTTCAGGCTCTTATGGTCACTGAACACCTGGAACCGAGCTCCATATAAATAGTGCCTCCAGATCTTCAAGGCAAATACCACAGCCGCCAACTCCAAATCATGCGTAGGGTAGTTTCTCTCATGAACCTTGAGTTGCCTTGAAGCATATGCAACCACTCTTTTCTCTTGCATTAAAACACATCCCAGACCCTGATGTGAAGCATCACAGTAGACCTCAAAAGGTCTTCCTACCTCTGGGATCACCAGCACTGGAGCACTAGTCAACCTTTCCTTTAGTTCCTTGAAGCTCTGCTCACATCGGTCGGTCCAAGCAAAAGGTTGATCCTTGCGGGTCAGCTGTGTTAAAGGAGCCACTACCTTGGAAAAGTCCTCAATAAACCGCCGATAGTAGCCAGCTAGGCCCACAAAACTCCTTATCTCAGTAACTGTCTTAGGACGTTCCCATTGAAGCACTGCCTCCACCTTGGCTGGATCAGATATCACGTGTCCTAAGAAGTTAACTTCCTTCAGCCAGAACTGACACTTAGAGAACTTGGCATATAATTGCTTCTCCCTCAGGATCTCCAATACTGTCCTCAGATGTTCTTCATGTTCTTCCTCGGTCCTTGAGTAAATGAGTATGTCGTCTATGAAGACTACCACAAACTTATCCAAGAAAGGGCGAAAAATCCTATTCATGTAGTCCATGAACAGAGCTGGAGCATTTGTGACCCCAAACGGCATCACCACATACTCATAGTGCCCATACCGAGACCTAAAAGCTGTCTTTTGAACATCTTCAGCTTTAACCAAAATTTCGTGGTACCCCGATCTCAGATCAATCTTTGAGAACACCGAGGCCCCATGTATTTGATCCATCAAATCATCAATTCTGGGTAGGGGGTACTTGTTCTTGATGGTCAACTTGTTCAACTGCCTGTAATCTATACACAGCCGAGACCCTCCATCCTTCTTCTTAACTAGGAGCACTGGAGCCCCCCATGGAGATACACTGGGTCTGATGAATTGTTTCTCCAACAATTCTCCCACTTGCTTCTTTAATTCCACCAACTCGGCTGGTGCCATCCTGTAAGGTGCCATTGAAACTGGTCCAGCTCCGGGTACCAAATCAATGGAGAATTCCACTTCTCTCTTAGGGGGTAACCCAGGTACTTCTTCTGGAAATACATCCATGAATTCTTTCACCACATGTATCCTGCTTACGTCCCCTTCATTCTTCACTTCCAACCGAGCTAGCATCACGAAGCACCTCGCCCCTCTTTCCAACTCCGACCACCCATGCTGAGCTGATATCACATCTGGCTCTTGGAGATCTGGAAACGCTATCTTCTGATTACCGCAGTCTATGAGAACGTGATTGACAGCTAGCCAATCCATTCCCAGGATAACATCCAGGTCCTGAAGAGGTAGGCAGATCAAGTTCACTTTGAATCTGCGTCCCTCTACTATCACTGGACATTCAGGGCAAACTGTAGAGGTCAACACCTGTCCTGACGCAAGTGTAGAGACCAACAGTTCGAAAGGTAACTCCTTCACTAGAAGGCCCAACTCGGCTACACACAGGCTTGACACAAAGGAGTGTGTCGCTCCAGAATCAAACAAAGCTTTTACACCTCTACCAGCTATAAAACAAACACCTTGCATGAGGTTACCTGACTGAGATGCTTCTGCTCCAGACATGGCAAACACTCTCCCTGTCGCCTGAGGTCTGCTGCCTTCGTTTCTCATCTGCTGAGAGCCACTGGGTTGGGTCGCCCCATTCCGGTTAGGGCACTCTCTAGCAACGTGCCCCGTCTTTTGGCAGGTGTAGCACCTTTTCTCTGAACTCCTCTTGAAGCACGCGTTAGAGGTGTGTGGTCCACCACAATGGAAACACTTGGGTTTCCAAGGTTGCTGCTACTGAAACTGGGATGACGTTGTTTCCGCCCGATGTGGTGGAGGTCTCATATAGGGCTTGCTTTGCGAGTGCTGCACCTTGGCCTTCCCACCGGAAGAACCTCCTGGGGGTGTGACCTGATCACCCGAGAATCACCTTTTTCCAGAGTCTCCACCATCTTCACCTTCTCTACTAAGGCGTGAAATTCCCTGATGCACATCGGGGCTATGGTCCTCTTCAGCCCATGCTTCAGCCCCTCTTCGAACTTCCTACACCTCCAGGCCTCGGAGGTCGCCTGGGTGTAGAATCGGGCGAGGTACTCAAACCGAGCAGCATAAGCATTCACTGACATCTCCCCCTGCTCCAATCTGAGGAATTCAGCTTCCCTCGCAAACCTTGCGCTATCTGGGAAATATTTTTCCAAAAACCTCACCCTGAAGCTCTCCCAGTCTAACACTTCAGCTCTGGCCTCCATCATCTGCTGAGCTCCCATCCACCAGAACTCAGCTTCTGCAGACAGCAGATAGGTGGCGAACACCAACTTCTTCTCTTCAGGGCAGGAGGTCGCCCTAAAGATTTTCTCCAACTCCCTGACCCACTGATCTGCTTGATCAGGGGTGGCATTCCCACTGAACTTGGGTGGGTTGTGCCTCATGAACTCGGTCAGTCCCATCTGTTCCTGAGGCTGACCAACGTGGGAATTTGTCTCAGCCGACCGAGCAGTTTCCCAGTGGTGCATTGTAGCTTGATGGTTCTGAGCCATCGCTGCATTCTGTTGCTGGATGGCAGTTGCCATCATCTCGATGGCCTTGGCAATCTGGCTCATTTCTGAAGAAGGTTGGGGAGGGGTAGGAGGTCTACGTGCCATCTTCTTCGTTTCTGATTCTGAAACTATTGGTTTCTATATTCCCTACAACTACAAGAATGAGATCGATTAAGAAATCAATTCATTCAGGAGGTAACATCTAGACCTTACAAAGGTCAGCATCTCAAAGTCATTAAGAATTTGAGTTCATCAACAGAATCATAATACTTATAACCTCAAACAAAACACTAGGACAGTTACTGGTGTACAATCATCAATCCAACAACCACTTTCAATCAATTACAACAACATCCAATAAAATGAAATGAATCACACCAGAATTCAATGTATGCTAAACATCAAACCTTTGGAATGAAGATTGAGAATCATCTCGATTCAGTTATGAGTGTGCACCCTCACCACTTTATCAAGACCCTCTCATTCTTAATACTAAGATTTTTTAGTTAGAGCATATATTCACCAAAGCACACACAAAAATTTCAATACAAAAACATTTGAAAACCTTTCACTATAGTTGTTATTCTAAACTCAAATAAATTTCATGAGCAGAAGAAACACAATGGATCCACAGCCCTCAGGTCATCCTAAGGACGAACTGCTCTGATACCATTAATGTAACATCCCGCCAATTTCATTGCATAATTATAAAATGAAATAGAGATAAAATAATAATGTTGAAGTGAACATAATTATATATATATGTAATGAAGTTTTCTCCTCGTAGGGAGTTTAATACATAATCTGCCGGTTTCCAAAAACGTAAACTAAATACAACAAAATACATAAAAACAGGCGATTTCCCAACAGGATAGGCGATCTCCCATCAGAAAAGGGCGATCTCCTATCAGAAAAGGGCGATCTCCTATCAGACAACATAAAAAGGGTGATCGCCTAACAGAAATATATATGGGCGATCTCCTCCCGGCGACCACTCACTGAGGAGCTCTACCACCTGCAACCTCGTCTGCTCCCGTGCAAAATACACGATCATCACAGTTTAAGAGAAAACAACCACAGAGCAATACAAAAGAAAGGGGTAAGCTAGATGTTTTAAAAGCTTTTAAATCCATAGTAAACATAAAACTTCCCACCATTCATGATCCATATCAATTACAACCATCAACATTTCCATATTCCACATACTCGTCAAGTGTCCATTTGCTACTTTCAGTATTCAACATTCACACGTCAGACTTTCCACTGACTCACAATGCATAGACACATGACACTACTTCCGGATTGACTCGTGCGTTGACTCAGGCTCAGAGATCTGCACCTGTCATACCATACCACTGTGAAATCCACACAGCCATGCGCATATATAATCTCAATGTCAATAATTCTCCCGGTATGACAGGGTTAATTCATATAACAGGCCGAGCTCGTTCTTTTTCACACTACTCGCCCATTCATATGAACCTCCTCCGACTCTCCACAACTGAATAACTTCATCTACGTGATTCCATTATATCAGCAGAGTCAGGATATCTCCTTCTAGACAAGCCCCTAGTCAATACACCTACACACGATCTTACACGGTATTTCCTTTCCTGAAAATACTATGCCTTGATCCCACATTCACAACATTCAAAACATCATACCACTCAAAGGAATGATTCAAATCATAGCAACAATCATTTCAAAGGTTCAGACTTTCGAGTATTACATGCATTCCACCTTTAAATCTCAAACAGTTTCAAAGCAACACCAAAACCAGGGAGTTCGCAAACAACGCCAAAACCGGCGATCTGGTTCAAAAACAAGATATTTCGAAGTCTGTATTTAAAACCGGCGACCACGTCGCCCAAACACATAGAACAGAGCATTCACGAAGATGAAAACGAAACCGGCAACCACGTCGCCCTCACTTCAGAAACAACTAATCTATGGCTTGTATTGAAAATGAAGGCTAGCTTCCCTTACCTGGACTTGCGCAAAACACCAAGAACTCCAAAACCCAACGAAGCTTAAAAGATGCTTTCACTCTGTTTTTGCGTCTGGTTTGTAGGACTTGCAGAGAACTTCCCAGGTGCTCTAATGGTAGCCGTCGCTCGTCGTACTTTTGGGTGAAGGTGCCTGAATCGCAGTACGAAGGAGAGAAAAGGAGAAGAAGGGAGGCAAACACACTCTTTCGCTCTTGAACCACTGCAACATTCCTTTCTCTCAGAAGTGGGTTTTTGCATCTTAAACTAACTTGTCCACAAAAGCCGCTGCCACCACCCACTTTGCAGGGAAGTTTGCGTGTACGCTGCACTGAACAGTACGACTAAGCGTGCCTCTGCGCAGGCTAACACTCTGAGGTCACTATTCTGAACCACCCTTTTTGTCTACGTGGCGCGCGTGCAGGACGTTTCATGCTGGGAGTCTGGGTCCCACCTTCTCTGTGTGCAACTCGACATCGCGCGATAACCTTTCACCGATGACCACTTGCGCGAAGGTTATCCACCAATGACCACTCGCGCGAAGACTATCCATCGATGACCTCTTGCGTGAAGACTATCCACCGATGACCTCTCGCGCGAAGACTATCCACCGATGACCTCTCGCGCGAAGACTATCCACCGATGACCTCTCGCGCGAAGACTATCCACCGATGACCTCTCGCGTGAAGGCTATCCACCGATGACCTCTCGCGCGAAGACTATCCACTGATGACCTCTCGCCCTGGCGATGCCCGCATGCCTCGCGCCCTGGCGATCACGTGTAGTCTAGGCGACCGGCGATTTTGTACTAACAAGGAAATCTTATAGTCTTCTAAGCTACACTTTCTTTCCTTTTTATTTTAAATAAAAACATACTTAGAATTCATTTAAAATATACCCTTTTATTCCAATTTAATTTTACAGGTCCTTACACCAGACAAATGCGCGGCGATCATAGCCATGAGGAGCCCAACGTCAATCAAGGAAGTGCAACAATTTACGGGTCAGATGGCTGCCCTCTCCAGGTTTGTGTCAGCAGGAGGAGACAAGGGCCACCCCTATTTCTAATGATTGAGGAGAAACAGCAGATTCTCGTGCACATCGGAGTGTGAACAGGCATTCCTTAAACTCAAGGAGTACCTGGCTAGCCCGCCAGTATTGTGTAAGCCCCAACTCGGCACCCCGCTACGACTGTACTTCGCAGTCACAAAGAATGTGGTGAGTCCTGTCTTGGTCCAGGAACAGGAGCAAAGCCAAAAGCCCATCTACTTTGTTAGCAAAGTGTTACAGGGGCCAGAGGCAAGATACCAGGCCATAGAAAAGGTGGCCTTGGGAGTTGTGTTCTCAGCACATAGACTTCGTCACTACTTTCAGAATTTCACAGTGGTGGTGATGACAGATCTGCCAATACGTAAGGTCTTGCAAAAACCAGACATGGCAGGAAGAATGGTGGATGGGCGGTCAAGTTGTCAGAATTTGACATACAGTATGAGCCCAGAGGTCCGATCAAGGGACAAGTCTATGTTGATTTTGTGGCTGAGATGTCCTCGACTGAGTCCCAGCAGGAAGGACCTAGTTTCAAATGGGTGTTGTCAGTAGATGGGTCCTCAAATCAGCAAGGTACTGGAGCGGGGGCGATCCTTGAAGGGCCCAAGGGATTATTGATAGAGCAGGCCCTGCGGTTCACCTTCAAAGCCAGCAATAACCAAGCAGAATATGAAGCCTTGATTGCTGGAATGCTATTGGCCAAGGAGATGGGAGCGTAGAGTCTTATGGCGAAGAGTGACTCACTGTTGGTCACAAGTCAGGTGGCGGGAGAGTACCATGCCAAAGATCCCCAGATGGCCTCCTACTTGGAGTATGTCCAGCAGTTGAAGAGTTCTTTTGAAACCTTCGAGCTAGTGCATGTGCCCAGGGAGCAGAATGCCAAAGCTAACTTGTTGGCCAAACTCGCCAGCTCAGGCAAGGGGGGCAGGCAGAGGACGATCATCCAGGAGACCCTGAGGGCACCTCGTACCTATACAGCTGATAATTTGGTGGGAGTCCATCAGATCAGCCAATCAAACGGCGAGAAGGGGAGTCATCGGTCGTTGACCCAAGAAACTCTGAAGAAGCCACGGGTCAATGCCTGCATGCCAATAGAGGAGGGGCCATCGCAAGTCTGCTTGTTGCAGAGTGGAGAGACATGGATGACGCCCTATAAGCGCTACATAGCCGATGGGATGCTCCCAATGGAGCCAATGGAAGCAAGGAAGATAAAGAAGAACTCGGTCAACTACACACTCATTGATGGCGAGTTGTACAGGCATGGGTTTACCCACCCCATCCTGGTGTGTGTACATGGTGAGCAGTGTGTGAGAATAATGGCAGAGCTCTATGAAGGCATATGTGGGAGTCACATCGGAGGTCGTGCTTTGGCATCTAAGGCCGTTTGAGTAGGGTACTACTGGCTGACTATGAGGGAGGATTGCACTAAGTATGCGCAGTAGTGCAAGCAGTGCCAATTGCATGCTGATTGGTATACGACGCCACCAGAAGAGCTCAGGTCGATATACAGCCCTTGGCCATTCCATACCTGGGGAATTGACATCCTGTTGCCCTTTCCTTTGGCGGTGCGGTAGATGAAGTACCTAATGGTTGCCATTGAATACGAAGTGGATCGAGGCTGAGCCAGTAGCACAGATCACAGCCCAGAAGATCCAGCACTTTGTGAGGAAGAATATAGTGTGCCGCTTCGGGGTACCCAAGCGTTTGGTGTCTGATAATGGCACCCAGTTCGCAAGTCAACAGTTGGGAAAGCTATGCACAGAATTGGGAATCAAGCAGGTGTTCGCATCGATCGAGCACCCACAAACCAATAGGCAGGTCGAGTCGGCCAATCGAGTTCTACTCAGGGGACTGAAGAGAAGGCTGGAGAAGGAAAAGGGAATGTGGGCTGAGGAGGTTCCCAGAATTATATGGGCTTACCATACTACTTCCCAGTCCACCACCAAGGAGACCCCCTTCAACTTGGTGTATGGTTTAGATGTCATGATCCCTGTGGAGATCCAGGAGAACTCACCACGTTTCCAGAACTTTGTGGCTGAGGAGTCCAACGAAGAAAGGAAGGTGAATCTCGATCTCTTGGATGAAGTTAGGGAAGAGGCCGGAATCAAGGCTGAGGCGTTGAAGAGGAGAGTTGAGCTCAAGCACAGTTCCAAGTTGAGAGCTCGGCAGTTCCAGGTGGCCGACCTAGTTATGCGGAAGGCATCTCCATACCAGATAGAGAACAAGCTATCCCCTAAGTGGACTGGTCCCTTTAGAGTGACAGAGGCCCTGGGGAATGGACCATATAGGCTGGAGACTTTAGAAGGTGGTCCGATTCCTCGTAAATGGAATGTGACTCACCTGAAGTTCTATTTTAGTTAAAGCCATGTAATATTGTACACAGTTTAGGGGACACTCTTTTTTCCCTTTTTAAGGGTTTTTAATGAGGTCACCCAATAAAATTTTCAGTTAAAATGTATATCTGGATGTGTTTGTACAATGCAGTTAGAACCTGTCACTTGGGGTTAGAAGTCTCGACAGTTGGAAGGTAGGTTCGTAGAGAACACCTTCCCTTCGAGTAAGAACTCCCAACGTGAATAGAAAGGTTCACGCAATTAAATCCTCCCTCGCCCGTGAGCGATGTGAGGTCAGTTAGAACCTGACACTTGGGGTTAGAAGTCTCGTAAGGTGGAAGGTAGGTTCGTAGAGAACACCTCCCTTTCGAGTGAGAACTCCCAATGTGAACAGAAGGGTTCACCCAGTAAAATCCTCCTTCGCCTAAGAGCGATGTGAGGTCAGTTAGAGCCTGTCACTTGGAGTTAGAAGTCTCGTAAGTGGGAAGGTAGGTTCGTAGAGAACACCTCCCCTTTGAGTGAGAACTCCCAATGTGAACAGAAAGGTTCACCAGTGAAACCCTCCTTCGCCTAAGAGCGATGTGAGGTCAGTCCGAACCTGTCATTTAGGTTAGAGGCCTCGACAGTTGGAAGGTAAGTTCGTGTGAAACACCTCCTCTTCGAGTAAGAACTCCCAATTTGAATAGAAGGGTTCATCAGTGATGTCCACCCTCGCCCAAGGGCGATGAGTGTCCAGTCGAAATACGTTAGCATTCCCCTCTGCCTCGGGCAAGGAGGGGTCATGTGCGTACAGATCATTGAAGTCCTCACGAGACTAAGAGATGTGGGTGATGACGAGGTGGTGAGGTACTTTCCAACAGAGAAGTCATCATAAAGTTTTGCTCATAGCGATTCAACAGAGTTAAACGTGCTACCTATGGGTTATTCTGAGTCGAGCGTGATGCTTATGGTTTTATTCTATGCTGAGTGGTGAGTTCAACTAGGTATGCCAAACAGTCAAACAATAGCAGAGATGCGAATGCGAGTCAATTAAAGTACAAAGGTGAATAAGTATGGTAGACAAAATGATTATATTTTATTGAGGAAATGCTTACAAAAAATAATTACAAGAGGTTCAGCTATAGAATACAGCTGCTCAGTAGACCTATCTGGGCACTATTTGCCTGTTGAATACCTGCGAAGTTACGGAGAATGGCGAGAGGTCCATCTCAGGATGCACGCAGGCAAACTGAGCAAGGGCATCGCTAAACCCCTCCCCATAGGCGTCGACGGCATCTTTAGTGAGCTTGGCCTCAGTCTTTTAAGCAGCTCCGTTTGTTGGGCAAGTTCCTCCTCAACCTTGCCCAGCTGAACCTCTCGGCTGGTAGCCCTTTCCTCCTGCTTGGTCATTTTGGTTTGAGCCCCCTCCAACTGCTCTTCCAGCTCAATAAGTTTGTTGCGGAGGGGGAGAATCTTGGCTTCAAGCTGGAGGGCCTCCTGCCCTTTGGAGAAGAGGAGTCTCTTGGCCTCCTTCTCAGATTGGCGGAGACTGCCCAGCTCCTGGTTCAGAGCAGTCTCGCGCTTGGCAGCTTGTTGGAGTTGGAGGTCCAAGTTCTTTTTCTGCTCCAGCTCCCTCTCCAGGTTGGCAACTTTCTCCAACAACTCTACCTCTGCGCTGCCTTTGGTCAATAAGAAATTGGAGGCAGCAAGGAACTCCCCAAGGCCATGGTTGAGGAGGTCCCCCAGAGAGTTCCTGCCCATAGCCTCCATTGCAGCTTGGCCACGCATCTGAGCAAGGGCTCACTGAAGGAGAGGAGGCAGTACAGGAGCAGGAGGGCACCGCACGGACGTCGGTGGAAAGTCATGAGTCATCGCACGAACGTTGGTGGAAGGTCATGAGGCACCGCACAAACGTCGGTGGAAAGTAATGAGGCATCGCACGAACGTCAGTGGAAGGTCATGAAGCACCGCACGGACGTCGGTGGAAAGTCATGAGTCACCGCACGGTCATCGGGGGATAGTCGTCAAGGTCCCAGCAAGAACGTTACGCATGCACCTTGCATGATGTCAAACCAGAAGACGTTCGGTGAGACCATGCAGGCAGGACACGCCTAGTGAGTGTGCTTAGACCAGCCCCACCAGGTGCTCTCCTGGGAGCATGCACTCAACCAGAAGACGTGCAGTGAGACCATGCAGGCAGGATGCGACTGGTGAGTGTGCTTAGACCATCCCTGCCAGGCGCTTTCCTGGGAGCATGCACTCACTCAGAGGACGTGCGAAGAGGCCATGCAGGCAGGACACGCCTGGTGAGTGTGCTTAGACCAGCCCCACCAGGCACTCTCCTAGGAGCATGCACTCACTCAGAACGAAGAAAAGTGCTAAGTTACTCCGTAAGAGGATAACTTAGCCGCACAAGAGAAACGTGCAGAAGCCTTCTAGGTGTGACACGTGTACGGTCAGATGCCAGTTGCATGCCTCCACGTGTCACCATCTGGGAGAGAGGCGTGGGCCCAAGTATAAAGGTACTCTACCTTATGTCAGGTACACACAAATTTTTCAGATTACAAGTTTACACAAATTCACTACACATAGTTTCTGAGTCATTGTGGGAGCGTTTGCACACGTAGCACAGTGATAACAGAATTCAGTTACAGAGAGAGAGAGTTTATCTGAGCACACACGAGTCTCACAGAGAGATTCAGTGAGAGTTTTCGGTTGTTCTGTTGCCTGACTTGAGCGTTGGAGTGCACACGGCCGCTAGAGGCGCCGTCTGTATTGTTTTGCAGGCATCGTTTGGAGTTCCAGAAAAGGTTCTTGGAGCGTTCTTGTAGTACACGCGATTGCAGAAGGCTAGACGAAGGAGTGACGAGGCATATCCTCCACATTCGAGTCAGAGGCAGGATCATTTGGCACCCACTGTGGGGCCCGTGTGAATCTTGTTCCCATCCACATCACAGCTGTTGAAGTTTCTTGAAGTTTTCGTCAAAGGTTGTGCTGAAAAGATGAGTAGAAGAACCAGACAAACCTCACCTGCGCCATCTACTGAAGAAGGAGCTGTTACCATGGCGCAGGTCATGGAGATGATGCGCGCGCTACAGGATAATGTCGCGGCATCGAGAGCTGAACAGGAGAAGATGCATGCAGAGCTAACTGCATCGCAGTGCAGAAATGAAGAGCTGAACTGTGTCAACGAAGAGTTGCGTAGGGAATTGCAGGCGCAGAAGGAGCGCGTAGCTGAAGGTAGGACGTCGCCGCCGTTGTCGCCTCCTAGAGCATTCCCTATGCCTTTCTCCCATGAGATCATGAATACGGTGGTGCCTCCCAGTCTGGTGGGAGTGAAGGCGTCATTCACGAGGGTGGAAGATCCAGAGGCACATTTGACAGCTTTCCATACTCAGATGATGCTGTCTGGGGGCTCAGAGTACTGCAAGATGTTCATGAGTACACTGAGCGGAATAGCTATGGAGTGGTTCGTGAGCCTGCCAGAGGGCCACATCACTTCCTTCCATCAGTTTTCCAAGCTATTCACAGAGCAATATATTGTCAACAGAGCGCCACCGGTAGTGTCCTATGACCTGTTTGATGTGCGCCAGTATCAGGGGGAGTCACTGAAGGACTACCTCAACCGTTTCAGTGCGCAGGTGGTGAGGTTGCCCAGCAAGGATGAGAATATGCTGGTGCATGCGTTCAAGAAAGGTGTGCTGCCTGGTCCTTTTAGCGAATCACTCATCAGAAGCCAACTTGCCACCTTCGCTGAGATTCGATGACGCGCGGTGGCTCACATAGTCGCAGAGACCGAGGTCTCTGAGAAGAGAGAGAGCGCTACACCGTCAAAGCCACGCGGAGGTCAGGGGAGGCAACAGCAACCGGCGCGGGTGCACGAGCCCAAGGAGGGGAAGAAAGCACAGGGAAGGCCTCGCCCCTATGCACCCAAGAAGGACCAGACCAGGGGGCGTGCAAGGGAGAGCAACGCACCCCCTAGGTATGATTTCATGGTAGAGTTGGCGGAGCTAATCGCCATCCCTTCCATGGCTGCAAGACTCCGAGTACCAGAGAAAACTGACAAGGTACTTGGAAGGAAGAAGGATGAGTGGTGTGAGTTCCATCAGGCCTATGGACACACACTCCGCACCTGCCTGGCGTTGGGGCATCAACTCGCTGAGTTGGTGAAGACGGGTTTCCTGACCGATTACCTGCGGGAGGCGCAGGGTGATAGCACTTTGAGGCCTCAGGCAGATGATCAGCAGCATAAAATCCCTGTGCATGGGGAAGTGATGACAATTGTAGGGGGCTTTTCTGGCGGAGGGTGTTCTGCGTCGCAGAGAAGAAGGTATGCTGTAAGGACCTGAAATTTATTGGAATGAAAGAGTATGTTTTAAGTAAATTCTAAGTATGTTTTATCTAAGTTAAAAAGGAAGGAAAGTGTAGTCTAGAAAAAACTATAAGAGTTCCTTGTTTATACATCATCGCCGGTCGCCTGCTACACATGAGCGCCAGGTGGGCATCGCGCGGGCGTGAGAGGCATGCAGGCATCGCGCGGGCGCGAGAGGCATGCAGGCATCGCGCGGGCGCGAGAGGCATGCAGGCATCGCGCGGGCGCGAGAGGCATGCAGGCAACGCGCGGGCCCGAGAGACATGCAGGCATCGCGCGGGCGCGAGGCATGTGGGCATTGCCAGGGCGCGAGGCATGTGGACGTGGCCAAGGCGCGAGAGTTATGAGGGCGTCGCCAGGGAAGACATCGGTCGTCTCCCAGAGGAAGACATCGGTCGTCTTCCAGGGCGAAGGAGACATCGGTTGTCTTCCAGGGCGAAGGAGACATCGGTCGTTCACCAGGATGATTCAGCAGTGGAAAGTTATCGCGCGACGTCGAGTTTCACACCTTGAAGGTAAGACCCAGACTCCCAGCATGAAGCGTAGTGCACGCACGCCACGTAGACAAAAAGGGTGGTTCAGAATAGTGACATCAGAATGTTGGCATGCGCGGGAGACACCCACGGTCGTACTGTTCAGAGCAGTGGCTGGCATGCACAAGCGACAAACAGTGGCAGTACTGTTCAGAGCAATGGTTGGCATGCACCAGAGACAACAGTGGACGTACTGTTCAGGGCAGTGGTTCTCAGACTTCTCTGCAGAGTGGGTGGTGACAGCTGCTTTTGGTGGATAAGTTGGTTTAAGATGCAGAAGACCCACTGCTGAGAGAAACAAGAAACGTCGCAGCCTTCAAAGAGAGAAAGAGTGAGTTACCTCCCTTCTCCTCCAGTTACCTCCTCCGCGTTGCCATTTCAGCATCTCCACACAAGAGTACGACGAGAAGCAACACCATTGGAACCCCTGGGAAAGTTCTCTGCAACTCCTCCAAAACCAGACGCAAAAACAGAGCCAAGGTATTCTGCAAGCTTCATTGGATTTCGAAGCTCCTGGTGGTTGCGCAAGTCCAGGTAAGGGAAGCTAGCCTTCATCTTTAATACGAACCATCGTTTAGCCTTTTCTGAAGGGTGGGCGACGTGGTCGCCGTTTTCGCTCTCGTCTTCATGAAATGCTTTGTGTTATGTGTTTGGGCGACGTGGTCGCCGGTTTTAAACATAGTCTTTGAAAACGCTCTGTGGCTGAACTAGATCGCCGGTTTTGGCGCTGTTTTACGAAATCTCTGTTTTTGATGTTGTTTTGAAACTACTTGAGATTTACATGAGATATTCGAAGATCTGAAGCTTTGAAATGTTTGTGGATGTGATTTGAATCATTTACTTGAATGGTAGGATGTGTTTGAATGCTGTGAATGTGGGATCGAGGCATAGTATTTTCAGGAAAGGAAATACCGTGTAAGATCTGTATAGGTGTATTGACTAGGGGCTTGTCTAGAAGGAGATATCCTGACTCTGCTGAGATAATGAAATCACGTAGATGAAGTTATTCAGTTGGTGAGAGTCGAAGGAGGTTCGTATGAATGGGCGAGTTGTTCAAATGGGAACGAGCTCGGCCTGTTATACGAATTAACCTTGTCATACCGAGAGAATGGTTACAATGAGATGGTATATGCGCATGCTGTGTGGATTCACAGTGGTAGGTATGACAGGTGCAAATCTCTGGGCCTGAGTCAACACACGAGTCAAATTGGAAGTAGTGTCATGTGTCTATGCATGGTGGGTCAGTGGAAAGTCTGACATGTGAAATGAGAAACTGGAATATTGATAGACACTTGATGCTGTGTTGTGAAATGGAATGACTATGGGAAATGTAGTGAATTTGTGATTTTGGGCGATCAGCTGAATGCTAATTGTAGTTCTACGTTTTACATGGATAATTTGGAACTTGGTTTACTTGGATTTTCATGTTCATGAGTTAAACTTCTTTTAAATTATCTAGCTTACCCTTTTATCTGTTATTGTGGTTGTTTTCTCAAAACTGTGATGATCGTGTAATTGTACACGGGAGCAGATGATCTTCCAGGGAGTAGAGCTCCTCAGTGAGTGGTCGCCGAAAGGAGATCGCCTATCTCCGTCTCTATCGGGTGATCGCCGGTTTATGCCTCCATCGGGTGATCGCCGGTTTTCGTGTCCTGATAGAAGATCGCCCGTTTTGAGGTCTTCTGTTAGAGATCGCCGTTTTAAAGTTGGAGATCGCCGTTTTCTTTTGAGACCGCCTGTCTTACTGCATTTCTTTTAATTTCGTAAAATCTTGCAAACATTTGATTTGGTTATGTATTAAACTCCCTAAGAGGAGTAACTTCATTTCTGATATATATATATATATATATATATACATTTTATTTTGCACTCTTCAATATTATTTGGTTACACTTAATTTCAATTATACATGTATGTATGTATTATTTTGGTGGGATGTTACATATGCACGATCAGTGATGGTCGTGGACTCAGTGGATGGAAGCCATTTTCCCGAGGTGGATATCACATTCACAAAGGCTGATCTACAGGACGTTGTACCCCACGACAACGATCCTGTGGTCATCTCTCTTGTGACAGTAGGAAGACGAGTGCACAGGGCGATTGTAGACCAAGGAAGCTCAACAGACGTCATGTTCTGGCCGACGTTCAACAAGTTGCAGCTATCCCCCGATCAGTTGAGGCCATATGTGGGGTGTCTTTATGGTTTCGCGGGGGACCAGGTCGAGGTGCGGGGCTATGTAAGGACCTAGAAACTTTAATTGGAATGAAAGTGTTATATTTAAATAATTTCAGAAGAAGTTATTATTTAAAATACAAAGAGCTGGTAAATGAAGTTTCGTAGTAGTCGGACCTCGGACGTCGCCCAAGGTCTGGGATCAGCTGGTAGAGGTCGGTCGGCTGGCCATTGTATTAACCAAGTAGTCAGGTGCGATGACTTTATCGTGAGGTAATCACGTGGATGTGCTCGAGGAAGACATGTGGATCAAGAAGAGTAAAGGAAGAAAAGTGTAGCTTAGAAGTCTACGAGATCGCCGTTGTTGAAGACGGAGGCGATCTCCGACTTCTCTGGGACATAATCACCTGTCGCCTAGAGGAGACATGACCGCCAATCGCCTATGGTGTACGTGATCGGTGGGAGTGCACGTAGTATGTGGTCAAGATGCCAGATCAACCATAGTGGGTTCCAAAAACCACGCGTATCAAGGTGTGGGTTAAGCTTTAGATACACTGTGCATGCGAAGCTCTATGCTGGAGCATAAGAAATCGTCCTTAGTGTTGCATGCATGGGCGCACGAGGAGTAGTGCTGATCTATTCTTGGAAATGTGAAGCTACCGACGTCACCAAGTAGAGTAAGGCGATGTGTTCTCGTCACACACAAGAGCGATAAGAGATCGCCAACAGGACGAGAGGAACATCAGTCATCAACCAGGATGGGAGACACATCGGTGGTCTGCCAGGGTGAGACATCGGTTGTCTGCCAGGGTGAGACATCGGTGGTCCTCCAGGGTGAGACATCGGTTGTCTACCAGGGTGAGACATCGGTGGTCCTCTAGGGTGAGACATCGGTTGTCTGCCAGGATGAGGAATCAGTCGTCCGTTAGGAAGAGGAATCAGTCATCACCGGGATGAGGCACATCAGTCATCGCCGGTATGAGAGACAGACGGTCATCGCCAGGATGAGGGACACATCGGTCGTTTTCCAGGGAGAGACATCGGTCGTCCGCAGGATGAGACATCGGTGGATAGTCATCGCGCGGGAGGTCATCGGTGGAAGGTTATCGCGCGGTGTCGAGTTTCACACAGATAAGGTGGGACCCAGGCTCCCAGCATGAGACGTCCTGCACGCGCGACATGTAGACAAAAAGGGTGTTTTAGAATAGTTAGCATCAGAGAGTTGGTATGCGCAGAAACCCACGTGGTCATACTGTTCAAGGAAGTGTGCACGCAAGCTTTCCTGCAGAGTGGGCTGGGGGCAGCAGGATTTCTGGGCAAGTTGGCTTAGTTTTAAAAACTCACTTCTGAGGGCAGAGAACGTTGCTGTGGTTCAAGAGTGACAGAGTGAGTTTACCTTCATCCTCCTCTTTTCTCTCCTTCGCGCTGCGATTCAGGCATCCTCAAGCACTAGTACGATGAGCGACGACTACCCTTAGAGCACCTGGGAGGTTCTCTGCAAGTTCTCCAAACCAGACGCTAAAACAGAGCTAAGGCACCTTTAAGCTCGGTGGGTTTTGGAGCTCTTGGTGTTTTGCACAAGTCCAGGTAAGGGAAGCTAGCCTTATTTCCAACGAAAAACCTTATATTAGATGATTGAGATGATGGGGCGACGTGGTCGCCGGTTTTCAACTGTTAATGCATAATCCCCTGTTTTTGGACGAGATCGCCGGTTTTGGCGTTGTTTTTCGAACTCCTCTGTTTTTTTGTGTTGTTTGAAACTGTTTGAGATTTAAATGTGATATTCGAAAATCTGAACCAGGGAATGATTGTTGTTGTGATTGGAATCATTCATTTAAGTGTTATATGATGTGTTGAATGTTGTGAATGTGGGATCAAGGCATAGTATTTTCAGGAAAGAAAATACCGTGTAAGATCGTGTAGGATGTGCATTGATCGGTGATTTCTATAATGAGATATCCTGACTCTCCTGAGATAATGAAATCATATAGATGAAGTTATTCAGGCGTTGAGAGTCGATGGAGGTTCATACGTATGGGTAAGTGTTTGAAAGATAACTACTTGACCTGTTGTGTGGATTCACCCTGTCATACTGTGAGAGTGATGAGATTGAGATCGAGATTATGTTGATGCGCATAGCTGTGGAAACTTTACAGCAGTGTAGTATGACAGGTGCAGATCTCTAAGTCTAGTCAATGCACGAGTCTTCCGGAAGTAGTGTCAAGTGTCTTGTGTGATGAGTCAGTGGAAGTCTGACGTGAGAAATGAGAAACATTGAATTGATAGACACTTGATGGAATTATGTGAATTGAACGACTCTTGAGGAAATTGTGAAATCTGTGATTACTTGATGGTCATGTGAAGGGAATGAGAAAGTTGATGGTTTTACGTGGGTGTCTTAAATTTGTTTCATCTTGATTTTAAAGTTCATATCTAAATTCTCTTTCAAATATCTAGCTTACCCTGTGTTTTTGGTGTTGTGTTTGGCTTTTTCTTAAACCTGTGATGATCGTGTATAATTTACATGGGAGCAGATGATGTTGCAGGAAGTAGAGCTCCTCAGTGAGTGGTCGCCAGAAGGAGATCGCCTGTTTTCTGTTTCTGTTAGGCGATCACCCTTTTCTGTTTTCTGATAGGAGATCGCCTTTTTCTGATAGAAGATCGCCTTTTTCTGTTAGGAGATCGCCTGTTTTTCTATTTTTGCTGTATTTTGTTTAAGTTTTGGAAAACTGACCGGATATGTATTAAACTCCCTGTGAGGAGAAATTTCATTATATATATATATACACATATGTTCACTTCAATATTATTGTTTTATCTTTATTTCGTTTTATAATTATGAAAGGGATTTGGCGGGATGTTCCAGGCTACATAGAGCTGAGGACGACGCTCACCAATGGAGTGGCGTCCCGCACAGAGAAGATAAGGTACTTGGTGGTAAATGCCCCATCTGCATACAATATCTTGCTGGGAAGACCCACGCTCAATGTAAGGACCTGTAAAATTGAATTGGAATAAAAAGAGATTTATTTTAAAAGAATTCTATGTATGTTTTATTTAGAATAGAAAGGGAGGAAAAAGTTAAGTATAGAAGGCTACGAGGTCGCCGGTCGCCTGCTACACATGAGCGCCAGGTGGACGTCGCGCGGGCGCGAGAGGCATGCAGGCATCGCGCGGGCGCGAGAGGCATGCAGGCATCGCGCGGGCGCGAGGCATGTGGGCATTGCCAGGGCGCGAGGCATGTGGACGTGGCCAAGGCGCGAGAGTTATGAGGGCGTCGCCAGGGAAGACATCGGTCGTCTCCCAGAGGAAGACATCGGTCGTCTTCTAGGGCGAAGGAGACATCGGTCGTTCGCCAGGATGAGTCAGCGTTGGAAAGTTGTCGCGATGGTGAGCCTCACACAGATAAAGTGGGACCCAGACTCTCAGCATGAAACGTCCTGCACACGCGCCACGTAGACGAATAGGATGATTCAGAGTGGTGACATCAGAATGTTGGCATGCGCAAGAGACACTCGCGGTCGTACTGTTCAGAGCAGTGGTTGGCATGCACAAACGACAGCAGTGGTCGTACTGTTCAGGGCAGTGGTTCTCAGACTTTCCTGCAGAAGGGGTGGCAGCAGCAGCAAACGTGGACAGGTAAGCTGGGATTCAAAAGCCACTGCGGGAAGGCAAAGAGTGTTACAGACTCAAGAGTGTTAGAGTGAGTGCAAACTTCCTCCCTCCCTTCTTCCCTTCCTTGCGTTGAGACTCAGGCAACCTCCAGCATCAGTGCGACACGCGACGTTGCCCTTAGAGCACCTAAGAGGTTCTCTGCAAGTTCTACAGACCAGGCGCTGAAAACAGAGACAAGGCGGGGTTCAAGCTTCGTTGGGTTTCGGAGCTCCTGGTGTTTGCGCAAGTCCAGGTAAGGGAAGCTAGACTTCATTTTCCATACAAGCCATAGTTTAGCTATTTCTGAAGTGAGGGCGACGTGTTCGCCGGTTTTCGTTTTCATCTTTGTAAAATGCTCTGTGCTATGTGTTTGGGCGACGTGGTCGCCGGTTTTAAATGCAGACTTCGAAATACCCTGTTTTTGAACCAAGTCGCCGGTTTTGGCGTTGTTTGCGAAACTCTCTGTTTTTGGTGTTGCTTTGAAACTGTTGAGATTTAAATGAGATATTCGAAAATCTGAACCTTTGAAATGATTATTACTGTAATTTGAATCATTTATTTGAGTGTGGGTTGATGTCTTGAATGCTGTGAATGTGGGATCGAGGCATAGTATTTTCAGGAAAGAAAATACCGTGTAAGATCGTTAGGATGTGCATTGATCGGTGATGTCTATAATGGGATTATCCTGACTCTCCTGAGATAATGGATTCATATAGATGAGGTTATTCAGGCGTTGAGAGTCGAAGGAGGTTCATATGCATGGGTGAGTCGTGTGAAACAAAACGAGCTCGACCTGTCATATGGATTAACCCTGTCATACTGTGAGAATGGTGAACTTGAGATTGAGACTGTGTTGATGCGCATAGCTGGTAAACATTACAGCTTTGTATGACAGGTGCAGAATCTCTGAGTCTAGTCAATGCACGAGTCTTCCGGAAGTAGGTCAAGTGTCTTGTGTGCTGGGTCAGTGGTGGTCTGACATGTGAAATGAGGAACTTGAAATTCATAGACACTTGATGCAGTTTTGTGAAATAGAATGACTCTTGTGAATACTGTGAAATATGTGATTTCTGGGTGATCAGGTGAAGGGCATTGAGAAAATCTATAGCTTTACGTGAATATCTTGAAAATTGCTTACTCTGATTTTAATGTTCTTATTTAAACTCTCTTTAAAATATCTAGCTTACCCTGCGTGTTTTGGTTCTGTGGCTGTTCTCTTAAAACTGTGATGATCGTGTATAACTTACACGGGAGCAGATGATCTTCCAGGAAGTAGAGCTCCTTAGTGAAGTGGTCGCCGGAAGGAGATCGGCTGTTTTTGGGTCCCCCGATGGGCGATCGGCCTCGTCCGATAGGAGATCGGTCTCTTCCGATAGGAGATCGGTCTCTTCCGATAGGAGATCGCCTGCTTCGTTTTTTTTACTGTAATTTGTTTATGTTTCTGGAAAAATTTGACCGAATTTGTATTAAACTCCCTGTGAGGAGAAACTACATTTCATATATATCATATTTTGTTCATAGAATCTATTTGTTACCTTTATTTTTATTATATACATTTGTATAGTATTTTGGCGGGATGTTACACTCAACAGGTTGGGTGCAGTGCCATCGACGAGGCACATGAAGTTGAAGCTGCCGTCGGTGGAAGGGGCTGTCATTACCATCAAGTCAGATCAGGCTGAGACTAGGCGCTGTTATGAGAACAGCCTCAAGCAGAAGAGAAGCATCTGCCATGTCACCACAACACCACCAGCAGGCGTGCTCCAGGAGAGATCGGTGGTTCGTGGGGCACAGGCAGATCAGGTAATGGTAGATGCTACGCTGGGGGGCTCCCAGGTAGCTCAAGTTGAAGCTGAAGCAGGGGGCATGATCGCTCCTCGTGAGACAGGCGTCGCCAGGGCGGTCATCGCCAATGAAAGGAGACCCCATCCAACTGAGGGATGGGAAGAGGCAGAGATAAGGGGAAAGAGGTTTAAGTTGGGGAAATCGCTCGCTGCAGAAGAATGAGCACAGATCGCCGGTGTAATTGAGAGGCACATGGGCACCTTCGCATGGTCAGCATCTGACATGCCAGGGATCGATCACGATTTCCTTTGCCACCACCTGTCGATGGACCCCAAGGTGCGACCAGTGCACCAAAGGCGAAGGAAATTCAATGAAAAGAAGAGGAAGGTGATCCATGATGAGACGCAGAAGCTCCTTACTGCTGGAGATATCAGAGAGATCCAGTACCCCGAGTGGTTGGCGAACGTGGTACTGGTGCGAAAGTCAAACAGCAAGTGGAGGATGTGTGTGGACTTCACGGACCTCAATAAGGCCTGCCCCAAGGATTCCTACCCTCTCCCCAATATAGACGCATTGGTGGATAGCGCGTCGGGGGGGAAGCTGCTCAGCTTTCTGGACACTTTCTCAGGCTACAACCAGATAAGGATGCACCCCATGGACGAGTGCAAGACTGCTTTCATGACGGAACGATCTTGCTACTGCTACAAGGTAATGTCGTTTGGGTTGAAGAACGCAAGAGCTACCTATCAGAGACTTATGGATAGGGTGATCTCACCCATGCTTGGAAGGAACGTGCATGCGTACGTAGATGACATGGTGGTCACGTCGCGAGAGAAGGCGCATCATGTAGTTGATCTGGAGGAACTTTTCACCATCATCGCCAAGTACAGGTTGAAGCTCAACCCTGAAAAGTGTATCTTCGGTGTGGAGGCTGGGAAGTTCTTAGGTTTCCTTCTAACAGAGCGTGGGATCAAGGCAAATCCAGAGAAGTGTGCAGCAATCGTGGCAATGAGGAGCCCAACAACGGTGAAGGAGGTGCAGCAGCGCACTGGTCGGTTGGCTGCATTGTCAAGGTTTATGTTTGCTGGAGGAGAGAAGGGTCATCCATATTTCCAGTGTCTCAAACGCAACAGCAGATTCCTTTGGACACAGGAGCGCGAAGAGGCCTTCCTAAAGCTGAAGGAGTATCTGGCGAGCCCACCAGTATTGTGTAAACCACAAGTGGGCACCCCTCTTCGTCTGTACTTTGCTGTGACGGAGAGGGCAGTCAGCTCAGTCCTGGTTCAAGAGCAAGATCAGATCCAGAAGCCTGTGTATTTTGTGAGTAAGGTGCTGCAGGGCCCGGAAACAAGGTATCAGGCTTTGGAGAAGGCAGCACTGGCGGTAGTTTTTTCAGCTAGAAGGCTCAGACACTACTTCCACAGCTTCACCATAGTGGTCATGACAAACTTGCCCATCTAGAAGGTGTTGAAGAAGCCAGACGTAGCAGGAAGGATGGTCAAATGGGCTGTGGAACTCTCAGAATTTGACATCCAGTACGAGCCTCGAGGACCGATCAAGGGGCAGGCGTTCGCCGATTTCGTGGTCGAGCTGTCGTCGGTGGCGACACCTGCAGAAGGCGTAGTTTTTCGATGGGTCTTATCGGTGGATGGCTCCTCCAATCAGTAGGGGAGTGGTGTTGGAGTCATTCTGGAAGGCCCGAACGGGGTACTGATCGAGCAGTCCCTTCACTTTGCCTTCAAGGCCAGCAACAACCAGGTGGAGTATGAAGCCCTGATAGCAGGAATGTTGCTGGCAAGAGAAATGGGAGCAAGAAGTCTGGTGGCTAAGAGTGACTCGTTGCTAGTCACTGGGCAAGTTACAGAGGAGTTCTAGGCGAAAGATCCTCAGATGGCAGCTTACCTGGAGTATGTACAGCTCCTGAAGACGTCCTTCGATGAGTTTGAGTTGGTGCATGTGCTCCGCGAGCAAAATGCCAGAGCAGACCTACTTGCCAAGTTGGCCAGCTCAGGCAAGGGGGGAAGGCAGAGGACCGTCATCCAGGAGACTTTGAAGGTGCCACGAGCGTTCGTATCAGACAATCAAGTGCTTCAAGTATCTAGGTCGATGGAGCATCTGGCGATTGGTCATCGGTCCCTGACTCAGGAAACGCTGAAAGCGCCGAGGGTGAGGGCGCGACCGGCAAGGACCGATGAGGTGATGGAAGTTTGCGCTGTCAGGGAGCCCGACACGTGGATAACGCCGTACCAGTTGTACCTAGAGGATGGTGTGCTTCCATTGGACCCGACAGAGGCAAAGAGGATAAAGAAGAGCTCGAGTAAGTTTACTCTCATTGATGGGAGTTTGTTTAGATTTGGCTTCTCCCATCCTGTACAAATCTGCGTGCATGGGGAGCAATGCACTAGACTTATGTCAGAGTTGCACGAGGGGGTGTGTGGAAGCCACGTCGGTGGTCGCGCTTTGGCAAGCAGAATCCTCCGCGCGGGGTACTACTGGCCAACGCTGAAGGAAGATTGCGTGAAGTATGCTCAGCGATGCAAACAGTGCCAACTTCATGCAGACTGTCATAAGGCACCCCCCGAAGAGTTGAAGTCCATCCACAGCCCATGGCCATTTCACACATGGGGAATTGACATTCTGGGACCTTTTCCTCTGGCAATCAGGCAGCTGAAGTTCCTCATTGTGGCCATCGAGTATTTCACCAAGTGGGTGGAAGCAGAACCAGTGGCGCACATCACCGCTCAGAAGGTCGAGCATTTTGTCTGGAGGAACATCGTCTGTAGTTTCGGAGTACCCAAGAGGCTAGTATCTGACAATGGCACTCAGTTCACCAGTCATCAGTTGAGAAAGATGTGCGAAGAGTTGAAGATACAGCAAGTGTTCGCCTCGGTAGAACACCCACAGACCAATGGGCAGGTGGAGTCAGCCAACCGAGTGCTACTCAGGGGACTGAAGCGAAGACTAGAGAAGGCCAAGGGGAATTGGGAAGAAGAAGTTCCCAGGATAGTATGGTCTTACCATACCACTCCACAGTCTAGCACCCATGAGACACCTTTTAGTCTTGTCTATGGGACAGATGCCATGATTCCCGTGGAGATACAGGAGAGCTCCCCTAGATTTCTAAACTTCATCGCTGAGGAGTCCAATCAAGAGCGAAAAGTGAATCTCGATCTCCTGGATGAAGTGCGAGAGGAAGCCAGAGTTAGTGCCGAAGCTGTCAAAAGAAGAGTAGAACGCAGACACAACTCCAAGGTGAGGCTCAGGCGTTTTCAGGAAGGCGATCTGGTGATGACGAAAGCACATCATAATGAGATGGAGAACAAGCTATCTCTGAAGTGGACGGGTCCATACAGAGTAGTTGAGGCGTTGGAGAATGGAGCTTATAGGCTAGAGACTCTGGATGGAGCAGCTATCCCCAGAATGTTGAACGCCACACACTTGAAATTCTACTTTAGTTAAGTTGTAAAGTAGATGCGTTCTCGCGCTGTAGAAACGCTCAGTGTTTATATACTGTAAACAGTTGAGCAGATCAGGGGGCACTCTTTTTTCCCTAAGGAAGGTTTTTAACGAGGCCATCCAATAAAATAAAGTTTTCAGTATACCAAGTGTGCAAGTGTTTCCTAGTAGTTTAAAATCCTCCTTGCCCCAGGCGCAAGTGCAGGTGATCGGTTGGAGCCTACTCTCCCCAGGCGCAAGTACGGACAACCGACCGAGGTCCTCCTCACCCCAGGCGTGAGTGCAGACGGCTAAGGTTTGAAAAGCCAGGGGGACTAGTAAGACCAAGAGTGGGAAAGGAAGGATTTCGAGAAACGTCCTTACCCACTTGGCATATGCCAGTATGGCTTAGTAAAGCCCTTAGTTAAGGCTCTCCTCACCCCAAGAGTGGGAAAAGATAGAATAACCCGATGCACGTGAGGTCGATGACCTTGGGGTAGGCAAAAGGGGTATCGAGAAACACTCTTCTTCCCCAAAACAAGGCGTTAGAGCAGGCAAGAGGGGTCATCGAGAAACACTCTTCCTCTCCAGAACAAGGTGTCATCAACGGTGGTCGGTGTTCAGATCTTAAGGTCGGTGACCTTGGTGTAAGCAAGAGGGGACAACGAGAAACACTCTTCTTCCCAAGACAAGGCATCATCTTGAGCGTTCAGGCCCTCTATGCATTTAGCGCTGGAGTGGCAGAAGGGTAAAGCGAAGTATGAAGCACGATGACTGATCGGTGGTTCCCTAACATGCTAGTCGGTGGTCAGTGGTTGCTTGCTACACGTGTTAAACTGGGACCCAAGCTCCCAGCGAGAGCGTTACGCATGCACCCACTCAGAAAAGGTGCAGTGAGACCATGCAGGCAGGATGCGCCTGGTGAGTATAGTTAGACCAGCCACACCTGGCACTCTCCTGGGAGCATGCAACTCACTCAGAAAGCTTTAAGTAAGAAAACTTTTCCAAGCAAGTTCTTATGCGATAAGCTGAAGCATTTAGGCCTCATCAAGTCAGTCGTCCAGCATGAAGATATACGTAAAAACTGTTAAAGATAATGTTAAGGCAACAGATAGTCGCGGTCAAGTCAGAAACCAAGTTTGAAGGTGATGGAGATCAAGTAGAAGAGGATTTTACTAATGGAGGAAGAGGTCATCCACCCAAGCATTATGGAGATCAAGTAGAAGAGGATTTTACTAATGGAGGAAGAGGTCATCCACCCAAGCATTTAAAATTCTTCTTACTAGTCTTCTTAAAAAGTATAACAGTTTGGGTTCTCTTGAAAATTCAAAAGATAGTAGTATAAATAAATCTTTGTAAATATTCTTGTATAAATTTGTAAATAATATAGAAATATCCTTAGGAGTATGCCAAAGAGGAAAACCAAAAGAAACCTCTAAATGTAAGGCATTTTAGGCACTTTCTTTAGGAAAAACTAGAAAAAGTGACTTTTCTACTCCTTTCTCTCTCAGGCACTAGAAGGAGCTAGAAGAGTGACTCTTCCCACTCCTTCCCCTTTGTAACATGACCAGCCCTCTCCATTATAAATAGGGGTGCTTGGTACTTTGAAAAAAAAAGAATTGAAAGTTAGAAGAAAAGAAACTATCTTGAAATTGAGAGAGAGTGAGTTTGTGAGACTTGTCTCTTCTTCTCCTTCATGTCTTATCTTGTGAGCTTTGGAGACTCTCAAGTGGCGGCACCACCCACTCATCTTGGAAGAACCACCCTCCAAGTGGCGTGAATCACATCTCCAAAAGGCTACAACCACATAAGTCATTTCTATTCATCTTCTAAAAATACCCATTTGTGTTTTCTTGTAGTTTTTCCATTTTTAATCGGTTCAATCTTTTCCATGAGTTGTTTCCTTTCATTTGCTGCCATTGTTCTGCACTTTTTTGGTTTATTTCCTTGTTTTCTTGCTGTTTTAATTTCGTCCAAACCATGGGTTTCCATATACATGTGTTGTTCTTGTTTTCCATCCATGGGTTTTTGTTCTTTGATGAATTTCTTTGTGATTTTCTAATTCCTATTGAATTTCAATCAGTATTTTCACTTGTTCTTGGTGTCCTTATGTTGTTCTTGTGTTTCCTTTGAAGTTTGGTACTGTTCTTGAATTACCCATTCATATTCCATTGTTATCTTACACTACAAGTTACCTATTCATGTGTTTTTAGTATGAACCTTTGTTTTCTTGAGTAGAAACTCTATTAATTGCTCTTTAGAATTTTGATCCTAATTCTTGAAAGTGTCATGAATACAATGAAACCTATATCAACTCAACCCAAACCAAGAAAGGTTCATAAGAGACTCACAACATGTGGTATCTAGAGTCATGGTGTTGATTTGTTGATTGTGAGTTGAATAGACACTTTCTTTTTGGGCAATTTTTTTCCAGCACCTATAATTTCGTGTTTCTTGTTTTTCCAGCACCTTATATTCATACTTTTGTTTGGTTTGAATATGTTTTAGTTGTGCCTTTTCATTGATCATACTTTTTGCTTTGAGTTTTATGTTCATAGTGTTCTAGGTGTCCAAATCTTGTCTCTACTTGCTTGCTTTTGATTTTGAAAGTTTGTGTTTCTCTTGAATTTGTTTTAGTACTTGTGATTGGAGGTTCCAAACATTTGATTTCAAGTGTTCAATTGTCTTGAATCCTTCATAAAAATTTTGTGCAATTTGATTGATGTTTCAACTTCCATATGATGCATATTATGGTTCTTTCACTACATAAGTTCCATTTGGTATAAAAAAAAAAAAAAAAAAAAACAGAACTGAAACAGAACAAAACAGAACCAATTCTGTTTTTAAATCCTTCAAAACAGTTTGGTATTTGCATCTATTCATTCTTTTGCACATTAATTTTCATACCAAAGTTGGATTCATAGTGATTGGCAAATTGTTGTCTACTTTGTGGAACTTTTGATCCTTGTATTTTGACAAGTTTATGAGTTGTACTTTCTTTCTTGATTATAAAGTTTAGTGAGTATTCTTTGAGTCTTATTGTGTACCTTTTATTGCTTGTCTTTCATTCCTTAAGTTTTGTCATATATCTTGTATTCTTTTTGCATTACCCTTTCTTGTTTTGTACCTTTTCTTGCTTGTCTTTTATTGTTCTTTAAGTTTTGTGGTGGTTATTTTTGGATGAGTGGTTGAGTGCTTTGGCATCTTTCATTTGAGGTTACTCCATTCCACAAGAGAAGCTTGATTGAGGGAAGTATAATTTCTTGGAGTGATTTTGAGTGCCTTAATTTTTTTACCAAAACCGCACCACTTATTTCTTTGTTTTCTAACCTTGTTTTCTTTAATTGTTTGCTATTTGTGTTTGCTGTACTGTTTTGAAAATGGCTCAATATTCAAGTGGAGAATCTTCCAAACCACACTCTCCACAAAAAGCTTTCATTCTTGGTGAATTAAAAGAAGCCAAAAGGTCACTTGCACAAAAAGATGAAGCTATAAGACAATTGGAAGAAAGATTGCAAAGGCTTGAAGTGACTAATGAAAGGTCCAGCCATACACCCCATAGAAGACACCATTCTTCAAGGCATTCATCAAGAACTTCTTCCAACTATCATGGACATGAAGATGAAACCGAATGGAGGAGGCATCATCATTATGAAGAAAGACGCCAACATGTGGCAAAGCCTTATTTGCAATTTGTAAAACTTCCTAGCTTTAGTGGTGAAGATGATCCCAATGTTTACTTAGGTTGGGAAGCTAAGGTAGAACAAGTGTTTAGTATTCATGAGGTTAAAGATGATCAACAAGTTAAGCTAGCTACCTTAGAATTTTTGGACTATGCCATGCAATGGTGGCATAAAACTCTTATGGACATTGGGCTAAACAAGAGGCCTCCCGTGGTCTCTTGGAATGATTTGAAAGAATGCATGCGCACTAGATTTGTGCCTCCACATTATAGGAAAGACCTTTTGTTGAAGCTCCAAAGGCTTCATCAAGGCACGCTAAGTGTGGATGCTTATTATAAAGAACTTGAAACGCTTTTAACTCATATTAACATGCATGAAAGTGAAGAATCTAAGATGGCTCGTTTTGTAAGTGGATTAAGACAAGATATTCAAAATGTTGTAGAACTTTATGAGTACACTTCTTTGGAAAAATTGGTTCACCTAGCCATTAAGGTTGAATCACAAATTTTGAAGAAAAATTCTTTTAAGAAAACTCATAATGATGGTTTCTATAACTCACCTTGGAAGGGTAAAACTCACATTTCAAAACTTGATACTCCTTCCAAATCTTTTAAAGAATCCACTCAACAAAAGGACTCTCATAATTCTTCTATTTCTAAATCACCAACCAAAACCTCAAGTAAGAAATGTTTTAAGTGTTTAGGTTATGGTCATATAGCCGCAAATTGTCCAACAAAACGAACCATGATGGTAAAAGGGGGTATAGTTGTAAGTGAACATAGTGATAATTCTTCTAAATCTAACTCCCCTTCCCCTAGCCCTAGTGATGATGAATGTAAAATACCATGTGAAGGTGACTTATTGGTGATAAGGCGCATGATGGGCACAATTCAAAAACCTTTGGATGATACCCAAAGAGAAAATATTTTCCATACCCGGTGCCTTATCAACAAAAAGTTATGTTCCATGATAATTGATGGGGGTAGTTGTACAAATGTGGCTAGTACAAGAGTGGTGGAGAAGCTTGTGTTACCCACTATCTCTCATCCCAAGCCCTATAAGCTCCAATGGCTTACTAAAAATGGAGAAATCATGGTTAATAAACAAGTCCTCATAAATTTTGAAATAGGAAAGTATAAAGATGAGGTTTTATGTGATGTTGTGCCTATGGAAGCAACCCATATTCTTTTAGGGAGGCCTTGGCAATTTGATAGACATGTTTTACATGATGGCCTCACCAATATAATGTCTTTTTCCTTCCAAGGGCGCAAGGTTACCTTAAAACCCCTCTCTCCACAAGAAGTTCATGAGGACCAATTAAAAATGAAAAATAAAAGAGAAAATGAAAAGAAAGAAAATGATAAAATGAGTCATAATACCTTATCAACTAAATCAATCTTTTTGACTCATGCTATGCCTCAATTTGAGCATCCAAGGTATTCTTCTTCTTTGTCCTTTTCATTACAAAAAGTTCCTACTTGCACTCCATATTGGTTGAAAAATGTTAGGGATGATTTTTCCATACCTACTAATGGTTTTTACCCTTTAAAGAGAATTTTTCCAAAGAAAATAATCATTCCCACACATTTTTTTCCAACATGGTCTATCTATAGGACTTCTTTTTCCAACATCCCAATGATTCATAATGCTAAGTCAAGTTTGCCTTTATTATCATCCACTGCTTTATTTGATAGCAAACTGACTTTGTTATATGTAGGGATTCTGAATTCGCGGACGAATTCTCTCCAACCTGGGGAGCATGATGGAGATCAAGTAGAAGAGGATTTTACTAATGGAGGAAGAGGTCATCCACCCAAGCATTTAAAATTCTTCTTACTAGTCTTCTTAAAAAGTATAACAGTTTGGGTTCTCTTGAAAATTCAAAAGATAGTAGTATAAATAAATCTTTGTAAATATTCTTGTATAAATTTGTAAATAATATAGAAATATCCTTAGGAGTATGCCAAAGAGGAAAACCAAAAGAAACCTCTAAATGTAAGGCATTTTAGGCACTTTCTTTAGGAAAAACTAGAAAAAGTGACTTTTCTACTCCTTTCTCTCTCAGGCACTAGAAGGAGCTAGAAGAGTGACTCTTCCCACTCCTTCCCCTTTGTAACATGACCAGCCCTCTCCATTATAAATAGGGGTGCTTGGTACTTTGAAAAAAAAAGAGTTGAAAGTTAGAAGAAAAGAAACTATCTTGAAATTGAGAGAGAGTGAGTTTGTGAGACTTGTCTCTTCTTCTCCTTCATGTCTTATCTTGTGAGCTTTGGAGACTCTCAAGTGGCGGCACCACCCACTCATCTTGGAAGAACCACCCTCCAAGTGGCGTGAATCACATCTCCAAAAGGCTACAACCACATAAGTCATTTCTATTCATCTTCTAAAAATACCCATTTGTGTTTTCTTGTAGTTTTTCCATTTTTAATCGGTTCAATCTTTTCCATGAGTTGTTTCCTTTCATTTGCTGCCATTGTTCTGCACTTTTTTGGTTTATTTCCTTGTTTTCTTGCTGTTTTAATTTCGTCCAAACCATGGGTTTCCATATACATGTGTTGTTCTTGTTTTCCATCCATGGGTTTTTGTTCTTTGATGAATTTCTTTGTGATTTTCTAATTCCTATTGAATTTCAATCAGTATTTTCACTTGTTCTTGGTGTCCTTATGTTGTTCTTGTGTTTCCTTTGAAGTTTGGTACTGTTCTTGAATTACCCATTCATATTCCATTGTTATCTTACACTACAAGTTACCTATTCATGTGTTTTTAGTATGAACCTTTGTTTTCTTGAGTAGAAACTCTATTAATTGCTCTTTAGAATTTTGATCCTAATTCTTGAAAGTGTCATGAATACAATGAAACCTATATCAACTCAACCCAAACCAAGAAAGGTTCATAAGAGACTCACATCAGAAGGGGTACAGTGAGATCGCGCTAAAGCCTAAGTCAGTTAGCAGTTAGTCACATGCAGAGAGTTAAAGATAGAGAAACAAGTAGCTGAAGTAAGCAGATTTCATTCAACTGAAGTCAATACAAAGAGCCTTTACAGTAAAAGAGTTTGTAGGTAAGTTATGTTGCAGAAAGAGAGATTACAAAAAAGAAGAAGTTGCAAGGGAGGAAGCTCAAGGAGGAGGAATGAGCTTGCCGTCGGCAACCGAATGGCCAGGGGTGAATTGGGTAAGGTCCAAGTCTGGTAGGACTCAGTGAACCTGCTCCAAGGCCGCCTTGAACCCGTCTATCCATGCATCGGCACCAACCTCCATGGTCTCAGTTACATCGGCCTCAAGCTCCTCCTTCTGCTTGGCAAAGGAAGACACAGCCTCTTCCAGTTTGCCCTCGGCCCCTTCGAGCTCCTCCTGGGTCCTTGTCAGTTTGCTCTGTGCCTCCAGGAGTTGGACCAGAACCTCTTCAAGCTTCTTCTCCTTCAGAGCAAGCTCCTCCCTAGAAGCCTTGAGATCCTCCGCCTGCTTATTGCTCAGTCGGAGCAAGGAAGAAGTCTCAGCTACCTGCCGGTCGCTGAGTTGGCGCAAGGAGGAAGTCTCAGCCTCTAGACGGATGTTCTGTCCCTTCAGCTCCATGGCTTGACTATCCAGAGCAGTCATAGCCTCGCCCATCAGGAGCTCGGTCCTGATAGTCTCCTGCACCTGCAGACAGTAGTCTTTTCTAGTCCTCTCCACCATATCGCTCAGCATTTTCACCGAATCTTGAGAAGCTTCAAGGTCGCTCATCAAGGAGGTTTTGTCGTGCTCAAGCTCTTGAATTCTCTTTCCCAAGAGCTCTTGCTTGTGCTGCTGGGTAGAGAATTGCAAGGAGAGCACCAGGTTATTGGCCAGATGTGCATCCACATCCTGCGCGCTCCATGAGTCGAATCCCTTATTTTTGATGCAGTGCATCCCCAGCAGGTGGATTGGGTGAGCTTGGCGTTTGGCTCACTGGGAATGGTGGAGCAGGGGGAGTTGAAGAGGAAGGAAGGGTGCTTGGACAAGGTGGCGGTGGGGGAGATGATGGTGCGGAAGGCGTAGGTGCAGGTTGAGAGGTAGGAGATAAGGCTTCATCTTCTTTTTCTTCCTCAACCTGCAGCACTTCAGTGTCTCCAGCTTCAACTGCTGAAGACCCCCCAGTCTCCTGCCGGGTCCTCTTGCAACGAAGGAGGGGAACATCAGAACTCTCCTCTTCGGTCGAAGCAGCAGCAGTAGCAGTAGTAGCAGTAGCAGTAGCAGCATCAGCAGTGGCTGCTTGAGCAGGGAACGCTTTGACCAGCTTCCTCTTTTTCTTTTCAGCCTCAGGACCCCTTGTAGGTGCCACCGAGAGTGGAGGAGCCACAAGTACCTCAGAGATGGAGGAGGTGGAAACAGGAGCAGTCTCGGGCCCATTTGCTGCAGAAGCAAACCTGGACTGAGCCAGTGCTCACAAGGCTTGCCTCCTATCTTTCCCGGAAGTCATATCTACATCAGAGGTCAAGAGGAAAAATCAGATAACAAGACTGAAACAGTAAATATACATGAGGATGCAGATGCATGGAGTGATGCAAGAGTTAAGGAGGAAGGTTGCTCTACCTATGTACTTTTTCAGGGACACTACATCAAACTCGTGCTTGATGAGTGTAGCAGAGCTGTACTTTACCCCCCGCAGAAGATTGCATAGTTCGCGCTCGTAGGGGGTCAGGGTTTCCAAATCCCTTGGTCTTTTGAACTCGACCCCTGGGACCCAGTAGAGGGGAAATCCTTCGAGCAGAATGGGGTCCCAAGGAGTAGCCGAGATCATGTAAAATCTGCCTTTCCAGTCTTTGAAGGATTGCTGGTATAGGCCCAAGATAACCCTGCCAGCAACCCCGTTTAAACTGACCCAAGACCGGTCCCCTGGTTTCTTCTTCTCAAAGAAATAAAGGAAGACGTCGACCGTGGCAGGGTGACCGAAATGGTCGCACAGAATTTCAAATGCCCGGATGAAGGCCCAGGCATTTGGATGGAGCTGGCAGGGGGCGATGTTCAGTTCCATCATCAACTCCTTCTCAAAAAAGGTGAAGGGCAAGCGTAGCTTCAGTCTCTTGAAGATGGCGGAATATACAAAGGTGAAGGGTACCCCATTGGTAGCCCTGTCGTCAGCACAAACGGGTATCCCTCGTGGAGGGATACGTACGACCACTCGGAAGTCATTCTCCCTGTGAACGGCGCACGTGGGTTCGTGTGGGTCGCTGCTGAGAATGGTCTTTAGGTGGTTTGGAGGGAGTTGTGTGGAGGTCTCAGCCAGGAGCACCAAAGGAGCCCACTCGTACACCCTGGCTTGGTCTGTGGGGAAGGTTGCGTCAGGTTGGGGTGGAGTTGGTGCAGAGGATGACGACGGTGCAGGCCTTGGGGGCTGGGCACCGGAGGAAGAGGCAACGAGGCGTGCCGTTTGCCTTATGCGAGCCATTGTCGAAAGCTGCAATGGAGGAAAGGAAGGAGCAAAATCAGATGAAAGAAAGAAGAGGGATATAATGAATGGTTCGGTAAAAAATAGATGGAGAGAGCAAGAAAGAAGGTTCGGGTGAAGAAGAGGAATAAGGAGAAGCAGAGATTGAGAGAAAAGAACAGTGAACCATGGCGCGGGTTTAGTAGAAGGAAATAGAGAAGATGAATGAACAGTGATGAAAAACATGAATGCAAACAGTAGAAATGCTCTAAATACACCAAAGGAGAAGAAAAGACAAACCTTTTGATGATCAGAAAAGGGTGGAAGATTGAAAGATCGAAGAGAATGTGCGCGCAGAGAGAAGGCTGAGGGTTCTGGAAGATAGATTGAGTATGCTGAAGAAGGTGATGCAACGGTGCTAGCGCGCGCCTCTTTTGAATGAAGGAAACGGTAGCGACACTCAGTATGAGCCGTTGATGCGTCCACGTGTCGAGAGATAAAGCGTGGAAGTCATAACGTTAAAGAGCAGACACGTGAGCAGCACATGACATGGCCCAACCTGCCACGTGGACCGAGGGTGCGACCACTTAGTCTCTTTGCTGAGAACAAGTTCACAGCTCGAGACTGGGGGGCTTGTGATCCGGTCGGTCATCGGTAGTCGATGACGTCAGCAGCAGATGACCACGTGGACCAGTCACAGGGTGACACGTGGCATGGGATGGCAGGCGAATCAGGGAGTAGACCACTTAGAATGGTGATCGGTGGTCAGTTACCAAGTGGCCACAACCCCCACAGCGGTGCCTAGATAAGCGCCTAGAGTCACCGCACGGACGTCGGTGGAAAGTAATGAGGCACCGCACGGACGTCGGTGGAAGGTCATGAGGCACCACACGGACGTCGGTGGAAAGTCATGAGTCACCGCACGGTCATCGGGGGATAGTCGTCAGGGTCCCAGCAAGAACGTTACGCATGCACCTTGCATGATGTCAAACCAGAAGACGTGTGGTGAGACCATGCAGGCAGGACATGCCTGGTGAGTGTGCTTAGACCAGCCCCGCCAGGCGCTCTCCTAGGAGCATGCACTCAACCAGAAGACGTGCGGTGAGACCATGCAGGCAGGATGCGCCTAGTGAGTGTGCTTAGACCAGCCCCGCCAGGCGCTCTCCTGGGAGCATGCACTCACTCAGAGGACGTACGAAGAGGCCATGCAGGCAGGACACGCCTGGTGAGTGTGCTTAGACCAGCCCCACCAGGCGCTCTCCTGGGAGCATGCACTCACTCAGAACGAAGAAACGCACTAAGTTACTCCGCAAGAGGATAACTTAGCCGCACAAGAGAAACGCGCAGAAGCCTTCCAGGTGTGACACATGTACGGTCAGATGCTAGTTGCGTGCCTCCACGTGTCACCATCTGGGAGAGAGGCGTGGCCCAAGTATAAAGGTACTCTACCTTATGTCAGGTACACACAAGTTTTTCAGATTACAAGTTTACACAAATTCACTACACATAGTTTTTGAGTCATTGTGGGAGCGTTTGCACACGTAGCACAGTGATAACAGAATTCAGTTACAGAGAGAGAGAGTGGATCTGAGCACACACGAGTCTCACAGAGAGATTCAGTGAGAGTTTTTAGTGGTTCTATTGCCTGACTTGAGCGTTGGAGTGCACACAGCCGCTAGAGGCGCTGTCTGTGTTGTTTTGCAGGCATCGTTTGGAGTTCCAGAAAAGGTTCTTGGAGCGTTCTTGTTGAACACGCGGTTGCAGAAGGCTAGACGAAGGAGTGACGAGGCATGTCCTCCACATTTGAGTCAGAGGCAGGATCAGTTTCTAATGAGGTCACCCAATAAAATTTTTAGTTAAAGATATATATTTTTATGTGTTTGTACAATGCAGATAGAACCTGTCACTTGGAGTTAGAGGTCTCGTAAGCGGAGAGATAGGTTCGTAGAGAACACCTCCCCTTCGAGTGAGAACTTCCAATGTGAAAGAAGGGTTCGCCCAGTGAAATCCTCCTCGAATATGAGCGATGTGAGGTCAGTTAGAACCTGTCAGTTGGGGTTAGAAGTCTCGTGAGTAGGAAGGAAGGTTCGCAAGGAACACCCCCCCTCCGAGTGAGAACTCCCAACTTGAAGGAAGGGTTCACTGGTGAAATCAGCAGAAAATCGTGCTACCTGAAGTTTATTTTGACAGGTGCGTTATATGTGGTCTGAACTTATGCTAAGTAGTGAGTTCCACAAGCAAGAATACAAAGGCAGGCAAAGTGCTATGTAAAGTGAACAAGATTGAAAACAAGGTAATTACATTATAGAGAAGGGCAATTACAAGTTGTTCAGCCATTAGTTACAATTGCTCAGAAGAACTACCTAGGCACTATTTGCTTGTCGACTACTTGCATGGTTGCAGAATATGGTGAGAGGTCCATCTCAGGATGCACGTAGGCAACCTGAGCAAGGGCATTACCAAAACCTTCCCCATAGGCGTCGGCGACGTCTTCAGTGAGTTCGGTCTCGGTCTTTTTCAGCAATTTGATTTTTTGGGCAAGTTCCTCCTCAACCTTGCCGAGCTGAACTTCTCGGTTTGTAGCCCTTTCCTCCAGCTTAGTCATTTTGGCTTGAGCCCCCTTCGCTTGCTCTTCTAGTTTGATGATTTTGTTGCGGAGGGGGAGAATCCTGCCTTCAAGCTGGAGGGCCTCCTGCCCTTTGGAGAAGAGGAGCTTCTTGGTCTCCTTCTCAGATTGGCGGAGACTGCCCAGTTCTTGATTAAGGGCAGTCTCGCGTTTAGCTGCTTGGCGGAGTTGGAGATCCTTCTGCTCCAGCTCTTTCTCCAGTCTGGCAGCCTTCTCAAGCAGCTCAGCCTTAGCACTGCCCTTGACTAGCAAGAAGTTTGAAGCAGCGAGGAACTCCCCAAGACCATGGCTGAGAAGGTGCTCGGGGGAGTTCCTGTCCATGGCCTCCAAAGCAGCTTGGCCAGGCATTTGCGCAAGAGACCTCTGGAGTAGAGGGGGCAACTCCGGGGCAGAAGGCATTTGGCTGGTGGAAGGAGCACTCTCCCCACCTCCCTCAAGTGTCAAGATTGGCTCGGGGGGAGACGAAGCGCTGGGGGGGTGCTCCCTGAAGGATGGAGGGTGCCCTTCTGTTGCTGAGGAGACTTCTGCAGCAACCTCCACCCTTTTCCTCTTAAAGACGAGGCCAGAGCAAGTGTCCTCATCCTCGGAAATCTCTACTGGGGCTGCCCTTTTGGATTTTTCAGCAACTGGTTCCAGGGCAGCACCCGCGGGTGATGAAGGGCCAGCAGGGGCTGAGCCGCTAGCAATACGGCGATTCAACACATCTGCCAGCCTCTTCTTCTTATCAGCGCTGAGCACCATGCCTGCAGTGGACAATAAGAAAGGGTGAGAAAGACAAAGCATGAAGTATGTAAACAGTTAAATGCAAGACGAAGTTGATGTACCGATGTATACGCTGAGGGTCTTAGTGTCGTATTCATGCCTAATCAGCTGGGTGGTGTCAAACACCACGCCCCAGCTGGAGATGGTTTGGCACAGTTCTTGGTCAGGGGCAGTCAAGTCTTCGAGTCTACGGGGTTTCTTGAACTTCAACTTCTCCACCCAATATAATGGGAACCCGTCGAGCATGGTGGAGTCGTAGGAGCTGCAGTAGACTCGGAAGAACCTCCCCTTGAAGTTTTTGTATGACTGTGAGAAGAGGGTGAGTAGGACTCTCCCTGCCACTCCATTCAGGCTCACCCAAAGCCTCTTGCCAGGGCTCTTCGCCTCGAAGAAGTAGAGAAATACATCTATCGAGGGAGTGAACCCTAAGTTATTGCAAAGGACGGAGAACGCCTTGATGAAAGCCCAGCTGTTGGGGTGCAGTTGGGCGGGTGCCACGTTCAACTCTGTGAGCAAAGCCCTCTCGAACCCAGTGAAAGGAAGGCAGACTTTGACTCGTTTGAAGATGGTGGCATAGAAGAAGAAGAAGGGTTCCCTGTTGTTGCAGCGATCATCAACGCAAACGGGTTCGTTTTCTGTACAGGGTCGCACAGAGATGTACGCGTCAGTTTCCCTGCCAAAGACGCGCCCTCTGATTTCATTCTCATCATCCCTATGTTTTCGTAGATCTTCACAGGATGTGAGTTTCGAGGTCTCAGCAAGGAAATCCTCGGAAGCCCATGGGTAGAGGGCCTTGTAATCAACCGTTACGGTTGGAGGAGGGTTGGAAGTAGTTTTGGTTCTGGCCATCTCGAATCTAAACAAGTGAGAGGCAGGAAGAGAAAAAGGCTTAGAAGAAAACAACGGTGGACGAAGACTCAAAGGTAAAACGAACCCAGAAAAGAAGAACAAAAACCCTAGAATGCACAAATCAAAAATAGGCCCAGAACAGTTACAGCATGCAACATGGATGATCGAGATTATGTTATGAAGGGGGGAGAAGACATAAAAATCATACCTTTGGTTGAGCGAGGACGAAGGAGGTTGAAAAGCCTGGTGAGAGGAAGAAAGCGTGCACTAGAAGATAGAGTTTGCAGAAGGTGAGAATGCAAAGTGATGGAACAGTGAAGTGGCGCGGGGTTTTGAAGAGGTTTAACGTAGCCCTAGGGAGCGCAAACGTTATGAATCCCAGACCGTTGATGCAGCCACGTGTTAACAGATAAAAGGGGGTTGGTGAAGTGTCCCTTCAGCGCACTGTTCATGTACTTACGTGCAGAGCCACGTACGTCGCCCGAGCCGTGACTTAGTCTCTTCGCTGAAACAAGTTAACAGCTTGAGACTAGGGGGGCTTGTGTACCGACCAGTCCTCACCCATGACTTAGTCTCTTCGCTGGAACAAGTTAACAGCTTGAGACTGGGGGGCTTGTGTACCGACCAATCCTCGGACACTGAGGACAGAATGTAAAGGGGTGAACCACGTCAGCTGGGTCCCACAGCATGGGCCAAAGCAACGTGGAATGGACCCCGCAGGTGGTATTGATTAGAGGGTGATTAGTCATCAGCATGTTCCCACAGGGAGGGTGATTAGTCATCAGCATGTTCCCACAGAGAGGGTGATTAGTCATCAGCATGTTCCCACAGGGAGGGTGATTAGTCATCAGCATGTTCCCACAGAGAAGGGTGATTAGTCATCACCCACAGAGAAGGGTGATTAGTCATCACCCACAGAGAAGGGTGATTAGTCATCACCCACAGAGAAGGGTGATTAGTCATCACCCACAGAGAAGGGTGATTAGTCATCACCCACAGAGAAGGGTGATTAGTCATCAGCGTGACGATCACCAGAAAGGGCTGATGTGTCTTCGTCACTCCGCAGGTTGAGGAGTCCTTGGCAACAGAGTGTGACGAGGTGACATCGGTCTTGGGTGATTTGAACAGCGTAACCAGAACAGCTAAGATTGGTTCCCAGAGTGGGCCAATGACCAGTTAAATACCCAGAGGTAGGGAGAGGCCTAAATTACGAAGAGCCTATGCGGGTAGCAGGGAGAGCACAGTTAGGTGCAGAGTCCTGAGGGGTTGAGTACTCATCAGAACTAGGGTTTCCCAGTAAAGGCTACATGCATGGCACATGAACAGCAAGGGCACTCCCAGAACAGGTGGCCCTAGAGACTAGGTGCACAAGGAGGCATCCAGGTGGTCACCCTGTTAGAGTTTGCACTCCAGAGAAGGAAACCTTATGTGCTAGATTACCCTAAGATTGGGGGATAGCGGCACAAGGGTATTCCAGTAAACCCTGAATATGGCTAGCAGCGTAGTGAACCCTAATTAGGGCTAGCGGCGCAGTAAACCCTAGACTATATAAGGGACAGTAAAATACTTCACAAAGGTACGCAGTTTCTAGACCTAAACATAGAGAGACTCAATACATTTGGTGTTTCTTGCCCAACATTGACTTGAGCGTCGGAGTGCAAACGGCCTCTAGGGCGCCCCCTTTCTCTTTTGCAGGTGCAGATTGTTTCGCAAGAATTAAGCACATATCAACGTGAGGAAGGAGGCGTGTGAGTGTCGTGGAGTCAACTGACAGGCGAGTCAACAGGCAAGAACACACGTGAACAGTGAAGGCACTCCCAGAACAGGTGGCCCCAGAGACTAGGTGCACAAAGAGGCACCCAGGTGGTCACCCTGTTAGAGTTTGCACTCCAGAGAAGGAAACCTTATGTGCTAAATTACCGTAAGGTTGGGTGATAGCGGCGCAAGGGTATTCTAGTAAACCCTGAATATGGCTAGCAGCGGAGTAAACCCTAATTAGGGCTAGCGGCGCAGTAAACCCTAGACTATATAAGGGACAGTAAAATACTTCACAAAGGTACATAGTTTCTAGACCTAAACACAGAGAGACTCAATACACTTGGTGTTTTTTGCCCCATCTTGACTTGAGCGTCGGAGTGCAAACGGCCTCTAGGGCGCCCCTTTCTCTTTTGCAGGTGTAGATTGTTTCGCAAGAATCAAGCACATACCAAGGTGAGGAAGGAGGCGTGTGAGTGTCATAGAGTCAACCGACAGGAGAGTCAACCGGCAAGAACAATGTGCAATCCTAAAATCAACTCACATCATGTGGTATTCAGAGCATGGTTATTTTGTGCTTAATTGCTTTTGAGTTTATTTATGCCTTTAAAGTTCAAGCACATTCAAATTCTTGCTTTTACCTTAAAGCAATTTCAATTCTGCCTTTAAATTCTTGTCATTTACAATTCTGCTTTTTATTCATTAAGAACTTTTAATTCCGCTTTTGAATTTTTTTGGTCAATTTTTTTTCCTTACATCTTTTGCTTGAGTCTTATGTTCTTAGTGTTCTAGGAGTCTTAACTCTATTCTACTTGTTCTTGCTGGTTGACTCTTTGTCGATTGACTCTACGACAAACTCGCACCCTCTTTTTCTTTCTTAGGTTGCTGCTTCACTGGATCAAAACACTCCGTACCTGCAAAGACAAGGGGGTGCCTTAGAGGCCTTTTACACTCCGACGCTCAAGTCAATACAGGGGCTAAGAAACAGTGTGTATGTGTGTAACAGTTATAGTCTCAAGAGCTGCGTACCTTTTTAGGGTTTCTTACTGTTGTTTATATAGTCTAGGGTTTCCCCTGTCTATGTTACCCGCATTTAGTGATGGCCTTCACATGTTGAGCTCTCCTTGGATGTTGAAGATGGTGCGGAAGCAATTGTTGAAATGAGCAAGACCCTCCTAGGAGTGATGGTGATCTTGAAGGTGCATGATGTGTATGGGAGTAGGGAGGTTCGGCCAACCCTTGGTGAGGTGAAGGAGATGAAGATCAATTCCTAGAAACTAGGAGAGAGCAAAGCTTGGCACAAATTTGGCAGCATAACTTTACTCATATTAATCTTGCTAATACATGAGGTAGGCCTCCTTATTTATAGATTTAGGAGCCTTGGTGAGCAAGCTTAAAGGGTAGGGATGGAAATACAAAAAGTGGGGGCTGCCTAGGGTATTGACTTTAGTCAAACCACACCATCATCCTAATATTCTAGAAGATAGGTCAAAAATGCAACATTTGATAGTACACCCCTCCTTCTTTTGCTAAAGGCACCTATTTGCTAGCACACCCCTCCTTATATTGCTAAGGGCACCTTTTTTGATAGTACACCCCTAAGTGAGCAAGTTTTGCTTTTTATACTACACTAATCTACTAAGCTACCCCTAATGGGCCTCTAAGTAGCATGTACAAGGTCTTCTCCCTCCCATCCGTGGCTTGACTTGTTTGGGCGTTAATGTGCTTGGCCATGGACCTTGTGAGAGGTCCTAGACGGTCTAGGCTCCCTCCTAGACGCTCCTCATGTAGCTCCCCCTTGTCTTGTGCTAGACGCTCTCCATGTGGTTCTAGACGGTCTAGTCTTGGCCCTTGGCTTTCATGGTGGGGTGAGTTTGGCCTCTCCCCATCATTTAGGGTTTCTGAAGGAATGCCCTAGCGCCGCTATTACCTAGTCTTCGTGTAATCGAGCACGTAGGACTTCCCTTGCTGGAGTGCAACCTCTTACTGTATGGCCACCTGGGTACCAACTTGTGCACCTAGGGCCATCCCTTCTAGTGGTGCCCTAACTGTTCACGTGCCATGCATGCAATCTACCCCTGGTAACCCTAACCCTAACGGGCCTTAGAGTTTCTAGGGCCCTTTGCTAGTGTTGTGACCAAATGCGCTATTCACACCACACGCACGAGCATCTTGTGACTCAGGCTTTCCCCTAACTCTCGGCGTTTCACTGATAACTGGTGTGTTTCCTAGGGTCCACCTCTCGTGGTACAGTTTAGCTGTTGGAACCGCAGATGCCCGATGTCACATTGGCTTAATTCTGTTATCGAGTACACATCGACATAACCTAATGATAGATCTCTGACTACTAATCGGCATGCTAGCTCATGCCGCTTGAAGGACACTGTCTCTCGCCGCTTGTGGGACCCAGGTTACGTGGCCCACTAGTGCTAGCGGTCGTCGATGTCCGAGGACTGGTCTGTACACAAGCCCCCAAGTCTCAAGCTATTAACTTGTTCAACGAAGAGACTAAATTGTCACCCTCACCGACCTACGTGGCACTGGGTGAAAGGACGTGAACATTGCGCCAAAATGACGTCCCACCATACTTTTTCAATCTGCGTACACGTGGCCTGATCAACGGCTAGGGCTTATTGCCGCTTGCGCTCCCTTGGCCCACGTTAAACTGTTTCAAAACCTCGCACTCCTTCATTGTTTCATCACTTTTGCTTAAGCTTTCCTTCGATCATCTTCTTTCTCCCAAACGCTCCTGCTTCAACTTCAACCTTCATGACTTTTCACCCTCAACTCGCCTAAAGGTATGATTTTTATTCCTTAGCTTGCCTTTATTTCATGGTTTCTCCATTCATAACATGTGATAACTACTCTAGCTCTGTTTATAATTTCTACACCTAAGGGTTTTCCTGCTTTTTCAATGTTGTGTTCTTCGTCTTTAAGTCTCTGTTCTTCTACTTCATTGAGCCACACCATCAGTTCTTCTAAACCCTCGTTTCCCTTCCTCTTGCCTCTCCTTTTTTAGCTTTGTTCAAGATGGCAAGAACCAAAACCACTCCCAACCTTCCTCCTTCGGTTGACTACAAATCCCTCTACCCCTGGGCCTCTAATGACCTTCTTGCTGAGACCTCTCGAATCACGTCCAGTGGGAACGTGACCCATCACAGGGAGGACGAGGCCGCTTGCATGACCCGTGTGTTCGGGAGGGAGTGCGACACATATGTATCGATTCGACCTTGCACAGAGGGCAAACCCGTATGTGCCGACAATCGCTCCAACGACAGGGAGCCCTTCTTCTTCCTCTACGCCACCATCTTCAAGCGGGTCAAGCTTCGCTTGCCCCTCACTGGGTTCGAGAGGGCCCTTCTCACAGAGCTCAATGTGGCCCCTGCCCAGCTGCATCCCAACAGTTGGGCCTTTATGAGGGCCTTCACCATTTTGTGCAACCACCTGGGGCACCCTCCTTCCGTGGACGTCTTCCTCCACTTCTTCCAATAATCTTACAAAGGCTTCAAAGGGAAGTTCTTTAGGGTTTGCTACAACTCTTACGATCCCACTCTGCTTGATGGGTTTCCCCTGTATTGGGTTGAAAAGCTGACATTCAAAAAACCCAAGGGTCTCGAGGAGCTAGCCCCACTCGATCGTGAACTAAAATGCCAGCTTCTATCAAGCTTGGGTGTGGTGTTTAACACCACCCAGCTGATTAAGCCCAAGTACGATGCCGAGTCCTTCAAGGGATATATTGGTATTTTTTCCTCTATCCTTTAACTATTTTTGCCTGTGTTTCATGCCTGTCTTCTTACGTTTATTGCTCTTGTACAGATATGGCGCTCGATGCAGAAAAGAAAAAGAGATTGGCTGAGTTGGTTGCTCGTCGTCTAGCAACAACTGCTGGTGCAAGCAGCTCAGCCCCCGCTAGTCCCCTAGCTCTCATTCAGGAATCGCCCAACTCAGTCCCTGCTGATAAAGGGGTGGTCGCGGTTGACTCTGAGGACGAGGACACAGAGGATGGTCTCGTCTTCAAAAGGCCAAGAATGGGGGTCGCGGCCACCTCCCTTTCAGCTATAGAGGACAAGCCTCCATCCTTCATGGACAACCCCCCCAGTGCTTCTTCTCCTCGCGGACATCCTACATTAGAAGATGGTGGGGAGAGCACCCCCGGAGGTTGTGTGCCTCCTGCCCCAGAACTTCCCTCCATCCTCCAACAGACCCTCAAGTGCCTTCAAAACAATGAGGCGATGGAGGCCTTAGACGGGGACTCACTGAGGGATCGCATGGGACGAGGCCTTGGTGAGTTCCTTACCGCCTCTAGCACCTTGGTGAGCCAGGCAAAGGCGAGGATGAAGGAGGAACTTGCCCGAGTGAGCCAGTCTGAGGCAAGGTTGAAGGAGGAGCTTGCTCTCTAGGTCCAAGTATTTGCTAAGCGTGAGTCTGATATGAACCAAGAGCTTAGCAGCCTCCGTGTAAGGACCTAGAAACTTTAATTGGAATAAAAGTGTTAGATTTAAATAATTTCAGAGGATGTTATTATTTAAAATACAAAGAGTTGGTAATAGAAGTTTCGTAGTAGTCGGACATCGGACGTCGCCCAAGGTCTGGGGTCAGCTGGTAGAGGTCGGTCGGCTGACATGTGGATCAAGAAGAGTAAAGGAAGAAAAGTGTAGCTAAGAAGTCTTCTACGAGATCACCGTTATTGAACACAGAGGCGATCTCCGACTTCTCTGGTACATAATTGCCTGTCGCCTAGAGGAGACATGACCGCCAATCGCCTATGGTGTACGTGATCGACGGGAGTGCACGTAGTATGTGGTCAAGATGCTGGATCAACCATAGTGGATTCCAAAAACCACGCGTATTAAGGTATGGGCTAAGCCTTAGATACGCTGTGCATGCGAAGCTCTATGCTTGAGCATAAGAAATCGTCCTTAGTGTTGTATGCATGGGCGCACGAGGAATAGTGCTGATCTACTCTTCGAAATGTGAAGCTACCGACGTCACCAAGCCATCTGGAGGTGATACCTTGGACGTAACATAATGGGAGGATGAACCTTCAGGAAGGTGTGACGATGTAACATCGGTGACCAGAGTAAGGTGATGTGTTCTCATCACCCACAAGGGCGATAAGAGATCGTCAACAGGATGAGAGGAACATCGTTCATCAACCAGGATGAGAGACACATCGGTGGTCTGCCAGGGTGAGACATCGGTGGTCTGCCAGGGTGAGACATCGGTTGTCTGCCAGGGTGAGACATCGGTGGTCCTCCAGGGTGAGACATCGGTTGTCTGCCAGGATGAGGAATCAGTCGTCCGTCAGGAAGAGGAATCAGTCATCACTGGGATGAGGCACATCAGTCATCGCCGGTATAAGAGACACATCAGTCGTCTTCCAGGGAGAGACATCAGTCGTCAGCCAGGAGCAGTCATCGGTGGAAGGTTATCGCGCGATGTCGAGTTTCACACAGATAAGGTGGGACCCAGGCTCCCAGCATGAGGCGTCCTGCACGCGCGACACGTAGACAAAAAGGGTGGTTCAGAATAGTGACATCAGAGTGTTGGCCTGCGTAGAGGCACGCGTAGTCGTACTGTTTAGGGAAGCGTACATGCAAACTTCCCTGCAGAGTGGGTGGTGGCAGCGGCTTTTGGGGACAAGTTGGTTTAGATTCAAAAACCCACTTCTGAGAGGTAAAGAACGTTGCAGTGGTTCAAGAGTGAGTTTACCTTTGTAACATCCCGCCAAAATACAATTCATATTTATAAAATGAAATTAAAGGTAAACAAATATATTGAAGTGAACATAATTATATATATATGTAATGAAGTTTCTCCTCACAGAGAGTTTAATACATACTCGATCAGATTTTTCCAAAAACGTAAACAAAATTACATCAAAAGACAAACAGTCGATCTCGTATCAGAAAAGGGCGATCTCCCATCAGAAAAGGGCGATCTCCTATCAGACAACAGAAAAAGGGTGATCGCCTAACAGAAATAGAAATAGGCGATCTCCTTCCGGCGACCACTCACTGATGAGCTCTACTTCCTGCAACCTCGTCTGCTCCCGTGCAAAAATACACGATCATCACAGGTTTTAGAAAACAGCCACATAACAATACAAAGGGTAAGCTAGATGTTTTAAAAACTTTAAATATGAAACTTTAAATCAATAGAAAACATGAAACTTCACGCCATTCATAATCCAGATCAGTTTCAACCATCAACATTTCCATATTCCACAAACTCGTCAAGTGTCTATTCGCTACTTTCAATATCCATGGTTCACACGTCAGACTTTCCACTAACTCACAAGATATAGACACATGACTCCATTTCCGGAAGACTCGTGCGTTGACTCAGGCCTAGAGATCTGCACCTGTCATACCATACCACTGTGAAATCCACACAGGGTCGCTGTGAAATCCAGACAGCCATGCGCATACATAGTCTCAATATCATCACTCTCCCGGTATGACAGGGTTAATTCATATAACAGGCCGAGCTCGTTCTTTTTCACACGACTCACCCATTCATATGAACCTCCTTCGACTCTCCACAACTGAATAACTTCATCTATGTGATTCCATTATATCAGCAGAGTCAGGATATCTCCTTCTAGACAAGCCCCTAGTCAATACACATTACACACGATCTTACACGGTATTTTCTTTCCTGAAAATACTATGCCTTGATCCCACATTCACAACAATCAATACATCATACAACACTAAATGAACGATTCAGTCACAGCCACATTCATTCCACGGTTCAGATTTTCAAATATCACATGTATTTCACATTTAAATCTCAAACAGTTTTCAAACAGCACTAAAACAGGGGAGTTCGAAAAACAACGCCAAAACCGGCGATCACGTCGCCCAAACACATAAGAACAGAACATCATGAAAAAGGGGTTAAAAAAAACCGGCGACCACGTTGCCCAAACACATAGAACAGAGTATCACGAAAAAGAATATGAAACCGGCGACCACGTCGCCCTCACTTCAGAAACAGCAAATCTACGGCTTTTATTGAAAATAAAGCTAGCTTCCCTTACCTGGACTTGCACAAAACACTAAGAGCCCCAAAACCCACCGAAGCTTAAAGGTGCCTTAGCTCTGTTTTTGCGTCTGGTTTGTAGAACTTGCAGAGAACCTCCCAGGTGCTCTAAGGGTAGTCGCCGCTAGTCGCACTGGTGCTTGAGGATGCCTGAATCGCAGCGCGAAGGAGAGAAAAGAGAAGGATGAAGGTGAGCTCACTCTTTCACTCTTGAACCACTGAAAACGTTCTTTTTCCTCTCAGAAGTGGGTTTTTGTATCTTAAACCAACTTGCCCCCAAAAGTCGCTGCCACCACCCACTCTGCAGGGAAGTTTGCGTGTACGCTTCCCTGAACAGTACGACTACGCGTGCTTCTGCGCAGGCCAACACTCTGAGGTCACTATTCTGAACCACCCTTTTTGTCTACGTGTCGCGCGTGTACGTCTCCTGTTGAGAGCCTGGGTCCCACCTCATCTGTGTGAAACTCGACATCGCGCGATAACCTTCCACCGATGACCGCTCGCACGATGACTATCCACTGATGTCTCATACTGGCGGACGACCGATGTCTCTCTCTGGGAGACGACCGATGTCTATCCCTGGCGACGCCCGCATGCCTCTCGCGCCCTGGTGATGCCTGCATGCCTCTCGCGCCCTGGCGATGCCTGCATGCCTCTCGCGCCCTAGTGATGCCTGCATGCCTCTCGCGCCCTGGTGATGCCTGCATGCCTCTCGCGCCCTGGCGACGTCCACATGCCTCGCGCCCTGGCGATGCCTACATGCCTCTCGCGCCCTGGCGATCATGTGTGGTAGGCGACCGGCGATTATGTACTAACCAGGAAATCTTATAGTCTTCTAAGCTACACTTTCCCTCCTTTTTATTTTAAATAAAAACATACTTAGAATTCAATTAAAATATACTCTTTTATTCCAATTTAATTTTACAGGTCCTTACAACCTTCATCCTTCTCTTTTCTTTCCTTCGCGCTGCGATTCAGGCATCCTCAAGCACCAGTGAGACGAGCGACGACTGCCCTTGGAGCACCTGGGAGGTTCTCTGCAAGTTCTCCAAACCAGACGCTAAAACAGAGCTAAGGCACCTTTAAGCTCGGTGGGTTTTGGAGCTCTTGGTGTTTTGCGCAAGTCCAGGTAAGGGAAGCTAGCCTTATTTCCAACGAAAACCTTATATTAGATGATTGAGATGATGGGGCGACGTGGTCGCCGGTTTTCAACTGTTATTGTATAATCCCCTGTTTTTGGACGAGATCGCCGGTTTTGGCGTTGTTTTTCGAACTCCCCTGTTTTTGTGTTGTTTGAAACTGTTTGAGATTTAAATGTGATATTCGAAAATCTGAACCTTGGAATGAGTTTTGCTGTGATTGGAATCGTTCATTTAAGTGTTATATGATGTGTTGAATGTTGTGAATGTGGGATCAAGACATAGTATTTTCAGGAAAGGAAATACCGTGTTGAGATTGGTTATGAGGTGTATTGATCAGTGAGTATCCTGTGAATGAGACGATCCTGACTCTGCTGATATGATGGAGTCACATAGATGAAGTGATTCAGTTGGTGAGAGTCGAAGGAGGTCCATATGTATGGGTAAGTCGTTTGAAAGATAACTGACTTGACCTGTTATATGGATTAACCCTGTCATACTGTGAGAGTGATGAAATTGAGATCGAGATTGTGTTGATGCGCATGGCTGTGGAAACATTACAGCAATGAAGTATGACAGGTGCAGGTCTCTGGATGCTAAGTTCAACGCACGAGTCTTCCGGAAGTAGTGTCAAGTGTCTTGTGTGATGAGTCAGTGGAAGTCTGACGTGAGAAATGAGGAACATTGAAATTGATAGACACTTGATGAATTATGTGAATTGAAAGACTCTTGAGGAAATTGTGAAATGTGTGATTTCTTGATGGTCATGTGAAGGGAATGAGAAAATTGATAGTTTTTACGTGGGTGTCTTAAATTTGTTTTATCTTGATTTTAAAGTTTCATATCTAAACTCTCTTTCAAATATCTAGCTTACCCTGTGTTTTGGTGTTGTGTTTGGCTTTTTCTTAAACCTGTGATGATCGTGTATAATTTACACGGGAGCAGATGATGTTGCAGGAATGTAGAGCTTCTCAGTGAGTGGTCGCCGGAAGGAGATCGCCTGTTTTCTGTTTCTGTTAGGCGATCACCCTTTTTTCTGTTTTCTGATAGGAGATCGCCTTTTCTGATAGGAGATCGCCTTTTCTGTTAGGAGATCGCCTTTTCTGTTAGGAGATCGCCTGTTTTTTTTCTATTTTGCTGTATTTTGTTTAAGTTTTGGAAAACTGACTAGTTATGTATTCAACTCCCTGTGAGGAGAAATTTCATTATATATATATATATACATATGTTCACTTCAACATTATTGTTTTACCTTTATTTCATTTTATAATTATGAAAAACATTTGGCGGGATGTTACACTCCGCCAATCTGAGAAGGAGACCAAGAAGCTCCTTTTCGACAAAGGTTAGGAGGCCCTGCAGGTTGAAGGCAAAATCCTCCCCCTCCACAACAAAGTTATTGATCTGGAGGAGTAGCTGGAGGGAGCACAAGCTAAGGTGGCCAGGCTGGAGGAAAGGGCCGCCAATCAAGAGGTCCATCTGGGCAAGGTGGAAGGAGAACTCGCCCAACAAGTTGAATTGCTAAAGAAGATTGAGGCTGAGCTGACTGAAGATGTTGCTGAAGCCTTTGGAGTAGGGTTTGATGAGGCCCTTGCTCAGGTTGCCTGTGTGCATTCTGAGGTGGACCTCTCTCCCTTCTTTGTGTTGATGCTGTAACATCCCGCCAAAATCCTTTTCATATTTATGTAATAAAATAAAGGTGAAACAAATATATCGAAGTGAACATAATTATATATATGTAATGAAGTTTCTCCTCACAGGGAGTTTAATACATAATCGGTCAATTTTCCAAAACTTAAACAAAATACAGCAAAATAAAAGAAACAGGCGATCTCCTAACAGAAAAGGGCAATCTCCTATCAGACAACAGAAAAAGGGTGATCGCCTAACAGAAACAAAAACAGGCGATCTCCTTCCGGCGACCACTCACTGAGGAGCTCTACTTCCTGCAACATCATCTGCTCCCGTGTAAATTATACACGATCATCACAGGTTTAAGAAAAACCAAACACAACACCAAAATCACAGGGTAAGCTAGATATTTGAAAGAGAATTGAGATATGAAACTTTAAAATCAAGATAAAACAAATTTAAGACACCCACGTAAAAACTATCAATTTTCTCATTCCCTTCACATGACCATCAAGAAATCACACATTTCACAGTTCCTCAAGAGTCTTTCAATTCACATAATTCATCAAGTGTCTATCAATTTCATGTTTCTCATTTCTCACGTCAGACTTCCACTGATTCAACACACATAGACACATACCATACCACTGTAAAGTCCACACAGGACAGCTAGTAAAGTCCACACAGGACAGCAAGTAAAGTCCACACAGGACACTTGACACTACTTCCGGAAGACTCGTGCGTTGAACTTAGCATCCAGAGACCTGCACCTGTCATACTTCATTGCTGTAATGTTCCCACAGCCATGCGCATCAACACAATCTCGATCTCAATTTCATCACTCTCACAGTATGACAGGGTTAATCCATATAACAGGTCAAGTCAGTTATCTTTCAAACGACTTACCCATACATATGGACCTCCTTCGACTCTCACCAACTGAATGACTTCATCTATGTGACTCCATCATATCAGCAGAGTCAGGATCGTCTCATTCACAGGATACTCACAGATCAATACACCTCATAACCAATCTCAACACGGTATTTCCTTTCCTGAAAATACTATGTCTTGATCCCACATTCACAACATTCAACACATCATATAACACTTAAATGAATGATTCCAATCACAACAACAATCATTCCCTGGTTCAGATTTTCGAATATCACATGTATTTCACATTTAAATCTCAAACAGTTTTCAAAACAACACAAAAATAAGGGAGTTCGAAAAACAACGCCAAAACCGGCGATCTCGTCCAAAAACAGGGGATTATACAATAACAGTTGAAAACCGGCGACCACGTCGCCCCATCATCTCAATCATCTAATATAAGGTTTTCGTTGGAAATAAGGCTAGCTTCCCTTACCTGGACTTGCGCAAAACACCAAGAGCTCCAAAACCCACCGAGCTTAAAGGATGCCTTAGCTCTGTTTTAGCGTCTGGTTTGTAGAACTTGCAGAGAACATCCCAGGTGCTCTAAGGGCAGTCGTCGCTCGTCGTACTGGTGCTTGAGGATGCCTGAATCGCATCGCGAAGGAGAGAAAAGAGAAGGATGAAGGTAAACTCACTCTTTCACTCTTGAACCACTGCAACGTTCTTTTTCTCTCAGAAGTGGGTTTTTGAATCTTAAACCAACTTGTCCACAAAAGCCGCTGCCACCACCCACTCTGCAGGGAAGTTTGCGTGTACGCTTCCCTGAACAGTACGACTACGCGTGCCTCTGCGCAGGCCAACACTCTGATGTCACTATTCTGAACCACCCTTTTTGTCTACGTGTCGCGCGTGCAGGACATCTCATGTTGGGAGCCTGGGTCCCACCTTATCTGCGTGAAACTCGACATCGCGCGATAACCTTCCACCGATGACCTCTCGCGCGATGACTATCCACCGATGACTTATCCTGGCGGACGACCGATGTGTCCCTCATCCTGGCGATGACCGTCTGTCTCTCATACCGGCGATGACTGACGTGCCTCATCCCAGTGATGAGTGATTCCTCATCCTGGCAGACAACCGATGTCTCACCCAGGAGGACCACCGATGTCTCACCCTGGCAGACAACCGATGTCTCACCCTGGAGGACCACCGATGTCTCACCCTGGCAGACCACCGATGTGTCTCCCATCCTGGTTGATGACCGATGTTCCTCTCATCCTGTTGGCGATCTCTTATCACCCTTGTGTGTGACGAGAACACCGCCTTACTCTGCTCACCGATGTCACATCGTCACACCTTGCTGAAGGTTCTTCATCCCACTATGTTACGTCCAAGGTATCACCTCCACATGGCTTGGTGACGTCGGTAGCTTCACATTTCCAAGAGTAGATCAGCACCACTCCTCTTGCACCCATGCATGCAACACTAAGGGCGATCTCTTATGCTCAAGCATAGAGCTTCGCATGCACAGCGTATCTAAGGCTTAACCCACACCTTGATACGCGTGGTTTTTGGAACCCACTATGGTTAATCCAGCATCTTGACCACATACTACGTGCACTCCCGTCGATCACGCACACCATAGGCGATTGGCGGTCATGTCTCCTCTAGGCGACAGGCGATTATGTCCCAGAGAAGTCGGAGATCGCCTCCGTCTTCAACAACGGCGATCTCGTAGACTTCTAAGCTACACTTTTCTTCCTTTACTCTTCTTGATCCACATGTCAGCCGACCGACCTCTACCAGCTGACCCCAGACCTTGGGCGACGTCCGATGTCCGACTACTACGAAACTTCATTTACCAGCTCTTTGTATTTTAAATAATAACATCTTCTGAAATTATTTAAATATAACACTTTCATTCCAATTAAAGTTTCTAGGTCCTTACAGATGCAGGTTGTCGACGGGCAGCTCACTCCTATGGCTTAGGTCTCTTGATATGTAATGGCTGGACCTTTGAACTTTTTGTAATCACTGCCTTCATTTATAACATTGGGCTTGACTTGTAGATCATTTGCTGCTTTATAGTGCGTCTTTTTCTCATGTTCTGTATGTCTTTAACTTTGTCTCCATTTGATGATCTCCACTTGATTGCCTTAGGAATCTTTGCTAACAACGTCTTCACCATAGGTTCTCCCCTTAGGTAGCACGCTTCATCCTGCCGAACTCCAAGAGGAAACCATGCCAACTTTAGATGACTCTTTCTTGTCACGTCATAAGAAAGATCCTCCTGCTGGAGGCATACTCCATTGTTTTGCTGATCGCTCCCGATTTAGGCAAAGCCTTAGGCAAGGACCTTCAAACTACACAAATCGTCCTTAGCGTTCTCACTCAAAGGGGGAGGTGTTCTCTGCGAACCTTCCTTACTTGACCTCGAGACCTCTAACGCACAGATTTGTTTTTTAACTGACCTCTCCTTGCTCTAGGCAAAGGAGGATTTTATTGGTGAGCTATAACGTTCTACCTTGGTATTTTCACTCAAAGGGGAAGGTGTTCTCTGTGAACCTTTCTTTCCCGCTTTCAAGACCTCTAACCCAAAGGAACAGCTCTTAACTGACCTCTTATCGCCCAAAGGTAAGGGAGGATTTAACCTATGCAAATTGTTCTTGGCATTTTCACTCAAAGGGGAGGTGTTCTTTGTGAACCTTCCTTTCCTGCTTCCGAGACTTCTAACCCAAGCTGACGGTTCTTAACTAACCTCTCATCGCCCAAGGGCAAGGGAGGATTTAACTAGTGAACCATACTGTTCAACCTTGGCATTTTCACTCGAGGGGGAGGTGTTCTCTACGAACCTTCTTTCCCACTCTCGAGACATCTAACTCCATGAATGGTTCGTAACTGCAGTGCACAAAATATTCGAACATATACTTCAATCGAAATTTTTATTGGGTGACCTCATTAAAAACCCTTTAAGGGAAAAAAGAGTGTCCCCTAGAAACTGTGTACAATGTTAGAATTTAGCTAAAATAAAACTTCAGGTGAGTCGCATTCCATGTATGAGGAATCGACCCACCTTCTAAAGTTTCAAGCCTGTATGCCACATTCCCAAGGGTCTCTGTCACACTGAAAGGACCAGTCTTGATAGAGATCAAGTAGAAGAGGATTTTACTAATGGAGGAAGAGGCTATCCACCCAAGCATTTAAAGTTCTTCCTTCTACTCTTCTCAAAAAAATAAATAAGAATTAAAATAAAGAGAGGACCTGTAAGGACCTAGAAACTTTAATTGGAATGAAAGTGTTATATTTAAATAATTTCAGAAGATGTTATTATTTAAAATACAAAGAGCTGGTAATAGAAGTTTCGTAGTAGTCGGACCTCGGACGTCGCCCAAGATCTGGGGTCAGCTGGTAGAGGTCGGTCGGCTGACCATTGTATTAACCAAGAAGTCAGGTGCGATGACTTTATCGTGAGGTAATCACGTGGGTGTGCTCGAGGAAGACATGTGGATCAAGAAGAGTAAAGGTAGAAAAGTGTAGCTTAGAAGTCTACGAGATCGCCGTTGTTGAAGACGGAGGCGATCTCACTTCTCTGGCACATAATCGTCTGTCGCCTAGAGGACACATGATCGCCAATCGCCTATGGTGTACGTGATCGACGAAAGTGCACTTAGTATGTGGTCAAGATGCTGGATCAACCGTAGTGGGTTCCAAAAACCACGCGTATCAAGGTGTGGGTTAAGCCTTAGATACGCTGTGCATGTGAAGCTCCATGCTTGAGCATAAGAAATCGTCCTTAGTGTTGCATGCATGGGCGCACGAGGAGTAGTGCTGATCTATTCTTGGAAATGTGAAGCTACTGACGTCACCAAGTCATGTGGAGGTGATACCTTGGACATAACATAGTGGGATGAAGAACCTTCAGCAAGGCATGGCGATGTGTCATCAGTCATCGCCAGGGCGAGAGACATGCGGTCATCGCCAGGGATAGACATTGGTCGTCTTCCAGAGAGAGACATCAGTCGTCCGCCAGGATGAGTCATCGGTGGAAGGTTATCGCGCGATGTCATGTTTCACACAGATAAGGTGGGACCCAGGCTCCCAGCATGAGATGTCCTGCACGCGCGACATGTAGACAGAAAAGGGTGTTTCAAAATAGTTGGCATCAGAGAGTTGGTATGCGCAGAGACACACGTGGCCATACTGTTCAAGGAAGTGTGCACGCAAGCTTTCCTGCAGAGTGGGTAGTGGCAGCGGCAATTGTGGACAAGTTGGCTTAGATTCAAAAACTCACTTCGGAGAGGCAAAAAACGTTGTTGTGGTTCAAGAGTGACAGGGTGAGTTTACCTTCATCCTTCTCTTTTCTCTCCTTCGCGCTGCGATTCAGGCATCCTCAAGCACCAGTACGATGAGCGACAACTGCCCTTGGACTCCTGGGAAGTTCTCTGCAAGTTCTCCAAACCGGACGCTAAAACAGAGTTAAGGCATCTTTAAGTTTCGGTGGGTTTTGGAGCTCTTGGTGTTTTTGCGCAAGTCCAAGTAAGGGAAGCTAGCATTTTCGTTTATGAAAACTTTAGGCGAGTAGGTTCTGAAGTGAGGGCAACGTGGTCGCCGGTTTCATACTCTATTTTTCACGATGCTCTGTTTTATGTGTGGGGCGACGTGATCGCCGGATATAATGTTAATTTCGAAATCCCCTGTTTTAGTGTCGTTTTGAAATTGTTTGAGATTGGAAGGTGAAATGCATATGATATTCGAAAATCTGAACTTTGGTATGATTGTTTTTGTGATTGGGATTGTTTAAGAAAAGATTCAAAATATTATATGATGGAATTGTGCTTTTATGTGTGATATGATGTACTGGATGAATGTGAAATTGTGATCAAGACATAGTATTTTCAGGAAAGGAAATACCGTGTTGAGATTGGTATTAGAGTGTATTGATCAGTGAGTATCCTGTGAATGAGACGATCCTGACTCTGCTGATATAATGGAATCACATAGATGAAGTTATTCAGTTGTTGAGAGTCGAAGGAGGTTCATATGTATGGGTAAGTTGTTTGAAAGATAACTAACTTGACCTGTTATATGAATTAACCCTGTCATACCGGGAGAGTGATGATATTGAGATTATGTTTATGCGCATGGCTGTGTGGATTTCACAGTGGTATGGTATGACAGGTGCAGGTCTCTGGATGCTAAGTTCAACGCATGAGTCTTCTGGAAGTAGTGTCAAGTGTCTATGTGTGATGAGTCAGTGGAAGTCTGACGTGAGAAATGAGAAACATTGAAATTGATAGACACTTGATGGAATTATGTGAATTGAACGACTCTTGAGGAAATTGTGAAATATGTGATTACTTGATGGTCATGTGAAAGGAATGAGAAAGTTGATGGTTTTTACGTGGGTGTCTTAAATTTGTTTTATCTTGATTTTAAAGTTTCATATCTAAATTCTCTTTAAAATATCTAGCTTACCCTGCGTTTTTGTTTGGTGGATGTGTTCTTAAACCTGTGATGATCGTGTATAATTTACACGGGAGCAGATGATGTTGCAGGAAGTAGAGCTCCTCAGTGAGTGGTCGCCGGACGGAGATCGCCTGTTTTCTGTTTCTGTTAGGAGATCGCCTGTTTTCTGTTTTTGTTAGGAGATCGCCTGTTTTTCTATTTAGTTGTATTTTGTTTAAGTTTGGAAACTGACTGAATATGTATTAAACTCCCTGTGAGGAGAAATTTCATTACATATATATATATGTTCACTTCAATATTATTGTTTTACCTTTATTTCATTATATAAATATGAAAAGGATTTGGCGGGATGTTACAGGACCAAGCCCAAAGCCAACAAGAAGACTACAAGCATTCAAGAATGGGCTCCAATTAATATCTCTCTTTGTAATTTCTTTTGTATAAATTTGTAAATAATATAGAAATAGCTTTAGGATGTGACAAAGAGGAAAACCAAAAGACACCTCTCTTGTACAAAGGCACATAGGTGCTTGTTTTAGTAGGAAGGGACTAGAAGAGTGCCTTTTCACACACCTTTTCTCTTTAGACGCTAGAATGACTAAGAAGAAGCTAGGAAGTGTCTCTTCCAACTACCTCCTTTGTAAACCCAAATCTATTCTTCCTCATTATAAATAGGATACCTTGGTTCATAAATAAAAAAAAGTTGAAAGTTAGAAGTAAAGAAACTATCTTGAAATTGAGAGAGTGAGTTTGTGAGACTTGTCTCTTCTTCTCCTCCATGTCTTATCTTATGAGCTTTGGAGACTCTCAAGTGGCGCCATCACCCACTCATCTTAGAAGAACCACCCTCCAAGTGGCGTGAATCACATCTCCATAAGGCTACAACCATATAAGTCTTTTCTATTCATCTTCTAAAAATACCCATTTTTGTTCTACTTGCTTGTTTTCAATTCTAATTGATTCATTCTCTTCCTTGTGATGTCCTCTTTCATTTGATGTATTGTTCTTCCATTATAATCAGTGCAAACATGTTAAGCCAACCTGTTTTCTATTCGGCTTCCATGAATACGCCTGTTCATGATGTTTTCTTGAATTTCCATTATTTGGTTTTGTTCTTGTTGTGTTTCTATTACTAGTTTCAATTCTTGTTGTGTTCTTGTTTTAATTCTTGTTTCCTTGTACTGTTTTTGTGTTGTTACTGCACTTTGATTGCTGTTCTTGAATTACCCATTCATATTCTATTGTTATCTTACACTACAAGTTACCTATTCATGTGTTTTTAGTATGAACCTTTGTTTTCTTGAGTAGAAACTCTATTAATTGTTCTTTAGAATTTTCATCCTAATTCTTGAAAGTGTCATGAATACAATGAAACCTACATCAACTCAACCCAAACCAACAAAGGTTCATAAGAGACTCACATCAAGTCCACTTGGGGGATAACTTGTTCTCCAGCTGATACGGATGAGCTTTCCGCATCACTAGGTTGGCGACCTGGAACTGCCGAGGTCTCAGCTTGGAGCTGTGCTTGTGCTCCACCCTTCTCTTCAAGGCTTCGGCTTTGATTCCTGCTTCCTCCCTCACTTCATCTAGTAGGTCCAGGTTCACCTTTCTCTCTTCGTTGGATTCTTCAGCTAAGAAAGTTCTGAAAACGTGGCGAGTTCTCCTGAATCTCCATAGAGATCATTGTGTCTGAACCATACACCAAGCTGAAGGGTGTTTCCTTGGTAGTGGACTAGGGAGTGGTGTGGTATGCCCACACAATTCTGGGGACTTCGTCTGCCCAAGTCCCTTTGGCCTTCTCCAGCCTTCTCTTCAGTGCCCTCAGTAAGACTCGATTGGCTGACTCGACCTGCCCATTAGTCTGGGGGTGTTCGACTGACGTGAACACCTGCTTTATCCCAAGCTCCGTACACAGCTTGCCCAACTGCTGGCTTACGAACTGAGTGCCATTGTTAGACAACAATCGCTTTGGTACTCCAAAGCGACACACTATGTTCTTCCATACAAAGTGTTGGATCTTGTGGGCTATGATTTGTGCCACTGGCTCAGCCTCTATCCACTTCGTGAAATACTGTATGGCCACCACGAGGTACTTCATCTGCTGCACAACCAAGGGAAAAGGCCCCAGAATGTCGATTCCCCAGGTGTGGAACGGCCAAGGGCTATAGATCGACCTGAGCTCTTCTGGTGGTGCCTTGTACCAGTCAGCGTGTTGTTGACACTGCTTGCATTGTTGTGCGTGTAAGGACCTGTAAAATTAAATTGGAATAAAAGGGTATATTTTAAATGAATTCTAGGTATGTTTTTATTTAAAATAAAAAAGGAAGGAAAGTGTAGCTTAGAAGACTATAAGATTTCCTGGTTAGTACATAATCGCCGGTCGCCTACTACACATGATCGCCAGGGCGCGAGGCATGTGGACGTCGCCAGGGCGCGAGAGGCATGCAGGCATCGCCAGGGCGCGAGGCATGTGGACGTCGCTAGGGCGCGAGAGGCATGCAGGCATCGCCATGGCGCGAGAGGCATGCGGGCGTCGCCAGGGAGAGACATCGGTCGTCTTCCAGGGAGAGACATCGGTCATTCGCCAGGATGAGACATCGGTGGATAGTCATCGCGCGAGCGGTCATCGGTGGAAGATTATCGCGCGATGTCGAGTTTCACACGAATAAAGTGGGACCCAGACTCCCAGCATGACACGTCCTGCACGCGCGCCACGTGGACAAAAAGGGTGGTTCAGAATAGTGACATCAGAAAGTTGGCATGCGCAAGAGACACTCGCGGTCGTACTGTTCAGGGAAGTGGTTGGCATGCACAAGAAGACAACCGTGGCCGTACTGTTCAGTGAAACGTACACTCTGGCTTTCTTGCAGAGGGGGTGGTGGCAGCAGCATGCGTGGACAAGTAGGCTTGGATTCAAAAACCCACTGAGAGGAGGCAAAGAACGTTGCAGTGACTCAAGAGTGAAAGAGTGAGTGCATCTTCATCCCTCTCTTTTCTCTCCTTCGCGCTGCGATTCAGGCAACCTCAAGCACCAGTGGGACGAGCGACGACTGCCCTTGGACACTTGGGAGGTTCTCTGCAAGTTCTCCAGACCGGGACACTAAAACAGAGTGAAGGCATCTTTAAGCTTCGTTGGGTTTCGGAGTTCTTGGAGTTTTGCGCAAGTCCAGGTAAGGGAAGCTAGTACACTACATTTATAAAAACGTTAGGCGAGTAAGTTCTGGAGTGAGGGCGACGTGGTCGCCGGTTTTCATATTTCTTTTCACAATACTCTGTTTTCATGTGTGGGGTGACGTGGTCGCCGGTTTTAACTTTGTTTCCGAAATCCCCTGCTTTTGAATGGGTTCACCGATTTGGCGTTGTTTTTCGAACTCCCCTGTTTTAGTGCTGTTTGAAAACTGTTTGAGATTTAAATGTGAAATACATGTGATATTTGAAACTCTGAACCGTGGAATGAATGTTGCTGTGACTGCATCGTTTATTCAGTGTTGTATGATGTATTGATTGTTGTGAATGTGGGATCAAGGCATAGTATTTTCAGGAAAGAAAATACCATGTAAGATCGTGTGTAATGTGTATTGACTAGGGGCTTGTCTAGAAGGAGATATCCTGACTCTGCTGATATAATGGAATCACATAGATGAAGTTATTCAGTTGTGGAGAGTCGAAGGAGGTTCATATGAATGGGTGAGTCGTGTGAAAAAGAACGAGCTCGGCCTGTTATATGAATTAACCCTGTCATACCGGGAGAGTGATGATATTGAGACTATGTATGCGCATGGCTGTGTGGATTTCACAGTGACCCTGTGTGGATTTCACAGTGGTATGGTATGACAGGTGCAGATCTCTGAGCCTGAGTCAACGCACGAGTCTTCCGGAAGTGGGGTCATGTGTCTATATGTTATGAGTCAGTGGAAAGTCTAACATGTGAACCATGAGTATCGAATGTATTGGATAGGCACTTGACGAGTTTGTGATATATGGGGACGTTGATGGTTGAAAATTGATATAGTGTATGAATGGTGTGAAGATTTATATTTTCTTCTGATATAAAGTTTCATATTTTAAGTTTTTAAAACATCTAGCTTACCCTTTTATCTGGTATTGTGATTGCTGTCTTAAACCTGTGATGATCGTGTATTTTTGCACGGGAGCAGACGAGGTTGCAGGTAGTAGAGCTCCTCAGTGAGTGGACGCCGGTCGGAGATCGCCCGTTTCTGTTTCTGTTAGGCGATCATCCTTTTTCTGTTGTCTGATAGGAGATCGCCCTCTTCTTCTGATAGGAGATCGCCTGTTTGTTTTTTTTGCTGTATTTCGTTTAAGTTTTGGAAATTGACCGAATTTATATTAAACTCCCTGTGAGGAGAAACTTCATTACATATATATAATTTTTGTTCACTTCAATATATTTGTTTTCCTTTATTTTCATTATATAAATATGAATAGTATTTTGGCGGGATGTTACAGTGCGTACTTCGTGCAATCTTCCTTCATGGTTGGCCAATAATATCCTGCGTGAATGGTCGTTGATGCAAGAGCTCGACCACCGATATGACTCCTGCATATCCCCTCATGGAGCTCTGCCATTATTCGCGTGCACTGCTCGCCATGCACACACACTAAGATGGGGTGGGTGAACCCATGTTTGTACAATTCTCCATCAATGAGCGTGTATTTGGTCGAGTTCTTCTTTATTTTTCTGGCCTCTGTGGATTCCAGCGGGAGAATCCCATTGGCTAGGTAGCGCTTGTAGGGTGTCATCCAAGTTTCTCCTCTCACAACTAAACAGATCTACGATGACTCTTCCATTAGTGCTGGATACGCGTGTATTCTGAGCGTCTTAAATGTCTCTTGAGTCAATGACCGATGAATCCTCTTCCTCCCATCTGATGTGCTAATCTGATGGACCTCTACCAAATTGTCCGTAGTGTAAGTGCGAGGTGTCTTCAGGGTCTTCTGGATAACTGTCCTCTACTTGCCCCCCTTGCCTGAGCTAGCGAGCTTTGCTAGCAAGTCTACTCGAGCATTCTGCTTGGCTTACAGTATCCCAGCGATCAGGGCCTCATACTCTACCTGATTGTTACTGGCCTTGAAAGCAAACCGAAGGGCTTGTTCATTCAATAGCCTATTCGGTCCCTCCAAAAATGACGCCAGCTACGCTACCCTATTGATTAGAGGACTCATCTACTGAGAGTACCCATCGGAAGTCGGCTTCTTCATTGTGTGATTCTGCCGATGAGAGCTTGGCTACAAAATCAGCGTAGACCTAGCCTTTGATAGGGCCTCTAGGCTCATACTGGATGTCAAACTTTGAGAGCTCTACCGCCTAGCACAACATTCTTCCCACGACGTATGGCTTCTGTAATACCTTACGAATGGGAAGGTTTGTCATCACCACCACTATGAAACTCTGGAAGTAGTAGCGAAGTTTTCTTGCTGAGAACACCACTACCAGTGCCACCTTCTCTAGGGCCTGGTACCTTACCTCAAGCCCCTGTAATACTTTGCAAACAAAGTAGATTGACTTCTAAACCTGATCCTATTCCTGCACAAGAACTAAGCTAACCGCCCAATTAGTGATCACAAAGTACAGGCGCAAAGGAGTGCCCAGCTGTGGTTTGCATAACATTGGTGGACTGGCCAGGTACTCCTTCAGCTTGAGGAACGCCTCTTCATATTCTACGGTCCACAAGAACCTGTTGTTCCTCCTCAGGCACTAGAAGTAGGGGTGACCCTTATCTCCCCCAACTGATACAAATCTAGACAGAACGACCATCTGCCCTGTCAACTGCTGCACCTCCTTTACTGAAGTTGGGCTTTTCATAGCAAGGATTGCAGCGCATTTGTCAGGGTTTGCTTCTATCCCACGCTTAGTGAGCAAGAAGCCTAAGAACTTGCCTGCTTCAACCCCAAACACGCACTTCTCTGGGTTCAGCTTCAGCCTGTATTTAACTATTGTTGTAAATAGCTCTTCTAGATCAGCCATGTGCTGATCTTTCACCTGTGAGGTCACCACCATGTCATCCATGTAGGCTTGCATGTTTCGCCCGCAAGTACCATATCCATCAGCCTCTGCTAAGTGGCACCTGCGTTCTTCAGCCCAAAGGGCATCATTGTGTAACAGTAGCTGTAACATCCCGCCAAAATACCATACATGCTCATATAATGAAAATAAAAGTAACAAATAGATTGAAGTGAACAAAATTTTATATAAATAAATAAAGTTTCTCCTCACAGGGAGATAAATACATAACCGGTATATTTTTCTAAAATTTAAACAAAATACAACCAACTAAATTGAAAACCGGCGATCTCCCTACATAGACCGGCGATCTCCTATCAGGGGACCCAAAACAGCCGATCTGCTACCAGAACAGAAAAACAGGCGATCACCCGATAGAGGCAGAAACAGGCGATCACCTGATAGAGACGGAACAGGCGATCTCCTTCCGGCGACCACTCTCTAAGGAGCTCTACTCCCTGGAAGATCATCTGCTCCCGTGTAAAAATACACGATCATCACAGTTTAAGAGAAAATAACCACAGAGCAATACAAAAGAAAAGGGGTAAGCTAGATGGTTTAAAAACTTTTAAATCAATAGTAAACATAAAACTTCACACCATTCATGATCCATATCAATTTTCAACCATCAACATACTCATATTCCATAACTCGTCAAGTGTCTATTTCAAGTTTCAGTATTCAAGATTCACATGTCAGACTTTCCACTGACCCACAATGCATAGACACATGACACTACTTCCGGATTGACTCGTGCGTTGACTCAGGCTCAGAGATCTGCACCTGTCATACCATACCACTGTGAAATCCACACAGGGTCGCTGTGAAATCCACACAGCCATGCGCATATAATCTCAATGTCATCAACTCTCCCGGTATGACAGGGTGAATTCATACAACAGGCCGAGCTCGTTCCCTCTTGAACAACTCACCCATACGTATGAACCTCCTTCGACTCTCACCAACTGAATAACTTCCTCTATGTGGTTCCATTATCTCAGCAGAGTCAGGATATCTCCTTCTAGACAAGCCCCTAGTCAATACACCTATACAGATCTTACACGGTATTTCCTTTCCTGAAAATACTATGCCTCGATCCCACATTCACAGCATTCAAGACGTCATACCATGCAAAAGAATATTTCAAATCACAGCAACAATCATTTCAACGTTTCAAACTTTCGAATATCACATATATATTGTATTTAAATCCCAAACAGCTTCAAACAACGTCAAACACAGGGGAGTTCGAAACCCGTATTTAAAACCGGCGACCACGTCGCCCAACCACATAGAACAGAGCATTTCGAAAAGAAACAGAGAACCGGCGACCACGTCGCCCTCACTTCAGAAACAGCAAAACTATGGCTTGTATTGAAAACGAAGGCTAGCTTCCCTTACCTGGTCTTGCGCAAAACACTAGGAGCTCCGAAACCCAACGAAGCTTGAACGACGCCTGGGCTCTGTTTTTGCGTCTGGTTTGAAGGACTTGCAGAGAGCTTCCCAGGTGCTCCAATGGTGGTCGTCGCTCGTCGTACTCTTGTGTGAAGATGCTAGAATCGCAGCGCGAAGGAGATATCTGGAGGAGAAGGGAGGTAACTCACTCTTTCTCTCTTGAACAACTGCGACGTTTCTTTCTTTCTCTCTCAGAAATGGGTTTTTGTATCTTAAGCTGGCTTCTCCACAAAAACCGCTGCCACCACCCACTCTGCAGGGAAGTTTGCGTGTACGCTTCACTGAACAGTACGACTAGGCGTGCCTCTGCGCAGGCTAACACTCTGAGGTCACTAGCCTGAACCACTCTTTTTGTCTACGTGTCGCGCATGCAGGACATTTTACGCTGGGAGCCTGGGTCCCACCTTACTCTGTGTGAAACTCGACGTCGCGCGATAACTTTCCACTGCTGACTCATCCTGGCGAACGACCGATGTCTCACTCACCCTGGAAGACGACCGATGTATCCCTTTGGGGGACGACCGATGTCTTCCTCTGGGAGACGACCGATGTCTTCCCTGGCGACGCCCTCATAACTCTCGCCCCTTGGCCATGTCCACATGCCTCGCGCCCTGGCAATGCCTGCATGCCTCTCGCGCCTTGGCCACGTCCACATGCCTCGCGCCCTGGCAATGCCTGCATGCCTCTCGCGCCCGCGTGATGCCTGCATGCCTCTCGCGCCCGCGCGATGCCTGCATGCCTCTCGCGCCCGCGCGATGCCTGCATGCCTCGCGCCCTGGCGGCGTCCACCTGGCGCTCATGTGTAGCAGGCGACCGGCGATCTCATAGCCTTCTAAACTTAACTTTCCTTCCTTTTCATTTTAAATAAAGACATACTTAGAATTCATTTAAAATATATCTCTTTTATTCCAATTAAATTTTACAGGTCCTTACATTCTCCCCATCAAGAAAAATTTTCGTCCCCGAAAATTGAATTACAAGGAAAAGAGATATGGATAGGCTTCTCTCATGGGTTCTTCCAACTCCCAAGTTGAGTCACCCGATCGCTCATCCCATACCACTTTCACCATGTTAATGGTCTTGCCTCTGAGCTGTTTACTTTGACGATCTTCAATCCTGGCTGGTTTCGCTTCAAAGGACAAGTCATCCCTGATCTGCACGTTGTCCACTTCCAGCACATGACTAGGGTCTGCCATGTACTTCCTCAGCTGTGAAACGTGAAAGACATTGTGCAGATTCGCTAAATGGGGAGGCAGGGCGATCTCATAAGCTACTGGGCCAATCCTCCTTAAGATCTGATATGGTCCCACGAACTTAGGGGACAGCTTCTTTGGCCTGATCGCTCTTCCTACACCCTTGGTTGGTGTCACTTTCATGAACACGTGGTCTCCAGCAGTAAACTCCAAAGGCTTTCTCCTCTGATCTGCATAGGACTTCTGCCTACTCTGAGAAGCTTTCATTCTGCTTTGTATCTGTTTCACCTTCTCGGTCGTCCGTTGAATCAACTCTGGCCCAACCAAGACTGCCTCGCCCTCCTGGTACCAACATAAGGGAGTTCTGCATTTCCTCCCATACAGGGCTTCATATGGTGCCATCCCAATACTGGCGTGGTAGCTATTATTATAGGTAAACTCCACCAGTGGTAACACCTCGTCCCAATTCCCCAATTGATCCAAGACACACGTCCTTAGCAGATCTTCCAAGGACTGGATCGTTCTCTCTGACTGACCATCTGTTTGGGGATGATATGCAGAGCTCATCCTCAACTTAGTTCCCAAGCACTCTTGTAAGGTCTGCCAAAACCGTGAGGTGAACCTGGGATCCCTATCTGAAACAATGCTGGAAGGCACTCCATGCAGCCTCACTATTTCTTGGATGTATAACTGTGCCAGCTTGGCCATAGGCATCTTCATATTCACTGGAAGGAAGTGAGCACTCTTCGTCAGCCGATCAGTGATGACCCATATTGCATCATGGCCCTTTACTGATCTGGGTAAATGGGTGACAAAATCCATGGCAATGCTGTCCCATTTCCACTCAGGGATATCCAATGGCTGTAACAACCCGCCAGGTCTTTGATGCTCTACCTTCGCCTTCTGACACGTTAAGCAGGTTGCAACGTACTGGGCGATGTCTCTCTTCATGCCTGACCACCAAAATGACTCCTTCAAGTCATGGTACATCTTGTTCATGCCTGGATGAAGGTTAAGGCGACTCTTATGACCTTCTTCTAGGATCATCTTCTTCAACTCTTCATTTGCAGGGATGCAAATTCTGCCATTAAATCTCAAGATCCCATCATCGCCCACCACAAAGTCTCTCGCCTGATCTGTCCCTAGTGACTCCACAGTACGCTTTAGACTAGGGTCCTCCAACTGCTTATCCCTTATCATCCCAAGGAAGTCATTAGTTATAGCCAGCTTACTACAACTAATGTGATTTACGTGGAACTCTACCCCAAGGTTTAAATCTCTGAATTGCTCGATCAGTTTCTGCTCTTCCATCATCATGGTGGCTACCTGTATTGATTTCCTACTCAAAGCATCAGCCACTACATTGGCCTTCCCTGGATGATACATGAGTTGGAAATCGTAGTCCTTTAGAAACTCCATCCACCTTCTTTGTCTCATGTTTAATTCCTTCTGATCGAACAGATATTTCAGACTCTTATGGTCACTGAACACCTGGAACCGAGCTCCATATAAATAGTGCCTCCAGATCTTCAAGGCAAACACCACAGCCGCCAACTCCAAATCATGCGTGGGGTAGTTTCTCTCATGAATCTTGAGTTGCCTTGAAGCATATGCAACCACTCTTTTCTCTTGCATTAAAACGCATCCCAGACCCTGATGTGAAGCATCACAGTAGACCTCAAAAGGCCTTCCTACCTCTGGGATCACCAGCACTGGAGCACTAGTCAACCTTTCCTTTAGCTCCTTGAAGCTCTGCTCACATCGGTCGGTCCAAGCAAAAGGTTGATCCTTGCGGGTCAGCTGTGTTAAAGGAGCCACTACCTTGGAAAAGTCCTCAATAAACCTCCGATAGTAGCCTGCCAACCCCACAAAGCTCCTTATCTCGGTGACTGTCTTGGGACGTTCCCACTGCAGCACTGCCTCTACCTTGGCTGGATCCACCGAGATCCCCTGGGCAGATATCACGTGTCCCAAGAAGTTGACTTCCTTCAGCCAAAACTCGCACTTAGAGAACTTGGCATAGAGTTGCTTCTCCCTCAGTATCTCCAATACTGTCTTCAGGTGTTCCTCATGCTCTTCCTCGGTCCTTGAATAAATGAGGATGTCGTCTATGAAGACCACCACAAACTTATCCAAGAAAGGGCGAAAAATCCTATTCATGTAGTCCATGAACAGGGCTGGAGCATTGGTGACTCCAAACGGCATCACTACATACTCATAATGCCCATACCGAGACCTAAAAGCTGTCTTTTGAACATCTTCAGCTTTCACCAAAATTTGGTGGTACCCCGATCTCAAATCAATCTTGGAGAACATCGAGGCCCCATGTATTTGATCCATCAAATCATCAATCCTAGGTAGGGGGTACTTGTTCTTGATGGTCAACTTGTTCAACTGCCTGTAATATATACACAGCCGAGACCCTCCATCCTTCTTCTTGACTAGGAGCACTGGAGCTCCCCATGGAGATACACTGGGTCTGATGAATTGCTTCTCCAGCAACTCTTCCACTTGCTTCTTTAACTCCACTAACTCGGCTGGTGCCATCCTATAAGGTGCCATTGACACTGGTCCAGCTCCAGGTACCAAGTCAATAGAGAATTCCACTTCTCTCTTAGGGGGTAACCCAGGTACTTCTTCTGGGAATACATCCGTGAAATCTTTCACCACGGGTATTCTGCTTACGTCCCCTTTATTCTCCACCTCCGACCGAGCGAGTATCACGAAGCACCTCGCCCCTTCTTCCAACTCTGACTGCCCTTGCTGAGCAGATATTACATCTGATCCTTGGAGGTCTGGAAACGCAATCCTCTGACTACCGCAGTCAATGAGAACGTGATTGGCAGCTAACCAATCCATTCCCAGGATAACATCTAGGTCCTGAAGAGGTAGGCAGATCAAGTTCACCTTGAATCTGCGTCCCTCTACAATCACTGGACATTCGGGGCACACTGTAGAGGTCATCACCTATCCTGACGCAGGTGTAGAGACCAACAGTTCGAAAGCTAACTCCTTCACTAGAAGGCCCAACTCAGCTACACACAGGCTTGACACAAAGGAGTGTGTCGCTCCAGAATCAAACAAAGCTTTTACACCTCTACCAGCTATAAAACATATACCCTGCACGAGGTTACCTGACTGAGACGCCTCTGCTCCTGACATGGCAAACACTCTCCCTGTTGCCTGAGGTCTGCCCCCTTCGTTCCTCATCTGCTGAGAGCCACTGGGTTGGGTCGCCCCATTCCTGCTAGGACACTCTCTAGCAACGTGTCCTGTCTTTTGGCAGGTAAAACATCTTCTCTCTGAACTCCTCTTGAAGCACGCGTTAGAGGTGTGTGGTCCACCACAATGGTAACACTTGGGTTTCCAAGGTTGCTGCTGCTGAGACTGGGATGACGTTGTTCCTGCCCGAGGTGGTGGAGGTCTCGCATAAGGCTTGCTGTGTGGGTGCTGCACCTTAGCCTTCCCACTGGAAGAACTCCCTGGGTGTGACCTGATCACCCGAGAATCACCCTTTTCCAGGGTCTCCACCATCTTCGCCTTCTCTACCAAGGCGTGAAATTCCCTGATGCACATCGGGGCTATGGTCCTCTTCAGTCCATGCTTCAGCCCCTCTTCGAACTTCCTACACCTCCAGGCCTCGGAGGTCGCCTGGGTATAAAATCGGGCGAGGTACTCAAATCGAGCAGCATAGGCGTTCACAGACATATCCCCCTGCTCCAACTTTAGGAACTCAGCTTCCCTCGCAAACCTTGCGCTGTCTGGGAAGTATTTCTCCAAGAACCTCACCCTGAAGCTTTCCCAGTCCAACACATCCTCTCGGGCCTCCATCATCTGCTGAGCTCCCATCCACCAGAACTCAGCTTCTCCAGACAGCAAAAAGGTGGCGAACACCAACTTCTTCTCTTCAGGGCAGGAGGTCGCCCTAAAGATCTTCTCCAGCTCTCTGACCCACTGATCTGCTTGATCAGGGGTGGCATTCCCACTGAACTTGGGTGGGTTGTGCCTCATGAACTCGGTCAGTCCCATCTGTTCTTGAGGCTGACCGACGTGGGAGTTTGTTTCAGCCGACCGAGCAGTCTCCCAGTGGTGCATTGTAGCTTGATGGTTCTGAGCCATCGCTGCATTCTGCTGCTGGATGGCAGTTGCCATCATCTCGATGGCCTTGGCAATCTGGCTCATTTCTGAAGAAGGTTGGGGAGGGGTAGGAGGTCTACGTGCCATCTTCTTCGTTTTTTGTTTCTGAAACTATCGGCTTCTATATTCCCTACAACCACAAGAATGAGATCGATAAGAAATCAATTCATTCTAGAGGTAACATCTAGACCTTACAAAGGTCAGCCCCTCAAAGTCATTTAGAATTTGAGTTCATCAACAGGATCATAATGCTTATAACATCAAGCATAACACCAGAACAACTACTGGTGTGCAGTCATCAATCCAAACAACCACTTTCAATCAATTACAACTACACCCAACAAAATGAAATGAATCACACCCGAATTCAATGTATGCTAAACATCAAACCTTTGGAATTAAGATTGAGAACCATCTCGATCCAGTTATGAGTGTGCACCCTCACTACTTTATCAAGACCTTCTCATTCTTAATACTAAGATTTTCAGTTAGAGCATATATTCACCAAAGCACACACAAAATTTCAATACAAAAACGTTTGAAAACCTTTCACTATAGCTGTTACTTTAAAATCAAATAAACTTTATGAGCAGAAGAAACACAATGGATCCACAGCCCTCAGGTCATCCTAAGGACGAACTGCTCTGATACCATTAATGTAACATCCCGCCAAAATACCATACATGCTCATATAATGAAAATAAAAGTAACAAATAGATTGAAGTGAACAAAATTTTATATAAATAAATAAAGTTTCTCCTCACAGGGAGATAAATACATAACCGGTATATTTTTCTAAAATTTAAACAAAATACAACCAACTAAATTGAAAACCGGCGATCTCCCTACATAGACCGGCGATCTCCTATCAGGGGACCCAAAACAGCCGATCTGCTACCAGAACAGAAAAACAGGCGATCACCCGATAGAGGCAGAAACAGGCGATCACCCGATAGAGACGGAACAGGCGATCTCCTTCCGGCGACCACTCTCTAAGGAGCTCTACTCCCTGGAAGATCATCTGCTCCCGTGTAAAAATACACGATCATCACAGTTTAAGAGAAAATAACCACAGAGCAATACAAAAGAAAAGGGGTAAGCTAGATGGTTTAAAAACTTTTAAATCAATAGTAAACATAAAACTTCACACCATTCATGATCCATATCAATTTTCAACCATCAACATACTCATATTCCATAACTCGTCAAGTGTCTATTTCAAGTTTCAGTATTCAAGATTCACATGTCAGACTTTCCACTGACCCACAATGCATAGACACATGACACTACTTCCGGATTGACTCGTGCGTTGACTCAGGCTCAGAGATCTGCACCTGTCATACCATACCACTGTGAAATCCACACAGGGTCACTGTGAAATCCACACAACCATGCGCATATAATCTCAATGTCATCAACTCTCCCGGTATGACAGGGTGAATTCATACAACAGGCCGAGCTCGTTCCCTCTTGAACAACTCACCCATACGTATGAACCTCCTTCGACTCTCACCAACTGAATAACTTCCTCTATGTGGTTCCATTATCTCAGCAGAGTCAGGATATCTCCTTCTAGACAAGCCCCTAGTCAATACACCTATACAGATCTTACACGGTATTTCCTTTCCTGAAAATACTATGCCTCGATCCCACATTCACAGCATTCAAGACGTCATACCATGCAAAAGAATATTTCAAATCACAGCAACAATCATTTCAACGTTTCAAACTTTCGAATATCACATATATATTGTATTTAAATCCCAAACAGCTTCAAACAACGTCAAACACAGGGGAGTTCGAAACCCGTATTTAAAACCGGCGACCACGTCGCCCAACCACATAGAACAGAGCATTTCGAAAAGAAACAGAGAACCGGCGACCACGTCGCCCTCACTTCAGAAACAGCAAAACTATGGCTTGTATTGAAAACGAAGGCTAGCTTCCCTTACCTGGTCTTGCGCAAAACACCAGGAGCTCCGAAACCCAACGAAGCTTGAACGACGCCTGGGCTCTGTTTTTGCGTCTGGTTTGAAGGACTTGCAGAGAGCTTCCCAGGTGCTCCAATGGTGGTCGTCACTCGTCGTACTCTTGTGTGAAGATGCTAGAATCGCAGCGCGAAGGAGATATCTGGAGGAGAAGGGAGGTAACTCACTCTTTCTCTCTTGAACAACTGCGACGTTTCTTTCTTTCTCTCTCAGAAATGGGTTTTTGTATCTTAAGCTGGCTTCTCCACAAAAACCGCTGCCACCACCCACTCTGCAGGGAAGTTTGCGTGTACGCTTCACTGAACAGTACGACTAGGCGTGCCTCTGCGCAGGCTAACACTCTGAGGTCACTAGCCTGAACCACTCTTTTTGTCTACGTGTCGCGCATGCAGGACGTTTTACGCTGGGAGCCTGGGTCCCACCTTACTCTGTGTGAAACTCGACGTCGCGCGATAACTTTCCACTGCTGACTCATCCTGGCGAACGACCGATGTCTCACTCACCCTGGAAGACGACCGATGTATCCCTCTGGGGGACGACCGATGTCTTCCTCTGGGAGACGACCGATGTCTTCCCTGGCGACGCCCTCATAACTCTCGCCCCTTGGCCACGTCCACATGCCTCGCGCCCTGGCAATGCCCGCATGCCTCTCGCGCCTTGGCCACGTCCACATGCCTCGCGCCCTGGCAATGCCTGCATGCCTCTCGCGCCCGCGTGATGCCTGCATGCCTCTCGCGCCCGCGCGATGCCTGCATGCCTCTCGCGCCCGCGCGATGCCTGCATGCCTCGCGCCCTGGCGGCGTCCACCTGGCGCTCATGTGTAGCAGGCGACCGACGATCTCATAGCCTTCTAAACTTAACTTTCCTTCCTTTTCATTTTAAATAAAGACATACTTAGAATTCATTTAAAATATATCTCTTTTATTCCAATTAAATTTTACAGGTCCTTACAGTAGCAAGACAGCTCAGTCATGAACACGTCTTGCACTCGTCCATGGGATGCATCTTGATCTGGTTGTACCCAGAAAAGGCATCCAAGAAGCTGAGCAACTTGCAACCCGAGGAACTGTTTACCAAAGCATCAATGCTTGGCAGGGGGTAGGAGTCCTTCAAGCAGGCTTTGTTGAGGTCAGTGAAGTCTACGCACATTCTCCATTTCCTGTTGGCCTTCTTTACAAGCACCACATTTGCCAACCACTCTGGGTACTATATCTCCCTGATGTGGCCAGCTTTCAGCAACTTTTACGTTTCCTCCTTGATGAATTGTCGCCTTTCTTCATTGAACTTCCTCCTTCTCTAGCGAACAGGTCGGACCTGGGGGTCCATGGCGAGGCAATGAGACAGGAAGTTAGGGTCTATGCTAGGCATGTTTGAGGTAGACCATGCGAAGGCATCCAGGTGCCGCGCAATGACCTCGACGATCTGGTCCTGTGTCTCTTGGCATTAAGACTTGCCAAGCTTGAACATCTTTCCACCAATCTCCCTCTCCAAGATGTCCTCACCTGGTTCACGTCGTCTCTCCCGGGCGACCTCTACTCGGGTGACCCCTTCCTTACATGGGGGCTGGGCAGTAACGGTGCACACCCCACCTGGTGGTTGAGTGGTAACTGTGCACATCCCCTCCTTGTCTTGAAGCTATTCTCATAACAATTCTTTGCCTCTTTCTGGTCTGATCTGATTGTGATCACCGTCCCTTCCATGAAAGACAGCTTCATCTTTATGTGCCTTGTCGATGCCACCGCTCCCAACCTGTTCAGGGCAGGTCTGCCCAAAAGGATGTTATAAACTGAAGGAGCATTGACGACAAGGTACTTGATGTTTTCATTGTGTGAGGCCACACCATCTGTGAAGGTGGTCCTTAGCTCTATGTGGCCATGAACTTCTACCTGGTCTCCTACAAACCCATACAAACAACCAGTGTAAGGCCTCGACTGGTCAGGAGACAGCTGCAGTTTATTGAAAGTCGACCAAAACATCACATCGGCCGAGCTTTCGTGATCTACTAGCACATAGTGCACCTTCCTTCCCACCGTGACTACTGATATTACCACCGGGTCATTGTCGTGGGGAACGACATCCTGGTGATCAGCCTTTGTGAAGGTGAGGTCGATGTCAGGAGTGTAGTCCTCCTCGTACTTCTCTACTGCCATCACTGAGCATGCGTATTTCTTCCGCTGTGAAGCGGTACAACCTCCTCCTAAAAATCCTCCCGAGATGGTGTAGATTTCACCATGAATGGGCACCTCATGCCCCTGATCACTCCTTGGGGATGCTAACGCTTGATCCTCCAGTGGCTGGCGCAAGTAATCATTCAAGAAGCCATTCTTTACCAGCTCATCCAACTGATGGCCTAGAGCTAAACAGTTGCGGATGGGGTGGCCAAACACTTGGTGGAACTCGCACCATGCATTCTTACTAGGCCTCAATCTTTTGTCAGTCTTTGGGGGCATCTTCAGCCTCTTCGCTACGTTGGGGATAGCGATCAGCTCCTTCAATTCTACCACAAAGCTATGTCTGGGGGCGCATACTCCTTCGCCCGCGCCCTGGTTTGGGGTTTCCTGTCTTCTTTGTTGTCGCCTCGTGATGTGAGTCTCTTATGAACCTTTCTTGGTTTGGGTTGAGTTGATATAGGTTTCATTGTATTCATGACACTTTCAAGAATTAGGATCAAAATTCTAAAGAGCAATTAATAGAGTTTCTACTCAAGAAAACAAAGGTTCATACTAAAAACACATGAATAGGTAACTTGTAGTGTAAGATAACAATGGAATATGAATGGGTAATTCAAGAACAGTACCAAACTTCAAAGGAAACACAAGAACAACATAAGAACACCAAGAACAAGTGAAAATACTGATTGAAATTCAATAGGAATTAGAAAATCACAAAGAAATTCATCAAAGAACAAAAACCCATGGATGGAAAACAAGAACAACACATGTATATGGAAACCCATGGTTTGGACGAAATTAAAACAGCAAGAAAACAAGGAAATAAACCAACAAAGTGCAGAACAATGGCAGCAAATGAAAGGAAACAACTCATGGAAAAGATTGAACCGATTAAAAATGGAAAAACTACAAGAAAACACAAATGGGTATTTTTAGAAGATGAATAGAAATGACTTATGTGGTTGTAGCCTTTTGGAGATGTGATTCACGCCACTTGGAAGGTGGTTCTTCCAAGATGAGTGGGTGGTGCCGCCACTTGAGAGTCTCCAAAGCTCACAAGATAAGACATGGAGGAGAAGAAGAGACAAGTCTCACAAACTCACTCTCTCTCTCAATTTCAAGATAGTTTCTTTTCTTCTAACTTTCAACTTTTTTATTCAAAGTACCAAGCACCCCTATTTATAATGGAGAGGGCTGGTCATGTTACAAAGGGGAAGGAGTGGGAAGAGTCACTCTTCTAGCTCCTTCTAGTGCCTAAGAGAGAAAGGAGTAGAAAAGTCACTTTTTCCACTTTTTCCTAAAGAAAGTGCCTAAAATGCCTTATATTTAGAGGTTTCTTTTGGTTTTCCTCTTTGGCATACTCCTAAGGATATTTCTATATTATTTACAAATTTATACAAGAGTATTTACAAAGATTTATTTATACTACTATCTTTTGAATTTTCAAGAGAACCCAAACTGTTCTACTTTTTAAGAAGACTAGTAAGAAGAATTTTAAATGCTTGGGTGGATGACCTCTTCCTCCATTAGTAAAATCCTCTTGTACTTGATCTCCATCATGCTCCCTAGGTTGGAGAGAATTCGTCCGCGAATTCAGAATCCCTACATATAACAAAGTCAGTTTGCTATCAAATAAAGCAGTGGATGATAATAAAGGCAAACTTGACTTAGCATTATGAATCATTGGGATGTCGGAAAAAGAAGTCCTATAGACAGACCATGTTGGAAAAAAATGTGGGGGAATGATTAGTTTCTTAGGAAAAATTCCCTTTAAAGGGTAAAAAACCATTAGTAGGTATGGAAAAATCATCCCTAACATTTTTCAACCAATATGGAGTGCAAGTAGGAACTTTTGGTAATGAAAAAGACAAAGAAGAAGAATACCTTGGATGCTCAAATTGAGGCATAGCATGAGTCAAAAAGATTGATTTAGTTGATAAGGTATTATGACTCATTTTATCATTTTCTTCTTTTTCATTTTCTCTTTTATTTTTCATTTTTAATTGGTCCTCATGAACTTCTTGTGGAGAGAGGGGTTTTAATATGACCTTATGCCCAAGGAAGTCAAAAGAAAGTTTGTTGGTAAAGCCATCATGAAAAACTTTTCTATCATATTGCCATGGCCTACCCAAAAGTACATGTGTTGCTTCCATAGGTACAACATCACACAAGACCTCATCTTTATATTTACCAATTGAGAATGCTATGAGGACTTGTTTGTTAACAATGATTTCTCCTACTTCACTCAACCATTGCAATTTATAGGGCTTTGCATGAGAGATAGTAGATAATCCAAGTTTATCTACCACTCTTGTGCTAGCCACATTAGCACAACTACCACCATCCACAATCAATGAACATAACTTGTTATTAATGAGACACCTTGTATGGAAAATGTTTTCTCTTTGGCTTTCATCAAAAGGTTTTAAAACTGGGCCAAGCATGCGTCTCACTACTAACAAGTCACCTTCAAGTGGACTTTCACTATCACATTCATTAGATGAACTAGGCGGTGTAGAATGTCTAGAAGAAGATGAATCATGCTCACTAACTACTATGCCATCATGCATCATCATATTTCTTTTAGAAGGGCAATTAGAAGCTATGTGACCATATCCTAAACATTTAAAGCATTTCTTACTAGACGATTTGGTTGGAGATTTATTAGTTGAAGTGGAAGACTTTGAATCCTTGGATTTGAAAGATGAATCTTTAGAAGGAAATTTGGACAAAGACTTGTTTTTATTTTTCCAAGAGTTGTTGTAATAGCCATCATTATGAGTATTTTTGAAAGCAAGTTTCTTTGCAATTTGGGTTTCAACCTTGATGGCAAGGTGAACCAAGTTTTCTAAAGAAGAGTACTCATAAAGTTCAACAACATCTTGAATGTCCCTTCTAAGACCACTTACAAATCTAGCCATCTTAGCTTCATCACTTTCATGTATATCAACTTTAAGCATAAGCATTTCTAGCTCTTTAAAATAAGCATCCACACTTAGCGTGCCTTGGTGAAGCCTTTGGAGCTTCAACAATAGGTCTTTCCTAAAGTGTGGTGGAACAAATCTAGCGCGCATACACTCTTTCAAATTGTTCCAAGAAACCACGGGAGGTCTCTTGTTTAGCCCAATGTCCATAAGAGTTTTATGCCACCATTGCATGGCATAGTCTAGAAATTCTAAAGTAGCTAGTTTTACCCTTTGGTCTTCTTGGACCTCATGTACATGAAAGATTTGTTCAACCTTTGCTTCCCACCCCAAATATACATTTGGATCACCTTCACCACTAAAGCTAGGTAATTTTACAAAAGGCATATAAGGCTTTGCCACATGTTGGCGCCTTTCTTCATAATGATGATGCCTCCTCCATTCGGTTTCATCTTCATGTCCATGATAGTTGGAAGAAGTTCTTGATGAATGCCTTGAAGAATGGCGTCTTCTATGGTGTGTATGGCTGGACCTTTCATTAGTCACTTCAAGCCTTTGCAATCTTTCTTCCAATTGTCTTATAGCTTCATCTTTTTGTGCAAGTGACCTTTTGGCTTCTTTTAATTCACCAAGAATGAAAGCTTTTTGTGGAGAGTGTGGTTTGGAAGATTCTCCACTTGAATATTGAGCCATTTTCAAAACAGTATAGCAAACACAAATAGCAAACAATTAAAGAAAACAAGGTTAGAAAACAAAGAAATAAGTGGTGCGGTTTTGGTAAAGAAATTAAGGCACTCAAAATCACTCCAAGAAATTATACTTCCCTCAATCAAGCTTCTCTTGTGGAATGGAGTAACCTCAAATGAAAGATGCCAAAGCACTCAACCACTCATCCAAAAATAACCACCACAAAACTTAAAGAACAATAAAAGACAAGCAAGAAAAGGTACAAAACAAGAAAGGGTAGTGCAAAAAGAATACAAGATATATGACAAAACTTAAGGAATGAAAGACAAGCAATAAAAGGTACACAATAAGACTCAAAGAATACTCACTAAACTTTATAATCAAGAAAGAAAGTACAACTCATAAACTTGTCAAAATACAAGGTTCAAAAGTTCCACAAAGTAGACAACAATTTGCCAATCACTATGAATCCAACTTTGGTATGAAAATTAATGTGCAAAAGAATGAATAGATGCAAATACCAAACTGTTTTGAAGGATTTAAAAACAGAATTGGTTCTGTTTTGTTCTGTTTCAGTTCTATTTTTTTTTTCTTTTTTTTTTATACCAAATGGAACTTATGTAGTGAAAGAACCATAATATGCATCATATGGAAGTTGAAACATCAATCAAATTGCACAAAAATTTTATGAAGGATTCAAGACAATTGAACACTTGAAATCAAATGTTTGGAACCTCCAATCACAAGTACTAAAACAAATTCAAGAGAAACACAAACTTTCAAAATCAAAAGCAAGCAAGTAGAGACAAGATTTGGACACCTAGAACACTATGAACATAAAACTCAAAGCAAAAAGTATGATCAATGAAAAGGCACAACTAAAACATATTCAAACCAAACAAAAGTATGAATATAAGGTGCTGGAAAAACAAGAAACACGAAATTAAAACATGGGCTGAGGTCGAGTTGGCCCTGGTGATCATGTGGGAGCAATGCTCTCGTGCTTCTCTGTGAGTTCCCCTTCTGCCACTATATGGGCTACCACCCTATGCCTGATCTCACAAAAGGTTATAGGGCGATTCTTAATGAGGGATTCACTAAAGGGTCCTGGCAAAATCCCCTTCCTGAACGCGTGCACCACCATATCCTCATCCTTGGTGTGCAGTCTTACCACCATTGCTCCAAACCTGTTAAGGTAGTCCTTCAAGGACTCGCCCTGGTACTGCCTTACGTCAAAAAGATCGTAAGACACCGGCAGGGGGGCCAGCTTGACGATGTATTACTCCCTGAAAAGTGCAGAGAACTGTGCGAATGACGTCACATGTCCGTCAGGAAGGTTGATGAACCACTCTAACGCTGTGCCAATGATACAAACCCACAAAGACTCCAAAAACCAAGTCCACAAGAAGACGACCAAGAATGCCAACTATAAAGGGTCATCTCAACAAGCAAAGGAAGACCTCTTCAAAAGGAGGAAGGCACAAGGTCCAGAGCACTTGAAGTTCTTCCTATTAGTCTTAAATATTTACAAAAATGTTGTAGATAAATTGGGCTCAAATGAGGGGTCCAAACAGTAGAAATAAGGTAGAATAAAGTGCCTTTAACATAGTAGGGGGTGTGGGTAGCATTCTTGCTTGTTCCTAGCCCATTTGAAGGCATTTTGACCTAATTACTAGAAGGATAAGCCAAGAATATGGGATTGACTTAGTCAAACCCTATGGCTGCCCATTTTTTTCCCTTTTCCCATTCTACCCTTTAAGGTTGCTTTCTAAGAGTCCTAAATCTATAAATAGGGAGGCCAACCTCATGTATTCACAAGTTGAAAATTAGAGTAAAGAAACTTTACACAATTTTTGTGTGATTTGTGAGTGAGTGAAATTCCTCCTCTCTTGGTCTTATCTTGTGAGATTTGAGAGCTCTCATGTGGCAGCATCCTTCACTTATCTTGGATTCATTTCACCATCCAAGTGGCATGCAACCATTCTCAATTTCATTTCTCATAAGCTTCCTTTTCCTTCATCTTTTCCTTCCATTATCATTCCTTCTATTCATAAACATGTTCTTATTTTGCTTCATTATGTCTATTCGATTTTTATATGTTGCTCTTGTTTTCCTTATGTAATTCCATACCATAACTTGTCATCATCATCACCTTATAATTGTGTTTCCTTTTGCCTTTGTGAAATGAACCTTCACATCTACTTAACCACTTGGTTAAGTTAATGTCCAGTGGGGATTTTCCTTAGGTTCTCACCATACTTGTCTCATAAAATCCAATCCTAAGTAAAGTGTCACCATAAAAATGAACAATCATAAAATCAACTCACATCAGCTAGTCAGCATGGTCATGAACAGCTGCAATGTACAACATCAGAGCCTCCTGACAACATCATTTAGGTATGGAATGTCGTGAGATGCGCCTTCGGGTCCTCCACCCCTGTAAAGGTGGTCTTATGGCCTATGAAGGTTGGTAGTAACACAGTGTCCATAATGGCCTGCGAAAATGGCATTCGAAATGCCCTGGGTGGGGGGCTCGATCATCTCCCACACGTTCCCCTACCTGCTGCAGATTCTGTAAATTCAGCACAGTTCCTCATTGCTTTTGAGCAATTCCTCGTTCCTGGCTTACGACGTGGCCAGGTCAATCTAGATGCGTTCTTGATCTGCCCTGGACGCCGTCTGTAACATCCCACCAAAATAATACATACATACATGTATAATTGAAATTAAATGTAACCAAATAATATTGAAGAGAATAACATGATAATATATATATTTAATGAAGTTGCTCCTCTTAGGGAGTTTAATACATAAACGAAATCAAATGTTTTTCGAAATTTAAAGAAAACAATCAAATACAGCAAGACCGGCGGTCTCCATACATAAAACCAGCGATCACCAGAAGTCCCCAAAAATAGGCGACTTGCTAGTCCAGACATAAAATCGGCGATCTCATAACAGACGACCTCAAAACAGGCGATCTGATAGTAGGGCAAAATCCGGCGATCACCACCGAGAGGTGGAAATGGGCGATCTCAGCCCTCGGCGACCACCCATTAGGGGGCTCTTCTTCCTGGAAGATCATCTGCTCCCGTGTAACAATTACACGATCATCACAGTTTTGAGAAAACAACCACAATAACAGATAAAAGGGTAAGCTAGCCATTTTAAAGAGAGTTTAGAATAAGGCATTAAATCATGAACATAATAGAGCAAGGTAAAACATTTTTCAAATCTCTATGTAAAATGTAGAGCTACTCATCTCATTCACCTGATCGCCCAAAATCACACTTCACAACATTCACCCATAGTCATTCCATTTCACAATACAGCATCAAGTGTCTATCAATATTCAAGTTTCTCATTTCACACGTCAGACTTTCCACTGGCTCACAAAGCATAGACACATGACACTACTTCCGGATTGACTCATGCATTGATTAGACTCGGAGATTTGCACCTGTCACACTGCCCACTGTGGAATCACTCACATCCACAGGGTCGCCGTGAAATCTTACACATTCACAAGCGTACGATGAATCTCAACACATCACCATATGGCATGACAAGGTTAATCCACAAGACAGGTGGAGCTCGTTCTTTTTCACACGAGGCGCCCATCATGGACAGGTGGAGCTCGTTCTGTTTCACACGAGGCGCCCATCCTGGATAGGTGGAGCTCGTTCTGTTTCACACGAGGCGCCCATCACATGGACCTCCTTCGACTCTCACCAACTGAGTAACTTCCTCTATGTGATTCCATTATCAGCAGAGTCAGGATATCTCGTTAGGAATCACCGATCAATGCACATCTAACATGGTCTTACACGGTATTTCCTTTCCTGAAAATACTATGCCTCGACCCCACATTCACAGCATTCAACACATCATACCACTCAAGTAAATGATTCAAATCACATCAACAAACATTTCAAAGCTTCAGATCTTCGAATATCTCATGTAAATCTCAAGTAGTTTCAAAACAACATCAAAAACAGAGATTTCGTAAAACAGCGCCAAAACCGGCGATCTAGTTCAAAAACATGGTATTTCAAAGGCTATGTTTAAAACCGGCGACCACGTCGCCCAAGCACACAAACCAAGCATTTCACGAAGACAAAAGCGAAAACGGCGACCACGTCACCCACACTTCAGAAAAAGCTACACTATGGCTTGTATGGAAAAGAGGTCTAGCTTCCCTTACCTGGACTTGCGCAAACACTTAGAGTTCCGAAACCCAACAAAGCTTGAAGAACGCCTTGGCTCTGTTTTTGCGTCTGGTTGAAGGACTTGCAGAGGACTGCCCAGGTGCTCTAATGGTGGCCGTCGCTCGTCGTACTCTCGTGTGAAGGTGCTAGAACCGCAGCGCGAAGGATATATCTGGAGGAGAAGGGAGGTAACTCACTCTTTCTCTCTTCGAAGGCTGCAACGTTTCTTCCCCTTCAGTAGTGGATTTCAGTGACTTAAACCAACTTATCCCTCCAAAAGCAGCTGCCACCACCTACTCTGCAGGGAAGTTTGCGTGCACGCTTCCCTGAACAGCACGACCACTGTTGCCTCTGGTGCATGCCAACCACTGCTCTGAACAGTACTGCCACTGTTGTCGCTTGTGCATGCCAGCCACTGCTCTGAACAGTACGACCGCGAGTGTCTCCCGCGCATGCCAACATTCTGATGTCACTATTCTGAACCACCCTTTTCGTCTACGTGGCGCGCGTGCAGAACGTCTCATGCTGGATGTCTGGGTCCCACGTTCTCTGTGTATAACTTAACGTAGCGCGATGACCTTTTCACCGATGACCACAGGCGCGAAGACTAACAACCGATGACCTCTCGCGCGAAGGCTAACAACCGATGACCTCTCGCGCGAAGGCTAACAACCGATGACCTCTCGCGCGAAGGCTAACAACCGATGACCTCTCGCGCGAAGGCTAACAACCGATGACCTCTCGCGCGAAGGTTAACAACCGATGACCTCTCCCCCTGATGATGCCCGCATGCCCCTCGCGCCCAGGCGATCCTGCATGCCTTGCGCCCTGGCGATGCTCGATGACACATCGCCACGCCTTCCTGGAGGTTCTTCATTCCACTATGTTACATCCAAGGTATTCTCTCCACAAGGCTTGGTGACGTCGGTAGCTTCACACTTCCAAGAGTTGATTAGCACAAGTCCTCGTGCGCCCAAGCGTGTAATCGTTAAGGATGATTCTCTTATGCTCAAGTATAGAGCTTCGCCTGCCCAGCGTATCCAAGGTTTAACCCACACCTTGATACGCGTGGCTTTTGGGACGTACCAGGGTTGATCCAACATTTTGGCTACACACTAAGTGTAGTTTCGGCGATTAGGTGTACTCTAGGCGACAGGCTACTAGGTACACACAGGCGATAGGCGTTCAAGCATAAGCTAGGCGATAGGCGTTCAAGCATAAGCTAGGCGATAGGCGTTCAAGTGCCAGAGAAGTTGGAGATCGCCTACCCGCTTAATAACGGCGATCTCGTAGTTTTCTCAGCTATACATTCCTTCCTTTATATTTAAATAAACACGTGCTTCGAATTTATTTATAATATAACACTTTTATTCCAATATAAACTTCTAGGTTCTTACAATCTCCCCAACAAGAAAAATTTTCGTCCCCGAAAATGAATTACAAGGAAAAGAGGTATGGGTAGGCTTCCCTCATGGGTTCTTCTAACTCCCACGTTGAATCACCCGATTTCTCATCCCACACCACTTTCACCATGTTGATGGTCTTGCCTCTGAGTTGTTTACCCTGCCGGTCATCAATCCTAACTGGTTTTGCTTCAAAGGACAAGTCATCTCTGATCTGCACCTTCTCGGTCGTCTGCTGAATCAACTCTGGTTCAACCAATACTGCTTCCTGGTACCAGTACAAAGGAGTTCTGCATTTCCTTCCATACAAAGCTTCATACGTTGCCATCCCAATGCCAGCATGATCGCCGTTATTATAGATAAACTCCTCTAACTCGGCTGGAGCCCTCCTGTAAGGTGCCATTGACACTGGTCCAGCCCCAGGTACCAAAATCAATAGCGAACTCCACTTCTCTCTTAGGAGGTAATCCGGATATTTCTTCTGAAATTACATCCATGAAATCTTTCACCACAGGTATCCAACTTACGTCCTCTTTATTCTTCACTCCCAACTGAGCTAGGATTCACGAAGCACCTCGCTTCTTTCTCCCAACTCCGACTACCCATGCTGAGCTGATATCACGTCTGCCCCTTGGAGGTCTGGAAACGCTATCTTCTGACTACTACAGACTACGAGAACGTGATTGGCAGCTAGCCAATCCATTCCCAGGATAACATCCAGATCCTGAAGAGGTGGGCAGATCAAGTTCACCTTGAATCTGCGTCCCTCTACCATCACTGGACATTCGGGGCAAACTGTAGAGGTCAACACCTGTCCTGATGCAGGTGTATAGACCAACAGTTTCCAACGGTAACTCCTTCACTAGAAGGCCCAACTCGGCTACACACAAGCTTGACACAAAGGAGTGTGTCGCTCCAGAATCAAACAAAATTCTAACGCATCTACCAGCTATAGAGCAACATTCTGTACTAAGTTACCTGACTGAGATGCCTCCGCTCCAGTCATGGCAAACACTCTCCCTGCTGCCTGAGGTCGACTGCCTCCATTCCTCAACTGTTGGGATCCACTGGGTTGAGTCATCCTATTCTGGGTAGGACAATCTCTAGCAACGTGTCCCGTCTTTTGGCAGGCAAAACATCTCCTCCCTGGAGTCTTCTTGAAACATGCATTGGAGGCGTGTGGTCCACCACAGTGAAGACACTTGGGTTCCCAAGGTTGCTGCTGTTGAAACTGGGGAGGCACTGCTATTGCCCGATGTGGTGGAGGTCTCGCATAGGGCTGGCTTTGTGGGTGCTGTGCCTTAGCCTTCCCACTGGAAGAACCCCCTTGGTGTGACCTGATCACCCGTGCATCACCCTTTTCCAGGGTCTCCACCATCTTCGCCTTTTCTACTAAGGCGTGAAATTCCCTGATGCACATCGGGGCTATGGTCCTCTTCAGCCCATGCTTCAGCCCCTCTTCGAATTTCCTACATCTCCAGGCCTCGGAGGTCGCCTGGGTATAGAACCGGGCGAGGTACTCAAAACGAGCAGCATAGGCGTTTACTGACATATCCCCCTGCTCCAATTTTAAGAACTCGGCTTCCCTCGCAAACTTGGCGCTGTCTGGGAAGTACTTCTCTAAGAACTTCACCCTGAAGCTCTCCCAATCCAGAACATCCTCTCGGGCCTCCATCATTTGCTGAGCTCCCATCCACCAGAACTCAGCTTCTCCTGATAGCAGATACGTGGCAAACAACAGCTTCTTCTCTTCAGGGCAGGAGGTCGCCCTAAAGATTTTCTCCAGCTCCCTGACCCACTGATCTGCCTGATCAGGGGTAGCATTCCCACTGAACTTAGGTGGGTTGTGCCTCATGAACTCGGCCAGTTCCATCTGTTCTTGGGGCTGACCGACGTGGGAGTTTGTCTCAGCAGATCGGGCAGTTTCCCAGTGTTGCATTGTGGCTTGATGGTTCTGAGCCATCGCCGCATTCTGCTGCTGAATGGCAGTCGCCATCATCTCGATAGCCTTGGCAATCTGGCTCACCTCCGAAGAAGGTTGGGGTGGGGTAGCAGGTCTACGTGCCATCTTCTTCGTTCTGAATTCTGAATCTATGGGCTTCTATATTCCCTACAACTATAAGAATGAAATCGATAAGAATCAATTCATTCAAGGGGTAACAGCTAGACCTTACACAGGTCAGCATCTCAAAGTCATTAAGAATTTGAGTTCATCCACAGAATCATAATGCTTATAACATCAAGCATAACACCAGCACAACTACTGGTATGCAGTCACCAATCTAATCAACCGTTTTCAATCAATTACAAAGACACTCAAGAGAATGAGATAGCTCACACCAGAATTCAATATATGCTAAACATCAAACCTTTGGAATTAAGATTGAGACTCATCTCGATCCAGTTATGAGTGTGCACCCTCACTACTTTATCAAGGCCTTCTCATTCTTAATACTAAGATTTTCAATTAGAACATATATTCACCAAAGCACACACAAAATTTCAATACAAAAACGTTTGAAAACCTTTCACTATAGTTATTATTTTAAATTCAAATAACTTTCATGAGCAGAAGAAACACAATGGATCCACAGCCCTCAGGTCATCCTAAGGACGAACTGCTCTGATACCATTAATGTAACATCCCACCAAAATAATACATACATACATGTATAATTGAAATTAAATGTAACCAAATAATATTGAAGAGAATAACATGATAATATATATATTTAATGAAGTTGCTCCTCTTAGGGAGTTTAATACATAAACGAAATCAAATGTTTTTCGAAATTTAAAGAAAACAATCAAATACAGCAAGACCGGCGGTCTCCATACATAAAACCAGCGATCACCAGAAGTCCCCAAAAATAGGCGACTTGCTAGTCCAGACATAAAATCGGCGATCTCATAACAGACGACCTCAAAACAGGCGATCTGATAGTAGGGCAAAATCCGGCGATCACCACCGAGAGGTGGAAATGGGCGATCTCAGCCCTCGGCGACCACCCATTAGGGGGCTCTTCTTCCTGGAAGATCATCTGCTCCCGTGTAACAATTACACGATCATCACAGTTTTGAGAAAACAACCACAATAACAGATAAAAGGGTAAGCTAGCCATTTTAAAGAGAGTTTAGAATAAGGCATTAAATCATGAACATAATAGAGCAAGGTAAAACATTTTTCAAATCTCTATGTAAAATGTAGAGCTACTCATCTCATTCACCTGATCGCCCAAAATCACACTTCACAACATTCACCCATAGTCATTCCATTTCACAATACAGCATCAAGTGTCTATCAATATTCAAGTTTCTCATTTCACACGTCAGACTTTCCACTGGCTCACAAAGCATAGACACATGACACTACTTCCGGATTGACTCATGCATTGATTAGACTCGGAGATTTGCACCTGTCACACTGCCCACTGTGGAATCACTCACATCCACAGGGTCGCCGTGAAATCTTACACATTCACAAGCGTACGATGAATCTCAACACATCACCATACGGCATGACAAGGTTAATCCACAAGACAGGTGGAGCTCGTTCTTTTTCACACGAGGCGCCCATCATGGACAGGTGGAGCTCGTTCTGTTTCACACGAGGCGCCCATCCTGGATAGGTGGAGCTCGTTCTGTTTCACACGAGGCGCCCATCACATGGACCTCCTTCGACTCTCACCAACTGAGTAACTTCCTCTATGTGATTCCATTATCAGCAGAGTCAGGATATCTCGTTAGGAATCACCGATCAATGCACATCTAACATGGTCTTACACGGTATTTCCTTTCCTGAAAATACTATGCCTCGACCCCACATTCACAGCATTCAACACATCATACCACTCAAGTAAATGATTCAAATCACATCAACAAACATTTCAAAGCTTCAGATCTTCGAATATCTCATGTAAATCTCAAGTAGTTTCAAAACAACATCAAAAACAGAGATTTCGTAAAACAGCGCCAAAACCGGCGATCTAGTTCAAAAACATGGTATTTCAAAGGCTATGTTTAAAACCGGCGACCACGTCGCCCAAGCACACAAACCAAGCATTTCACGAAGACAAAAGCGAAAACGGCGACCACGTCGCCCACACTTCAGAAAAAGCTACACTATGGCTTGTATGGAAAAGAGGTCTAGCTTCCCTTACCTGGACTTGCGCAAACACTTAGAGTTCCGAAACCCAACAAAGCTTGAAGAACGCCTTGGCTCTGTTTTTGCGTCTGGTTGAAGGACTTGCAGAGGACTGCCCAGGTGCTCTAATGGTGGCCGTCGCTCGTCGTACTCTCGTGTGAAGGTGCTAGAACCGCAGCGCGAAGGATATATCTGGAGGAGAAGGGAGGTAACTCACTCTTTCTCTCTTCGAAGGCTGCAACGTTTCTTCCCCTTCAGTAGTGGATTTCAGTGACTTAAACCAACTTATCCCTCCAAAAGCAGCTGCCACCACCTACTCTGCAGGGAAGTTTGCGTGCACGCTTCCCTGAACAGCACGACCACTGTTGCCTCTGGTGCATGCCAACCACTGCTCTGAACAGTACTGCCACTGTTGTCGCTTGTGCATGCCAGCCACTGCTCTGAACAGTACGACCGCGAGTGTCTCCCGCGCATGCCAACATTCTGATGTCACTATTCTGAACCACCCTTTTCGTCTACGTGGCGCGCGTGCAGAACGTCTCATGCTGGATGTCTGGGTCCCACGTTCTCTGTGTATAACTTAACGTAGCGCGATGACCTTTTCACCGATGACCACAGGCGCGAAGACTAACAACCGATGACCTCTCGCGCGAAGGCTAACAACCGATGACCTCTCGCGCGAAGGCTAACAACCGATGACCTCTCGCGCGAAGGCTAACAACCGATGACCTCTCGCGCGAAGGCTAACAACCGATGACCTCTCGCGCGAAGGCTAACAACCGATGACCTCTCGCGCGAAGGTTAACAACCGATGACCTCTCCCCCTGATGATGCCCGCATGCCCCTCGCGCCCAGGCGATCCTGCATGCCTTGCGCCCTGGCGATGCTCGATGACACATCGCCACGCCTTCCTGGAGGTTCTTCATTCCACTATGTTACATCCAAGGTATTCTCTCCACAAGGCTTGGTGACGTCGGTAGCTTCACACTTCCAAGAGTTGATTAGCACAAGTCCTCGTGCGCCCAAGCGTGTAATCGTTAAGGATGATTCTCTTATGCTCAAGTATAGAGCTTCGCCTGCCCAGCGTATCCAAGGTTTAACCCACACCTTGATACGCGTGGCTTTTGGGACGTACCAGGGTTGATCCAACATTTTGGCTACACACTAAGTGTAGTTTCGGCGATTAGGTGTACTCTAGGCGACAGGCTACTAGGTACACACAGGCGATAGGCGTTCAAGCATAAGCTAGGCGATAGGCGTTCAAGCATAAGCTAGGCGATAGGCGTTCAAGTGCCAGAGAAGTTGGAGATCGCCTACCCGCTTAATAACGGCGATCTCGTAGTTTTCTCAGCTATACATTCCTTCCTTTATATTTAAATAAACACGTGCTTCGAATTTATTTATAATATAACACTTTTATTCCAATATAAACTTCTAGGTTCTTACACCGTCACTGTCTCCTGCAGGGCGCGCATCGTCTCCATGATCTGCTGCATGGTGAGATTGTCTCCTCTGTTTGTTGCAACAGCGATGGGTCCTTGTCTAGGATTCCTCATTCTTCTCGATCTCTCCTCTATGCTTGTGAATGGGACCTTGTTTTATTTCGGGCCCCACGGTGGGCCCCAAATGTTCTAGCTGGTTGACTCTCCTGTCGGTTGACTCTACGACAAACTCACACCCTCTTCTTCTTTCTCAAGTTGCTGCTTCACTGGATCGAAACACTCTGTACCTGCAAAGACAAGGGGGCGCCCTAGAGGTCGTTTGCACTCCGACGCTAAAGTCAACACTGAGGCTAAGAAATAGTGTGTATGTGTGTAACAGTTCTAGTCTCAAGAGCTGCGTGCCTTTTTAGGGTTTCTTACTGTTGTTTATATGGTCTAGGGTTTCCCCTGTATCTGTTACCTGTATTTAGGGTTTCTGAAGGAATGCCCTAGTGCCGCTATTACCCAGTCTTCGCGTAATCTAGCGCGTAGGACTTTCCTCGCTGGAGTGCAACCTCTTACTGTATGACCACCTGGGTACCAACTTGTGCACCTAATCTCTGGGGCCATCCCTTCTGGGGGTGCCCTAACTGTTCACGTGCCATGCATGCAAGCTGGCCTTGGTAATCCTCACCCTAACAGACATTAGAGTTCCTAAGGCCCTTTGCTGGTGCTGCACCCAAATGTGCTATTCACACGCACGAGCACCTTGTGACTCAGGCTTTTCCGTAACTCTGGGCATTTCACTGATAACTGGTGTGTTTTCTGGGGTCCACCTCTCGTGATCCAATTTAGCTGTTGGAACCGTTGATGCCCGATGTCACATCGGCTTCATTCTGTTGCCGAGTACACATTGGCATAACCTGATGATCGATCTCCGACCACTAATCGCCATGCTGCCTCATGCCGCTTGAAGGACACTGTCTCTCGCCACTTGTGGGACCCAGCTTATATGGTCCACTACGGCTAACGGTCGTTGATGTCTGAGGACTGGTTGGTACACTACTTATTTTGATTTTAATTGTGAAGAGCTAAAATCAAAATAGAAGTTGTTTCAGTAAGTGGTTGATTTAAGTCTAAACATAGAATGCAAGTGTTCATATGAATTGAATCCTAATCTAATCTCTTTTTTTTTTTTAAATTGAAAGTGAATTAAAAATATGCATGGAAAAAAGATAAGGAAGTTTTGAATCCATATAAACAAAGACCAAAAAAAAAAAAAGAAAAAGAAATTGAGAGCATTCACATTTCAAATTTCAAATTACTAAAGAGGATTCTAAGTATATGGAAAATTGTGTGCATACTTTGGAGTTTAATCCTTCTTGCTTTCACAATTTCTGTACCGACCAGTCCTCGGACACCTCGGACAGCTAGTAATGGTGAGCCACGTCAGCTGGGTCCCACAACATGGGCCAGAGCCACGTGGGCTGGGTTCCACAGGTAGAAGGGACTAATGGGATGATAAGTCATTAGCGTGTTGATCATCAGAGTGGACTGATGTGTCCTCGTCACTCAGCGGGGTGATGAGTCCTCGGCAATAGAGTGGGACGATGTGACATCGGTCTTGGGTGTTTTGAACAGCGGAACTAGAGCATCTGATGCAGGTCCTGATAGAAGATTAGTTATCAGTAAAATACCCAGAAGTAAGGAGAGGCCTAAGTCACGAAGTGCCAATGCGTGTGGTAGGGAAAGAACAATTAGGTGCAGAGTCCTGAGGGGTTGAGTACTCATCAGAACTAGGGTTCCCCAGTGAGGCTACATGCATGGCACGTGAACAGAGAAGGCGCTCCCAGGACAGGTGGCCCCAGAGACTAGGTGCACGAGGGGGCATCCAGGTGGCCATCCTGTTAGAATTTGCACTCTAGTTAAGGAAATCTTACGTGCTAGATTACCCTAAGTCTGGGTGATAGCGGCGCGAGGGTATTCCAATAAACCCTAAATATGGGTAGCAGCACCGAGGAAACCCTAGACTATATAAAGGATAGTAAAACACTTCACAAAGATACGCAGTTTCTAGACCTAACTCAGACACTGAATACACTTGGTGTGCTTGCCCTAGTTTTTGACTTGAGCGTCAGAGTGCAAACGGCCTCGAGGGCGCCCCTCTCTATCTTGCAGGTGCAGGTTGTTTCGAGACAGCGAAGCATAATTCAAGGTGAGGAAAGGAGGCGTGTGAGCGTCATAGAGTCAACCGGCAGGAGATTCAACTGGCGAGAACAATTTCTAAAACCATTAAACCTTCATAATTAATGTTTAAGTAATTTTTTTTAGTCTTTTTAAGTGTTTTTCTTGTTTGTCTTCTCTAAGTTTTGTCTTTTTCTTAATTCCAATTTGGTTTAGCTTTCTTTCTCTAAGCTTTTCTTGCTTGTCTTTCAAATTTTTTCTTAAGTTTTGTTGTGGGGATCTTTGGTGAGCAAGTGTAAGAGCTTTGTCATCTTTCACTTGAAGTGCTTAACTACCAAGTGTAGACCTTTATGTTTAAAGTACAAATCTTTCTTGAGTAGTTAGTCATGCCCTTTGGCTTAACCAATGCTCCGAGCACCTTCATGCGACTAATGCATCATGTCTTAAGACCATTTATAGGCAAGTTTGTAGTAGTCTACTTTGATGACATCCTTATCTACAGCTTGAACATAAAAGACCATGAGCCTACAGAAGGGCGATGAATCATCAGCCTACAGAAAGGGGTGATTAGCCATCAGCCTACAGAGAGGGGTGATGAGTCATCAGCCTACAGAGAGGGGTGACGAGTCATCAGCCTACAGAGAGGGGTGACGAGTCATCAGCCTACAGAGAGGGGTGACGAGTCATCAGCCTACAGAGACGGGTGAGTAGTCGTTAGATCACCAGAATGGGCGAAGGTGTCATCGTCACTCAGCAGGTCGAGGAGTCCTCGGCAATAGAGTGTGGCGAGGTGACATCGGTCTTGGGTGATTTGAACAGCGTAAATAGAACAGCTAAGATTGGTTCCTAGAGGGGGCCAATGACCAGTTAAATACCCAGAGGTAGGGAGGCCTGGATCACGAAGAGCCTATGCGGGTAGCAGGGACAACACAGTTGGGTGTAGAGTCCTGAGGGGACGAGTACACACCAGAACTAGGGTTTTCCCAGTAAAGCTACATGCATGGCACGTGAACAGTGAAGGCACTCCCAGAACAGGTGGCCCCAGAGACTAGGCGCACAACGAGGCACCCAGGTGGTCACCCTATTAAAGTTTGCACTCCAGAGAAGGAAACCTTATGTGCTAGATTACCCTAAGATTGGGTGATAGCGGCACAAGGGTATTCCAGTAAACCCTAAATATGGCTAGTAGCGCAGTAAACCCTAATTAGGGCTAGCAGCGCAGTAAACCCTAGACTATATAAGGGACAGTAAAATACTTCACAATGGTACGCAGTTTCTAGACCTAAACACAGAGAGAAACTCAATACACTTGGTGTTCCTTGCCGTACACTGACTTGAGCGTCGGAGTGCAAAGGGCCTCTAGGGCGCCCCCTTTCTCTTTTGCAGGTGCAGATTGCTTCGGAAGAACCAAGCACATATCAACGTGAGGAAGGAGGCGTGTGAGTGTCGTGAGTCAACCGACAGGCGGGTCAACCGGCAAGAACAACATGAAATTCCACTCCAAAGTTTAAATCTCTAAACTGCTCAATCAATTTCTGCTCTTCAATCATCATGGTTGATACTTGTATTGATTTCCTACTCAAGGCATCTGCCACTACATTGGCCTTCCCTGGATGATATATCAGTTGGAAGTCATAATCTTTTAGGAACTCCATCCATCTTCTTTGTCTCATATTTAACTCCTTCTGATCAAACAGATATTTCAGGCTTTTATGGTCACTGAACACCTGAAACTGAGCTCCATACAAATAATGCCTCCAAATCCAAACACCACAGCCGCCAACTCCAAGTCATGGGTAGGATAGTTCCTCTCGTGAACTTTGAGTTGCCTTGAAGCATATGCAACCACTCTTTTCTCTTGCATCAACACACATCCCAAACCTTGATGTGAAGCATCACAGTAAACATCAAAAGGATTTCCCACATCCGGGATCACTAACACTAGGGCGCTAGTCAACCTCTTCTTCAGCCCCATGAAACTCTGCTCACACTTTTCAGTCCAAGCAAAAGGTTGATCTTTGCGAGTTAACTGAGTCAAAGGAGCTACTACCTTGGAAAAATCTTCAATGAACCTCTGATAGTAGCCTGCTAAACTCACAAAACTCCTTATCTCAGTAACTGTCTTAGGACGTTCCCACTGAAGCACTGCCTCCACTTTGGCTGGATCCACCGAGATCCCCTGGGCAGATATTACATGTCCTAAGAAGTTGACTTCCTTCAACCAGAACTCACACTTAGAGAACTTGGCATATAATTGCTTCTCCCTCAGAATCTCCAATACTGTCTTCAGATGTTCTTCATGTTCTTCCTCGGTCCTTGAATAAATGAGTATGTCGTCTATGAAGACTACCACAAACTTATCCAAGAAAGGACGAAAAATTCTATTCATGAAATCCATGAACAGAGCTGGAGCGTTTGTTACTCCAAACGGCATCACCACATACTCATAGTGCCCATACCGAGACCTAAATGCTGTCTTTTGAACATCTTCAGCTTTTACCAAAATTTGGTGGTACCCCGACCTCAGATCAATCTTTGAGAACACCGAGGCCCCATGTAATTGATCCATCAAATCATCAATTCTAGGGAGAGGATACTTGTTCTTGATGGTCAACTTGTTCAACTGCCTGTAATCTATACACAGCCGAGACCCTCCATCCTTTTTCTTAACTAGAAGCACTGGAGCCCCCCATGGAGATACACTGGGTCTGATGAATTGTTTCTCCAACAACTCTTCCACTTGCTTCTTTAATTCTTCCAACTCGGCTGGAGCCATCCTGTAAGGTGCCATTGACACTGGTCCAGCTCCAGGTACCAAATCAATAGAGAATTCCACTTCTCTCTTAGGAGGTAATCCAGGTATTTCTTTTGGAAATACATCCATGAAATCTTTCACCACATGTATCCTGCTTACGTCCTCTTCATTCTTCACTTCCAACCGAGCTAGGATCACGAAGCACCTCGTCCCTTTTTCCAACTCCGACCACCCATGCTGAGCAGATATCACATCTGACTCTTGGAGGTCTGGAAACGCTATTTTCTGACTACCACAGTCTATGAGAACGTGATTGGCAGATAGCCAATCCATTCCCAGGATAACATCCAGGTCCTGAAGAGGTAGGCAGATCAAGTTTACTTTGAACCTGCGTCCCTCTACTATCACTGGACATTCAGAGCAAACTGTAGAGGTCAACACCTGTCCTGACGCAGGTGTAGAGACCAACAGTTCAAACGGTAACTCCTTCACTAGAAGGCCCAACTCGGCTACACACAGGCTTGACACAAAGGAGTGTGTCGCTCCAGAATCAAACAAGGCTTTTACACCTCTACCAGCTATAAAACAAACACCTTGCACTAGGTTACCTGACTGAGACGCCTCTGCTCCTGTCATGGCAAACACTCTCCCTGTTGCCTGAGGTCTGCTGCCTTCGTTCCTCCACTGTTGGGAACCACTGGGTTGAGTCATCCTATTCTGGATAGGACAATCTCTAGCAACGTGTCCCGTCTTTTGGCATGCAAAACACCTTTTCTCCGAAGCCTTCTTGGGGCACACATTGGGCGTGTGTGGTCCACCACAATGGAAACATTTGGGTTTCCATGGTTGTTGTTGCTGAAACTGGGGTGGTGCTGCTCCTGCCCGATGTGGTGGAGGTCTCACATAAGGCTTGCTTTGTGGGTGCTGCACTTTGGCCTTCCCACTGGAAGAACCCCCTGGGTGTGACCTGATCACCCGAGAATCACCCTTTTCCAGAGTCTCCACCATCTTCGCCTTCTCTACTAAGGCGTGAAATTCCCTGATGCACATAGGGGCTATGGTCCTCTTCAGCCCATGCTTCAATCCTTCTTCAAACTTCCTACACCTCCAAGCCTCAGAGGTCGCCTGGGTATAGAATCGGGCGAGGTACTCAAACCGAGCAGCATAAGCATTCACTGACATCTCCCCCTGCTCCAATCTGAGGAATTCTGCTTCCTTCGCAAACCTTACACTATCGGGGAAGTATTTTTCCAGAAATCTCACCCTGAAGCTCTCCCAGTCTAACACTTCAGCTCTGGCTTCCATCATCTGCTGAGCTCCCATCCACCAGAACTCGGCTTCTCCAGATAACAGATAAGTGGCGAACACCAATTTCTTCTCTTCAGGGCAGGAGGTCGCCCTAAAGATTTTCTCCAACTCCCTGACCCACTGATCTGTTTGATCAGGGGTAGCATTCCCACTGAACTTGGGTGGGTTGTGCCTCATGAACTCGGTCAGTCCCATCTGTTCCTGAGGCTGACCGACGTGGGAAGCTGTTTCAGCCGACCGAGCAGTTTCCCAATGGTGCATTGCAGCTTGATGATTCTGAGCCATTGCTGCATTCTGTTGTTGGATGGCAGTTGCCATCATCTCAATAGCCTTGGCAATCTGGCTCATTTCCGAAGAAGGTTGGGGAGGGGTAGGAGGTCTACGAGCCATCTTTCTTCGTTTCAGATTTTGAAAGTATTGGTTTCTATATTCCCTACAACTATAAGAATGAGATCGATAAGAAATCAATTCATTCAGGAGGTAACATCTAGACCTTACAAAGGTCAGCATCTCAAAGTCATTAAGAATTTGAGTTCATCAACAGAATCATAATGCTCATAATAGAAAGCATAACACCGATCAGTCATGGGTACAAAACTATCAATCAAATATCACCACACTTAATAATTGGGACAAAACACACCAGAAGTGGATATATGCTCAACATCAAACTTTTAGAATTAAGATTGAGAACATCTCGATTCAGTTATGAGTGTGCACCCTCACTACTTTATCAAGATCCTTTCACTCTTAATACTAAAATTTTTCATTTAGAGCCTATATCTACTAAAGCACAAACAAGATTTCAATCAGAAAACATTTGAAAACCTTTCACTATAGCTTTGATTAAGACTCCAATAGCAGAGAAACACAATGAACCACTCTCCTCAGGTCATCCTAAGGACGAACTGCTCTGATACCATTAATGTAACGCCCCTCAAAATATCGTTCATTTTTATATAATAAAATAAAGGTGAAGCAATAATATCAAAACTTAACATAGATATATATACGTAATATAATTCATCCATTAATACAAATGTGCCTCAAAATAATATCCCTTCTCGAGGAAGTTTTAATACATCTCCATACAGAAGTTTTCAAAATAAAACAAAACAACAGCATTCAAAAACCGGCGATCACCTCCTCCAGAAATGCTCACTGAGGAGCTGTACTACCTGCAACCTCATCTGCTCCCGTGCAAATATACACGATCATCATAGGTTTAAGAAAAACAACCACGATACAAAACAAAAGGGTAAGCTAGATATTTTTAAAACGTTAAATATGAAACTTTAAAATCAACATAATCAGCTTTTAAACACCCACATAAATCCACCACTTTCTCATTCATATCACACAACCATCAAGTGTCTATCACATTTTCAATATTCATCTTTCTCACGTCAGACTTCCACTGACTCATCACACATAGACACTTGACACTACTTCCAGAAGACTCGTGCATTGACTAGACTCAGAGATCTGCACCTGTCATACTACATTGCTGTAAAGTTCCCACAGCTATGCGCATAAACATAATCTCAATCTCAATCTCATCACTCTCTTAGTATGACAGGGTTAATCCATACAACAGGTCAAGTAGTTATCTTTCAAACAACTTACCCATACGTATGAACCTCCATCGACTCTCAACGCCTGAATAACTTCATCTATATGATTCCATTATATCAGGAGAGTCAGGATATCTCATTATAGAAATCACCGATCAATGCACATCCTACACGATCTTACACGATATTTTCTTTCCTGAAAATACTATGCCTTGATCCCACATTCACAACATTCAACACATCATATAACACTTAAATGAACGATTCCAATCACAGCAACAATCATTCCAAGGTTCAGATTTTCGAATATCACATGCATTTCACATTTCAATCTCAAACAGTTTCAAACGACACTAAAACAGGGGAGTTCGAAATCAACATTAAAACCGGTGATCACGTCGCCCCACACATAAAAACAGAGCATCGTGAAAAGGAATATGAAAACCGGCGACCACGTCGCCCTCACTTCAGAACCTACTCACCTAACGTTTTTATAAACGAAAATGCTAGCTTCCCTTACCTGGACTAGCGTAAACTTCACTAAGAGCTCCTGTAAGGACCTGTAAAATTAAATTGGAATAAAAGTGTTATATTTAAATAATTTCAGAAGATGTCATTATTTAAAATACAAAGAGTTGGTAAATGAAGTTTCGTAGTAGTCGGACATTGGACGTCGCCCAAGGTCTGGGGTCAGCTGGTAGAGATCGGTCGGCTGGCATGTAGATCAAGAAGAGTAAAGGAAGAAAAGTGTAGCTAAGAAGTCTTCTACGAGATCACCGTTATTGAAGACGGAGGCGATCTCCGACTTCTCTGGGAGATAATCGCCTGTTGCCTAGAGGAGACATGACCGCCAATCGTCTAGGGCGTACGTGATCGACGGGAGTGCACGTAGTACGTGGTCAAGATACTGGATCAACCAGAGTGGGTTCCAACAACCACGCGTATCAAGGTGTGGGTTGAGCCTAGATACGCTGTGCATGCGAAGCTCTATGCTTGAGCAGAAGAGATCGCCCTTAGTGTTGCATGCATGGGCGCACGAAGAGTGGTGCTGATCTACTCTTGGAAATGTGAAGCTACCGACGTCACCGAGTCATGTGGAGATGATACTTTGGACGTAACATAGTGGAATGAAAAACCTTCGGGAAGGCGTGACGATTGTCGTCGAGTATCGCCAGGGCGCGAGGCATGCGGGCATCGCCAGGGCGCAAGGCATGCGGGCATCGCCAGGGCGCGAGCCATGTGGACATCGGTCGTCTTCCAGGGAGAGACATCGGTGGTCCACCAGGGTGAGACATCGGTTGTCTGCCAGGATGAGGAACCAGTCATCGTCGGTAAGAGAGGCACATCGGTCGTCGTCCAGGATAAGTCATCGGTGGATAGTCATCGCGCGAGAGGTCATCGGTGGAAGGTCATCGCGCGATATGTCATCGGTGGAAGGTTATCGCGCGAGAGGTCATCGGTGCAAGGTTATCGCGCGATGTCGAGTTTCACGCAGATAAAGTGGGACCCAGGCTCTCAGCATCAGACGTACTGCACGCGCGACACGTAGACAAAAAGGGTGGTTCAGAATAGTGACCTCAGAGTGTTAGCCTGCGCAGAGGCATGCGTAGTCGTACTGTTCAGGGAAGCGTACACGCAACCTTTCCTACAGAGTGGGTGGAGGCAGCGACATTTCTGGGCAAGTTGAGTTAGAATTAAAAGCTCACTTCTGAGAGGCAAAGAAGGGCTACGGTTCAAGAGTGACAGAGTGAGTGAGTGAGTTACCTTCATCCTTCTCTTTTCTCTCCTTCACTCTGCCATTCAGGCCTTATCACATCCCTGCTTAGCTATCGACGACTGCCATAGAGCACCTGGGAGGTTCTCTGCAAGTTCTCCAGATCAGAACGCTTAGGCAGAGGTCGAGCATCCTTAAGTTCGGTGGGTTAGAGCTAGAAGTGAGGTCTTACGCAAGTCCAGGTAAGGGAAGCTAGCTTTATTTTCAATAAAAGCCGTAGATTTGCTGTTTCTGAAGTGAAGACGACGTGGTCGCCGGTTTCATGTTTCTTTTCGCAATGCTCTGATCTATGTGGTTGGGCGACGTGGTCGCCGGTTTTAAACCCCTTTTCATGATGTTCTGTTTCTATGTGGTTGGGCGACGTAGTCGCCGGTTTTAAATACAGATTTCGAAATCCCCTGCTTTTGAATCAGATCGCTGGTTTTGGCGTTGTTTTGCGAACTCCCCTGTTTTTGGTGTTGTTTTGAGACTGCTTGAGATTTAAATGGGATATTCGAAAGTTTGAACCTTTGAAATGATTGTTGCTGTGATTTGAATCATTCATTTGATTGGTATGATGTTTTGAATGTTGTGAATGTGGGATCAAGGCATAGTATTTTCAGGAAAGGAAATACCGTGTAAGATCGTGTATAGGTGTATTGACTAGGGGCTTGTCTAGAAGAAGATATCCTGACTCTGCTGATATAATGGAATCACGTAGATGAAGTTATTCAGTTGTGGAGAGTCGGAGGAGGTTCATATGAATGGGCGAGTAGTGTGAAAAAGAACGAGCTCGGCCTGTTATATGAATTAACCCTGTCATACCGGGAGAATTCTTGACATTGAGATTATATATGCGCATGGCTGTGTGGATTTCACAGCGACCCTGTGTGGATTTCACAGTGGTATGGTATGACAGGTGCAGATCTCTGAGCCTGAGTCAACGCACGAGTCAATCCGGAAGTAGAGTCATGTGTCTATGCATTGTGAGACAGTGGAAAGTCTGACGTGTGAATCTTGAATACTGAATGTAGCAAAGAGACACTTGACGAGTTTGTGGAATATGGGAATGTTAATGGTGGTAATTGATATGGATCATGAATGGTGTGAAGATTTATGTTTTCTATTGATTTAAAGTTTTTGAAACATCTAGCTTACCCTTTTATCTGGTATTGTGATTGTTTGCTTAAACCTGTGATGATCGTGTATTTTTGCACGGGAGCAGACGAGGTTGCAGGTGGTAGAGTTCCTCAGTGAGTGGTCGCCGGAAGGAGATCGCCCATTTATGTTTCTGTTAGGCGATCACCTTTTTCTGTTGTCTGATAGGAGATCGCCGTTTTCTGATAGGAGATCGCCCATCCTGTTGGGAGATCGCCTGTTTCTTTTTATTTTGCTGTATTTCGTTTACGTTTTTGGAAAACTGACCGACTTTATATTAAACTCCCTGCGAGGAGAAAACTTCATTACATATATACGATTATGTTCACTTCAATATTATCATTTTATCTCTATTTCATTCTATAATTATGAAAAGAATTTGGCGGGATGTTACATTAATGGTATCAGAGCAGTTCGTCCTTAGGATGACCTGGGGGCTGTGGATCCATTGTGTTTCTGCTGCTCATAAAATTTATTTGAGTTTTAAATGAAAACTGTAGTGAAAGGTTTTCAAACGTCTTTGTATTGAAATTTTGTGTGTGCTTTAGTGAATATATGCCCTAACTGAAAATCTTAGTATTAAGAATGAAAGGATTTTGATAAAGTAGTGAGGGTGCACACTCATAACTGGATCGAGATGATTCTCAATCTTAATTCTAAAGGTCTGATGTTTAGCATATAATGAATTCGAGTGTGATTTATTTCATTTTATTGAGTGTTCTTGTAATTGACTGGGAGTGGTTGTTTGGATTGCTAGATTGTATACCAGTAGCTGTTCTGGTATTTTGCTTGAGGTTATAAGTATCATGATTATGTTGATGAGCTCAAATTCTAGCTGACTTTGAGATGCTGACCTTTGTAAGGTCTAGCTGTTACCCCTTGAATGAATTGATTTCTTATCGATTTCATTCTTATAGTTGTAGGGAATATAGAAACTAGTGGTTTCAAAATCCGAGAACGAAGAAAGATGGCACGTAAACCTCCTACCCCTCCCCAATCTTCTTCGGAGATGGGCCAGATCGCCAGGGCCATTGAGATGATGGCAACTGCCATCCAACAACAGAATACGGTAATGGCTCAGATTCATCAGGCTGTAATGCATCATTGGGAAACTGCTGGATTGACTGCAACAGCTTCCCATGTCAATCAGCCTCGGGAGCAGAGGGGGATGATCGAGTTCATAAGGCACAACCCACCCCAGTTCCGTGGGAATGCTTCTCCGAACCAACCAGATCAGTGGATTAGGGAGTTTCATGCCTTGGTGGAGAAGGCAAAGAGGGTGGAGACCCTGGAGAGGAGTGATTCCAGGGTAATCAGATCACACCCAGGGGGTTCCCCCTGTAGGAAGGCCAAGGTGCAGCAGCAGCAGAATAAGCCTTATTCGAGACCTCCACAACATAGAGCAGGAGCAGTTCCGCCCCAACTTCAGCAGCAACAACCATAGAAACCAAGATGTTTCCGTTATGATAGGTCACATAACGTCAACGTGTACCCCAAGAGGAATTCAGAGAAAAAATGCTACATCTGCCGAAAGACGGGACACCTTGCTAGAGAGTGTCCTAACGGGTATAGGGCGACTCAACCCAGTGTTTCCCAGCAGTTGAGGAACGAAGGCAGCGGACCTCAGGCAGCAGGGAGAGTGTTTGCCCTGTCTGGAGCGGAGGCATCTCCTCCAGGTAACCTAGTACAAGGTGCTTGTTTATAGTTGGTAGATACGTTAGAGTTTTGTTTGATTCTGGAGCGACACACTCTTTTGTGTCAAATCGGTGTGCAACCGAACTGGGCCTTCTAGTGGAGGAGCTGCCGTTTGAACGGTTGGCCTCTACACCGGCATCAAAACAGGTTTTGACCTCCCCAGTTTGCTCTGAATGTCCAGTGATAGCAGAGGGACGCAAGTTCAAGGTGAAATTGATCTGTCTACCTCTTTAGGATCTGGATGTTATCCTGGGAATGGATTGGCTATCTGCCAATCACATTCTCATAGATTGCAGTAGGCAGAACGTGGTGTTTCCGGGCCTCCGAGAGTCAGATATGATATCTGCTCAGTGTGTATGGTCGGGGTTGATAGAAGGGCGACGTGCCTTGTAATCCTAGCTCAAGGGGGAGTGAGGAATGATGAAGATATGGGTTGTATACCTGTGGTGAAGAATTTCATGGATGCAGTTCCAGAAGAAATACCTGGACTACCTCCTAAGAGAGAGATGGAATTCTCTATTGTTTGGTACCTGGAGCTGGACCAGTGTCCATGGCTCCCTACATAATGGCCCAGCTGATATAGATGGAATTAAAAAACCAAGTGTAAGTTAGATTTAGTTGTACCAAGGTTTAGTTTCAGCTACATATAAGATTATGGAGAGTAAATAAGCAGTATGTTGGGGGTTTAAAGCTTAAGCATGTGTATCCATGGGAAGTACCAGAGTTAAGTTCCAAGAATGAAAGAATGAATTTTTCTTTTGAAGCTTGGAAGATGTTCATGTCGATAAAACAGCATGAGATGGTTCTAGCTTAAGCTTCACGCAGAATGGATGCTGTTTTGTTGATCGTGATTTGAAAGATGATTATGGAAATGGTGGGTTGAAATAAAAGGCTTCCGAAGCCGTAAGCCCCCTGATTTTGGCAAATGAGGATGCAGTTCGGACTGTGAATGTAGAAGGGAAGGAGGTAATGGCTGTGGATGAGAATGAGGGTAAACCGTGTCATGATGATGTTGAGTTCTTCTAGCGATGTAGTAAATTCCAGAAAGTTGGATGTGGAAGCGGAACTTTCCGTGCCTTGTGTTCCTAATGGAATGGGATTTGCAGCTAATCCTTTAAATGGGCAGTTGTGGTGGTCAGCGTTTCGTTTCTGATCCTAGAAACAATGCTGCATTGTCGGCGGTGGCAACAAGCCCTCACCCTGAACACAGTCAGGGAGTTATGATCTGCGTGTTGAATACTGAGCACCTGGAGATCCCATGCAATGCTAATACGGATGCATCCATTGGAATTCCTGAGTTAGCAGCTCTGAAAACCCAACCATCTGCAAAAAGGGTGGGTTTTTCCTGCTCTACTATTAGTAACCAAAGGAGAAACGAACCAGAGGGGCGCCTGAAGAAAGGAACCGTGTTCCCTCAAGCTTTTGCTGTTTCACCATCGGTTTGACAAGAAATGGTGCCTAATGTGGAGTCAAGCTACAAACCGATTGTTTCTGAACTGAAAAGAAAATCCTGGAAGAAACTCCATCTCTGCAGTTTCTAGACAGAATAATAATGTCGATGTCAACCCAAGTCATTGCAGATCAGTTCATGCCAATGAAGGACATCTAAAACAAGAGGAATTAGAAGTTGTAAGGATCAAGTATTTGAGAAAGGTCTTCTAGTCTGCAAGTCTCTACTCCTACCAATGAACTGACAAAATGTGGACCAAAGCCTAATCTGTTAATCCAGGTCGGTGCTAGCATAGGGGTACTCTGACGTGATGGTGGCGTTAGAGAATGCTGGTTTAGATGAAAAATCTGGAGTGTGTCTCCAAGGCTGCTGAAGGTCCAGTACGATGATTTGCTTGATAAAGAGGGACCGCTTAATAGTCAAGCCATGCTCTCCTGAACGCCTTTCAGGTCGCCCTCTTGAGTTTGAATCAGCAGTGTATGCCTGGTGGTGTGATGGGTGGTGGGAAGGCGTTGTAACTGCAGCTAAGGGCAGTGGTAGGGGGATCTTCGTCAGATGGCTCTGCCTTAGAAAGTGAATCATCATCCATCCCAAAGTCGAAGTTGCTAAGAAGGTGAGCAAGAATCGTTTGGTTGGGAAACCCTTGTGGATCTGGAAAAAATGAAGGAATAACTTTGAGGGAGCCACTCTATGTCGCTCATGAGGACAAGGATAATAACTCTTGTAGAGGCAGTAATGATGTTGACGATGAGGAAAAGCCCTTTGGAGTTGTAGTTGGAGATCATGCATTTATGGAAATGACGCCGACCAAGGGTGTAGGACGAGCTATCAGATCAAAGGAGCTGTCTCCTAAGTTAGTCAGGCCATATCAGATCCTAAGGGGGATCAGTCCAGTGGCTTATGAGATCGTCCCACCTCCCCAATTAGCAAACCTGCATAATGTATTTCACGTATCACAGCTAAGGAAGTATCTTGCAGACCCTAGTCACGTGTTGGAGGTGGACGACGTGCAGATCGGGCGATTCACCATGGAAATTTGAAGAAACCATGAGAGGAGCATATCCCTACTTTTTTTCTTGTAATTCAATTTTCGGGGACGGAAATTTTTCTTGATGGGGAGAATGTAAGGACCTGTAAAATTAAATTGGAATAAAAGTGTTATATTTAAATAATTTCAGAAGATGTCATTATTTAAAATACAAAGAGTTGGTAAATGAAGTTTCGTAGTAGTCGGACATCGGACGTCTCCCAAGGTCTGGGGTCAGCTGGTAGAGATCGGTCGGCTGGCATGTAGATCAAGAAGTGTAAAGGAAGAAAAGTGTAGCTAAGAAGTCTTCTACGAGATCGCCGTTATTGAAGATGGAGGCGATCTCCGACTTCTCTGGGACATAATCGCCTGTTGCCTAGAGGAGACATGACCACCAATCGTCTAGGGCGTACGTGATCGACGGGAGTGCACGTAGTACGTGGTCAAGATACTGGATCAACCAGAGTGGGTTCCAACAACCACGCGTATCAAGGTGTGGGTTGTAACATCCCTCCAAAACCTTTCCATATTTATATAATAGAATAAAGCGTAGATATTAAATTTATAAAATCAACATATGTATATAGATATTGGAAATACATCATCCCGTACATCATATTCAAAAAGAGACGTCCCTCTTATAAGGTTTTAATACATTCCATCAACTCTTTCGAAATAAAACCAGATGCAGCATAAAAGGACAAAATAGGCGATCTCCTATCAGAAGACCCAAAACAGCCGATCTGCTATCAGGACAGAAAAACAGGCGATCACCCGATAGAGGCAGAAACAGGCGATCACCCGATAGAGACAGAAACAGGCGATCTCCTTCCGGCGGCCACTCACTGAGGAGCTCTACTCCCTGGAAGATCATCTGCTCCCGTGTAAAATACACGATCATCACAGTTTTAAGAGAAAACAGCCACAGAGCAATACAAAATAAAGGGTAAGCTAGATATTTTTAAAGAGAATTTAGATATGAAACTTTAAAATCAAGATAAAACAAATTCAAGATACCCACGTAAAAACTATCAATTTCTCATTCATATCACACAGCTATCAAGAAATCACATATTTCCCAATTTCCTCAAGAGTCGTTCAGTTCACATAATTCCATCAAGTGTCTATCAATTTTCAATGTTTCTCATTTCTCACGTCAGACTTCCACTGACTCATCACACATGACACTTGACACTACTTCCGGAAGACTCATGCATTGAACTTAGCATCCAGAGACCTGCACCTGTCATACTTCATTGCTGTAATGTTTCCACAGCCATGCGCATCAACACAATCTCGATCTCAATTTCATCACTCTCACAGTATGACAGGGTTAATCCATATAACAGGTCAAGTCAGTTATCTTTCAAACGACTTACCCATACATATGGACCTCCCTCGACTCTCACCAACTGAATGACTTCATCTATGTGACTCCATCATATCAGCAGAGTCAGGATCGTCTCATTCACAGGATACTCACTGATCAATACACCTCATAACCAAATCTCAACACGGTATTTCCTTTCCTGAAAATACTATGTCTTGATCCCACATTCACAACATTCAACACATCATATAACACTTAAATGACCGATTCCAATCACAGCAAAACTCATTCCAAGGTTCAGATTTTCGAATATCACATTTAAATCTCAAACAGTTTTCAAACAACACCAAAAACAGGGAGTTCGAGAAACAACGCCAAAACCGGCGGTCTGGTCCAAAAGCAGGGGATTTCGAAATGTGTATTTTAAAACCGGCGATCACGTCGCCCAAACACATAAGAACAGAACATCATGAAAAGGGGTTTAAAACCGGCGACCCGTCGCCCAAACACATAGAACAGAGCATCACAAAGAGAATGTGAAACCGGCGACCACGTCGCCCTAACTTCAGAAACAGCTAATCTACGGCTTGTATTGAAAATAAAGCGAGCTTCCCTTACCTGGACTTGCGTAAAACCTCACTTCTAGCTCTAACCCACCAAACTTAAGGATGCTCGACCTCTGCCTAAGCGTTCTGATCTGGAGAACTTGCAAAGAACCTCCCAGGTGCTCTATGGCAGTCGTCGATAGCTAAGCAGGGACGTGATAAGGCCTGAATGGCAGAGTGAAGGAGAGAAAAGAGAAGGATGAAGGTAACTCACTCACTCACTCTGTCACTCTTGAACCGTAGCCCTTCTTTGCCTCTCAGAAGTGAGCTTTTAAATCTAACTCAACTTGCCCAGAAATGTCGCTGCCTCCACCCACTCTGCAGGAAAGGTTGCGTGTGCGCTTCCCTGAACAGTACGACTACGCATGCCTCTGCGCAGGCTAACACTCTGAGGTCACTATTGTAAACCACCCTTTTTGTCTACGTGTCGCGCGTGCAGTACGTCTGATGCGGAGAGCCTGGGTCCCACTTTATCTGCGTGAAACTCGACATCGCGCGATAACCTTCCACCGATGACCTCTCGCGCGATGACTATCCACCGATGACATCTCGCGCGATGACCTTCCACCGATGACCTCTCGCGCGATGACTATCCACCGATGACTTATCCTGGAGGACGACCGATGTCTCACCCTGGTGGACCACCGATGTCTCTCCCTGGAAGACGACCGATGTCCACATGCCTCGCGCCCTGGCAATGCCCACATGTCCCGCGTCTGGCGATGCCCGCATGCCTTGCGCCCTGGCGATGCCCGCATGCCTCGCGCCCTGGCGATGACCGACGACACATAGTCACGCCTTCCCGAAGGTTCTTCATTCCACTATGTTACGTCCAAAGTATCATCTCCACATGACTCGGTGACGTGGGTAGCTTCACATTTCCAAGAGTAGATCAGCACCACTCTTCGTGCGCCCATGCATGCAACACTAAGGGCGATCTCTTTTGCTCAAGCATAGAGCTTCGCATGCACAGCGTATCTAAGGCTTAACCGACACCTTGATACGCGTGGTTGTTGGAACCCACTCTGGTTGATCCAGTATCTTGACCACATACTACGTGCACTCCCATCGATCACGTACACCATAGGCGATTGGCGGTCATGTCTCCTCTAGGCGACAGGCGATTATGTCCCAGAGAAGTCGGAGATCGCCTCCGTCTTCAATAACGGCGATCTCGTAGAAGACTTCTTAGCTACACTTTTCTTCCTTTACTCTTCTTGATCTACATGCCAGCCGACCGACCTCTACCAGTTGACCCCAGACCTTGGGCGACGTCCGATGTCCGACTACTACGAAACTTCATTTACCAGCTCTTTGTATTTTAAATAATAACATCTTCTGAAATTATTTAAATATAACACTTTCCTTCCAATTAAAGTTTCTAGGTCCTTACATGGGTTGAGCCTAGATACGCTGTGCATGCGAAGCTCTATGCTTGAGCAGAAGAGATCGCCCTTAGTGTTGCATGCATGGGCGCACGAAGAGTGGTGCTGATCTACTCTTGGAAATGTGAAGCTACCGACGTCACCGAGTCATGTGGAGATGATACTTTGGACATAACATAGTGGAATGAAAAACCTTCGGGAAGGCGTGACAATTGTCGTCGGGTATCGCCAGGGCGCGAGGCATGCGGGCATCGCCAGGGCGCAAGGCATGCGGGCATCGCCAGGCGCGGGACATGCGGGCATCGCCAGGGCGCGAGCCATGTGGACATCGGTCGTCTTCCAGGAGAGACATCGGTGGTCCACCAGGGTGAGACATCGGTTGTCTGCCAGGATGAGGAACCAGTCATCGCCGGTAAGAGAGGCACATCGGTCGTCGTCCAGGATAAGTCATCGGTGGATAGTCATCGCGCGAGAGGTCATCGGTGGAAGGTCATCACGCGATATGTCATCGGTGGAAGGTTATCGCGCGAGAGGTCATCGGTGGAAGGTTATCGCGCGATGTCGAGTTTCACGCAGATAAAGTGGGACCCAGGCTCTCAGCATCAGACGTACTGCACGCGCGACACGTAGACAAAAAGGGTGGTTCAGAATAGTGACCTCAGAGTGTTAGCCTGCGCAGAGGCATGCGTAGTCGTACTGTTCAGGGAAGCGTACACGCAACCTTTCCTGCAGAGTGGGTGGAGGCAGCGGCATTTCTGGGCAAGTTGAGTTAGAATTAAAAGCTCACTTCTGAGAGGCAAAGAAGGGCTACGGTTCAAGAGTGACAGAGTGAGTGAGTGAGTTACCTTCATCCTTCTCTTTTCTCTCCTTCACTCTGCCATTCAGGCCTTATCACGTCCCTGCTTAGCTATCGACGACTGCCATAGAGCACCTGGGAGGTTCTCTGCAAGTTCTCCAGATCAGAACGCTTAGGCAGAGGTCGAGCATCCTTAAGTTTGGTGGGTTAGAGCTAGAAGTGAGGTCTTACGCAAGTCCAGGTAAGGGAAGCTAGCTTTATTTTCAATAAAAGCCGTAGATTTGCTGTTTCTGAAGTGAAGACGACGTGGTCGCCGGTTTCATGTTTCTTTTCGCAATGCTCTGATCTATGTGGTTGGGCGATGTGGTCGCCGGTTTTAAACCCCTTTTCATGATGTTCTGTTTCTATGTGGTTGGGCGACGTAGTCGCCGGTTTTAAATACAGATTTCGAAATCCCCTGCTTTTGAATCAGATCGCCGGTTTTGGCGTTGTTTTGCGAACTCCCCTGTTTTTGGTGTTGTTTTGAGACTGCTTGAGATTTAAATGGGATATTCGAAAGTTTGAACCTTTGAAATGATTGTGGCTGTGATTTGAATCATTCATTTGATTGGTATGATGTTTTGAATGTTGTGAATGTGGGATCAAGGCATAGTATTTTCAGGAAAGGAAATACCGTGTAAGATCGTGTATAGGTGTATTGACTAGGGGCTTGTCTAGAAGGAGATATCCTGACTCTGCTGATATAATGGAATCACGTAGATGAAGTTATTCAGTTGTGGAGAGTCGGAGGAGGTTCATATGAATGGGCGAGTAGTGTGAAAAAGAACGAGCTCGGCCTGTTATATGAATTAACCCTGTCATACCGGGAGAATTCTTAACATTGAGTTTATATATGCGCATGGCTGTGTGGATTTCACAGCGACCCTGTGTGGATTTCATAGTGGTATGGTATGACAGGTGCAGATCTCTGAGCCTGAGTCAACGCACGAGTCAATCCGGAAGTAGAGTCATGTGTCTATGCATTGTGAGACAGTGGAAAGTCTGACGTGTGAATCTTGAATACTGAATGTAGCAAAGAGACAGTTGACGAGTTTGTGGAATATGGGAATGTTAATGGTGGTAATTGATATGGATCATGAATGGTGTGAAGATTTATGTTTTCTATTGATTTAAAGTTTTTGAAACATCTAGCTTACCCTTTTATCTGGTATTGTGATTGTTTGCTTAAACCTGTGATGATCGTGTATTTTTGCACGGGAGCAGACGAGGTTGCAGGTGGTAGAGTTCCTCAGTGAGTGGTCGCCGGAAGGAGATCGCCCATTTATGTTTCTGTTAGGCGATCACCTTTTTCTGTTGTCTGATAGGAGATCGCCGTTTTCTGATAGGAGATCGCCCATCCTGTTGGGAGATCGCCTGTTTCTTTTTATTTTGCTGTATTTCGTTTACGTTTTTGGAAAACTGACCGACTTTGTATTAAACTCCCTGCGAGGAGAAAACTTCATTACATATATACGATTATGTTCACTTCAATATTATCATTTTATCTCTATGTCATTCTATAATTATGAAAAGAATTTGGCGGGATGTTACAGCTCCAACCCAACGAGATTCAAGGATGCCTTAACTCTGTTTTAGCGTCCGGTTTGGAGAACTTGCAGAGAACCTCCCAGGTGCTCTATGGTAGTCGCCGATAGCCAACTGGTGCGCTAGGACGTCTGAAGGTATGGAGAAGGAGAGGGAAGAAACAGGGAACCAAAGTTAACTCACTCAATCACTCTCGAACCATAGCAACGTTTACTGCCTCTCAGGAGTGAGTTTTGAATCTAAGCCAACTTGCCCAGAAAAGCCGCTGCCCCCCGCCCACTCTGTAGGGAAGCTTGCGTGCACACTTCCTTGAACAGTATGACCACGTGGGTCTCTGCGCATACCAACTCTCTGACGCTAACTATTCTGAAACACCCTTTCTGTCTACGTGTTGCGCATGCAGGACGTCTCATGCTGGGAGCCTGGGTCCCACCTTATCTGTGTGAAACACGACATCGCGCGATAGCCTTCCACCGATGACTGCTCGCGCGATGACTATCCACCGATGTCTCATCCTGGCGGACGACCGATGTCTCTCCCTGGAAGACGACCGATGTGTCCCTCATCCTGGCGATGACCGTTTGTCTCTCGCCCTGGTGATCCCCGCGTGTCTCTCGCCCTGGCGATGCCCGCGTCTCTCTCGCCCTGGCGATGACTTATGACACATCGCCACGCCTTGCTGAAGGTTCTTCATCCCACTATGTTACGTCCAAGGTATCACCTCCACATGGCTTGGTGATGTCGGTAGCTTCACATTTCCAAGAATAGATCAGCACTACTCCTCGTGCGCCCATGCATGCAACATTAAGGACGATTTCTTATGCTTAAGCATAGAGCTTCGCATGCACAGCGTATCTAAGGCTTAACCCACACCTTGATACGCGTGGTTTTTGGAACCCACTATGGGAGATCCAGTATCTTGACCACATACTAAGTGCACTTTCGGCGATCCTGTACACCATAGGCGATTGGCGATCATGTGCACCATAGGTGATTGGCGATCATGTGTACTCTAGGCGACAGGCGATTATGTACCAGAGAAGTCGGAGATCGCCTCCGTCTTCAACAACGGCGATCTCGTAGACTTCTAAGCTACACTCTCCTTCCTTTATATTTTAAATAAAAACATACTTAGAATTCACTTAAAATATATCACTTTCATTCCAATAAAATTTTCTAGGTCCTTACAAAATTTACCTGACACGTATTTATGGAGTCATTCTTTTAATGTTAGTGATCTAACTCCTTTCTCTGCAGGTGTTGCAAATTTGTGGATGAATTCTCTCCTACCGGGAGAGCATGATGAAGACCTGAGAGATAGAGCATCCCCTGACCAAGTCCAACCCTCCAGAAGGATAACCCGAAGCATGACACAGAATGCAGATCTAGGTCAGGACCCACCACTAGCCGGTGCTTCAGAGCCCATCATTCCTTAGAGGATCACAAGGAGTAGAGCCCAAGCCATGGGATCCGAGCACCAACTACTCTCCTTGTTTTTAATTTCAGTAGAGTTGGGTCCATATATCATAACAGGGGGGTGCATTTATCAAATTAGCTTGTGCCAACTCTATGAAAGTTAAGAGGTAGACAGTGCAGCGACAAGGGTGTGCGTCGCAGTCAACGTGTAATGCAGCGATAAGAACTGCGTCGTAGTTGACGTGCAGTGCGGTGTGCTTGTGCATCGCGATGTGAAGGCGGCGAGTGTTGAAGACGGCTGCAATTCGTTTAGATCGCTACGGTGGTGGCTACAGGGGCATCTGTAGGGCTTGGTGGTGGCTGCAAAGGCTGGTGGTTTGGTGTGGCTGGTGGGTTTTGTAAAGGGCAGCCAAGTTCATATGTGTTGGGAAGCCATTGCGAATGGCAGAAGGTTCTACGGGTTACCTCATCCCATTGAGTTGTTTCATGGATCGAGAAGTATCTCCTGATAAGAAAGTATATGCTATGCCTGGTCAAAGGAAGACATTTGCTCAGGCTCTGGGAAATACTTGTGACATTCCTTTGTCCCAATTACCTACTCCTTGTATTAAAGGAGACATGGTTGTTGTCCGGGTTGATGAGGAAGATTGCTTGGCTAGTTTTGAGGATTGCAAGACCCATCTACATGGTCAAATTATTCTATATAAGGGGGATAAACCTCTCAACACCTTGATTTAACTAAAAAGTTGCAGCCTCTATGGAAGGCTATTGGACTGTGGAAAGCAATTCCTCTTAGGAAGGGTTTCTATGAGTTTGAGTTCGCTTCTTTAGAAGACATGTGATGTGTAACATCCCGCCAAAAACTATTCATATTTATATAATGAAAATAAAGGTAAACAAATAATGTTGAAGAGAACATAATTATATATATAAGTAATGAAGTTGCTCCTCACAGGGAGTTTAATACATAACCAGTCAAATGTTTTTCAAAACTTAACGAAATCAATCAAATACAACGAAAACGGCGGTCTCCATACATAAACCGGCGATCTCCTAACAGAAGACCCCAAAACAGGCGATCTGCTATCAGGACATAAATCCGGCGATCACCACCAACAGATAGAAACAGGCGATCTCTTCCCCGGCGACCACTCACTAAGGAGCTCTACTTCCTGGAAGATCATCTGCTCCCGTGTAAAAATTACACGATCATCACAGTTTTAAGAGAAAAACAGCCATAGAGCAGAACACGCAGGGTAAGCTATATATTTTAAAGAGAGTTTAAATATGAACATAAAAATCAGAATAAAACAAATTCAAGATACCCACATAAAACTATAAAGTTTCTCATTCCCTTCGCCTGATCGCCAAGAAATCACACACTTTACAATATTTTCAAGAGTCGTTCTATTTCACATAATGCACCAAGTGTCTATCTATTCAATGTTTCTCATTTCTCACGTCAGACTTCCACTGACTCATCACACAAGACACTTGACACTACTTCCGGAAGACTCATGCATTGACTAGACTCATAGATTTGCACCTGTCATACTGCCCACTGTGAAATCACACACATTCACAGGGTTGCCGTGAAATCACACACATTCACAAGCGTATAAATGAATCTCAATATCATCACTATCCTAGCATGACAGGGTTAATCCACACAACAGGTCGAGCTCGTTCTCTTTCAAACAACTCACCCATACGTATGAACCTCCTTCGACTCTCAACGCCCGAATAACTTCATCTATATGATTCCATTATATCAGGAGAGTCAGGATATCATGACGAATCACCGGTCAATGCACATCCTACACGATCTTACACGGTATTTTCTTTCCTGAAAATACTATGCCTTGATCTCACATTCACAACATTCAACACATCATATAACACTTAAATGAATGATTTCAATCACAGCAAAACTCATTCCAAGGTTCATATTTTCGAATATCACATCTAAATCTCAAACAGTTTTCAAAATAACACCAAAAACAGGGAGTTCGCAACCAACGCCAAAAACCGGCGATCTGGTTCAAAAACAAGGTATTTTGAAGTCTGTATATAAAATCGGCGACCACGTCGCCCAAACACATAGAACAGAGCATTCACGAAGATGAAAAAGAAACCGGCGACCACGTCGCCCTCACTTCAGAAACCACTAATCTATGGCTTGTATTGAAAATGAAGGCTAGCTTCCTTTACCTGGACTTGCGCAAAACACCAGGAGCTCCGAAACCCAACGAAGCTTAAAGAATGCCTTGGCTCTGTTTTTGCGTCTGGTTTGAAGGACTTGCAGAGAACCTCCCAGGTGCTCTAATGGTGGCCGTCGCTCGTCGTACTCTTGTGTAAAGGTGCCAGAATCGCAGCGCGAAGGAGAGAATGGAGGAGAAGGGAGGTAAACTCACTCTTTCGCTCTTGAACAACTGCAACGTTTTTCCTCTCTCAGAAGTGGGTTTTTGCATCTTAAACCAGCTTGTCCACAAAAGCAGCTGCCACCACCCACTCTGCAGAGAAGTCTGAGTGTACGTTTCTCTGAACAGTACGACCATGTTTGTCTCTTGCGCATGCCAACCACTTCCTGAACAGTACGACCACTGTTGTCTCTTCTGCATGCCAACCACTGTAACATCCCGCAAAATAAAACCATACATACATGTATAATGAAAATAAAGGTAAACAAATAATATTGAAGAGTACATGATAATATATATATATAAGTAATGAAGTTGCTCCTCTTAGGGAGTTAAATACATAACCAGGTCAAATGTTTTCAAAATTTAAACGAAATTCAACCAAATGCAACAAGACCGGCGATCTCCATACATGAACTGGCGATCTGGCAACAGAAGGCCCAAAACAGGCGATCTGCAGCAGGACATAAATCCGGCGATCACCACCAAGAGATAGAAAACCGACGATCTCTTCCTCGGCGACCACTCACTAAGGAGCTCTACATCCTGGAAGATCATCTGCTCCCGTGTAACAATTACACGATCATCACAGTTTTAAGAGAACAGCCACAGAACCAAAACACGCAGGGTAAGCTAGATATTTTAAAGAGAGTTTAAATAAGAACATTAAAATCAAGGTAAAAACATTTTTCAAGATATCCATGTAAAACTTAGAGTTGCTCATACCCTTCACCTGATCGCCCAAAAACCACACATTTCACAATATTTTCCAGAGTCATTCTATTTCACAACTGTATCAAGTGTCTATCAATTTCAAGTTCCTCATTTCACATGTCAGACCACCACTGACTCAGCACACAAGACACTTGACACTACTTCCGGAAGACTCATGCATTGATTAGACTCAGAGATCTGCACCTGTCATACCATACCACTGTGAAATCCACACAGGGTCGCTGTGAATCCACACAGCATGCGCATATATAATCTCAATGTCAATAGTTCTCCCGGTATGACAGGGTTAATCCATAGAACAGGCGGAGCTCGTTCTTTTTCACACGAGACGCCCATTCATATGAACCTCCTTCGACTCTCACCAACTGAGTAACTTCCTCTATGTGATTCCATTATCTCAGCAGAGTCAGGATATCCCCTTAGGAATCACCGATCAATGCACATCCTACACGATCTTACACGGTATTTTCTTTCCTGAAAATACTATGCCTCGATCCACATTCACAACATTCAACACATCATACCACTCTTAAATAAACGATTCAAGTCACAGCAACGATCGTTTCAAAGATTCAGATTTTCGAAGATCACATTTAAGCTTCAACAGTTCAAAGTAACACCAAAAACAGGGAGTTCGCAAACATCGCCCAAACCGGCGACCTGGTTCAAAAACAGGGTATTTCGAAGTCTGTATTTAAAACCGGCGACCACGTCGCCCTCATTTCAGAAATAACTAAACTATAGCTTGTAATGAAAATGAAGTCTAGCTTCCCTTACCTGGACTTGCGCAAACACCTAGAGTTCCGAAACGCAACGAAGCTTGAAGAACGCCTTGGCTCTGTTTTTGCGTCTGGTTGAAGGACTTGCAGAGAACTGCCCAGGTGCTCTAATGGTGGCTGTCGCTCGTCGTACTCTCGTGTGAAGGTGCTAGAATCGCAGTGCGAAGGAGACAACTGGAGGAGAAGGGAGGTAACTCACTCTTTCTCTCTTTGAAGGCTGCAACGTTTCTTTCTCTCAGCAGTGGGTTTCTGCATCTTAAACCAACTTATCCACCAAAAGCAGCTGCCACCACCCACTCTGCAGAGAAGTCTGAGTGTACGTTTCCCTGAACAGTACGACTACAGTTGTCTCTTGCTGATGTGAGTCTCTTATGAACCTTTCTTGGTTTGGGTTGAGTTGATATAGGTTTCATTGTATTCATGACACTTTCAAGAATTAGGATCAAAATTCTAAAGAGCAATTAATAGAGTTTCTACTCAAGAAAACAAAGGTTCATACTAAAAACACATGAATAGGTAACTTGTAGTGTAAGATAACAATGGAATATGAATGGGTAATTCAAGAACAGTACCAAACTTCAAAGGAAACACAAGAACAACATAAGAACACCAAGAAAAAGTGAAAATACTGATTGAAATTCAATAGGAATTAGAAAATCACAAAGAAACTCATCAAAGAACAAAAACCCATGGATGGAAAACAAGAACAACACATGTATATGGAAACCCATGGTTTGGACGAAATTAAAACAGCAAGAAAACAAGGAAATAAACCAACAAAGTGCAGAACAATGGCAGCAAATGAAAGGAAACAACTCATGGAAAGATTGAACCGATTAAAAATGGAAAAACTACAAGAAAACACAAATGGGTATTTTTAGAAGATGAATAGAAATGACTGATGTGGTTGTAGCCTTTTGGAGATGTGATTCACGCCACTTGGAGGGTGGTTCTTCCAAGATGAGTGGGTGGTGCCGCCACTTGAGAGTCTCCAAAGCTCACAAGATAAGACATGAAGGAGAAGAAGAGACAAGTCTCACAAACTCACTCTCTCTCAATTTCAAGATAGTTTCTTTTCTTCTAACTTTCAACTTTTTTTTATTCAAAGTACCAAGCACCCCTATTTATAATGGAGAGGGCTGGTCATGTTACAAAGGGGAAGGAGTGGGAAGAGTCACTCTTCTAGCTCCTTCTAGTGCCTAAGAGAGAAAGGAGTAGAAAAGTCACTTTTTCCACTTTTCCCTAAAGAAAGTGCCTAAAATGCCTTACATTTAGAGGTTTCTTTTGGTTTTCCTCTTTGGCATACTCCGAAGGATATTTCTATATTATTTACAAATTTATACAAGATTATTTACAAATATTTATTTATACTACTATCTTTTGAATTTTCAAGAGAACCCAAAATGTTCTACTTTTTAAGAAGACTAGTAAAAAGAATTTTAAATGCTTGGGTGGATGACCTCTTCCTCCATTAGTGAAATCCTCTTCTACTTGATCTCCATCATGCTCCCCAGGTTGGAGAGAATTCGTCCACGAATTCAGAATCCCTACATATAACAAAGTCAGTTTGCTATCAAATAAAGCAATGGATGATAATAAAGACAAACTTGACTTAGCATTATGAATCATTGGGATGTTGGAAAAAGAAGTCCTATAGACAGACCATGTTGGAAAAAAATGTGTGGGAATGATTATTTTCTTTGGAAAAATTCTCTTTAAAGGGTAAAAACCATTAATAGGTATGGAAAAATCATCCCTAACATTTTTCAACCAATATGGAGTGCAAGTAGGAACTTTTGGTAATGAAAAAGACAAAGAAGAAGAATACCTTGGATGCTCAAATTGAGGCATAGCATGAGTCAAAAAGATTGATTTAGTTGATAAGGTATTATGACTCATTTTATCATTTTCTTCTTTTTCATTTTCTCTTTTATTTTTCATTTTAATTGGTCCTTATGAACTTCTTGTGGAGAGAGGGGTTTTAAGGTAACCTTGCGCCCTTGGAAGGAAAAAGACATTATATTGGTGAGGCCATCATGTAAAACATGTCTATCAAATTGCCAAGGCCTCCCTAAAAGAATATGGGTTGCTTCCATAGGCACAACATCACATAAAACCTCATCTTTATACTTTCCTATTTCAAAATTTATGAGGACTTGTTTATTAACCATGATTTCTCCATTTTTAGTAAGCCATTGGAGCTTATAGGGCTTGGGATGAGAGATAGTGGGTAACACAAGCTTCTCCACCACTCTTGTACTAGCCACATTTGTACAACTACCCCCATCAATTATCATGGAACATAACTTTTTGTTGATAAGGCACCGAGTATGGAAAATATTTTCTCTTGGGTATCATCCAAAGGTTTTTGAATTGTGCCCATCATGCGCCTTATCACCAATAAGTCACCTTCACATGGTATTTTACATTCATTATCACTAGGGCTAGGGGAAGGGGAGTTAGATTTAGAAGAATTATCACTATGTTCACTTACAACTATACCCCCTTTTACCATCATGGTTCGTTTTGTTGGACAATTTGCGGCTATATGACCATAACCTAAACACTTAAAACATTTCTTACTTGAGTTTTGGTTGGTGATTTAGAAATAGAAGAATTATGAGAGTCCTTTTGTTGAGTGGATTCTTTAAAAGATTTGGAAGGAGTATCAAGTTTTGAAATGTGAGTTTTACCCTTCCAAGGTGAGTTATAGAAACCATCATTATGAGTTTTCTTAAAAGAATTTTTCTTCAAAATTTGTGATTCAACCTTAATGGCTAGGTGAACCAATTTTTCCAAAGAAGTGTACTCATAAAGTTCTACAACATTTTGAATATCTTGTCTTAATCCACTTACAAAACGAGCCATCTTAGATTCTTCACTTTCATGCATGTTAATATGAGTTAAAAGCGTTTCAAGTTCTTTATAATAAGCATCCACACTTAGCGTGCCTTGGTGAAGCCTTTGGAGCTTCAACAATAGGTCTTTCCTAAAGTGTGGTGGAACAAATCTAGCGCGCATACATTCTTTCAAATTGTTCCAAGAAACCACGGGAGGTCTCTTGTTTAGCCCAATGTCCATAAGAGTTTTATGCCACCATTGCATGGCATAGTCTAGAAATTCTAAAGTAGCTAGTTTTACCCTTTGGTCTTCTTGGACCTCATGTACATGAAAGATTTGTTCAACCTTTGCTTCCCACCCCAAATATACATTTGGATCACCTTCACCACTAAAGCTAGGTAATTTTACAAAAGGCATATAAGGCTTTGCCACATGTTGGCACCTTTCTTCATAATGATGATGCCTCCTCCATTCGGTTTCATCTTCATGTCCATGATAGTTGGAAGAAGTTCTTGATGAATGCCTTGAAGAATGGTGTCTTCTATGGTGTGTATGGCTGGACCTTTCATTAGTCACTTCAAGCCTTTGCAATCTTTCTTCCAATTGTCTTATAGCTTCATCTTTTTGTGCAAGTGACCTTTTGGCTTCTTTTAATTCACCAAGAATGAAAGCTTTTTGTGGAGAGTGTGGTTTGGAAGATTCTCCACTTGAATATTGAGCCATTTTCAAAACAGTACAGCAAACACAAATAGCAAACAATTAAAGAAAACAAGGTTAGAAAACAAAGAAATAAGTGGTGCGGTTTTGGTAAAAAAATTAAGGCACTCAAAATCACTCCAAGAAATTATACTTCCCTCAATCAAGCTTCTCTTGTGGAATGGAGTAACCTCAAATGAAAGATGCCAAAGCACTCAACCACTCATCCAAAAATAACCACCACAAAACTTAAAGAACAATAAAAGACAAGCAAGAAAAGGTACAAAACAAGAAAGGGTAGTGCAAAAAGAATACAAGATATATGACAAAACTTAAGGAATGAAAGACAAGCAATAAAAGGTACACAATAAGACTCAAAGAATACTCACTAAACTTTATAATCAAGAAAGAAAGTACAGCTCATAAACTTGTCAAAATACAAGGATCAAAAGTTCCACAAAGTAGACAACAATTTGCCAATCACTATGAATCCAACTTTGGTATGAAAATTAATGTGCAAAAGAATGAATAGATGCAAATACCAAACTGTTTTGAAGGATTTAAAAACAGAATTGGTTCTGTTTTGTTCTGTTTCAGTTCTATTTTTTTTTTTGTTTTTTTTTTTTTATACCAAATGGAACTTATGTAGTGAAAGAACCATAATATGCATCATATGGAAGTTGAAACATCAATCAAATTGCACAAAAATTTTATGAAGGATTCAAGACAACTGAACACTTGAAATCAAATGTTTGGAACCTCCAATCACAAGTACTAAAACAAATTCAAGAGGAACACAAACTTTCAAAATCAAAAGCAAGCAAGTAGAGACAAGATTTGGACACCTAGAACACTATGAACATAAAACTCAAAGCAAAAAGTATGATCAATGAAAAGGCACAACTAAAACATATTCAAACCAAACAAAAGTATGAATATAAGGTGCTGGAAAAACAAGAAACACGAAATTATAGGTGCTGGAAAAAAAATTGCCCAAAAAGAAAGTGTCTATTCAACTCACAATCAACAAATCAACACCATGGCTCTAGATACCACATGATGTGAGTCTCTTATGAACCTTTCTTGGTTTGGGTTGAGTTGATATAGGTTTCATTGTATTCATGACACTTTCAAGAATTAGGATCAAAATTCTAAAGAGCAATTAATAGAGTTTCTACTCAAGAAAACAAAGGTTCATACTAAAAACACATGAATAGGTAACTTGTAGTGTAAGATAACAATGGAATATGAATGGGTAATTCAAGAACAGTACCAAACTTCAAAGGAAACACAAGAACAACATAAGAACACCAAGAAAAAGTGAAAATACTGATTGAAATTCAATAGGAATTAGAAAATCACAAAGAAACTCATCAAAGAACAAAAACCCATGGATGGAAAACAAGAACAACACATGTATATGGAAACCCATGGTTTGGACGAAATTAAAACAGCAAGAAAACAAGGAAATAAACCAACAAAGTGCAGAACAATGGCAGCAAATGAAAGGAAACAACTCATGGAAAAGATTGAACCGATTAAAAATGGAAAAACTACAAGAAAACACAAATGGGTATTTTTAGAAGATGAATAGAAATGACTGATGTGGTTGTAGCCTTTTGGAGATGTGATTCACGCCACTTGGAGGGTGGTTCTTCCAAGATGAGTGGGTGGTGCCGCCACTTGAGAGTCTCCAAAGCTCACAAGATAAGACATGAAGGAGAAGAAGAGACAAGTCTCACAAACTCACTCTCTCTCAATTTCAAGATAGTTTCTTTTCTTCTAACTTTCAACTTTTTTTTATTCAAAGTACCAAGCACCCCTATTTATAATGGAGAGGGCTGGTCATGTTACAAAGGGGAAGGAGTGGGAAGAGTCACTCTTCTAGCTCCTTCTAGTGCCTAAGAGAGAAAGGAGTAGAAAAGTCACTTTTTCCACTTTTCCCTAAAGAAAGTGCCTAAAATGCCTTACATTTAGAGGTTTCTTTTGGTTTTCCTCTTTGGCATACTCCGAAGGATATTTCTATATTATTTACAAATTTATACAAGATTATTTACAAATATTTATTTATACTACTATCTTTTGAATTTTCAAGAGAACCCAAAATGTTCTACTTTTTAAGAAGACTAGTAAAAAGAATTTTAAATGCTTGGGTGGATGACCTCTTCCTCCATTAGTGAAATCCTCTTCTACTTGATCTCCATCACTTGCGCAGGCCAACCACTCCCTGAACAGTACTACTAAGCGTGCCTCTGCGCAGGCTAACACTCTGAGGTCACTATTCTGAACCACCCTTTTTGTCTACGTGGCGCGCGTGCAGAACGTTCCATGCTGGAAGTGTAAGGACCTGTAAAATTGAATTGGAATAAAAAGAGATATATTTTAAAAGAATTCTATGTATGTTTTATTTAGAATAGAAAGGGAGGAAAAAGTTAAGTTTAGAAGGCTATGAGATCGCTGGTCGCCTGCTACACATGAGCGCCAGGTGGACGTCGCCAGGACGCGAGGCATGCAGGCATCGCGCGGGCGCGAGAGGCATGCAGGCATCGCGCGGGCGCGAGAGGCATGCAGGCATCGCGCGGGCGCGAGAGGCATGCAGGCATCGCGCGGCGCGCGAGGCATGCAGGCATCGCGCGGGCGCGCGAGGCATGCGGGCATCGCACGGGCGCGAGGCATGCGGTCATTGCCAGGGCGCGAGGCATGTGGACGTGGCCAAGGCGCGAGAGGCATGCGGGCGCTGCCAGGGCGCGAGGCATTTGGACGTGGCCAAGGCGCGAGAGTTATGAGGGCGTCGCCAGGGAAGACATCGGTCGTCTCCCAGAGGAAGACATCGGTCGTCTCCCAGAGGAAGACATCGGTCGTCTCCCAGAGGAAGACATCGGTCGTCTTCCAGGGCGAAGGAGACATCGGTCGTTCGCCAGGATGAGTCAGCAGTGGAAAGTTATCGCGCGACGACGAGTTTCACACAGAGTAAAGTGGGGCCCAGACTCCTAGCATGAAACGTCCTGCACACGCGCCACGTAGACAAACAGGGTGGTTCAGAATAGTGACATCAGAATGTTGGCATGCGCAAGAGACACTCGCGGTCGTACTGTTCAGAGCAGTGGTTGGCATGCATAAACGACAACAGTGGTCGTACTGTTCAGGGCAGTGGTTCTCAGACTTTCTTGCAGAAGGGGTGGCAGCAGCAGCAAACGTGGACAGGTAAGCTGGGATTCAAAAGCCACTGCGAGAAGGCAAAGAGTGTTACAGACTCAAGAGTGTTAGAGTGAGTGCAAACTTCCTCCCTCCCTTCTTCCCTTCCTTGCGTTGAGACTCAGGCAACCTCCAGCATCAGTGCGACAAGCGACGTTGCCCTTAGAGCACCTAAGAGGTTCTCTGCAAGTTCTACAGACCAGGCGCTGAGAACAGAGACAAGGCGGGGTTCAAGTTTCGTTGGGTTTCGGAGCTCCTGGTGTTTTGCGCAAGTCCAAGTAAGGGAAGCTAGACTTCATTTTCAATACAAGCCATAGTTTAGCTATTTTCTGAAGTGAGGGCGACGTGGTCGCCGGTTTTCGTTTTCATCCTTGTAAAATGCTCTGTGCTATGTGTTGGGCGACGTGGTCGCCGATTTTAAATGCAGACTTCGAAATACTCTGTTTTTGAACCAGGTCGCCGGTTTTGGCGTTGTTTGCGAAACTCTCTGTTTTTGGTGTTGCTTTGAAACTGTTGAGATTTAAATGAGATATCCGAAAATAAGAACCTTGGATTGAGTTTTGCTGTGATTGAAATCATTCCTTTAAGTGTTATGTGATGTGTTGGATGTGGTGAATGTGGATCGAGGCATAGTATTTTCAGGAAAGAAAATACCGTGTAAGATCGTGTAGGATGTGCATTGATCGGTGATGTCTATAATGGGATTATCCTGACTCTCCTGAGATAATGGATTCATATAGATGAAGTTATTCAGGCGTTGAGAGTCGAAGGAGGTTCATATGTATGGGTGAGTCGTGTGAAACAGAACGAGCTCGGCCTGTTATATGGATTAACCCTGTCATACTGTGAGAATGGTGAACTTGAGATCGAGAATGTGTTGATGCGCATAGCTATGGAAACATTACAACAGCTTGTATGACAGGTGCAGAATCTCTGAGTCTAGTCAATGCACGAGTCTTCCGGAAGTAGGTCAAGTGTCTTGTGTGCTGGGTCAGTGGTGGTCTGACATGTGAAATGAGGAACTTGAAATTTATAGACACTTGATGCAGTATTGTGAAAATGAATGACTCTTGAGAATATTGTGAAATGTGTGATTTCTGGGTGATCAGGTGAAGGGTATTGAGAAAATCTATAGCTTTACGTGAATATCTTGAAAATTGCTTACTCTGATTTTAATGTTCTTATTTAAACTCTCTTTAAAATATCTAGCTTACCCTGCGTGTTTTGGTTCTGTGGCTGTTCTCTTAAAACTGTGATGATCGTGTATAACTTACACGGGAGCAGATGATCTTCCAGGAAGTAGAGCTCCTTAGTGAGTGGTCGCCGGAAGCAGATCGGCTGTTTTTGGGTCCCCCGATTGGCGATCGGCCTCGTCCGATAGGAGATCGGTCTCTTCCGATAGGAGATCGCCTGCTTCGTTTTTTTTTTTACTGTATTTTGTTTATGTTTCTGGAAAAATTTGACCGAATTTGTATTAAACTCCCTGTGAGGAGAAACTACATTTTATATATATAATATTCTGTTCATGGAATCTATTTGTTACCTTTATTTTCATTATATACATTTGTATAGTATTTTGGCGGGATGTTACATTAATGGTATCAGAGCAGTTCGTCCTTAGGATGACCTGAGGGCTGTGGATCCATTGTGTTTCTTCTGCTCATGAAATTTATTTGAGTTTAAAATAACAACTATAGTGAAAAGTTTTTAAACGTTTTTGTATTGAGATTTTGTGTGTGCTTTGGTGAATATATGTTATAACTGAAAATCTTAGCATTAAGAATGAGAAGGTCCTGATAAAGTAGTGAGGGTGCACACTCATAACTAGATCGGGATGAGTCTCAACCTTAATTCCAAAGGTTTGATGTTTAGCATATATTGAATTCTGGTGTGAGCTATGTCATTTTCTTGAGTGTCTTTGTAATGGATTGAAAATGGTTGATTGGGTTGATGACCGCATACCAGTAGTTGTTCTGGTATTATGCTTGATGTTATAAGCATTATGATTCTGTTGTTGAGCTCAAATTCTTAAGGATTTTGAGATGCTGACCTTTGTAAGGTCTATATGTTACCTCCTGAATGAATTGATTTCTTATCGATTTCATTCTTGTAGTTGTAGGGAGTATAGAAACCTGTAGTTTCAATCTGAAACGAAGAGAGATGGCACGTAGACCTTCTACCCCTCCCCAATCTTCTTCGGAGATGAGCCAGATTGCTAAGGCTATCGAGATGATGGCAACTGCCATCCAGCAGCAGAATGCAGCGATGGCTCAGAACCATCAAGCTACAATGCACCACTGGGAAACTGCTCGGTCGGCTGAGACAAACTCCCACGGCGGTCAGCCTCAAGAACAGATGGGACTGACCGAGTTCATGAGACACAACCCACCCAAGTTTAGTGGGAATGCTACCCCTGATCAGGCAGATCAGTGGGTCAGAGAGCTGGAGAAAATCTTTAGGGCGACCTCCTGCCCTGAAGAGAAGAAATTGCTGTTCGCCACTTATCTGCTATCAGGAGAAGCTGAGTTCTGGTGGATGGGAGCTCAGCAGATGATGGATGCCCGAGGGGATGTTTTGGATTGGGAGAGCTTCAGGGTGAAGTTCTTGGAGAAATACTTCCCTGACAGCGCCAAGTTTGCGAGGGAAGCTGAGTTCCTAAAGCTGGAGCAGGGGGATATGTCAGTGAACGCCTATGCTGCTCGTTTTGAGTACCTCGCCCGGTTCTATACCCAGGCGACCTCTGAGGCCTAGAGGTGTAGGAAGTTTGAAGAGGGACTGAAGCATGGGCTGAAGAAGACCATAGCCCCGATGTGCATCAGGGAATTTCACGCCTTAGTAGAAAAGGCGAAGATGGTGGAGACCCTGGAGAAGGGTGATTCTCGGGTGATCAGGTCACACCCAGGAGGTTCTTCCAGTGGGAAAGCTAAGGCACAGCACTTACAAAGCAAGCCCTATACGAGGCCTCCACCACATCGGGTGGGAACAACGTCATCCCAGTTTCAGCAGCGGCAACCTTGGAAACCCAAGTGTTTCCATTGTGGTGGACCACACACGCCCAACGTGTGCCCCAAGCAGCCTTCAGAGAGAAGGTGTTTTACCTGCCAAAAGACAGGGGACATTGCTAGAGAATGCCCTAGCAGGAATGGGGCGACCCAACCCAGTGGCTCCCAGCAGATGAGAAACGAAGGCAGCAGACCTCAGGCGACAGGGAGAGTGTTTGCCATGTCTGGAGCAGAAGCATCTCAGTCAGGTAACCTCGTACAGGGTATATGTTTTATAGCTGGTAGGGGTGTAAAAGCTTTGTTTGATTCTGGAGCGACACACTCCTTTGTGTCAAGCCTGTGTGTAGCTGAGTTGGGCCTTCTAGTGAAGGAGTTACCCTTCGAACTGTTGGTCTCTACACCTGCATCAGGACAGGTGTCGACCTCTACAGTGTGCCCCGAATGTCCAGTGATTGTAGAGGGACGCAGATTCAAGGTGAACTTGATCTGCCTACCTCTTCAGGACCTAGATGTTATCCTGGGAATGGATTGGTTAGCTGCCAATCACGTTCTCATTGACTGCGGTAGTCAGAGGATTGCGTTTCCAGACCTCCAAGGATCAGATGTAATTTCTGCTCAGCAAGGGCAGTCAGAGTTGGAAGAAGGGGCGAGGTGCTTCGTGATACTCGCTCGGTCGGAGGTGAAGAATAAAGGGGACGTAAGCAGAATACCCGTGGTGAAAGATTTCACGGATGTATTCCCAGAAGAAGTACCTGGGTTACCCCCTAAGAGAGAAGTGGAATTCTCTATTGACTTGGTACCTGGAGCTGGACCAGTGTCAATGGCACCTTACAGGATGGCACCAGCCGAGTTAGTAGAGTTGAAGAAGCAAGTGGAAGAGTTGCTGGAGAAGCAATTCATCAGACCCAGTGTATCTCCATGGGGAGCTCTAGTGCTCCTAGTCAAGAAGAAGGATGGAGGGTCTCGGCTGTGTATAGATTACAGGCAGTTGAACAAGTTGACCATCAAGAACAAGTACCCCCTGCCTAGGATTAATGATTTGATGGATCAAATACATGGAGCCTCGGTGTTCTCCAAGATTGACCTGAGATCGGGGTACCACCAAATTTTGGTTAAAGCTGATGATGTGCAAAAGACAGCTTTTAGGTCTCGGTATGGGCATTATGAGTATGTGGTGATGCCGTTTGGGGTCACAAATGCTCCAGCCCTGTTCATGGACTACATGAATAGGATTTTTCGCCCTTTCTTGGATAAGTTTGTGGTGGTCTTCATAGACGACATACTCATTTACTCAAGGACCGAGGAAGAGCATGAAGAACACCTGAGGACAGTATTGGAGATACTGAGGGAGAAGCAGCTCTATGCCAAGTTCTCGAAGTGTGAGTTCTGGCTGAGGGAAGTCAACTTCTTAGGACATGTGATATCTGCCCAGGGGATCTCGGTGGATCCAGCCAAAGTAGAGGCAGTGCTGCAGTGGGAACGTCCAAGAACAGTCACCGAGATAAGGAGCTTTGTGGGGTTGGCGGGCTACTATCGGAGGTTTATTGAGGACTTTTCCAAGGTAGTGGCTCCCTTAACACAGCTGACCCGCAAGGATCAACCTTTTGCTTGGACCGACCGATGTGAGCAGAGCTTCATGGAATTAAAGGAGAGGTTGACTAGTGCTCCAGTGCTGGTGATCCCCGAAGTAGGAAGACCTTTTGATGTCTTCTGTGACGCTTCACATCAGGGCTTGGGATGTGTTTTGATGCAAGAGAAAAGAGTGGTTGCATATGCTTCAAGGCAACTCAAGGTTCATGAGAGGAACTACCCCACGCATGATTTGGAGTTGGCGGCTGTGGTATTTGCCTTGAAGATCTGGAGGCACTATTTATATGGAGCTCGGTTCCAGGTGTTCAGTGACCATAAGAGCCTGAAATACCTGTTCGATCAGAAGGAACTAAACATGAGACAAAGAAGGTGGATGGAGTTTCTTAAGGACTACGATTTTCAACTCATGTATCATCCAGGGAAGGCCAATGTAGTGGCAGATGCCTTGAGTAGAAAATCAGTACAAGTAGCCACCATGATGATGGAAGAGCAGAAACTGATCGAGCAATTCAGAGATTTAAACCTTGGGGTAGAGTTCCACGTGAATCACATTAGTTGTAGTAAGCTGGCTATAACTAATGACTTCCTTGGGATGTTAAGGGATAAGTAGTTGGAGGACCCTAGTCTAAAGCGTACTGTAGAGTCACTAGGGACAGATCAGGCTAGAGACTTTGTGATGGGCGATGATGGGATCTTGAGATTTAATGGTAGGATTTGCATCCCTGCAGATGGAGAATTGAAGAAGATAATCCTAGATGAAGGTCATAAGAGTCGCCTTAACCTCCATCCAGGCATGACCAAGATGTACCATGACTTGAAGGAGTCATTTTGGTGGTCAGGCATGAAGAGAGACATCGCCCAGTATGTTGCTACCTGTTTGACGTGTCAGAAGGCAAAGGTAGAACATCAAAGGCCTGGCGGGTTGTTACAACCATTGGATATCCCTGAGTGGAAATGGGACAGCATTGCCATGGATTTTGTCACCCATTTACCCAGATCGGTAAAGGGCCATGATGCAGTATGGGTCATCACTGATCGGCTGACGAAGAGTGCTCATTTTCTCCCAGTGAATATGAGGATGCCCATGGCCAAGTTGGCACAGTTGTACATCCAAGAAATAGTGAGGCTGCATGGAGTGCCTTCCAGCATCGTTTCAGATAGAGATCCCAGGTTCACTTCACGGTTTTGGCAGACCTTGCAAGAGTGCTTGGGAACTAAGTTGAGGATGAGCTCTGCATATCATCCCCAAACAGATGGTCAGTCAGAGAGAACGATCCAGTCCTTGGAAGACCTGCTGAGGACGTGTGTCTTGGATCAATTGGGGAATTGGGACGAGGTGTTGCCACTGGTGGAGTTTACATATAATAACAGTTATCACGCCAGCATAGGGATAGCACCATATGAAGCCCTGTATGGGAGGAAATGTAGGACTCCCTTATGTTGGTACCAGGAGGGCGAAGCAGTCTTGGTTGGGCCAGAGTTGATTCAGCAGACGACCGAGAAGGTGCAGCAGATACAAAGCAGAATGAAGGCTTCTCAAAGTAGGCAGAAGTCATATGCAGACCAGAGGAGGAAGCCTTTGGAGTTTGCTGCTGGAGACCACGTGTTCATGAAAGTGACACCAACCAAGGGTGTAGGAAGAGCGATCAGGTCAAAGAAGTTGTCCCCTAAGTTCGTGGGACCATATCAGATCTTAAGGAGGATTGGCCCAGTAGCTTATGAGATCACCCTGCCTCCCCATTTAGCGAATCTGCACAATGTCTTTCACGTTTCACAGCTGAGGAAGTACATGGCAGACCCTAGTCATGTGCTGGAAGTGGACAACGTGCAGATCAGGGATGACTTGTCCTTTGAAGCGAAACCAATCAGGATTGAAGATCGTCAAAGTAAACAGCTCAGAGGCAAGACCATTAACATGGTGAAAGTGGTGTGGGATGAGCGATCGGGTGACTCAACTTGGGAGTTAGAAGCAACCATGAGAGAAGCCTATCCATACCTCTTTTCCTTGTAATTCAATTTTCGAGGACGAAAATTTTTTCTTGTTGGGGAGAATGTAAGGACCTGTAAAATTGAATTGGAATAAAAAGAGATATATTTTAAAAGAATTCTATGTATGTTTTATTTAGAATAGAAAGGGAGGAAAAAGTTAAGTTTAGAAGGCTATGAGATCGCTGGTCGCCTGCTACACATGAGCGCCAGGTGGACGTCGCCAGGACGCGAGGCATGCAGGCATCGCGCGGGCGCGAGAGGCATGCAGGCATCGCGCGGGCGCGAGAGGCATGCAGGCATCGCGCGGGCGCGAGAGGCATGCAGGCATCGCGCGGGCGCGAGAGGCATGCAGGCATCGCGCGGGCGCGCGAGGCATGCGGGCATCGCACGGGCGCGAGGCATGCGGTCATTGCCAGGGCGCGAGGCATGTGGACGTGGCCAAGGCGCGAGAGGCATGCGGGCGTTGCCAGGGCGCGAGGCATTTGGACGTGGCCAAGGCGCGAGAGTTATGAGGGCGTCACCAGGGAAGACATCGGTCGTCTCCCAGAGGAAGACATCGGTCGTCTCCCAGAGGAAGACATCGGTCGTCTCCCAGAGGAAGACATCGTTCGTCTCCCAGAGGAAGACATCGGTCGTCTTCCAGGGCGAAGGAGACATCGGTCGTTCGCCAGGATGAGTCAGCAGTGGAAAGTTATCGCGCGACGACAAGTTTCACACAGAGTAAAGTGGGGCCCAGACTCCTAGCATGAAACGTCCTGCACACGCGCCACGTAGACTGTAAGGACCTGAAATTTATTGAAATGAAAGCGTATGTTTTAAGTAAATTCTAAGTATGTTTTATCTAAGTTAAAAAGGAAGGAAAGTGTAGTCTAGAAAAAACTATAAGAGTTCCTTGTTTATACATCATCGCCGGTCGCCTGCTACACATGAGCGCCAGGTGGACGTCGCGCGGGCGCGAGAGGCATGCAGGCATCACGCGGGCGCGAGAGGCATGCAGGTATCGCGCGGGCGCGAGAGGCATGCAGGCATCGCGCGGGCGCGAGAGGCATGCAGGCATCGCGCGGGCGCGAGAGGCATGCAGGTATCGCGCGGGTGCGAGAGGCATGCAGGCATCGCGCGGGCGCGAGGCATGTGGACGTGGCCAAGGCGCGAGAGTTATGAGGGCGTCGCCAGGGAAGACATCGGTCGTCTCCCAGAGGAAGACATCGGTCGTCTTCCAGGGCGAAGGAGACATCGGTCGTTCGCCAGGATGAGTCAGCAGTGGAAAGTTATCGCACGACGTCGAGTTTCACACCTTGAAGGTAAGACCCAGACTCCCAGCATGAAGCGTAGTGCACGCACGCCACGTAGACAAAAAGGGTGGTTCAGAATAGTGACATCAGAATGTTGGCATGCGCGGGAGACACCCACGGTCGTACTGTTCAGAGCAGTGGCTGGCATGCACAAGCGACAAACAGTGGCAGTACTGTTCAGAGCAGTGGTTGGCATGCACCAGAGACAACAGTGGCAGTACTGTTCAGAGCAGTGGTTGGCATGTACCAGAGACAACAGTGGTCGTACTGTTCAGGGCAGTGGTTCTCAGACTTCTCTGCAGAGTGGGTGGTGGCAGCTGCTTTTGGTGGATAAGTTGGTTTAAGATGCAGAAGACCCACTGCTGAGAGAAACAAGAAACGTCGCAGCCTTCAAAGAGAGAAAGAGTGAGTTACCTCCCTTCTCCTCCAGTTGCCTCCTTCGCGCTGCGATTCTAGCACCTTCACACGAGAGTACGACGAGCGACAGCCACCATTAGAGCACTTGGGTAGTCCTCTGCAAGTTCTTCAGACCAGACGCGAAAAACAGAGCCAAGGTATTCTGCAAGCTTCGTTGGATTTCGAAGCTCCTGGTGGTTGCGCAAGTCCAGGTAAGGGAAGCTAGACCTCTTTTTCCATACAAGCCATAGTTTGCTGTTTCTGAAGTGAGGGCGACGTGGTCGCCGGTTCTCTGTTTCTTTTCGAAATGCTCTGTTTTACGTGTTTGGGCGACGTGGTCGCCGGTTTTAAATACGAGTTTCGAACTCCCCTGTGTTTGACATTGTTTGAAACTGTTTGGGATTTAAATACAATATATATGTGATATTCGAAAGTTTGAAACGTTGAAAATGGTGGTTGCTGTGATTTGAAATATTCCTTTGTATGGCATGACGTCTTGAATGCTGTGAATGTGGGATCGAGGCATAGTATTTTCAGGAAAGAAAATACCGTGTAAGATCTTGTGGTAGGTGCATTGATCGGTGATTCCTAAGGGGATATCCTGACTCTGCTGAGGTAATGGAATCACGTAGAGGAAGTTACTCAGTTGTTGAGAGTCGAAGGAGGTCTATATGATGGGCGTCTCGTGTGAAAAAGAACGAGCTCCGTCTGTCATATGGATTAACCCTGTCATACCAGGAGAACTATGGTAACATTGAGATGATATATGCGCATGCTGTGTGGATTCACAGCGACCCTGTGTGGATTTCACAGTGGTGTGGTATGACAGGTGCAGATCTCTGAGTCTAATCAACGCACGAGTCAATCCGGAAGTAGTGTCAAGTGTCTTGTGTGGTGAGTCAGTGGAAAGTCTGACATGTGAAATGAGAAACTTGAATATTGATAGACACTTGATGCTGTATTGTGAAATGGAATGACTATGGGTGAATGTTGTGAAGTTTGTGATTTTGGGCGATCAGCTGAATGCTATGAGCAGCTCTACGTTTTACATGGATATTTTGGAACTTGGTTTACTTGGATTTTCATGTTCTTGATTTAAACTTCTTTTAAATTATCTAGCTTACCCTTTTATCTGTTATTGTGGTTGTTTTTCTCAAAACTGTGATGATCGTGTAATTGATACACGGGAGCAGATGATCTTCCAGGAAGAAGAGCCCTCTAGTGAGTGATCGCCGAGGAGGAGATCGCCGGTTTTCTGTCTCTATCGGGTGATCGCCTGTGTCTGCCTCCATCGGGTGATCGCCTGTTTTTTTCTGTCTTGATAGGTGATCGGTCTCGTCCGATAGGAGATCGGTTTCTTCCGATAGGAGATCGCCTGTTTTGTTTTTTTTACTGTATTTTGTTTATGTTTCTGGAAAATTTGACCGAATTTGTATTAAACTCCCTAAGAGGAGCAACTTCATTTCATATATATATTATTTTGTTCATAGAATCTATTTGTTACCTTTATTTTCATTATATACATTTGTATAGTATTTTGGCGGGATGTTACAGATGACCTCTCGCGCGAAGACAATCCACCGATGACCTCTCGCGCGAAGACTATCCACTGAGGACCTCTCGCGCGAAGACAATCCACCGATGACCTCTCCCTGGCGAACGACCGATGTCTCCCCCTGGCAAAGCCCGCATGCCTCTCGCGCCCTGGCAATGCCTGCATGCCTCGCGCCCTGGCGATGCCCGCATGCCTCTCGCGCCCTGGCAATGCCCGCATGCCTCTCGCCCGCGCGATGCTTGCATGCCTCGCGCCCTGGCGACGTCCACATGCCTCGCGCCCGCGCGATGCCTGCATGCCTCGCGCCCTGGCGCTCATGTGTAGCAGGCGACCGGCGATCATGTACTACTAGGCGATCTCATAGTCTTCCAAACTACACTTTCCTTCCTTTTCATTTTAAATAAAGACATCCTTAGAATTCATTTAAAATATATCTCTTTTATTCCAATTTAATTTTACAGGTCCTTACATTCTCCCCATCAAGAAAAATTTTCGTCCCCGAAAATTGAATTACAAGGAAAAGAGGTATGGATAAGCCTCCCTCATGGGTTCTTCTAACTCCCAAGTTGAATCCCCCGATCTCTCATCCCACACCACTTTCACCATGTTGATGGTCTTGCCTCTGAGCTGTTTACTTTGCCGATCGTCAATCCTGACTGGTTTTGCTTCAAAGGACAAGTCATCCCTGATCTGCACATCGTCTACATCCAGCACATGACTAGGGTCTGCCATGTACTTCCTCAGCTGTGACACGTGAAAGACATTGTGCAGATTCGCCAGATGGGGAGGTAGGGCAATCTCATAAGCCACTGGACCATTCCTTCTTAAGATCTGATATGGTCCCACGAATTTAGGAGACAACTTCTTTGACCTGATCGCCCGTCCTACACCCTTGGTTGGTGTAACTTTCATGAACACGTGGTCTCCAACAGCAAACTCGAAAGGCTTTCTCCTCTGATCTGCATAGGACTTCTGCCTACTCTGAGAAGCTTTCATTCTGCTTTGTATCTGTTTCACCTTCTCGGTCGTCTGCTGAATCAACTCTGGCCCAACCAAGACTGCCTCGCCCTCCTGGTACCAACATAAGGGGGTTCTGCATTTCCTCCCATAAAGGGCTTCATAAGGTGCCATCCCAATACTGGCGTGGTAGCTATTATTATAGGTAAACTCCACTAGTGGCAACACCTCGTCCCAACTTCCCAATTGATCCAAGACGCACGCCCTCAGCAGATCTTCCAAGGATTGTATCGTTCTCTCTGACTGACCATCTGTTTGGGGATGGTATGCAGAGCTCATCCTCAACTTAGTTCCCAAGAACTCTTGTAAGGTCTGCCAAAACCGTGAAGTGAACCTGGGATCTCTATCTGAAACGATGCTGGAAGGCACTCCATGCAACCTCACTATTCCTTGGATGTATAACTGTGCCAGCTTGGCCATAGGCATCTTCATATTCACTGGAAGGAAGTGGGCACTCTTCGTCAGCCTATCAATGATAACCCAGATTGCATCATGACCCTTTACCGATCTGGGTAAATGGGTGACAAAATCCATGGCGATGCTGTCCCATTTCCATTCAGGGATATCCAGTTGCTGCAACAGCCCGCCAGGTCTTTGATGCTCCACCTTCGCCTTCTGACACGTTAAGCAGGTTGCAACATACTGGGCGATGTCTCTCTTCATACCTGACCACCAAAATGACTCCTTCAAGTCATGGTACATCTTGTTCATGCCTGGATGAAGGTTAAGGCGACTCTTATGACCTTCTTCTAGGATCATCTTCTTCAACTCTTCATTTGCAGGGATGCAAATTCTGCCATTAAATCTCAAGATCCCATCATCGCCCATCACAAAGTCTCTCGCCTGATCTGTCCCTAGTGACTCCACAGTACGCTTTAGACTAGGGTCCTCTAATTGCTTATCCCTTAACATCCCAAGGAAGTCATTAGTTATAGTCAGCTTACTACAACTAATGTGATTCACGTGAAATTCTATTCCAAGGTTTAAGTCTCTGAACTGGTTGATCAGTTTCTGCTCTTCCATCATCATGGTGGCGATTTGTATAGACTTCCTACTCAAGGCATCTGCCACTACATTGGCCTTCCCTGGGTGATACCTGAGCTGAAAATCGTAGTCCTTTAAGAACTCCATCCACCTTCTTTGTCTCATGTTTAGTTCCTTCTGATTGAACAGGTATTTCAGGCTCTTATGGTCACTGAACACTTGGAACCGAGCTCCATATAAATAGTGCCTCCAGATCTTCAAGGCAAATACCACAGCCGCCAACTCCAAGTCATGCGTAGGGTAGTTTCTCTCATGAACCTTGAGTTGCCTTGAAGCATATGCAACCACTCTCTTCTCTTGCATTAAAACACATCCCAAGCCTTGATGTGAAGCGTCACAGAAGACATCAAAAGGTCTCCCTACCTCGGGGATCACCAGCACTGGAGCACTGGTCAACCTCTCCTTTAGTTCCATGAAGCTCTGCTCACATCGGTCGGTTCAAGCAAAAGGTTGATCCTTGCGGGTCAGTTGTGTTAAAGGAGCCACTACCTTGGAAAAATCCTCAATAAACCTCCGATAGTAGCCCGCCAACCCCACAAAGCTCCTTATCTCGGTGACTGTCTTAGGACGTTCCCACTGCAGCACTGCCTCTACCTTGGCTGGATCCACCGAGATCCCCTGGGCAGATATCACGTGTCCTAAGAAGTTGACTTCCCTCAGCCAGAACTCACACTTAGAGAACTTGGCATAGAGTTGCTTCTCCCTCAGGATCTCCAATACTGTCCTCAGGTGTTCCTCATGCTCTTCCTCGGTCCTTGAATAAATGAGGATGTCGTCTATGAAGACCACCACAAACTTATCCAAGAAAGGGCGAAAAATCCTATTCATGTAGTCCATTAACAGGGCTGGAGCATTGGTGACTCCAAACGGCATCACTACATACTCATAGTGCCCATACCGAGACCTAAAAGCTGTCTTTTGAACATCCTCAGCTTTTACCAAAATTTGGTGGTACCCCGATCTCAGATCAATCTTGGAGAACACCGAGGCCCCATGAATTTGGTCCATTAAATCATCAATCCTAGGTAGGGGGTACTTGTTCTTGATGGTCAACTTGTTCAACTGCCTGTAATCTATACACAGCCGAGACCCTCCATCCTTCTTCTTGACTAGGAGCACTGGAGCTCCCCATGGAGATACACTGGGTCTGATGAATTGCTTCTCCAGCAACTCTTCCACTTGCTTCTTTAACTCCACTAACTCGGCTGGTGCCATCCTATAAGGTGCCATTGACACTGGTCCAGCTCCAGGTACCAAGTCAATAGAGAATTCCACTTCTCTCTTAGGGGGTAACCCAGGTACTTCTTCTGGGAATACATCCGTGAAATCTTTCACCACAGGTATTCTGCTTACGTCCCCTTCATTCTCCACTTCCAACCGGGCTAGCATCACGAAGCACCTCGCCCCTTCTTCCAATTCCGTCTGCCCTTGCTGAGCAGATATCACCTCTGATCCTTGGAGGTCTGGAAACGCAATCCTCTGACTACCGCAGTCAATGAGAACGTGATTGGCAGCTAACCAATCCATTCCCAGGATAACATCTAGGTCCTGAAGAGGTAGGCAGATCAAGTTCACCTTGAATCTGCGTCCCTCTACAATCACTGGACATTCGGGGCATACTGTAGAGGTCGACACCTGTCCTGACGTAGGTGTAGAGACCAACAGTTCGAAAGGTAACTCCTTCACTAGGAGGCCCAACTCGGCTACACGCAGGCTTGACACAAAGGAGTGTGTCGCTCCAGAATCAAAAAAAGCTTTTACACCTCTACCAGCAATAAAACAAACACCTTGTATGAGGTTACCTGACTGAGATGCCTCTGCTCCAGACATGGCAAACACTCTCCCTGTTGCCTGAGGTCTGCTGCCCTCGTTTCTCATCTGCTGGGAGCCACTGGGTTGGGTCGCCCCATTCCTGCTAGGGCACTCTCTAGCAACGTGCCCTGTCTTTTGGCAGGCAAAACATCTCCTCTCAGAAGTCTTCTTGAAGCATGCATTGGAGGCGTGTGGTCCACCACAATGGAGACACTTGGGTTTCCAATGTTGCTGCTGCTGAAACTGGGGAGGCGCTGCTCCTGCTCGATGTGGTGGAGGTCTCGCATAGGGCTTGCTTTGTGGGTGCTGTGCCTTAGCTTTCCCACTGGAAGAACCTCCGGGGTGTGACCTGACCACCCGAGAATCACCCTTTTCCAGGGTCTCCACCATCTTCGCCTTTTCCACTAAGGCGTGAAATTCCCTGATGCACATCGGGGCTATGGTCCTCTTCAGTCCATGCTTCAGCCCCTCTTCGAATTTCCTACACCTCCAGGCCTCGGAGGTCGCCTGGGTATAGAACCGGGCGAGGTACTCAAAACGAGCAGCATAGGAGTTCACTGACATATCCCCCTGCTCCAACTTCAGGAACTCTGCTTCCCTCGCAAACTTGGCGCTGTCTGGGAAGTATTTCTCCAAGAACCTCACCCTGAAGCTCTCCCAATCCAATACATCCCCTCGGGCCTCCATCATCTGCTGAGCTCCCATCCACTAGAACTCAGCTTCTCCTGAGATAAGTGGCGAACAACAATTTCTTCTCTTCAGGGCAGGAGGTCGCCCTAAAGATTTTCTCCAACTCTCTGACCCACTGATCTGCCTGGTCAGGGGTAGCATTCCCACTGAACTTGGGTGGGTTGTGCCTCATGAACTCGGTCAGTCCCATCTGTTCTTGAGGCTGACCGACGTGGGAGTTTGTCTCAGCCGACCGAGCAGTTTCCCAGTGGTGCATTGTAGCTTGATGGTTCTGAGCCATCGCTGCATTCTGTTGCTGGATGGCAGTTGCCATCATCTCGATGGCCTTGGCAATCTGGCTCATCTCTGAGGAAGGTTGGGGTGGGGTAGAAGGTCTACGTGCCATCTTCTTCGTTTTGGATTCTGAATCTATTGGTTTCTATATTCCCTACAACTACAAGAATGAGATCGATCAGAAATCAATTCATTCAGGATGTACCATCTAGACCTTACAAAGGTCAGCATCTCAAAGTCATTAAGAATTTAAGTTCATCAACAGGATTATAACACTTATAACTTCAAACAAAACACCAGAACAATTACTGGTGTGCAGACATCAATCCAAACGACCACTCTCAGTCAATTACAAGAACACCAAATAAATCACACCAGAATTCAATGTAGGCTAAACATCAAACCTTTGGAATTAAGATTAAGAATCATCTCGATCCAGTTATGAGTGTGCACCCTCATTACTTTATCAGGATCTTCTCATTCTTAATACCAAGATTTTCAATTAGAGCATACATTCACTAAGGCACACACAAAATTTCAATACTAAAAATGTTTTTTTAAAAACCTTTCACTATAGTTGTTATTTAAAACTCAACTAGATTTTATGAGCAGAAGAAACACAATGGATCCACAGCCCTCAGGTCATCCTAAGGACGAACTGCTCTGATACCATTAATGTAACATCCCGCAAAATAAAACCATACATACATGTATAATGAAAATAAAGGTAAACAAATAATATTGAAGAGTACATGATAATATATATATAAGTAATGAAGTTGCTCCTCTTAGGGAGTTAAATACATAACCAGGTCAAATGTTTTCAAAATTTAAACGAAATTCAACCAAATGCAACAAGACCGGCGATCTCCATACATGAACCGGCGATCTGGTAACAGAAGGCCCAAAACAGGCGATCTGCAGCAGGACATAAATCCGGCGATCACCACCAAGAGATAGAAAACTGGCGATCTCTTCCTCGGCGACCACTCACTAAGGAGCTCTACATCCTGGAAGATCATCTGCTCCCGTGTAACAATTACACGATCATCACAGTTTTAAGAGAACAGCCACAGAACCAAAACACGCAGGGTAAGCTAGATATTTTAAAGAGAGTTTAAATAAGAACATTAAAATCAAGGTAAAAACATTTTTCAAGATATCCATGTAAAACTTAGAGTTGCTCATACCCTTCACCTGATCGCCCAAAAACCACACATTTCACAATATTTTCCAGAGTCATTCTATTTCACAACTGTATCAAGTGTCTATCAATTTCAAGTTCCTCATTTCACATGTCAGACCACCACTGACTCAGCACACAAGACACTTGACACTACTTCCGGAAGACTCATGCATTGATTAGACTCAGAGATCTGCACCTGTCATACCATACCACTGTGAAATCCACACAGGGTCGCTGTGAATCCACACAGCATGCGCATATATAATCTCAATGTCAATAGTTCTCCCGGTATGACAGGGTTAATCCATAGAACAGGCGGAGCTCGTTCTTTTTCACACGAGACGCCCATTCATATGAACCTCCTTCGACTCTCACCAACTGAGTAACTTCCTCTATGTGATTCCATTATCTCAGCAGAGTCAGGATATCCCCTTAGGAATCACCGATCAATGCACATCCTACACGATCTTACACGGTATTTTCTTTCCTGAAAATACTATGCCTCGATCCACATTCACAACATTCAACACATCATACCACTCTTAAATAAACGATTCAAGTCACAGCAACGATCGTTTCAAAGATTCAGATTTTCGAAGATCACATTTAAGCTTCAACAGTTCAAAGTAACACCAAAAACAGGGAGTTCGCAAACATCGCCCAAACCGGCGACCTGGTTCAAAAACAGGGTATTTCGAAGTCTGTATTTAAAACCGGCGACCATGTCGCCCTCATTTCAGAAATAACTAAACTATAGCTTGTAATGAAAATGAAGTCTAGCTTCCCTTACCTGGACTTGCGCAAACACCTAGAGTTCCGAAACGCAACGAAGCTTGAAGAACGCCTTGGCTCTGTTTTTGCGTCTGGTTGAAGGACTTGCAGAGAACTGCCCAGGTGCTCTAATGGTGGATGTCGCTCGTCGTACTCTCGTGTGAAGGTGCTAGAATCGCAGTGCGAAGGAGACAACTGGAGGAGAAGGGAGGTAACTCACTCTTTCTCTCTTTGAAGGCTGCAACGTTTCTTTCTCTCAGCAGTGGGTTTCTGCATCTTAAACCAACTTATCCACCAAAAGCAGCTGCCACCACCCACTCTGCAGAGAAGTCTGAGTGTACGTTTCCCTGAACAGTACGACTACAGTTGTCTCTTGCGCAGGCCAACCACTCCCTGAACAGTACTACTAAGCGTGCCTCTGCGCAGGCTAACACTCTGAGGTCACTATTCTGAACCACCCTTTTTGTCTACGTGGCGCGCGTGCAGGACGTTCCATGCTGGAAGTCTAGGTCCCACCTTCTCTGTGTGTAACTCGACGTCGCGCGATGACCATCCACCGATGACCTATCGCGCGAAGGCTATCCACCGATGACCTCTCGCGCGAAGACAATCCACCGATGACCTCTCGCGCGAAGACTATCCACTGAGGACCTCTCGCGCGAAGACAATCCACCGATGACCTCTCCCTGGCGAACGACCGATGTCTCCCCCTGGCAAAGCCCGCATGCCTCTCGCGCCCTGGCAATGCCCGCATGCCTCGCGCCCTGGCGATGCCCGCATGCCTCTCGCGCCCTGGCAATGCCCGCATGCCTCTCGCCCGCGCGATGCTTGCATGCCTCGCGCCCTGGCGACGTCCACATGCCTCGCGCCCGCGCGATGCCTGCATGCCTCGCGCCCTGGCGCTCATGTGTAGCAGGCGACCGGCGATCATGTACTACTAGGCGATCTCATAGTCTTCCAAACTACACTTTCCTTCCTTTTCATTTTAAATAAAGACATCCTTAGAATTCATTTAAAATATATCTCTTTTATTCCAATTTAATTTTACAGGTCCTTACAACCACTGCCCTGAATAGTACGACCGCGAGTGTCTCTTGCGCATGCCAACATTCTGATGTCACTATTCTGAACCACCCTTTTTGTCTACGTGGCGCGCGTGCAGGACGTTTCATGCTGGGAGTCTGGGTCCCACTTTCTCTGTGTGAACCTCGACATCGCGCGATAACCTTCCACCGATGACCTCTCGCGTGATGACTATCCACTGAGGTCTCATACTGGCAAACGACCGATGTCTCTCCCTGGAAGATGACCGATGTCTCTCCCTGGGAGACGACCGATGTCTATCCCTGGCGACGCCCGCATGCCTCTCGCGACCAGGCGATGCCTGCATGCCTCGCACCCCGACGACGCTCGCATGCCTCTCGCGCCCCAGCGTTGCCCGCATGCCTCGCGCCCCGGCGTTGCCCGCATGCCTCGCGCGCCCTGGTGACGTCCACATGCCTCGCGCCCTGGCGATGCCCACACGCCTCTCGCGCGCCCTGGTGACGTCCACATGCCTCGCGCCCTGGCGATCATGTGTAGTAGACGACCGGCGATCTCATAGTCTTCTAAACTACACTTTCCTTCCTTTTTATTTTTAAATAAAAGCATACTTAGAATTCATTTAAAATATATCCCTTTTTATTCCAATTCAATTTTTACAGGTCCTTACATGATGGGCCCTAGGGATGGGTTCATTGCAATTATCTCGTGGTTTCTTGAGATTGTTTGCATGGACAACAGACTTTGTTCCATCCACTATGAAGAGTACTAAAACTCAGGCCTGGGTTAGAATCTACCATTTGCCTTTGATGTGAGTGGATTTTTGGATTGCATATTTTATTGGTTGCTCTTGTTTATGATTTTTGTTTTTAGAAATGCAAGGTGAGAACCCTAAAAAGATCCCCACTGTGCACGAACTTAACCAAGTGGTTAAGTAAGTGTGAAGGTTTACTTTAGAAGGGCAAAGAGAAAAGACAAGTATAAGGTGACAAATGATGCAACGGAAAGAGAGACAAGGAACAAATAAAGAAAAAGAACAAAGTAAAGAACATATCAAAGAGAAGAACAAGACATATATGGAAGGGAGGTGGAGAAAAATAAAGAGCAAAAGAGGAAGGGATGAAGAGAACTTATGGGAAGAAATGACGTCACGCCACTTGGAGCAGAGGGACTCCAAGATGAGTGATGCAAGAGCCGCCACTTGAGATATTACCACTCAAGATAAGACCTAGATAACTTGAGCAACCACTTGTGATATTACCCACCCATGATAAGACCCAACATGATATTGAACTTAAAGCTTTGATGTCTCTAAATCCATGAAGATTGCTTGAAGGCTGGGTTGTTGCTTGTGGGCATAGGTTCTGGGTAGACTAGAATTTGTCAATCCACTCTTAGCTTAATCCAAAACTTAATCAATCAAGTTATTTCAAAAGAAAAGTGTTTTTCAAAGTAGTGGAAAACAACCTGTTGATTTATCGTTTCAATTGGTTGTTTTAAACTTAGTGGTTTTGAAAAGGATTTAAAAAAGTTGGAATTGGCTGACCTAATAGTCAAGGCCAATTCAATCGGTTGAATTGAGTTTTCAATCGATTGTTTTTTGAAAAATCTTAACAAAATTTGTTAAGTTTGGTAAATCTGTTTTCCGTGATTTTAAAGTATTTTGGCCTTTGATTAAAAGTCTAAAACGACTATTTTTTAGGCTATATAACTGGTGTTTACATCTCTGAATGTATAGAGATCAGATTACGAAAAGATTAAGAAAGATTTTTAAGATTGCAAGATTGCTTAAGGCTTTGCTTTGGCTAAGAGTGGAATAGGAGCTATTGTAATCCTTTTGTATCAGGTGTAATCTTTCCTGTTCTTACTTGTATTAGTTTTCATATTTTTTTTAAACTAGTAAAGTGTTGGTGTATACAGTCAGAAGGTGTTTTGACTTGTAGTATTTATGTATCAAAGAGGGTGAGTGTTCTTGAGAGGTTCAAGATCACCTCTATGGTGTTTGTGTGTTTGTAATCTAGGGTTGATTACATAGTGGAATCTCAGTGGGTTTCTGAGAACTAAATGTAGCTCTGGATAAGAGTGAACCAGTATATTTTCTTGTGTGAATCTTTCTATCTCTCACTCCTTAAAATTGTTTCAATTGTGTTTTCATAAACTGCTGATAAAAACAATCGGTCGATTCGCATAAACAACCGATTGATTTTCTGGAATCAATTAAAAAGAGTTTTGTTTCTTGGCTGATCTGATTGCTTCTTTTGTGTTTCTTCATTAATTTTCATTCCACTCCAGTACCTATGAAAATCTTCCAATAAACAATTCACCACCCTCTTGTTTAAAGTAATTAATTCTAACACATGAGAGCTCAGAAGTTTCACAAAATCACTCCTGCAGAGTTTCTTTACTTCAAATTCAAGTAGTAAATACATGAGGCAAGACACCCTATTTATAGGAAGGGGTGCCTTGGTGGGCAAGATGGTTGAAGGGTAGAAAAGGCAAGGGAGAGGGGTTGTGATGTGAGTACATTTTAGATTCATTAATTGTGTGACACTTTTTAAGAATTAGGATCAAGATTCTTAGCAATTTAAGGTGAGTCACCTAAGGAAAATTCCCACTGGACATTAACTTAACAAGTGTTAAGTAGATGTGAAGGTTCATTTCCAAAGGTCCAAGATAAAAACACAATTATATGAGATGATTCATGATAGATAGGTGCGGTAAACACAACAAGGAGGCTTAAAGAAACATCAATGGAGTTCAATGCCTTCCAAACGATTAACCAAACTCATGAACATGAGTGTCATTTCCTTACACAACAATTGAATGAAAAGGAAACAAGAACAAGTAAAAGAACAAGATTATGGTGCGGAAACTTAAAAGGAAACAAGATAGTGTTCTTGCCAGTTGACTCTCCTGCCGGTTGACTCTACGACAATCTCATGCCTCCTTCCCTCTCCTTAGGTAATGCTTCACTATATCGAAACAACCTGCACCTGCAAAGACAGAAAGGGGGGCCCTAGAGGCCGTTTGCACTCCGACGCTCAAGTCAATACTGGGGCAAGCACACCAAGTGTATACAGTATCTTAGTTTAGGTCTAAAAACTGTGTACCTTTGTGAAGTGTTTTACTACCCTTTATATAGTCTAGGGTTTTGATCCTGCCGCTTGACTCGAACGTGGAGGATTGCCTCGTCACTCCTTCGTCTAGCCTTCTGTTCTGTAGGAACGCTCCAAGAACCACCACCAGAACTCCAAACGCTGCCTGCAAAACACACAGACGGCGCCTCTGGCGGCCGTTGTAGCTCCGACGCTCAAGTCAGGCAACAGGAACACCAAAACTATATCTGAATCTCTCTGTGAGACTCGTGTGTAACTGAAACTCTCAAATGTGTAAGCTGGAAGAATCTGTAAAAACTACCCCTGATTTCGTTAAGAGTTTCGTATATATACCTGAGTCTTTCTCTCTCCTGACGGTTATTCCTCTTGACACGTGGATAACATCTGGTCATACACATGTCACCATCTGGAGTATCTGCAGCTGAAACGTTACTTCCACTATGCCCCTGCGACTAAGTTATCCACACAGGGAGTAGCTTAGTACACAGGCTACTCTGGGCGCAACCTTAATATGGCGAGCTGGTTAACACTGGGCATCGCAGCTCACACTACACATGGTGGCAGATATGCCACTTATCCTCTGTACTTAGACCATACAACAAGTGCTTGCCAAGTCTTCTCAAACACCCGGCGATGTGGTCTTTCGGCGACTTGCTGACCACCTGATCTCCTAACCTTAACACACGGCGATCATGTGCAATCTAGGCAATTACTGATCCATACCGGCGATGAGCGATTACTCATCCTCAAGGCGATAGGCGATTACTCATCCTCAAGGCGATAGGCGATTACCATTCTGAGTGATCGCCTCCCTGATTCGCCTGCTATCCTCTACCACGTGTTACCCTGTGAATGGTCCACGTGGTCAACTGCTGCTGATGTCATCGACTACCGATGACCGACCGGTTCAGGTTTCCTCTGTACCGCTACCCATATTTAGGGTTTCTGCAGGAATACCCTTGCGCCACTATTACCCAGTCTTAGGGTAATCTAGCGCGTAAGGCTTCCCTTAACTAGAGTGCAAGTTTTAACAGGATGGCCACCTGGGTGCCCCCTCGTGCACCTAAACTCTGGGGCCATCTGTCCTGGGAGCGCCCTCACTGTTCACGTGCCATGCATGTAGCTTCACTTGGAAACCCTAATCCTGATGGGCACCCAAACCCTTCAAGACTCTGCACCTAACTATGCTTTCCCTGCCACACGCATGGGTACTTCGTGACTTAAGCCTCTCCCTACCTCTAGGTATTTTACTGATAACTGGTATTCTCTCGGGACCCATCTTAGATGTTCTAGTTCTGTTGGTCAAAACACCCAGGACCGATGTCACCTCATCGCACTCTGTTGCCGAGGACTCATCACCCCGTTGCGTGACGAGGACACATCGTTCCACTCTGGTGATCGACATGCTGACGACTAATCAGCCCACTAGTCCATGCTACCCATGGGACCTAGCCCACGTGGCTCTGGCCCATGCAGTGGGATCCAGCTGACGTGGCTCACAATTACTAGTTGTTCTAGGTGTCCGAGGATTGGTCGGTACACAAGCCCCCCAGTCTCAAGCTGTTAACTTGTTCAGCAAAGAGACTAAGTCATCGGCTCGGGCGACCTACGTGGCGCTGAGTGAAAGGACATGAACAGTGCGCTAAAGGGACATCTCACCAAACCCCCTTAATATGCAGACGCGTGGCTAGATCAACGTTTAGGGCTTCTTAACATTTGCGCTCCCTTGCCTACGTTAAACCCCTTCAAAATCCCGCGCCTCAGCATTGTTTCATCACTTTCACTCAAACCTTTGCGATCACCATCTTCTCTCGAGCGTTTCCACTCCCACTTCAACTCTCACAACCCCTCCTCTTCATCTACTTAAAGGTATGATTTTTACTCCTCCTCTTGCCTCTGTTTTATGATTCTGCGACCCTTTATATGCTATAACTGCTCTGGGACTGTTTATGATTTCTGCATTTTAAGGTTTTTGTTCTTTTGTTCCTATTTGTGTTCTTCGTCTTTGAGTCTTTGTCCACCGTTCGAAACGTACCCTCGCTTCCTTCTAAATCTTTGTTTCCTTCCTCTTGCCTCTCCTTTTGTTTTAGACTCAAGATGGCAAGAACAAAAACTACTTCCAACCCTCCTCCCACAGTTGACTACAAGGCCCTCTACTCCTGGGCCCCTAAGGAGCTCCTCGCTGAGACCTCAACACTCACCTCCTGTGAGGACTTGAGGAGACACAGGGATGGTGATAACGAGATTAAAGGGCACGTCTTTGGTAGGGAAAGCGACGCGTACGTCTCGGTTTGACCTTGCACAGAAGGTGGACCAATGTGCGTGGACGATCGCTCCAATGACGGGGAACCTTTCTTCTTCCTAAACACCACCATCTTCAAGCGAGTTAAGGTCTGCCTGCCCTTCACCGGATTCGAGAGGGCCCTCCTCACAAAGCTCAACGTGGCGCCTGCCCAGCTGCACCCCAATAGTTGGGCCTTCGTAAGGGCCTTCTCCATCCTATGCAATAACCTGGGGTTCCCTCCTTCCGTGGACGTCTTCCTCCACTTCTTTGAAGTGAAGAGCCTCGGGAAGAGGCTTTGGGTAAGCCTCAATGGGGTGGTGGGGAGAGTCCTGTTGACTCTCTTCCAGCAATCCTACAAGGGCTTCAAAGGGAAGTTCTTTAGGCTCTGCTGCAGCTCCTACGACTCCACTCTGCTCGATGGGTTTCCCCTGTACTGGGTGGAGAAGTGATGTGGGTTCATTATGAACCTTTCTTGGTTTGGGTTGAGTTGATATAGGTTTCATTGTATTCATGAGACTTTCAAGACTTTGGATCGAAATTCCAAAGAACAATTAATAGAGTTTCTACTCAAGAAAACAAAGGTTCATACTAAAAACACATGAATGGGTAACTTGTAGTGTAAGATAACAATGGAATATGAATGGGTAATCAAGAACAGCAACCAAAGTGCAGTAACAACACAAAAACAGTACAAATAAAAAAGAATTAAAACAAGAACACAACAAGAATTGAAACTAGTAATAGAAATGCAACAAGACACTAGTGCAAAATGATGAAAGGAAGACTCCTTTCCAAGTGCGGTTTCGCGTTAAAACGCATTTGTTAAAAACGCGGTGGCATTTTTGAAATTAGTTTGTTTTACAAATGCGGTTATTGGTTAAAACCGCATTTGTAAATGAAAGCTTTTCATTTACAAATGCGGTTGTGTGTATAACCGCATTTGTAAATGAAAAGCTTTTCATTTACAGATGCGGTTATACACACAACCGCATCTGTAAATGAAAAACGCTAAGACCCTTGCCGTGTTCCATTTCTTCTTCTTGTCATCTCCTTCTCCACCCTTTGCCCATCAGTGCTCTCTCCACACTTACCCTTTCCCTTAACCACCGCGTCTTACTTGAGCCATCTCTTCCGCGCCTCTCGCTCCATCTCCACCACCGTAAACCTCCGCCAAGTCTTCTGGCTGGCAACACCGTGCGGCAACACCTTGGGGTCTTGGTTGCACCCACAACTATAGAAGGTTAGTTTTTTTTAGGGTTTACGGTTTTAAATTTTTTAATTAATTTTATAATAAATATTGATATTTGGATTTGGATGTGGATGTTTGTTTAAAACTTGATTGTAGTGTGTTTATGTGTTTAGTGTGTGTATGTGTTTAGTGTGTGTATGTTTAGGATTTAATGTGAAAAATTTGTAGGAAAACTTCAAATGACCATAACTTTTGATGGAGAAGTCGGATGGAGACGCATAAATTTCAAAATTCCACCATTTACTATCACTTTTTTATTTTTTAGTATTATTTAGGTCTTTTTTAGGATATTTTGAGGTTTTAGTTCTTATATTTACACTTGTTAGAAATTTCTAAAATTTTGCATAACATTTTCTAGCATAAATTAGAGATTTATCAACCTATTTTGAAATGTAGTTCTTCACGGGTGAGGAACCATGAGTTCGGAAGCCATGACATATGTGAGACAATCTTCGTCCACATATTTCCTAAACTTTTATAACTATCTGAATTTGTTTATCTGTCTGGTTGGCTGGGTATAATGAAACTGCACAAATGCTCTAAAAACAAAACCTGATTTACAAATGCGGTTGTTTACCTTAACTGCATCTGTAAATCAAGGAATTGATTTACAAATGCGGTTGTTTACCTTAACCGCATCTGTAAATCAAGGAATTGATTTACAGATGCGATTGTTTACTACAACCGCATTTGTAAATGTGATTTACAAATGCGGTTGTTTACTACAACCGCATTTGTAAATAGTATTTATAGATGCGGTTCTTTATAACCGCATTTGTAAATCTCTGATTTACAAATGCGTGTTGATCAAATGCGGTTGCATAGCCGCATTTATAAAATGAAAATAACCGCATTTGTTCTGCGTTTCTGCACCAGTGAGAACACAACCTACTTTTGGAAATTCAAGAAAACAACGTGAACCATAATACCCATGGAAACCGAACCAAAAATAGGTTGCTATAACAAGTTTGAACCAATTAAAATGGAAGAACAACACATCAAATGATAGAGGACATCAAAAGGAAGAGAACGAACCAATTAGAATTGAAAACAAACAAGTAGAACAAAAATGGGTATTTTTAGAAGATGAATAGAAATGACTTATGTGGTTGTAGCCTTTTGGAGATGTGATTCATGCCACTTGGAGGGTGGTTCTTCCAAGATGAGTGGGTGGTGCCGCCACTTGAGAGTCTCCAAAGCTCACAAGATAAGAAGACATGGAGGAGAAGAAGAGACAAGTCTCACAAACTCACTCTCTCTCAATTTCAAGAAAGTTTCTTTACTTCTAACTTTCAACTTGTATTATTAAGAACCAAGCACTCCTATTTATAATAAGGAGGGTTGGACATGTTACAAAGGGGAAGGAGTGGGAAGAGTCACTCTTCGAGCTCCTTCTAGTGCCTAAGAGAGAAAGGAGTAGAAGAGTCACTTTTTCCACTTTTTCCTAAAGAAAGTGCCTAAAATGGGTTACATTTAGAGGTTTCTTTTGGTTTTCGTCTTTGGCATACTCCTAAGGCTATTTTTATATTTATTTACAAATATTTACAAATGTTTATACATGGGTAATTACAAAAAGAGAAAACAATTGATGTTATTTACCCAAATCTCTAGCCTTGCTCCTTGTGATCCTTTGAGGTATGAAGGATTTTGAGCTAACTTGTCCTTGAGGTTCTTGGATTTTCTCCTCACTTCCCTCTTCTATTTGATCTCCCTCAAAAAGCTAAAATTCAAGAAACCCCGGGGTCTCGAGGAGCTGGCCCCCTTTGATCGTGACTTGTGCCAACTTCTCTTCAGCTGGGGAGTGGTGTTTAACACCGCCCAACTAATTAGGCATGAGTATGATGCTGAAACTCTCAGCATTTATATTGATACTTGCTTTACTTCTTCTTGACTTCGCCTTCATTTGTATTTGGTAATCTGTGTGTTGCACCTTATCTCATATCTGTTGTTTGTTGCAGACATGGTCTTGGATGCTGAGAAGGAGAAGAGGCTGGCCGATCTGCTGGGTCGCCGCACAACAGGTGGCTCAGGTCCTGCTGGTCCTTCTTCCCCCGCCGCTGCTGCCCCAGGCCCAATCTCCGAAGGCAAACAAAAACGGGTAGCAGTGGTGGTGATCTCTAAAGACGAGGATACTGACTCAGGCCTTGTCTTCAAAAGAACCAGGGTGGACTTCTGCCACCGAGCGGCAACCTCCATCCTTCAGGGAGCACCCCTAAGTGCCTCCTCTCCTCTTGAGCAACTCCTGGCAATCGAAGGTGGAGGGGAGAATGCTCCCAAGGACGATTAGGCACCTCCTGCCCCCGAACTTCCCACCCTCCTCCAGCATGCCCTCGCACACCTACCTGCCAAAGAAGCGCTGGAGGCTTTAGACAGGGGTTCACTAAGGGACTGCCTGAGTCAGGGCCTTAGTGAATTCCTTGCCGCCTCCAACATTCTGCTAACCTAGGGGGATGCAGAGATGGAGTTAAGGGAAGAGGTGGCCCAACTGAGGAAGGAGTTGGAGCGGAAGAAGGAGTTGGCTCTTCAAGTCGAAATGGCTGCAAAGCGCGAGACTGCTATGAACCAGGAGCTGAGCAGTCTCCGGCAATCAGAGAAAGAAGCCAAAAAACTCCTTTTCGCCAAGGGGCAGGAGGCCTTCCAGTTTGAGGCCAAGATCCTTCCCTTTTGCAACAAAGTTATTGACCTGGAGGAACAACTGGAAGGGGCCCAAGAAAAGGTGGTCAAGTTGGAGGAGAGGGCCACCAACCAAGAAGTTTAGCTGGGCAAAGTTGAGGAAGAGCTTGCCCAACAAACCGAGCTGTTGAAGAAGACCGAGGTAGAGCTAACTGAAGATGCCTCTGACGCCTATGGGGAGGGATTTGGCGATGCCCTTCCCAGGTTGCCTGTGTGCATCCTGAGATGGATCTCTCGCCTTTCTCTGTATCTATGCAGGTAGTCGACGGGCAAATAGTGCCCAGATAGGTCTCTTGAGCAGCTATATTCCATAGTTGGACTTCCTGTAATCACCCTTTTGTAATTACCCTTCCAATCTAATAATATTTAACTTTGTGCATATAACTGTCTTAACCAACTTAGACCAACTTACTTGCATTGGCGCTTCATATTTTCTTTGCACAACTTGCATCTTTGGTACTCAGTGGTTGCTTGGACACTTTAGCGTACTTAGCTAACAACTTTTTTGACGCCTCGCATGTAGCACACTTAACTCTGATAAGAGGTGATGAGTGTAACTCCTTTCTAGGATAAGAGACCACACCGTGGATGAGCCCTGGTGAGTGGACTACATCACTAGATTGTCCATTTGGCGTTTTCACTCAAGGGAGAAGGGTTCTTCATGACTCCCTTCCCATCCTCGAGATTTCTAACCCAATTGGACAACTCTTCTCTGACCTCTCCTTGCACCACGCCAAAGAGGATTTAAGTGATGAACCACCTCATTCAACCCTGGTGTTCTCACTCGAGTGGGGGGTGTCCTCTGCGAACCCCTCTCTTCCACTTCAAGACTTCTAACACACAGGCGATTCCTTGGCTGACCTCTAATCGCCCATAGGCATGTGTGGGTCTCACTGGCAAACCCTGTTGTTAAACTTGGGTGCTTTCACTCGAGGAAAAGGTGTTCTTTACGAACCTTCCCTTTACCCCTTCGAGACTTCTAACACCGATTTATATTCACCTGAGCTCCCCTTGCTCGAGACAAGGGAGGATTTCGCTGGTATGAGTCATCCTTGGCGTTCTCACTCGAAAGGGGATGCGTTCTCTGTGAACCTTCCTTTCCTGCTTCTGAGACTTCTAACCCAAGCTGACGAGTCTTAACTGATCTCTCATCACCCGTAAGCAAAGGAGGATTTAACTGGCTAACCCTTCTGTTCAACTTGGGTGTTGTCACTCGAAGAGGAGGTGTTCTTTACGAACTTGCCTTCCCACTTTCGAGACCTCTAACCCCAAGTGACAGGGTCTTAACTGACCTCTCATCACCCACATGCGAGGGAGGATTTTAACTGGCGAACCCTTCTGTTCAACTTGGGTGTTCTCACTCGAAGAGGAGGTGTTCTATGCGAACCTACCATCCCACTTTTGAGACCTCTAACCCCAAGTGACAGGTTCTTAACTGACCTCTCATCACCCATAGGCGAGGGAGGATTTTAACTGGCTAACCCTTCTGTTCAACTTGGGCGTTCTCACTCGAAGAGGAGGTGTTCTATGCAAACCTACCATCCCACTTTCGAGACCTCTAACCCCAAGCGACTGGTTCTTAACTGACCTCTCATCACCCATAGGCGAGGGAGGATTTTAACTAGCGAACCCTTCTGTTCAACTTGGGCGTTCTCACTCGAAGAGGAGGTGTTCTATGCGAACCTACCATCCCACTTTCGAGACCTCTAACCCCAAGTGACAGGTTCTTAACTGACCTCTCATCACCCATAGGCGAGGGAGGATTTTAACTGGCTAACCCTTCTGTTCAACTTGGGCGTTCTCACTCGAAGAGGAGGTGTTCTATGCAAACCTACCATCCCACTTTCGAGACCTCTAACCCCAAGTGACAGGTTCTTAACTGACCTCTCATCACCCATAGGCGAGGGAGGATTTTAACTAGCGAACCCTTCTGTTCAACTTGGGCGTTCTCACTCGAAGAGGAGGTGTTCTATGCGAACCTACCTTCCCACTTTCAAGACCTCTAATCCTAAGTGAAAGGTTTTTAACCGCATTGTACAAAATATTCAAGAGTATATCTTAACTATATATCTTAATTGAAAATTTTATTGGGTGACCTCATTAAAAACCCTTATAAAGGAAAAAAAAGTGTCCCCTAAATTGTGTAGAATGTTACATCTTAACTGAAATAAAACTTAAGGTGAGTCGCATTCCATGTACGAGGAATCGGCCCACCCTCTAAAGTCTCGATTCTGTACGCCCCATTTCCCAGGGCCTCTGTCACTCTGAAGAGACCAGTCCACTTGGGGGATAGCTTGTTCTCTATTTGGTAAGGAGAGGCCTTCCGCATCACCAAGTCGGCGACCTAGAACTGCCAAACTCTCAACTTGGAACTATGTTTGAGTTCAACCCTTCTCTTTAATGCCTCGGCTTTGATTCGTGCTTCTTACCTTACTTCATCTAAGAGGTACAGGTTCACCTTTCTTTCTTCGTTTGATTCCTCAGCCACAAAATTCTGGAAACGTGGTGAGCTCTCCTAGATCTCGACAGGGATCATAGCGTTCGAACCATACACCAAGCTGAAGGGTGTCTCTTTGGTGGTGGACTGAGGAGTAGTGTGGTAAGCCCACGCAATTCTGGGAACCTCCTCAGCCCAAGTCCCCTTAGCTTTCTCCATCCTTCTCTTCAGTCCTCTGAGTAGGACTCGATTGGCTGACTCAACCTGCCCGTTAGTCTGAGGTGCCCGACTGATGCAAACACCTTTTTGATTCCCAACTCTGTACATAACTTCCCCAATTGTGGGCTTGCAAACTGGGTGCCATTATCAGACACCAAGCGCTTGGGTACGCCAAAGCGACATACTATGTTCTTCCATACAAAATGCTGGATCTTATGGGCTGTGATTTATGCTTCTGGCTCATCCTCTATCCACTTCATGAAGTATTCTATGGCGACCACGAGATACTTCATCTGCCGCACAGCCAAAGGAAAAGGCCCCAGAATATCAATTCCCCATGTGTGGAATGGCCAAGGGCTATATATCGACCTGAGCTCTTCTGGTGGCGCCTTGTGCCAATTAGCATGTAGTTGACACTACTTGCATTGTTGCCCATACTTCGTGCAATCTTCCCTCAGGGTTGGCCAGTAGTACCCTGCACGAATGGCCTTGGATGCCAGAGCACGACGTCTAATGTGGCTCACACATATTCCTTCATGGAGCTTCGCCATTATCCGCTTGCACAGCTCACCCTGTACATACACCAGAATAGGGTGGGTAAACCCATGCCTGTACAACTCCCCATCAATGAGTGTAAACTGATGACTTTTTACGACAAGTGCACCGCATTGTCAGAAGTAATAATTGTCCCTAAGGACAGATATCGATCCCACAAGGAACAGTTGAATTATCAAGTACAATATTCGCTAAATATAAAACAGAATAATACAAGTTCGTTTGAAAATATTTATATTGGAAAGAATTAACAAGAAAACAATTCAAAGAGTTATTGCTTCAATTGGAAAAATAGGGATTTGGTTTCCTCTTTCTCCCTCTGTAAGGACCTAGAAACTTTAATTGGAATGAAAGTGTTATATTTAAATAATTTCAGAAGATGTTATCATTTAAAATACAAAGAGCTGGTAAATGAAGTTTCGTAGTAGTCGGACCTCGGACGTCGCCCAAGGTCTGGGGTCAGCTGGTAGAGGTCGGTCGGCTGACCATTGTATTAACCAAGTAGTCAGGTGCGATGACTTTATCGTGAGGTAATCACGTGGATGTGCTCGAGGAAGACATGTGGATCAAGAAGAGTAAAGGAAGAAAAGTGTAGCTTAGAAGTCCTCTACGAGATCGCCGTTATTGAAGACGGAGGCGATCTCCGACCTCTCTGGCACATAATCGCCTATGGTGTACAGGATCACCGAATGTGCACTTAGTATGTGGTCAAGGTGCTGGATTAACCATAGTGGGTTCCAAAAACCGCGCGTATCAAGGTGTGGGTTAAGCCTTAGATACGCTGGGCATGCGGAGCTCTATGCTTGAGCATAAGAAATCATCCTTAGTGTTGCATGCATGGGCACACAAGGAGTAGTGCTGATCTATTCTTGGAAATGTGAAGCTACCGACGTCACCAAGCCATGTGGAGGTGATACCTTGGACGTAACATAGTGGGATGAAGAACCTTCAGCAAGGTGTGACGATGTGACATCGGTGAGCAGAGTAAGGCGACGTGTTCTCGTCACACACAAGGGCGATAAGAGATCGCCAACAGGATGAGAGGAACATCGGTCATCAACCAGGATGGGAGACACATCGGTGGTCCTCCAGGGTGAGACATCGGTGGTCCTCCAGGGTGAGGCATCGGTTGTCTGCCAGGATGAGGAATCGGTCGTCCGTCAGGAAGAGGAATCAGTCATCACCGGGATTAGGCACATCAGTCATCGCCGGTATGAGAGGCAGACGGCCATCGCCAGGATGAGGGACACATCGGTCGTTTTTCCAGGGAGAGACATCGGTTGTCCGCCAGGATGAGACATCGGTGGATAGTCATCGCGCGAGCGGTCATCGGTGGAAGGTTATCGCGCGATGTCGAGTTTCACACAGATAAGGTGGGACCCAGGCTCTCAGCATGAGACGTACTGCACGCGCGACACGTATACAAAAAGGGTGGTTCAGAGTAGTGACATCAGAGTGTTGGCCTGCGCAGAGGCACGCGTGGTCGTACTGTTCAGGGAAGCGTGCACGCAAGCTTCCTGCAGAGTGGGTGGTGGCAGCGGCTTTTGTGGACAAGTTGGGTTAGATTCAAAAACCCACTTCGGAGAGGCAAAGAACGTTGCAGTGGTTCAAGAGTGCAGAGTGGGTTCACCTTCATCCTTCTCTTTTCTCTCCTTCGCGCTGCGATTCAGGCACCCTCAAGCACCAGTACGACGAGCGACGACTGCCCTTGGAGCACCTGGGAGGTTCTCTGCAAGTTCTCCAAACCAGACGCTAAAACAGAGCTAAGGCACCTTTAAGCTCGGTGGGTTTTGGAACTCTTGGTGTTTTGCGCAAGTCCAGGTAAGGGAAGCTAGCCTTATTTCCAATGAAAACCTTATATTAGATGATTGAGATGATGGGGCGACGTGGTCGCCGGTTTTCAACTGTTATTGCATAATTCCCTGTTTTTGGACGAGTAGGTTCTGAAGTGAGGGCGACATGGTCGCCGGTTTCATATTCTTTTTCACGATGCTCTGTTTTATGTGTGGGGCGACGTAATCGCCGGTTTTAATGTTGTCTTCGAAATCCCCTGTTTTAGTGTCGCTTTGAACTTGTTTGAGATTGATATGTGAAATGCATGTGTTATTGGAAAAATCTGAACCTTGATACGATTGTTGTTGTGGTTGAGATCGTTCATTTAAGTGTTGTATGGTGCATTGGGTGAATTGATGATCTTTAGCTGTCCTGTGTGGACTTTACTTGCTGTCCTGTGTGGACTTTACTTGCTGTCCTGTGTGGACTTTACTTGCTGTCCTGTGTGGACTTTACTAGCTGTCCTATGTGGACTTTACTTGCTGTCCTGTGTGGACTTCATTAGCTGTCCTGTGTGGACTTTACTAGCTGTCCTATGTGGACTTTACTTGCTGTCCTGTGTGGACTTCATTAGCTGGCCTGTGTGGACTTTACTAGCTGTCCTGTGTGGACTTTATAGTGGTGTGGTATGTGTCTATGTGTGTTGAGTTAGTGGAAGTCTGACGTGAGAAATGAGAAACTTTGAAATTGATAGACACTTGATGAATTATGTGAATTGAAAGACTCTTGAGGAAATTGTGAAATATGTGATTACTTGATGGTCATGTGAAATGAATGGGAAAATTGATGGATTTTACGTGAGTGTGTTAAAATTGTTTTATCTTGAATTTTAAAGTTTCATATCCAAATTCTCTTTAAAATATCTAGCTTACCCTGTGTTTTTGGTGTTGTGTTTGGCTTTTTCTTAAACCTGTGATGATCGTGTATAATTTACACGGGAGCAGATGATGTTGCAGGAAGTAGAGCTCCTCAGTGAGTGGTCGCCGGAAGGAGATCGCCTGTTTCTGTTTCTGTTAGGCGATCACCCTTTTTCTGTTGTCTGATAGGAGATCGCCCTTTTCTGATAGGAGATCGCCTTTTTCTGTTAGGAGATTGCCTATTTTTTTTTATTTTGCTGTATTTTGTTTAAGTTTTGGAAAACTGACCGATTATGTATTAAACTCCCTGTGAGGAGAAACTTCATTACATATATATAATTATGTTCACTTCGATATATTTGTTTCACCTTTATTTTATTACATAAATATGAAAAGGAAATTTGGCGGGATGTTACACCCTCTCATGTATTTTGATTAGCATGTCAATATTAAGTTCATTGACTGAAATTGATGCCCGTATAAAAATCATTTATACCGATTCCTCGGATATAAAATCCTTAAGAATGTTCTCAAACTATCGATCCCTCGCATAATTATAAGAACAACTTAGAACAAAGCTCAGACGTTAATAGCAATTAACATTTCAAGTCTATTCCTAGCACTCAAATATGTCAAGTATTGTTGTTTAGGTCAGAACCCTAAAAATACTTTCCAGTCAGATTTAAGATTCTCAATTTGTCAAGGAAAATTAAAAGTAAAACAACAATACCAATAATCAATCAAGAACTAAATATTTTAATATAAGATATCACCTCAATACATAAGAGTTCGAGCAGATTACTCCCAATCCCAAAGGGTAGAATTAGCCACGCATACTTCTAGCACCTTCCATTCTCCCAATTGGGTTACAATTCACTCTATGGTGTTTTCTTCTCAATCTGGCACACTAGGGTTGTGCCTCTAGTCCCCTATTTAACCTAATTAGCTAGGGTTGAGTGACTTCCTGGGTCACACTTATGGGCTTAATAATAAAAACATAAAAATAGCCCAATTAATCTGACACATTCTTGCTGTTGAGTTGGACTTTTCTCTCTCTCTTTTGTGCGTTTTGGGCCTTCCCGCTTTGTCCTTTTAGCATATATCATTCTTCTTTAGTCCAAATCTTCATTCTTCCCTAGAAACCTGCAATTAACACCAAATTTGGGAATAAAATGCTCTTATTCAATTACAGATCATAAAAAATGTAAAAAGGTATAAATTCATAAATTAGAGATTATTTTATATGTAAATTAGCAATTAATACTCATAAGTGCCTATATTTTAATATGATATATTATGGAAATAAGGCACTTATCATATACTTCGACGAGTTCTTCTTTATTTTTCTCGCCTCCATTGGCTCCATTGGTAGCATCCCATCAACCAAGTAGCGCTTATAAGGCGTCATCAACGTTTCTCCCCTCTACACCAGGCAGACTTGCAACGACTCTTCCCCCAACGCCGGACGCATGTTGACCCTTGGCTTCTTCAAGGTTTCTTGGGTCAACGACCGATGACTCCTATTCCCACCATCTGACTTGCTAATCTGATGGACTCCTACCAAATTGTCAGTCGTATAGGTGCGAGGTGTCCTTAAGGTCTCCTGGATGACCGTCCTCTGCCTACCCCCTTGCCCGAGCTTGCGAGTTTTTCTAACAAGTCGGCTCGGGCATTCTGCTCTCTGGGGACATGCACCAACTCGAATGTTGCAAATGAACTCTTCAATACTTGGACATATTCTAGGTAGGAAGCCATCTGGGGGTCTTTGGCCTGGTACTCTCCCGCTACTTGACCCGTGACCAATAGGGAGTCATTTTTTGCTAGAAGACTTTGCACACCCATCTCTTTGGCCAACAACATTCCAGCGATGAGAGCCTCAACCCATCTACTGAGAGCACCCATATGAAGTTAGACTCTTCCTGGTGGGTTTCTGCCGAAGACAGCTCAGCTATAAAATCGGCATAAATTTGGCCCTTGAATAGGGCCTCTGGGCTCATACTGTATGTCGAACTCTGACAATTCTACTGCCCATCGTACCATCCTTCCTGCTACATCTGGCTTCTGCAAAACCTTACGAATGGGTAGGTCTGTCATCACCACCACTGTAAAGCTCTGAAAGTAATGGCGAAGCCTTCTTGCGGAGAACACCATGGCTAGTGCTGCCTTCTCTAGGGCTTGGTATCTCACCTCAAGCCCTTGTAACACTTTGCTAACGAAATAGATGGGCTTCGAATTTGGTCTTGTTCCTGCACAATAACTGAGCTCACTGCCCTCTCAGTGACGCGAAATACAAGCGTAGCAGGGTGCCAAGCTGTGGTTTGCACAACACTGGTGGGCTAGCCAAGTATTCTTTCAGCTTGAGGAATGCTTCCTCACACTCCTTGGTCCGCAAGAACCTGCTGTTCCTCCTCAAACACTGAAAATAGGGGTGACCTTTATCTCCCCTAGCTGATACGAATCTGGAGAGAGCGGCCATCCGACCTGTCAACTGCTGAACCTCCTTTACAGATGTTGAGCTCTCATAGCGAGGATTGCGGCACATTTATCGGGATTAGCTTCTATCCCACGCTCAGTGAGCAAAAAGCCCAAAAACTTGCCTGCTTCCCCCCAAAAATGCACTTTTCTAGGTTCAGCTTCAGCCTGTACTTAGCTATCATAGTGAATAGCTCCTCGAAATCAGCAACGTGCTGATCCTTTACCTGTGACGTCACCACCATATCATCCACATAGGCTTGCACATTGCATCCTATCACGGGCACGAGGACCTTGTCCATCAGCCTTTGGTAGGCGGCACCTGCATTCTTCAACCCAAATGGCATGACTGTGTAGCAGTAACAAGACAGCTCGGTCATGAACGCTATCTTGCACTCATCCATGGATGCATCTTGATATGGTTGTAACCAGAAAAAGCATCCAGGAAACGGAGCAGCTTGCAGCCTGAGGCGCTATCTACAAACGCATCGATACTTGGTAAAGGATAAGAGTCCTTTGGGCATGCCTTGTTGAGGTCGGTGAAGTCCACACACATCCTCCACTTCCCATTGGCTTTCTTTACCAACACAACATTCATTAGCCATTCAGGATATTGAATTTCCCGGATATAACTGATCCTGCCGCTGACTCAAATGTGGAGGATGTGCCTCGTCACTCCTTCGCCTAGCCTTCTGCAACTGTGTGTCCTACAAGAACGCTCTAAGGACCTTCTCTGGAACTCCAAACAATGCCTGCAAAACAACACAGACGGCGCCTCTAGCGGCCGTTTGCACTCCGACGCTCAAGTCAGGTAACAGGACCACCAAAAAACTCTCTCTGAATCTCTCTGTGAGACTCATGTGTCCTCTCAGATCCACTTTCTCTCTCTCTAACTGAATTCTGTTATCACTGTGCAACGTGTGTAAAACATGCTCACAATGACTCAGTAATGTGTGTAATCTGTGTAAATTGTTAAATTTCTGTGTACCTTACATGACGTGGAGTGCTTTTATATCTGGGCCGCGCCTCTCTCTTAGATGGTGACAAATGGAGGCATGCAACTTGCATCTAACCGTACACGTGTCACACCTAAAAGGCCTTTGCACTTTTCTCTGTGCGCCTAGGTTATTCCCTTGCGGAGTAACCTAGCGCGTTTCTTCTCTCTAAGGGAGTCGCATGCTCTCAAGAGAGCACCGGGTGTGGCTGGTCTAAACACACTCACCAGGCGCTGCATCCTGCATACATGACCTCACCCCAAAGTGCCATGCACGTAATGGGTTAAGAGAGTCACTGATCACTGACCAGTTTACTAGCTCCCTTATACCATCCTCATGCACGACCCTACTAGCAATCAGCTCTTCTTCTTCTGGTTTGGAATCATGCGAGGTGCATGCGTAACACTCTCGCTGGGAGCCTGGGTCCCAGTTTAACTGCGTGTAGCAAGAAACCCCGATGACCATGCACCGATGACTGATCAGTGCTTCATTAGTTCTCGCGCTCTGCTTCCAGGCGCTCATCTAGGTACTGATCTGCGGGTGGTGGTCACTCGGTAATTGACCACCGATCACCGTTCTGAGTGATCTCCTCCCTGATTCTCCTGCTAAATTATCCCACGTGTCACCCTGTGAATGGTCCACGTGGTCATCTGCTGCTGACGTCATCGACTACCGATGACCGACCGAATCACAAGCCCCCCAGTCTCGAGCTGTGAACTAGTTCTCAGCAAAGAGACTAAGTGGTCGCGCCCTAGGTCCATGTGGCAGGTGGAGCCACGCCACGTGCTGCTCACGTGTCTGCTCTTGAATGTTATGACTTCCACGCTTTATCTCTCGACACGTGGACGAATCAATGGCCCACACTGAGTGTCGCTAACGTTACCTTCATTCAAAAGAGGCGCGCGTGCTGGCACTGCTCCATCACCTTCTTTAGCATACTCAGTCTCTTTTTTCCAAAACTCTTAGCTCTCTCCTGCGCGCGCATTCTCCTCGATCTTTTGACCTTCAACCCTTCTTCGATCATCTAAAGGTTTGTCTTTTCTTCTCCCTTGGTGCATTTAGAGCATTTCTACCGTTTGCATTCATGTTTTTCATCACTGTTCATTCATCTTCTCTGTTTTCTTCTTCTCAACCTGCGCTAGGGTTCGCTATACTTATCTCTCACTCTCTGCTTCTCCTTCTTCCTCTTCTTCACCTGAACCTTCCTTCTTGCTTTCTCCCTCTGTTTTTCACCGAACCATTCATCATTTCCCTCTTCTTTCATTCATCTGATCTTGTTCCTTCCTTTCCTCCATTGCAGCTTCTGGCAATGGCTCGTGTAAAGAAAACGGCACGCCTCGTTGCCTCTTCTTCTGGTGCCCAGCCCCCAAGGCCTGCACCATCGCCACCCTCTGCCCCAACTCCATCCCAACCTACCGCAACGTCCTTCGGAGACCAGGCCAGGGTGTATGAGTGGGCTTCCTTGGCGCTCCTAGTCGAGACCTCCACGCAACTCCCTCCACACCACCTAAAAACCATACTCAGCAACGATCTAGATGAGCCCTCGTGCGCCATTCATAAAGAAAATGACTTCCAAGTAGGCGTACGTATTCCTCCACGAGGGATACCCATCTGCGCTGATGACAGGGCTACCAATGGGGTACCCTTCACCTTCGTGTACTCTGCCATCTTCAAGAGGTTGAAGCTGCGTCTGCCCTTCACCTTCTTTGAAAAAGGACTGATGATGGAGCTGAACGTCGCACCATGCCAGCTTCATCCAAATGCTTGGGCCTTCATCCGAGCATTTGAAATCTTGTGTGATTACTTTGGTCACCCTGCCTCCATCGATGTCTTCCTGCACTTTTTTTAGGCGAAGAACCCAGGGGACAGGTCCTGGGTGAGCTCTAAATGGGGTTGCTGGTAGAGTCATCTTAGGCTTATACCAGCAATCCTTCAAGGACTAGAAGGGCAGGTTTTAAATGATCTCTGCCACCCCTCGAGACCCCACACTGCTCGAAGGATTCCCCCTTTATTGGGTCCCAGGGGTAGAGTTCAAGAAGCCCAGGGATTTGGAGGCCCTGACCCCCTATGAACGCGAACTGTGCAGGCTTCTGCTAGGGGTAAAATACAGCTCTACTACACTCATCAAGCATGAGTTTGATGTAGTATCCTGATTCAGTCTTATTATCTGATTTTTCCTCTTAACCTTTGATGCAGATATGACTTCAGGGAGAGATAGGAAGAATGCCTTGCTAGCACTGGCTCAGTCCATGCTTGCTTCGGTACCAACCAGGACCGAGAATGCTCCTGTCTCCACCTCCTCCACCTCCGAACCACTTGTAGCTCCTCCCCTCTCGGTGGCACCTGCAAGAGGTCCTGAGGTTGGTAGGAGAAAGAGGAAGCTGGTTAAGGCATTCCCTACTCGTGCAGCCACTGCTGGTGCTTCTGCTGCTGCTCCTTCGACCGAAGAGGAGAGCTCTGATGTTCCCCTCCTTCGTCGCAAGAGGACTCGGAGGAGATTAGGGGGTCTTCAGGAGTTGGGGCTGGAGAAACCGAAGTGGTGCAGGTTGAGGAAGAAGAAGAAGATGGAGCCTTAGCTCCTACCTCTCAACCTGCGCCTACCCCACCATCATCTCCCCCACAGCTACCTTCTCCCACACCTCCATCACCAACCCCTCAACAACCTTCTCCTTTTGTGTAATTTCCTTTTCTGCTACATAACTTGTGTATAATCCTTTAGTTGTAAAGGTTCTCTATATTGACTTGAATGAAATCTATTTCCTTCAGCTGCTTGTCTCTCTCCATCTTTAACTCTCTGCATGTGACTAACTGTTAACCAGCTTAGGTTTTAGCACAATCTCACTGTAACCCTTCAAACTTGGTTTCTGACTTGGTCGCGACTAACTATTACCTTAGCATTGTCTTTAACAATTTTTATGCATAACTTCATGCTGGATGACTGACTTAACGGGGCCTAAATGCTTCGGCTTATCGCACAAGAACTTGTTTGGAAAAGCTTTCTTACTCAAAGCTTTTACCACCGACCACCGACTAGCATGTTAGTTCACCACTCATCAGTCATCGCGCTTCAGGCTTTGCTTTACTTCTCTGTCACTCCAGTGCTAAGTGCATGGAGGGCCTGAATGCTAAAGATGATGCCTTGTTTTGGGGAAGAAGAGTGTTTCTCGTTAACCCCTCTTGCTTACCCCAAGGTCATCAACCTTAAGATCTAAACGCCGATCACCGTCGATGACAACTTGTTCTGGGCAAGAAGAGTGTTTCTCGATGACCCCTCTTGCCTGCCCGGTGATCGCCTTGTTCTGGGGAGGAAGAGTGTTTCTTGATGACCCCTCTTGCCTGCTCGATGATCGCCTTGTTCTGGGGAGGAAGAGTGTTTCTCGATGACCCCTCTTGCCTCATCGCGCTTCAGGCTTTGCTTTACTTCTCTGTCACTCCAACGCTAAGTGCATAGAGGGCCTGAACGCTAAAGGTGATGCCTTGTTTTGGGGGAGAAGAGTGTTTCTCGTTGACCCCTCTTGCTTACCCCAAGGTCATCAACCTTAAGATCTAAACGCCGATCACTGTCGATGACAACTTGTTCTGGGGAGGAAGAGTGTTTCTCGATGACCCCTCTTGCCTGCCTCAAGGTCATCAACCTCACGCGAATTGGGTTATTCTATCCCTTTCTCACTCCTGGGGTGAGAAGAGCCTTAACTAAGGGCTTTACTAAGCCAATATTGGTATACGCCAAGTGGGTAAGGACGTTTTCTCGAAATCCTCCCTTTCCCTCTCTTGGTCTTACTAGTACCCTTGGCTTTTCAAACCTTAGCTGCCTGCACTCACGCCTGGGGTGAGGAGGATCTAGGTCGGTTGTCCGTACTCGCGCCTGGGGCGAGTAGGCTCCAACTGATCACCTGCACTTGCACCTGGGGCAAGGAGAATTTTAAACTAGGAAACACTTGCACACTTGATGTACTGAAATCTTTTTTATTGGGTGGCCTCGTTAAAAACCCTCCTTAGGGAAAAGAGTGCCCCCTGATCTGCTCAACTGTTTACAATATATATACTGAGTGTGTATATAGCGCGAGAACGCATCTACTTTACACCTTAACTAAAGTAGAACTTCAAATGTATGGCATTCCACGTCCTAGGGATAACTGCTCCATCCAGAGTCTCCAGCCGATAAGTTCCATTCTCCAACACCTCAACTACTCTGTATGGACCCGTCCACTTTGGAGATAACTTGTTCTGCATCTCATTCTGATGTGCTTTCCTCATTCCTTACCATTCCATCGCCCTCCTGGCGCCTGAGCCTCACCTTGGAGTTGTGCCTGCGCTCTACTCTTCTCTTGACAGCTTCGGCACTAACTCTGGCTTCTTCTCGCACTTCATCCAAGAGACCGAGATTCACCTTTCGCTCTTGATTGGACTCTTCGGCGATGAAGTTCAGAAATCTAGGGGAGCTCTCCTGTATCTCCACGGGAATCATAGCATCTGTCCCATAGACAAGACTAAAGGGTGTCTCATGGGTGCTAGACTGTGGAGTGGTGTAAGGACCTGAAAAATTTATTGGAATAAAGAGTTATATTTTAAATAAATTCTAAGTATGTTTTTATTTAGAATAGAAAGGGAGGAAAAAGTTAAGTTTAGAAGGCTACGAGGTCGCCGGTCGTCTGCTACACATGAGCGCCAGGTGGACATCGCGCGGGCGCGAGAGGCATGCAGGCATCGCGCGGACGCGAGGGGCATGCGGGCATCGCGCGGACGACGAGGCACGCGGGCATTGCCAGGGCGCGATGCATGTGGACGTGGCCAAGGCGCGAGAGTTATGAGGGCGTCGCCAGAGGAAGACATCGGTCGAGAGTCTTCGCGCGAGAGGTCATCGGTCGAGAGTCTTCGCGCGAGAGGTCATCGGTCGAGAGTCTTCGCGCGAGAGGTCATCGGTCGAGAGTCTTCGCGCGAGAGGTCATCGGTCGAGAGTCTTCGCGCGAGAGGTCATCGGTCGAGAGTCTTCGCGCGAGAGGTCATCGGTCGAGAGTCTTCGCGCGAGAGGTCATCGGTCGAGAGTCTTCGCGCGAGAGGTCATCGGTCGAGAGTCTTCGCGCGAAAGGTCATCGGTCGAGAGTCTTCGCGCGAGAGGTCATCGGTCGAGAGTCTTCGCGCGAAAGGTCATCGCGCTACGTTAAGTTATACACAGAGAACGTGGGACCCAGACATCCAGCATGAGACGTTCTGCACGCGCGCCACGTAGACGAAAAGGGTGGTTCAGAATAGTGACATCAGAATGTTGGCATGCGCGGGAGACACTCACGGTCGTACTGTTCAGAGCAGTGGCTGGCATGCACAAGCGACAAACAGTGGCAGTACTGTTCAGAGCAGTGGTTTGCATGCACAAAAGACAACCGGGGTCGTACTGTTCAGAGGAACGTACGCCCAGGCTTTTGCAGAAAAAGGGGAGGGCAGCAGTATACGAGGACAGGTATGGTTGGGATCAAAACCCACTGAGAGGAGGCAAAGAGCGTTACAAGTGACCCAAGAGTGAAAGAGCGAGACTATCTCCATCCTCCTCCTTTCTCCCCTTCGCGCTGCGTTTTCCAGGCATCCTCAAGCACCAGTTCGACGTTTGCCCTTGGAGCACTTGGGTGGTTCTCTGCAAGCTCTTCAAAACCAGACACAAGAACAGAGTCAAAGCGTTCTTCAAGCTTCGTTGGATTTCGGAACTCCTGGTGTTTGCGCAAGTCCAGGTAAGGGAAGCTAGACCTCTTTTCCATACGAGCCATAGTTTAGCTATCTTCTGAAGTGAGGGCGACGTGGTCGCCATTTTCGTTTTCATCTGCGTAAAATGCTCTGTTTGTGTGCTTGGGCGACGAGGTCGCCGGTTTTATATACAATCTTCGAAACACTCTGTTTTTGAACTAGATCGCCGGTTTTGGCGCTGTTTTACGAACTCCTCTGTTTTTGATACTGTTTTGAAACTACTTGAGATTTACATGAGGTATTCGAAGATCTGAAGCTTTGAAATGGTTGTTGATGTGATTTGAATGATTTATTTGAATGGTATGATGTGTTGGATGTGGTGAGTGTGAGGTCGAGGCATAGTATTTTCAGGAAAGAAAATACCGTGTAAGATCTTGTAGTAGGTGCATTGATCGGTGATTAAGAACGAGATATCCTGGCTCTGCTGAGGTAATGGACTCACGTAGAGGAAGTTACTCAGTTGTTGAGAGTCGAAGGAGGTTCACCTGTATGGGTGGGTTGTTTGAAAGAGAACAAACCGACCTGTTTCGCGTGGATTAACCCTGTCATGCTGTATGGTGATGTGTGAGATTCATTATACGCTGATGAATGTGAGAGATTTCACGGCGACCCTGTGGATGTGAGAGATTCCACAGTGGGCAATATGGCAGGTGCAGATCTCTGAGTCTAATCAATGCACGAGTATTCCGGAATTAGTGTCTTGTGTCTATGTATTGTGAGTCAGTGGAAAACCTGACGTGAGAAATGAGGAACACTGTATGTGGATAGACACTTGCTGCACTGTGTGATATGAACTACTCTTGAGGAATTGTGAAATGTGGGTTTTTACTTGATGGTATGTGGGAAGAATGAGAAAGCTGATGTTTTTACGTGGGTGCCTTAAATTAATTTATCTTGATTTTAAAGTTCATATCTAAATTCTCTTTTAAAACTGTCTAGCTTACCCTGCGTTTTCGTTTGTGGATGTTCTTCTTAAAACTTGTGATGATCGTGTATGATTTACACGGGAGCAGATGACGTTGCAGGAAAGTGAGATCGCCGGTCTGATAGGAGATCGCCGGTCTGATAGGAGATCGCCTGGCTGATAGGAGATCACCTGATTGACTAGGAGATCGCCCTTTTTTTTTTTAGCATATCGCCCGATTTGTCTTTTGTTGTATTTTTTGGTTAAGTGCTTTTGGAAAGATTCACAGTTTGTGTATTAAACTCCCGATGAGGAGAAACTCCATTATATATATATATGATTATGTTTATTTCAAAATACTTGTTTATCTTCATTTATATTATATAAATATGAAATGTATTTGGTGGGATGTTACATTAATGGTATCAGAGCAGTTCGTCCTTAGGATGACCTGAGGGCTGTGGATCCATTGTGTTTCTTCTGCTCATAAAAGTTATTTGAGTTTTTAAATAACAACTATAGTGAAAGGTTTTCAAACGTTTTGTATTGAAAAGTTTGTGTGTGCTTCTGTGCTTTAGTGAACGTATACTCTAGCTGAAAATCTTAGTATTAAGGGTGAGAAGATCTTGATGAAGTAATGAGGGTGCACACTCATAACTGGATCGAGATGATTCTCAATCTTAATTCCAAAGATTTGATGTTTAGTATACATTGAATGCTGGTGTGATCTAGTTTAGCTTATTGAGTGTTTCTGCAATTGACTGAAAATGGTTGTTTGAACTGATGGTGATGATATCAGTAGCTGTTCTAATACCTTGCTTGAGATTCTAAGTATTACGAGTATGTTGTTAAGCTCAAATTCTTGATGACTTTGAGATGCTGACCTTTGTAAGGTCTAGTTATTACCTCCTGAATGAATTGATTTCTTATCAATCTCATTCCTGTAGTTGTAGGGAATATAGAAAACTCATAGCTTCAAGATCCGAAACAAGAGAGATGGCACGTAGACCCTCTACCCCTCCCCAACCTTCTTCTGAAATGGGTCAGATTGCCAAGGCCATCGAGATGATGGCAAGTGCCATCCAGCAGCAGAATGCGGCGATGTCTCAAAATCACCAAGCTACAATGCAACAGTGGGAGACCGCCAGATCGGCGCAACAAACCCCGACGTCGGTCAGCCTCAGGAGCATATGGGACTGACTGAGTTCCTCAGGCACAACCCACCTAAGTTCAGTGGGAACGTTACCCCTGATCAAGCAGATCAGTGGGTCAGGGGGTTAGAGAAGATATTCAGGGCGACTTCCTGCCCTGAAGAGACAAGAAGCTGGTGTTTGCCACATACCTCCTGTCTGGGGAAGCTGAGTTCTGGTGGATGGGAACTCAACAGATGATGGAGGCCCGAGAGGAAGTGATGGATTGGGAAAGCTTCAGAGTGAGGTTCTTGGAGAAGTACTTCCCAGACAGCGCAAGATTTGCGAAGGAAGCTGAGTTCCTGAGGTTGGAGCAGGGGGATATGTCTGTGAATGCCTATGCTGCTCGGTTCGAGTACCTCGCCAGGTTTTATACCCAAGCCACCTCTGAGGCTTGGAGGTGTAGGAAATTCGAAGAAGGACTGAAGCATGGGCTGAAGAGGACCATAGCCCCGATGTGCATTAGAGAATTTCATGCCTTAGTGGAGAAGGCGAAAATGGTGGAGACTCTAGAGAAGGGTGAGTCTCGGGTGAGCAGGTCCCACCCAGGCGGTCCCTCCAATGGGAAGGCAAGGGTACAGCAACAGCAGTTTAAGCCCTACGCGAGGCCTCCACAGCATAGGGCGAGAGCAGCACAACCCCCAGTCTCATCAGCAACAAACCAGGAAATTTCAATGCTTCCTTTGCGGTGGGCCACACGCAGCCAATGTGTGCCCCAAGAAAGACTCAGAGAGGAGATGCTTTACCTGCCAGAAGACGGGGCACGTTGCCAAGTATTGTCCTACTCAGCACAGAATGACTCAACCCAGTGGTTCCCAGCAGATGAGGAACGAAGGCAACAGACCTCAGGCAACCGGGAGGGTGTTTGCCATGTCAGGAGCTGAGGCGTCCCAATCAGGTAACCTTGTGCAGAATGTTTGCTTTATAGCTGGTAGAGGTGTAAAAACTTGTTTGATTCTGGAGCGACACACTCCTTTGTGTCAAGCATGTGTGTAGCCGAGTTGGGCCTTGTGGTGAGAGAGTTACCCTTCGAACTGTTGGTCTCTACACCTGCGTCAGGACAGGTGTTGACCTCCACAGTTTGCCCTGAATGTCCAGTGATAGTAGAGGGACGTAGATTCAAAGTGAACTTGATCTGCCTACCTCTTCAGGACCTGGATGTTATCCTGGGAATGGATTGGCTAGCTGCCAATCATGTTCTCATAGACTGTGGTAGGCAGGAGGTAGCATTTCCAGACCCCCAAGAATCAGAGGTGTGGCCAGTTCAAAGAGGGCGATCAGAGTTGGAGGAAAGGGCGAGGTGCTTCGTGATGCTAGCTCGGTTGGAAGTGAGGAATGAAGGGGACGTAAGCAGAATACACGTGGTGAGGGATTTCACGGATGTATTTCCAGAAGAGGTGCCTGGGTTACCCCCTAAGAGAGAATTGGAATTCTCTATTGACTTGGTACCTGGAGCTGGACCAATATCAATGGCACCTTACAGGATGGCACCAGCCGAGTTAGTAGAGTTAAAGAAGCAGTTGGAAGAGCTGCTGGAGAAACAGTTCATCAGGCCCAGTGTATCTCCGTGGGGAGCTCCAGTGCTCCTAGTCAAGAAGAAGGATGGAGGGTCTCGGTTGTGTATAGACTACAGGCAATTGAACAAATTGACCATCAAGAACAAGTACCCCCTACCTCGGATTGACGATTTGATGGACCAGATTCAGGGGGCCTCGGTGTTCTCCAAGATTGACCTGAGATCGGGGTATCACCAAATCTTGGTAAAAGCTGAAGATTTCAGAAGACAGCTTTTAGGTCTAGATATGGGCACTACGAGTATGTAGTGATGCCATTTGGAGTCACCAATGCTCCAGCTCTATTCATGGACTACATGAATAGGATTTTTCGCCCTTTCTTGGACAAGTTTGTGGTGGTCTTCATAGATGACATCCTCATTTATTCAAGGACCGAGGAAGAGCATGAGGAACACCTGAGGACAGTATTGGAAATACTGAGGGAGAAGCAGCTCTATGCCAAGTTCTCTAAGTGTGTTCTGGCTAAGGGAAGTCAACTTCTTAGGACACGTGATATCTGCCCAGGGGATCTCGGTAGATCCAGCCAAGGTAGAGGCAGTGCTGCAATGGGAACGTCCTAAGACAGTGACTGAGATAAGGAGCTTTGTGGGGTTGGCGGGCTACTATCGGAGGTTCATTGAGGATTTTTCCAAAGTTGTGGCTCCTTTAACACAACTGACCCGCAAGGACCAACCCTTTGCTTGGACCGACCGATGTGAGCAGAGCTTCAGGGAACTAAAGGAGAGGTTGACCAGTGCTCCAGTGCTGGTGATTCCAGAAGTAGGAAGACCTTTTGATGTCTTCTGTGATGCCTCACATCAAGGCTTGGGATGCGTCTTGATGCAAGAGAAGAGAGTGGTTGCATATGCTTCAAGGCAACTCAAGGTGCATGAGAGAAACTACCCTACTCATGATTTGGAGTTGGCAGCGGTAGTGTTTGCCTTGAAGATCTGGAGGCATTATCTGTATGGAGCTCGGTTCCAGGTGTTCAGTGACCACAAGAGCTTGAAGTACCTGTTCGATCAGAAGGAGCTAAACATGAGACAAAGAAGGTGGATGGAATTCCTAAAGGACTACGACTTTCAACTCATGTATCACCCAGGGAAGGCCAATGTAGTGGCAGATGCCTTGAGTAGGAAGTCTATACAAGTCGCCACCATGATGATGGAAGAGCAGAAACTGATCGAGCAGTTCAGGGACTTAAACCTGGGAGTAGAGTTTCACGTGAATCACATTAGTTGTAGTAAGCTGACTATAACTAATGACTTCCTGGGAATGTTGAAGGATAAGCAATTGGAGGACCCTAGCCTGAAGCGCACTATGGAGTCGCTAGGAACAGATCAGGTGAGAGGCTTTGAGATGGGCGATGATGGGATCTTGAGGTTTGATGGCAGGATTTGCATACCCGCAAATGATGAGTTGAAGAAGATGATCCTAGAGGAAGGTCATAAGAGTCGCCTTAACCTCCACCCAGGCATGAACAAGATGTACCATGACTTGAAGGAGTCATTTTGGTGGTCAGGCATGAAGAGGGACGTCGCCCAGTACGTGGCAACCTGCTTAACGTGTCAAAAGGCGAAGGTGGAGCATCAAAACCTGGCGGACTGTTGCAGCAACTGGATATCCCCGAGTGGAAGTGGGACAGCATTGCCATGGATTTTGTCACCCATTTACCCAGATCGGTAAAGGGTCATGATGCAATCTGGGTCATCATTGATAGGCTGACGAAGAGTGCCCACTTCCTCCCAGTAAATATGAAGATGCCCATGGCCAAGTTGGCACAGCTGTACATCAAGGAGATTGTGAGGTTGCATGGAGTGCCTTCCAGCATCATTTCAGATAGGGATCCCAGGTTCACTTCACGGTTTTGGCAGACCTTGCAAGAGTGTTTGGGAACCAAGTTGAGGATGAGCTCTGCATATCATCCCCAAACAGATGGTCAGTCAGAGAGACGATCCAATCTTTGAAGATCTGCTGAGGGCATGCGTTTTGGATCAATTGGGAGGTTGGGAGGAGGTGTTGCCACTAGTGGAGTTTACCTATAACAATAGCTACCACGCCAGCATTGGGATGGCACCATATGAAGCCCTGTATGGGAGGAAATGCAGAACTCCCTTATGTTGGTACCAGGAGGGCGAGGCAGTCTTGGTTGGGCCAGAGTTGATTCAGCAGACGACCGAGAAGGTGAAGCAGATACAAAGCAGAATGAAAGCCTCTCAGAGTAGGCAGAAATCCTATGCAGATCAGAGGAGAAAGCCTTTGGAGTTTGCTGCTGGAGATCACGTGTTCATGAAAGTGACACCAACCAAGGGTGTAGGGCGGGCGATCAGGTCGAAGAAGTTGTCCCCTAAGTTCGTGGGACCATATCAGATCTTAAGAAGGATTGGCCCAGTGGCGTATGAGATCGCCCTACCTCCCATCTGGCGAATCTGCACAATGTGTTTCACGTGTCACAGCTGAGGAAGTACATGGCAGACCCTAGTCATGTGCTGGATGTAGACGACGTGCAGATTAGGGATGACTTGTCCTTTGAAGCAAAACCAGTCAAGATTGACGATCGGCAATGTAAACAGCTCAGAGGTAAGACCATCGACATGGTGAAAGTGGTGGGGATGAGAAATCGGGGGATTCTACTTGGGAGTTAGAAGAACCCATGAGGGAGGCTTATCCATACCTCTTTTCCTTGTATCCCAATTTTCGAGGACGAAAAATTTTCTTGTTGGGGAGAATGTAAGGACCTGAAAAATTTATTGGAATAAAAGAGTTATATTTTAAATAAATTCTAAGTATGTTTTTATTTAGAATAGAAAGGGAGGAAAAAGTTAAGTTTAGAAGGCTACGAGGTCGCCGGTCGTCTGCTACACATGAGCGCCAGGTGGACATCGCGCGGGGCGCGAGAGGCATGCAGGCATCGCGCGGACGCGAGGGGCATGCGGGCATCGCGCGGACGCGAGGCACGCGGGCATTGCCAGGGCGCGATGCATGTGGACGTGGCCAAGGCGCGAGAGTTATGAGGGCGTCGCCAGAGGAAGACATCGGTCGAGAGTCTTCGCGCGAGAGGTCATCGGGTCGAGAGTCTTCGCGCGAGAGGTCATCGGTCGAGAGTCTTCGCGCGAGAGGTCATCGGTCGAGAGTCTTCGCGCGAGAGGTCATCGGTCGAGAGTCTTCGCGCGAGAGGTCATCGGTCGAGAGTCTTCGCGCGAGAGGTCATCGGTCGAGAGTCTTCGCGCGAGAGGTCATCGGTCGAGAGTCTTCGCGCGAGAGGTCATCGGTCGAGAGTCTTCGCGCGAAGGTCATCATCGGTCGAGAGTCTTCGCGCGAGAGGTCATCGGTCGAGAGTCTTCGCGCGAAAGGTCATCGCGCTACGTTAAGTTATACACAGAGAACGTGGGACCCAGACATCCAGCATGAGACGTTCTGCACGCGCGCCACGTAGACGAAAAGGGTGGTTCAGAATAGTGACATTAGAATGTTGGCATGCGCGGGAGACACTCACGGTCGTACTGTTCAGAGCAGTGGCTGGCATGCACAAGCGACAAACAGTGGCAGTACTGTTCAGAGCAGTGGTTTGCATGCACAAAAGACAACCGGGTCGTACTGTTCAGAGGAACGTACGCCCAGGCTTTTGCAGAAAAAGGGGAGGGCAGCAGTATACGAGGACAGGTATGGTTGGGATCAAAACCCACTGAGAGGAGGCAAAGAGCGTTACAAGTGACCCAAGAGTGAAAGAGCGAGACTATCTCATCCTCCTCCTTTTCTCTTTCTCCCCTTCGCGCTGCGTTTCCCAGGCATCCTCAAGCACCAGTTCGACGTTTGCCCTTGGAGCACTTGGGTGGTTCTCTGCAAGCTCTTCAAAACCAGACACAAGAACAGAGTCAAAAGCGTTCTTCAAGCTTCGTTGGATTTCGGAACTCCTGGTGTTTTGCGCAAGTCCAGGTAAGGAAGCTAGACCTCTTTTCCATACGAGCCATAGTTTAGCTATCTTCTGAAGTGAGGGCGACGTGGTCGCCTTTTCGTTTTCATCTGCGTAAAATGCTCTGTTTGTGTGCTTGGGCGACGAGGTCGCCGGTTTTATATACAATCTTCGAAACACTCTGTTTGAACTAGATCGCCGGTTTTGGCGCTGTTTTACGAACTCCTCTGTTTTTGATACTGTTTTGAAACTACTTGAGATTTACATGAGGTATTCGAAGATCTGAAGCTTTGAAATGGTTTGTTGTGTGATTTGAATGATTATTTGAATGGTATGATGTGTTGGATGTGGTGAGTGTGAGGTCGAGGCATAGTATTTTCAGGAAAGAAATAACCGTGTAAGATCTTGTAGTAGGTGCATTGATCGGTGATTAAGAACGAGATATCCTGGCTCTGCTGAGGTAAATGGACTCACGTAGAGGAAGTTACTCAGTTGTTGAGAGTCGAAGGAGGTTCACCTGTAGGGTGGGTTGTTTGAAAGAGAACAAACCGACCTGTTTCGCGTGGATTAACCCTGTCATGCTGTATGGTGATTGTGAGATTCATTATAGCTGATGAATGTGAGAGATTTCACGGCGACCCTGTGGATGTGAGAGATTCCACAGTGGGCAATATGGCAGGTGCAGATCTCTGAGTCTAATCAATGCACGGAGTATTCCGGAATTAGTGTCCTTGTGTCTATGTATTGTGAGTCAGTGGA